>OX376374.1:131282292-132528365 GCA_947369275.1 Nemotelus nigrinus
GGTTAGTTCACCGAATGAAGGATAAATCTAGACTAGATTTTGACATTCGAGAAAATTCCCGCGCATTTGAGACCATTCACACTGCATGTCATATTTGGCGAAAATTAACAAAGTTGAAAAAATCGACTTTAAATTTGTTTTTCTATTTTAAAATCATTAAATATAACTAATATTTACGTGTTTAACAGTTTCCCATCAATAGTTATACGATCCATCATCACGGAAAACTAATGCAATCGTTGAAGCAAACAAACGCACCATGTGCCACATTGAATCATTTTACCACCACACCGTATCACATCACACAATTGAATTAAGCATAAAATTGAGCACAATTAGAGTAGGTAGATACTAGTAATATTCCGGGAAATTATTCAATGCATTTAACTAAATAGCTTTCACATCGAAGCAACTCAAAAATGCAACCCATTCCAAACACACCGATCACTTTCTGAAGCCACATATAATGTTCCCCTTACTGTAGACTGTACCAGAATAATTTCTGGTACAAAGTTAAAACGCATTAGCTATTACTAAATGTCGATACGCTTATATCTATCGATATATGCATTGCACCGACAACGCGAACATGTTTTCATAGTTTAATATGTTTTTAAGACCGAGTTTGGAATTCGGTTAGCAGCTTCCTATCCGTAATTTAACTATATTTTCGCAATTATGTTTTTTAAGGAAAATGCAGTACCAGATCTGCCTTAGTAGCAATTGCCCTAAATATCTTTCTCCTAGATACTTGGACTAGAGACACTCACCTTCTTTTCTCCTTGGGCTTTTGAGCCGTTCCATTGATATTCGGTTTATCCTTGGTTTTATCCATTATCTTTTTACTCCTTATCCAATCTGATGAGCAAATATTTTTTTTTAATAAAATCAGACCTTGTCTGGATACCGTAAAACAAAATCGAATCTTTAATTTCCAATCAAATGAATCTCACACGACACAATTAAATCTGACAGATGAACACAACACTGATTATAACTTCACTTTAAATCCGGTAAACACTAATGTACACAAACAAATTCAGGAAACTTTCACAACCGGTTACTATTTTGTTTCGAAACGGGCGTCACAACACAGGTACGGCAATCGAATATTAATCTATTCTCGAAAAAGGGAATCTATTCGATGCGGAATTTTCCGAACCACGTTATGTCGTATACAAATCAACTTCACTATAGTGTCGCGCGGTCGCCGTTATGCTCACTGGCACACACTGACAACACTTTCAATAACATCGAACAATCGAAGAAGACTCTTGAGATCTATTAAATCCTGGCGTTTTTCATTCAATCCACAATCACATGAAGATTTTCGTAGAGCCGTTCATTAGTTTGCACTACTTTTTAAGGGCTTTCCACGATACACCGTCATCAATTTGTTGTCGATTTCGTTGCTGTCGTCGTCGTCGCGAAAATATCCATTGTAATCGACGCGTCGTCACTTCGGCGGCCCGAGAGGACTGATGATCTTGATAATAACGATAGTAGGATTTCCTTCGAATGCCTGTTGTCGTATTGTTATTAATCACAAAACTCACTATTCGCGAAGAACATGAGCATGACGGCTGCATTGAAATACAAAATTTTTGCTGAGGTTAAAATTGTTGCTGGTACTGCGATTTATTGCCTGTCGTCTTCAGACCAAGACGTCGTCTATCCATCGAGAGTGGCAAATCCAATCCAGAACAAGAGAAATCGCGGCACATTTCACGAACACCGCACTGTTCTAATCGAAACGTTTTAATGCACTACCGATAATTAATGTCGCGCGCGCAAAGATTAATCGATCGATGTGAATATATTTCCGGAATTTAAAGCGGATTTTCTATACGAACGATTCGATACCGAGGAGACGATCACTTTGATATACGAACGATTGTGGGAAAATTACAAAACTAAACAAAAACGTCATAACAAATCTATTGAAAGGAGATGCTGCGATGTGAATAAGTGTGTGAAAGAAAGAGCTGACTATATATCGGGATAGGTTATTGAAGAGAAATTTTCCGCATGATAATTGTAGTAGTGCCATACGGAAGAGGAACAATATGATGTTTGAGTGCTGGGTATTTTTAAAAGTGAGAAATTATTGAAGTAAAATTAAGTTATTTCTTCTCTAAATTTAAATGTTTTAATAGAACATTTCAAATCAATGGCCTTGCAATGAAGTATATGCGTTTCAGAGTGTTTGAAATAGTATTTCATTTGAAATCAATAAAATACTTTAATCTGGAGAAAGAATGCACTTATGATGCATTTCTTGCAACCTCCCGACAATCAGCTGTTTTTTGTTATTACGTGCCGTGACGTCACAATGCAATCCTGGCCACATGCTTTTGAGGGGTTCAAGGTCGATCTTTTTATATGTAATTGTTTTTTAAAATATTAACCCGTTTTTAGTGCAAGCAATCATACTCTTTCACCTGCAGTTTGACTCCAATGCTTTGTCCTTCACTCTCAATCTATATACATTGGCCCAGAAGTATTGGAAAGGAGATGTTGCTTTTAAGCTAAAATAAAAAATAATCGTCTGATGGCTGGTGTATAGTGATGAACCAACCTCAGTTCTTTGGAAATCAGAACTAATGAAGCAAAAAAATAATTGTTTTTGTGGCTCCTCAGAGAGGCGACTTTTCAACGTGATTGCAAGTTAGCGAATCAGGATCTGAAAATCTCTATGCAAAATTAATGTAAACCAAGTTCTGATGCCAATGGATGCAGGTCAACTCACGTTCCTTGAAAACACATACTATAGATTTACGCTACCTTAACCACTGTACTCTGGGAACCACTTGATTCTTTTGATGAAGTGTATACACCCCTTAGTTCTATTAGGGATAGATCAGTCAGGCCTGAGATAAACGGCACCTCAAGACAGCCCATTGCTATTGGAACACATACACAACAAAATACACACCACTTCTACTACACATTTACCATTTCTATATTTTCTACTTTTAACGCAAGGCTTTTAACAAAATATTTGTAACCATTCATTTATCCTATCTGTCTGTAATGTGGTATTAAACATTTTTATACTTATCAGCAAATGCGTTTTGTTTTCTTGTGGCATTTTGTTTTTCTATGAAACAAAATTTTACATCACTAGAACAACGTATCTCTCGTTTTTCGATTGTTTTTCATATTTTTGGTTTGTATAATCTAAGAAAGTTCGTTAACAATAAAAAAAAAAGTTTTGAGTGAGAATAGGACAAACTATTTCAATTTGTCTACTGCTCCACTCGATGATGAAGAGGTATTCGATTCAGGTGACGGCGATGGGGTCGTCGTCGTCGATGACGACGGTATCGCAGAAGATGTCTTTTCATCAACTACTAAATTAGCGGTATCTGCAGTGATTTGATTTTCAGGATCGCCAGTCATGGCTGCCAATTCGATGTCAACATCGTCGTCGTCATCGCCGGATGATTTATTGTAGACTGTGGGATATTGGGCGAAACATTCTTGCATCGTTTTAAATGCCTCATAACAGTTTGATCCTTTCGGTTCTGCTTCACTGCAATTCAGGAAGACAAATCATTATTTTATGAATTGTGACGAATCGTTTTTGGTAACTGTTCTATTGAAAGCTTGTAGATTCTTGAATGAAATATTCTCTTTTCCTCGAAGAAATGATACGCAGAACTCGTACAAAGCCGTAGTTATCAATTTCTAATATAATTTAACTAATATCATGTCATACCTGTAGTGAAAACAAGAAAATGCTTCACGAAACTCTACACCACACGGACCGGTTGCCATGCCGCCCAGGCACGGGCAATTCCAATTGATTTCGCCATCCGGTGTAATCAGGCCTGTCGGCGGTTCCGATGGAGGCAAAACCACTGTACTAGGCGTTGAATGATCTTCTTTCGTTGCGAAAATCACTTTATCCTTCCCGAAATCCTTGCAAACTGACATACTGTTGCCGCGTCGATTTCAGTCTATCCCACAAAATCTTCCGGACTTCGTTCAATCGAAATCTATGTGAGAGCTTACTAATGAAAACAATACCGGAGACGCTTTGTGTACGTTGAAGCGACAAGGAACGTCTTGAAACCTGGAAATCAATGTGAGCGCAGCTCGCAATCGAACGTAATGACTGTCGGGTACTCGTAGGATGCCGCGACCTGTCTCTCGATCAAATTTCAAGACATCAACGTCTGTTTCGCCGCCGATCTCACCAAACACGGTTTTCAGAGATTGTAGGATGCTTCCTTTGAAGTAGACCGGTAAAATTGGCTCACTCTTTCCCGATAGTTCCCTGATATTGAAATGACACAAACCAAATTTAGCACAGCAACTCACTAGCGGATGATGAAATCTAACCTACAATCAATGCAAGCAAATACAAATTTCGACTGTAACTTACAATGAAACATCCAAGTAGAAATACTGTGTCATAATTTGCTAACAGTTCGGATTCATTTCAGCTTGCCCGTCTGGAAAGTTATCCCTTTAAATCAACTAGAAATACGAGAAACATACACTGCAACTAGCAGGCACCAATCAGATGCTTTTTATGTAATATTTCTAGGTTATGGTCAAATTTGATGGTTGATGGAGTGCGGTCAATTCTTTTATGAATTGGAAACGAGAATGAATAATTCGATCGTTTCTGATCTCACCGTTCGAAGCGCTGCAGGCCGTTGTAAAGCATTGTAAAATTGTAAACGTCAAAGGTCTCAAATTTTCTTTCAGAAAGCGGCAAGTAAACAAGAGCTGGTGGGGTCTTGTATCTGTTGAAAAATAAAACGTGTGTCCGAAGAGAAACATGGCTGCTATGGAACGATCACTTGCAGTCGTCACAACGGCTGAACAAGAGGACGATGATGAGTGCGGGCCACAGCTGATAAATCAATTAGAGGTTTTATCCTTCATACAATTTCACAACATCCCTCCACTAATGACCGATATCTTGATTTTGATATTTACAGGGCAACGGTGTTACTTCCGGAGACATAAAAAAACTACAGGAAGCAGGCTATCACACTGTAGAATCTATAGCGTTTGCTCCCAAGAAGCACCTGTTAGCGATAAAGGGAATTTCAGAAGGAAAAGCAGACAAGATTTTGGCAGAAGCTTCAAAACTAGTACCAATGGGCTTTACTACTGCCACTGAGTACCACCAGAAAAGATCGGAAATTATACAGCTGACGACAGGTTCGAAGGAGTTTGATAAACTACTGGGCGGTGGCATAGAAACGGGCTCCATTACGGAAATATTTGGTGAATTTCGGACAGGGAAAACTCAGTTGTGCCATACTTTGGCTGTGACGTGCCAACTGCCAGTAAGCCAAACCGGAGGCGAAGGAAAATGTTTGTACATAGATACAGAAGGCACTTTTCGTCCAGAGCGACTGCTTGCAGTAGCGGACCGCTTTAAATTATCTGGAAACGATGTCCTGGACAACGTCGCATATGCGAGGGCCTACAACACCGATCACCAAACGCAGCTGCTCATTCAAGCGTCGGCAATGATGACAGAATCTCGGTAAACTACATTTGAAATGCATCTAGTTTCAGCAGGAATATAAAGAAATATTTTCAGATACGCATTATTAATAGTTGACAGTGCGACTGCACTGTATAGAACCGATTATAACGGACGAGGTGAACTTCAAGCTCGTCAAACTCATCTCGGACGCTTTCTTCGAATGCTCCTGCGATTAGCTGACGAGGTAAAACCAAAGCTGTCCTCACCTTTTGCAAATATAGTCGCAATAAATGTATTTAACAGTTTGGCGTTGCGGTTGTGATCACAAATCAAGTTGTCGCTCAAGTCGACGGGGCATCAATGTTCGCAGCCGATCCAAAGAAGCCAGTTGGCGGTAATATTATTGCACATGCATCTACAACAAGACTGTATCTGAGAAAAGGTCGTGGCGAAACGAGAATCTGTAAAATCTACGACTCACCATGCTTGCCCGAATCGGAGGCAATGTTTGCAATTAATGCTGACGGAATTGGCGATGCTAAAGAATGACGAAGATGCCTGTTGATATTGAGAATTTTTTTCCTGTACAGTTCTAGTGATAGTAAAACCAATATTTTTATACAACAACGATAATTTTTAACATAGAAAGCCTAAATATAAACGTTTTCGGTAATTTGTCGTATGTGTGGATTCAAATTGTTTTTTTTCGGAAAGGCTGGAGGAGGGGAAGGAGTTTTGACGTATTGGATTGGACGTACTCAATATCAGCACAGCACAGACAGCTGATTTTTTCTATCAAAGGTAGCAGCTGCGTGTTGGCAATTTTGCTCGTTTGTTATTTTGCCAGATTTTATTTAGTATTCTGTCAAAACGGCGACAATTTTTTACAAATTAAATGTTTTCCGACGAGCTATATCAAACGTGAATGTGACGTGTTCAGCTTTAGAAAATAAATTGTACGGCGGTAAAATGAGTGGGGATCATAAAGCAAAGGATAAACGTGAGTATGTTTAGATTATTGTGCATATCATATACTTAATTTTTATTCGTGAAATATATTTTGAATCATGTTACGGTGCTGTGGTTGGTAATTAAATAAGCCAGAATATTGTTGTCATTTCTTAAAGTGTTTAAATATATTGTTCCCGCAAGAAGTTTTGGGCGACACTCATTCTACGAAGCACAGCTTGTGTTGTTATTCGATTAAATATGCTAATAACTATTAGATTCGGCGCTGAATACATAAAAAATGTGTAGGATTAAAGACAATCTACGTAATTCAATGTATCTTATATGCAATAAATGTTTAAAATATCGCTAAAATAATCCACTAAATGAAGTATATATCAAAATGAACATGCAGTATATACTTCCAAAGGTAATCAATCATACTGTAGACAAATCAGCTATGTTTATAAAAAGTCAATTTTCGACTAAAACTTATTATGGGGACAGAAAAACCCAACTTTTTTTTATGTAGAACTATAACTTTAAAACGAAAAAATTAAGATTTAACATTTCATAATACCATATTTCTGCAACAAGCTAGCAATAATAGCATATTTCTGCAACACCAATGAATTTTATCCATTTCATGACTATTTGGTTGCAGTAGCCAATATTGACATTGATCTTTTGACCCCAAGAACACTAACGAAAGCCTTCTGACAGAATAGTATCTAATAATCAATTTATATTAAACAAAACCAACGCGAAAATTATAACATAATGTCCAACAGATATTGTGACAATAAAAAACACCCACATTTATTAGATCGAATATCATACATTGACGATAATTGGGCAGAGTTAGAGTAAAAATGCGTAAATATGTCGATCACTAAGTGCAAAATGACAATAATAGCTTTTGAATACCGAAATCGGATGAATCTGATTATCCATTACCGAAACATCTATATGAAGATCAATGTAATAAAGTTCGCAGGAACCAAGGGTTACAATTCTTGGTTTGGAAAATATTGGTGATAGAGCCATTGCCTTGAGGTTTTGGCAAACCAAACAAACTCAGTAACATCAACTGCTGTATTATAGGTGCCCAAAAGCAATCTTTTATTCGAGAGATTACACTGCTTAAATTTGCATAAAGCAGTCGTACGTGCGTATCCAAGACGAGGAGTCTTGCCAAATATGATATTTTTGGTAGAAGTATAGGATAAATCATTTAAGAGTATTCGTAGCCCAAGTTCTCCTGCGTAGTGATAATTCAAATGATCAAGTTTTAGATAAAGGGTCAATATGATCGATGATATAGTTAAATAAACCGTTCCATTTCATGCTGCCTCCTCACTGTGGGCCAACATCGGCCACTGCAATGGTCGCAATGATGGCCACCATCATAAAGTTCCCTCTACAGACTGGGCCACTAGATGGGTTAGTCATGAATATTCGGTTGCGCATGATGGCCCGCTTTGATGTGTGTGAAAAATCACTCTGAAAGCCATCCTCGGCCATCGCCATTTCCATGCTTCGCCACTGTCGGCCACTGCAAGTCATCACCCTTCATTACAATGGGCGACATGATTGCCCATGCACATGAACCACATGATGGCCCACAGTGTGGAGGCGACATCAGAGGTATTTCATCACCACATTCAGTTGACTGAGCCTTTTTTCTCCAATATAGCTCAACCATGATAATTGCATAGCAATTCAATAGCCAAATGGTAGTATAGGCCACGGGGGCTTCATCGCGTGTTGGTTACCGAAGAAGCAATTGAAATCCCGAGAAATGCCTCCTGGAAACAATATCTACAGCTCTGCTACTGAATCCTACCTTCTACCTCCCCGAAGATGTGATATCACATTTTCACATCGGATAGCTGCCGGGAGCCTTCGTGACATTGCAGATCAGGAATGCTGCCAACGAAGGAGGGTGAGGGCTAGTTTTCCGCGCAATAAATCGGGAACATTAACCAGGCTGGTCCTCCAGGTTGGAGTTCGGGCAATGGACCAATAACCCGTTCCCATAAAATTTTACTCATTCAGGAACCTGATACTTCGCCTCGTATGCTTAGATCGGATCAACGGAAACGACCACGGAAACGAAATATGGACTATTCTATTGGAACATACGAACCCTGTACAGACCGGGGGCCAATAAAGTCCCCCTGGAGCAGATCAAACAGTACAAAATAAACATTCTCGCTGTTCAGAAAATGAAACTGATTGGTGCTGATATTATGGACATGAGATCGTACACAATCTTCAAAAGCGGAAAGTCATTTGGAGTGGCCTTCATCGTGGACAAAAAAAAATGAAACCGCAATTAATCGATTTCAAGCCCTTCAACGAAAGATTGTGTGCGATCCGCATTCGTGCCAAGTTTTTTAACGTTTGGCTCATTAACGTTCATACCCCTACTGCAGATTAGGATGAGGCAGTGAAAGATAATTTATATAACCTTCTCGAAAGGTTATATGATTCGCTGCCATCAAACGATGTGAAAATCCTGCTAGGCGACTTCAACGCAAAGGAGGAAACACATCGCGGTGGCAATTTAGTCTTCACGACTTATGCAACGACTGGTCCACTTTGCGAGTAGCAGAAATCTCATCGTAAGCTCCACGTGTTTCCCGTATCGCGACAATCACAAAAGGACATGAGCATCGCTGGACAGCCGCACCCTTGGTCAGATCGGTCATATTCTGATTCAGAAAATGTGGGCCTCCAGCATTTTAGATGTGCGAACCTTCCGTGGGGACAACTGCGACTCCGACCACTACTTAGTCAAGAATCGATATGAATATCGAATATCACTTTCGTATGAAGCCAGAGCAAGTTCACGACGCAAGTTCGGTGTCGACAAGCTTCGAAACAAGACGTTAGAAGCCGATGAAAGCATCATAAGCGGCTCAGAGCAGATGAAGGAAACATGTGCGTCCTATTTCTAGCAATTACTGCACGGAAATGCCCTCGCACCCGACGAATCGCCATCACTAATTGGCGATTCGTCGGGTAATAACATCCCACCCTCCTACATTAGATGAAGTGCGACAGGCCATGGACCGCTTGAAATCCAACAAAGCACCGGGCATCGATGGGATCCCCGCGGAGCTCCTGAAGACAGGCGGGATTTCCGCTTTAAGAGCGATCCATGGATTGGTGACAAACATCTGGGAAAAATAAACAATACCGGATGTCATAGGAGGATAATGTAATTTAAATATAAATAATTAAATGTATTTAAGTAAGTAATTAGTAGATAATTAGTTAGTAATTAGTATTAGCCAAAACTTTAAAAGTAAGCACTATGTTACATTAAGATTATACCGATATACACTGAAGAAGAGGCCAGATTACCCTCAAAATATCGATAATTGTCAAAAATTTCAAACATATCTAGCTTCAAGAGGAAAAAATCGGTTTTAATTTAAAAATATTATCCATATACACATTCCTGCACTGCTGGCGGCAGTACCATGACGCATCAGAGGTGAGCAATAAGGGAGCGTGATAACTGTAGCCAACAAATAATGCTGGAAACATTACCCGGAGCACAGACGTGCAATTCTTTCAGATCATAAAATCAAACATTCATGATAAAATCGAAAGAAAATTTTAATATGTATACCTTGGTTGTTCCATTTGCTCAATTCTGCGGAGGCAGTAATGCAACCTCCATGTCTACCCAGTTTTGTCTAGATATTTTTGTATATCTTGTAACTTTTCTATTGAATTCAATCTTTGTGCGCAAGCCTAAGGTATAGCATCATCGAATTTATCCTTTTTTGCAATTATTTTTGGTCAGCGATGGGTATTGTGATTGATAAGATGATCTAATTTATATGAAATCCAGAGTAGGAGAGAGCTGGAAGGAAAATAATTAAAATGCTTTTTTAAAGGGAGGGGCTAATGGGTTTTCTTGCTTTTAGTCAATGGCGGTTTATTGGTATGAATAGTCCTTTGGACATCTGATCGCAGTCACGTCCGCAGTCAGATGTGCCACTCATCTTATATCGCAGCGGCCACACAGTTAACCCCCACTTCTTTCTTAACTCTATAATTTCCAAAGCCGTCGTGCTACGGTGAGCAGCCCCTCCTTGTCACCGTAGCAGACCACAAAACTGCCCACAAAGCTTCTTTTAGGCATTATAATTGATCAATGTTCAGTATTGTGTCAATTTTGAACATATACACAAATAAAAAGAAGCACTATTTATCTGCCTAAAGTCTATCAACCGTTATATCACGAGGAAATTGAAAATCTCTTAGACATTGACAATTTAAACATGATACAACAACAGAAAATGGTTCTTCTCCGAATCGAAAAGTAGCGTCAAAAGAGATAGCGAAAGAGTACCGATAGGAAAAATTACTGGCCGTCTTGATGAATCCATCGTAGATATCCGGTATAACTAAAAAATCTATTTAGTTGCTGTAATTTATTACATGTACAGCTTTATAGCATTATTACTGAATCTCTTAATTGATTTCAATTCATAAATTTTTATTTGTGCATTCAGAGTATCCAAATTCATTGAAATTTGAATTTATCAACCGATTTCCATCGTGTGTATATTTTTTTTTTATTTTTTCCAGCATCTTCATCACGATCAAACAATGATGATTCAACGAGCTCGGAAGGAGAAATGGGGTTTACCCTAGATTCTGTTCGAAACTTCCTCGAAAAAAAACTTGGATTCTATAAAGAGAGCGAAGGAAAAACATGTGATGATACTGAAAAGGTAATTATTTCTCGATTTCAAATTATTTTCATCAATCGAACTGAACCAGTTGCTAAATTGCTAGGTTATCGAAGACTTGACATTTGAAGGTTTGACAAGCCATTGGAAGAAGAAAGGTTTCAAGAAAATTGTAACAATGGTCGGTGCTGGTATATCGACTTGTAAGCAATCACCAAATATAGTCTCAAACAGGTCATTTTAAAAACCACAAAAAATATTTTTCAGCTGCTGGAATTCCAGATTTTCGATCGCCTGGCACTGGTCTCTATCATAATTTAGAAAAATACAATCTTCCGCATCCTACAGCGATATTTGAAATGGACTACTTCAACGATAACCCGAAACCGTTCTTTGTGCTAGCGAAAGAACTATATCCGGGCTCTTTCAAACCAACGCCGTGCCATTATTTCGTTCGGCTGTTGCAAGATAAAGGGCTATTAGTTCGTCATTACACGCAAAATATTGATACGCTCGAACGAATCGCAGGTATCAATGACAACAAATTAGTCGAAGCACACGGCACTTTTTACACGGGCCACTGTCTCGAGTGTCGAAAATTGTACACTATGGAATGGATGAAGGAGCAAATTTTCAATGATGAAATTCCAATATGCTCCAACTGTCCTGGTGTCGTAAAACCGGATATAGTTTTCTTCGGCGAAAATCTGCCCGATAAATTTTACGAGTATCCTGCACGTGATTTCAAGGATTGCGATTTGTTAATTATAATGGGAACATCGTTGGAGGTTCAACCATTCGCGTCCTTAGTGGATCGTGCGAATAATAAATGTGTTCGTTTGCTGATAAATCGCGAGAAAGTTGGCAGCAGGCACGACGTTCTGAGTTCCTGGCTACTATTCGGCAAGGGTTTGCTTTATGACGATAGTGAGAATAAACGCGATGTAGCTTGGATTGGAGATTGCGATGAAGGGGTCTATGCCTTAGCCGATGCGATCGGTTGGGGTGATGAGCTTCGTGAACTGGTCGCTAAAGAGCACACGCGAATCGATGATATGGAGAAGGGCCTTAATGTAACGTCAAGTCAATCGGATATTGATGTTGAACAATTAACGGAACAGTTGGAGAAACTCGGTAAAACGGAGGAAGTCATTTCTAGAGAGATTGATGTACAAAGTGTCAGTTCTGGAACGAAAAGTAGCGCAAATGCAGATGATAAATGAGTAGGGAGTTTGAAATTAATTCAAAACGTGTCTTTGATGCATTGGTATTGACTCAATACAATAAGTATGTAATTTATTTTAGATGAAAGCGCTTTCATGTGATACATTTCAATTTCACATTGTTTAATTTTATTTTTGATTAACAATGAAATGTTTTGTTGTCTCATTAAAATTCTAAATAAATTATTGATAGGAACAAAAAGGCAATTTTCATCAAGATAAAATAATTCAAAGTAACAAGTTTCCCGTTCAATGAATAAATAATGAAGCATTGTGGAGCCAAAATCATTCAAAGAGATTGATTTCTGGTTTACAAAGCCCTCAATTCTGAGACTGATTAAAATTTTGTTCGTTCCCAATCCAGCTAGCTTTAGTTAGCTTTGTATTATTTTCTTATACAGCGAACCATGCTTCAAATCAATGGTATTTTTATGTATATATTTGGAACGATCATTCGAGAATAGACTTCAAATTAGGTGAGTGACAGGCTGGCAGGCGAAGCACAACTAGATAGGCAACAGAGTCTTTGGCCTGAGAACGGCTGATTCGAGCCACACTGTTTTAGATAGTCTTAGAATAGCCATAACCGGTCGCTGGGTTCTGAAAAAAAACCGAAAGTGCATTCGCCTGCGAACGAGGTGAGTTGCTTCGGTGGCCGGTCAGCTGTGGAGTTTAGGAGTGATTCGTTCTGTGGAGGACAGCTGAATTTCATCCGTTGACCATTGGCTTACTAAACGCAGAGGAGAAAGTCGAGAAGACGTTTCAGAGTTGATTTTGAGAAAACGGTGAGAAATAGAAATATTGAATTTTAAACAAGCGAATTGCAATAAAGTGATTGTAGTGACTTGAAAAACCTCAAACTGATACTTATGTACACAGGAATTTCGAAGTTAAAAGAAAAGTGAAAGATCGAAGTAGTCGACTGTGCCTTTATTTCGTAAAAGGTGTAAGAAAATTCCGATCAAATCAGAAGACACTTCAAACACAAGATGGCGTGCGATACTTTCTTATTTGGAATGGTAGAAAGAGAGAGGGTACGGGATTGTTGAGAGGTGTCGATGGGGCATTTGAATTCACGCCCGATTCAGTGTCAGCGTCGAGACTTACTTTTCTCGCGCTCACTCCATCATTACGGTGCACGCAACTTTCCGTTTACTGTTCACCCGCGGTCATGTTCCTCTGCGAAGTTTAATTGTGTCGTGGGTGAATGCATTCAGGACAACAGGAAATGTCGCAATGATAAGAATAGGGACCCAGAGAAGCATAAAGAAAACATCGAACTTGTTGGAGCAGCAGTAAATTAATCTCCCAGACGCTCTGCTCGAAATCAAGCATTTGCTCTTACCATTTCAAGCCGTCATCTTCATTGAATTATTCATAGTGAACTTAATTTGCATCCCTATAAATTGGTGTGGGTCCAACAACTTTCAGCACAGGATTATGTAACGTGTCTAACATACCCCATCACGCAATTGTGTCCTTTTCAGATGAAGCTCATTTCCACATTAGTGGGTACGTTAACAAGCAGAATATGAGGTACTGGAGCGATAAGAATCCCAGGGAACTTCACGAGAAACCCCTGCAAACGGATCGGGCCACTTTTTGGTTCGCTGTATCTAGAGTAGGTATCATCGGTCCTTATTTTTTCCAACACAACGGTCGTGCCGAAACTGAATTCAGAATGTTACCTGACAATTCTCCAGTGGTTTTTTCATCCCGCTTTTGAGGCACTGCAATTAGAGAATAAGTGGTTTCAGCAAGATGATCGAGAGTTTTCATGGAGTTTCTGAGATAAACCTTCCCCTGAAGACTCATTTCTTCAAGAGAGGATCTCAACTGGCCTGCACCCTCTCCTGACTTAGCTCCTTGCGATTTTTTCCTGTGGAACTATAGCCTATAGCAATCTTTAGTATATAGAAAGCGTCCTCGATCCCTGGAAGCACAACAGCAGACCGTTCGTGCTAAAATAAACGTCATACCCGTCAGAATGCTCTAAAAAGTGTAGGAAAATTTCAAAAAACGTCTTCGTCAGTGCTGGCCTATTTTTGTATATAAATGTATCTATTTTTCATTCCCAAACAAAATAAGTGCCGCGCATCTCCCCGTACTTAATAAATACAACGAAGGGAGATCATAGCCTGGAAAGAGCTTGCTGCTCGGCCTGAATGGCAAAGCATATACGATTGAAGATATACATTGAAGAGCTACTTACTGGGCACAATCGAACTCTTTGCAACTTTATGGGGGACTGTTAAAACGAAAATGGTAAACTATGGACAGGTCAGAATATCACATGCAGGTCTTACTTTTGTGGAGCAAGGTCACAGATTTTTTTTCTAGGAAATACACCACCTGGGCGTAAACAAAACATTGAATAAAGTAAGAGATCAGTTCTATTGGATGCATGCGCCGGAAGACTGGTGCAAGAAATGTACAACATGCGCATCTATGAAAGAACCGAGAAGAAAAATCATAGTTGAGTTGAGGATTTATACTGCGAGAACATCATTTGATGTTGTAGGACCGTTCCCGGAGTCGGAGCAATGTAACCGGTACGTAGTGGTTGTAACTGACTATTTTATTTAATGGCCAGACGCTAGTTTCTCACAAGAATTCACCAAACACCCATAACAAAAGATTATTATATTGCATGCAGTTGAATAATCTCATTTGTCACATCTTTCCCCTCAGTATTATTTTAGTCATATTTTTATTATTTTTATTATTCTAAGCTATTTCCAATCAAGAGGCACTGAGCAAATAATTTTTAATTAGGTGAGTAGGTAAGAAGTTTAGACTCGATCAATAAAACAGTTAGGAAACGCCTTAACCTGAACACGCCGAATGAAAACACGATACAATTTCAGAGTGAATTCGACTGGATTCCAAGGAAACGATTTGGTGTGGCCGTATAGTCCTCGTTGACAGAAACGCGTTAGGCCGTATCGTGTTCAAGCAACTCAACGACGTCTTTCACCGGATACAGCAATATATCAAGCACCGAACATTCTATTAAGACAACATTATTTGAAGACGACGAGTATGTTCCGAACGAACAAACCGAATATTGCTTCTACACAATGACTCACTGCAGGCCATCATCATTTTGTAGAGAGGCGATGGCTTGCAGTGGTCGATAGAGGTGATGCAAGGAAATCATGGTGACCGAAGATGACTTGTGGAGCGGTTTTCCACAACAAATCAACGCGGACCATCATGGGCAGCCGAAAAATCAGAACTAGCCCATCTATTGGCCCGGTGTAGCCAACTTTGTGACGGTGACCATCATTACAATCATTGCAGTGGCCCGTCAAGGGTCATTATGCAGAGGCGACAAAAGGAGAGGTCACATTCATATCACCTAGACAGATCGAGAAACTTCTATTCAAACAAATAAGCGAAAAAGGATCAGAGTATCTTGGCAACATGGAGAGGAATATTCGAATAAAAACAAATGTTTGATTATTGTGTAAAATAGACTAAACGCTCGACAGGTGACCATAAACAGTCCCTCGACGATGTAAGGAGAGCAGTTTGAACAAGCGTGCCAAGCGATAAACATCGAAGTTTCAATTAAACAGACTACTGGTATTTTTAAACGCAAGGAATAGCAAGCCCACGAAATGAATTTCAAGAGAAATTCAACATAATGTAGTAGTGGCAGCTGTTCCACAACATACTAATTATATCTTTACTACAAATACTGATTCGGGAACGATTTATTGCAATGTAAAGTCGCCTTTCTGAAAAACCATGTGAAATTAATCACACTAGATTGCTCCGGACAGTTGCCTTTTTTTTTTTTAAATAAAGATAGTATAGACAGAAACGTTTTAAAGTGAGTTGCCTTTAAACTAGTTTAACCATGGCAATTATCGGCCAGAATATTTTTGTTATGCAGTTTATTGGATTCTATTTCATGCATGCAAGTATCAGTGCGTTTCTATCTATTCTATCTGATTAATGTGTGTGAAATAAATCTGAATGTAATACGCAAGCCATTACTTAAAGAAATCACTTGAAAATCTATCTTACTTGTTATGATTTCACGGTTACTGTTTTCATTGCTGCTTGTACCGGTTTTCCTCGTTTCTCATTTAACTCGAATTTCACTAGTGTTTGCAACACGGCTTAATTTTCTTTGAATATTCAAGTCCTATTGGAAGAAACCGTGATATTATAATGATTAATAAATCAGCTCAATAAAAATCAGTGTAGCTATCACACATTTTAGATAAATTTTCTAATTACATCAATGCCTCTTAGCAACGATTTTCCTAATGAAGGTTTACGCTCATCAAAACAAATGAAGATAATTTTACTTACACCACTAATAAGCCCATTTCACTTGAACTCGCAGAATATCGTGTTAGACATTTGTTTTTATTTGTTATAAAAAACATCAGAATATTTCACTCTTTTTCAAAAAAAAAAACATCAGCGACTAAATTAGTAACTCCGACCGAAAAGCGTATAGAATTTAGGTTTATTCGTACAAGCGGGGTGAACGCATTTGTCACTGGATTCTATTGGAGCCGGTTGTTCGAACGGTATGCAAAGAGACTTAGCTCCCATAGCTGGTGCGCCAGGTTCAATATCTTGATCTCTGCAAATTATTAAGAAAGAGAATGAAATCCAAATATTCCTTCATTTTTTTTTTTAAATTTACCTTGCACTTTCAGCTTTGATTTTCTCTTCGCACTTTTCATCGCCGCAGAAAGGAGTCATAATCATATTTTTCGCATCCAACATCTTGCAGAACTCATCCCAAGATTTAGTCACCTTAGTATGATCTTTTAAGTCTTTCGTAGCTTTTGCTAACATACTCTCATGTATGGTTTCGAGTAGTTGAGCGATTTTCTTCTGTGCATCGATCGACGGGATAGTCATTTTTTCGCCATTATCACGACGAATGGCCACAATTTGTTTGTTCTTCATGTCTTTCGGACCGATTTCAATTCGAATAGGAACTCCTTTCAGTTCCCAGTGATTGAACTTCCAACCAGGCGAATAATTATCGCGATAATCGCCCTCAGCACGTATATTATTGTTTGCCAAGCTCTTTTCCAAACTCTTACAACAATCCAAAAGTTCCTTTCGTTCATCATCTTTCATATTCACCGTGATACCGCAGGGTACAATAATCGCTTGAATACAAGCTACATGCGGTGGCAAGACAAGCCCCTGATTGTCGGCGTGGACCATAATCATGACACCAATTGTTCGAGTAGTTAGACCCCACGAGTTTTGATAAACGTATTGTTTTTGTTGAGTTTCGGGATCCTCGAAAACGATATCAAACATTTTCGAGAAATTTTGTCCTAAATGATGACTCGTTGCACCTTGAATCGCTCGACCACTGGCCGATATAAATGCTTCGACTGTGGTCGTGTAATCGCCTCCAGCGAATTTTTCTTTTTCGGTTTTCCGGCCCTTTATCACAGGAATAGCCAAGAGGTAGGTGTAAACAAGACTATACAAGTGCAAAATTTGCAAAACTTCCTCTTCTGCCTCTTTTTGATTTGCAAACGCGGTATGGCCTTCTTGCCACAAGAACTCGCGGGTTCGGAGGAAAGGTTGTGGATGTTTGAATTCCCATCGCTGAAAATAGTATGAATTCAAGTTTCAAAGCTATTAATAAAAGGATAGTTATGATTCTTACAACAACATTATTCCATTGATTCAAACGTATTGGTAGATCACGATATGACTGGATCCACTTAGCATACGCCGGATACATCACAGTTTCGGAAGTTGGACGAATGGCGATCGGTTCAGCCAATTCAGATTCACCGGATCTCGTGACCCATGCAACCTCTGGCGCGAAATCAGCAATATGAGTTTTTTCTTTTTCGAGCGCCGCCCGAGATACGAAAATTGGAAAATAACATTCTTTTACTCCCATTTTGGTAATTTCATCATCAAACCAGTTTTTTATCACTTTCCAAATTGCATATGACCAGTGTCTAAGAATGTAACATCCTGACACGTCGTAGTATTCAATCAATTCACCTTTTGTGATTACCTAAGATGCTTTGATTAATCTATTTGAAAACTATTCGAAAAACTAACACTTACCTGTGAATACCATTCGGGAAGGTTATCTTCTTTCGTTGCCTCCAAGCCCAGACGTGTCACTTTTTTGGGGCCAGATTCTTTTGTTGCATCACCAGATGGTTTAGGTTTCTGGACTTCTTTCTTCTCTGGTTTAGCTTTCTGATTGTCAGCCTTTGGTTTCGATGGTGTTCGCCCAGCCGTTGGAAAATCTGTACCTGTTACTTTTTTGTACTCTACTTTTAAATCCAACAGTGTTTTGACTGCTGAATCGATTTTATCTTTTGATGCCTTTTTCGATTTTAGGTCACGAACAAGATCACCTTGTGCGTTAATTTTTTGGGTAAGTTCGTTTTTGATGTGTTCGGTGTCGGCGGACATTGTGCTCGCTGGAAGATTAAATGAGGTTATTTTAAGTCAGTTATTTATTGTTGTGGATGAATAGAAATAAAATGCGTTGCCAGCGCCTTAGACAGAGAGAACACGTGTGCAATGAAAGTAGGCTCCGATCTCATCGTTCTCCGCCTAAGGGTAAAAGATAAAAATCATTTCCAGCTCAAGGTTCTATATTTCTGAGAACAAGAAGCTTTCGAAATAAATAAGAAACTTAAAGCCCAATCAGTCGGTCGAAAGAATTTGGACGTTAAAAATCAATAAAACCCCCTCCTGTCATGAAAATTATGTTTTGTTCGTCTTTGAAATAAATATACTTTCGTCACAAACTTACAACAAATCTTTAGTAGTTTTTTGTGGTTAATTTCAGAGTACTCAAGTTGGCCACGATTTACAAATTCTGTAAACGATTGGATTGCGTTCGTAGTAACGGAGCGTGATGAGCAGAGTATACCTGCCGAATTGGCCGCGACACTTATTCACGTTTAAATGGCAAAACCATCCTCAAAATTGTTTTACTGGTCACATATTAGCAGATTCGAAATTAAATTCGAATTTTAACAAGATTCGTATGCCTGATCTTGTTCAGAATGAGATTCAAAAGCAAATTCGACCATGTAATCGAATTCGCCAAACTTGTTGCAGCAAGATATTCAGTAAAAATTCTCCAAAAACTTTCCAGTAAGATATATATATACGGATATACAATCGGTCATAAAAATCTAAACACATCAGTCAAATAATCAAGATTTTTTAAATGGAAACTGTTAGAAATTTGGAATTTGAATTATTGTTTTGACGCGTAAATTAATACTACGCAAAAAATAATAATTTTTTATTTGGAATCTGCGGCGGAAATGATAAAATTCATGATCATATATGGTCATCACCAAGGAGATTATTAAAAGATGCTTTACATAAGGGCTGGAATGAAATTATAAATGAATAAATGAATGATATATTCTCAATTAATTGTACAATTTTTATCCAGATTTTTTATAAACGAGTATCTAGGGACATAGCTCAGCCGTCTGTCAGATTAGCTGCTGTTATAAATAAATATAAAAAAAAAATAATAGTAAAATTTTCTTTGGTATTCGTGCTCGTTTTAATCTTCAAATTAAAAGATGAAATTAAAAAGCTTCTGTCAATATCCGTCAATATCTGTCAATATTCAATTAATTTTTCTCAAGCTAAAGTGTTCCTGCCAAGTCTTGCATGCATGCTTCTAGATTAGACAGGTGTAATAAAGTTGCGATTGGTTTCTACTGTAGGGCATGTAGTTTAATTTAAGCACCTCTCCTCTTGCTTTCAGGATTATTGCGATTTTGTCAGTAGGAAATTCGTTACGAAAGTAACTGTTTTCGCATAAACGATGGTCCAAAATTTTATAAATTTCACATCGAGATGAGTTTTCAGCCCTTTTACAATTTCATTCCATTACTACTTCCATTCTCTTTATAATTTCGGCAAAGGGATCACTCACGTTAAGAGGGCTGCTCAAATCCAACAAAGCCTACTACAATCTGTCATGGCTCTTTAAAACCCTAAGTCTCATCCGAACAACAAATCTTCTGCTGTGCAAGACCAAGGTCTTGCTAATAGTTACGTATGGATTCGAGACTTGGGTACTCAGCAAAATATAGTGACGCCTAAGTCGCGCCCGAGAGGCAAGTCTTGCGGAGAATCGTTGGCCCCGTATGTGAAGGCCGATTACGGAGACGCTACAACCATGAGTCGTACGCTATCTATCTAGAAGCAGATATTATTAGAAAGATAAAGCTCGGTAGACTCTGATAGGCAGGGCACCGAGCTCGTATGAGCGAAGAGGAATCTGCTAGGAAAACCCTTTGTTGCAGATTTTACCGCAGACGACAGCAGTCTGATTGTAAGTCTAAATTTTTAATTTAACACAATTAAACAATAATAAATGTAGCAGTTTTTCGATACCGTCACACTCTTTTGCGCCCCATACCTTATGTTTATAGAGCAATATTGATTCAGACAAGTTCCATGCGTCCACGCGTCCATGCGATCTAGCGTGTTTTGCTTACACGAGTCAATTTGATTTTGTTTATATAGGCGGACCTAAAGCGAAGGAGGTGGAGTATGCTGATTCATGTACAATAGATTTTATAATGATTTCTTTCGCTCAGCGGCATGTGTGGATGATTCGTTGATGATCATTTAAATATATGTTTTGTGGATGATTATTTTATTATACGATGATGTGGATAATATTTTTTTTGCATCCTTACGTGCAGGACTATTACGAAAAAATTATAATACATACGAATATCTAAACACAAACAATTTTATATGAAGGTATATATAGTCATATGGATAAATATATACAAGTGTCTGCTACCAAGTTATTTGTTTGGAAGGAAGAAAAAAAATGGGGAAAAATTGAGGAATGGGAATTAGTAATGTTTTAAAATTGATCACGACGATGTTTTCAAATATTAATTATTATAATTATTATAATTCAAATAATATGAAAATAAAAAAAACCATCGTTGCAAGCGTGTAATATCCATCCTCTTATCAATCCATCCATCCGCTTATCATCTCGAAATGACAAAGAGCGAAAGTAAAACAATTAAGTCAATGGTATATCAATCACCGTATCCGACCACTTTCGTCTTAGCCCCGCCTTCAAAAAACTGGATTTGAGTTGACTTGACTCGTTTAATCTAAAAACACATAGACGCGTGGACGCTTATCTAAATGGCCCATAAGAGTTGATGAAGCACATATTCCAAACAAAGATGATTGCCCACTTTGCTTGCTTTAATTTATCTTTCAAATGACTAGCCATACTCAGATTGCATCTGGTGGTAGCTCTTAGGTTCTTTTAGCTCTTAGGTTCTTTTAGCTCTTATCAACCTGTATATTTTTATCTTTATACGGCCATTTTTCATTGTGTATCGCTCGAAATTGTTTTATAAAAACAATTATATCAGACTTTTCAGTATTTACGTAGAGTTTCCAAACGTCGCAGTATTTCTCTACATGTTTTATCATGACTTTCAGAGTCTCAGATGAATCCACGAACAAGGCAATATCATCTGTGTAGAATAATGCTTTTAATTTGGAATCAAAAAATTAAACCCCGTCTGGCATGCTCTCTAGCAGATCATTAATGAAGACAAGAAAGACTGAAGGGCTTCAGTTACAGCCTTGCGTTTGTGCCAAACCAGTTGTTCATTTCTTCCTTTGTCTATACTGTTGCCTTCGTATCGTCGCAAAGTTTTTTCATCATATTTCCAAATTTGGAGGTCTTACCAAAATTGTGCAACTTGAAAAATAGTACCTTCCTATTAATAGTATCGAATGTGGCACGTAAATCAACGAAAAAAACGTACAGCTTATTTTTGTTTTCCCAATAATTATTTGTGTAACTGTATAAAACAAAAATGTGGTCCACGAAAGGGTAATTTTGCCTGAAACCAGCCTGAAATTTGCAGAGTAGTTTTACTGTGTTCATCCATTTTGAAAGCCTTGCTTACAGAATGCTAGAAATTTGATAAAAAATTCCTTGGCTGCCACCTGTAGATCTTCTTTCTTGAATATGGGAAATATTATAGCAATATTATAGCCACCGGCACACAAGTAAATCATGGATTCTATTGTTTTCTTCACAGAGCGCATGAAATAAATCATTGCAAACATGCTTATTGAATTCTGCTGGTATTCGGTCGTATCCAGGTGCTTTGTTGTTTTACAGCTTTTACACTGCTATGCAAGTTTCCTCCAATATAATTTCACCATCTAGAATAGCACCGATCTAGTTGTGCCTAGATCGAAATGCATTGATCACCGTATCCATTGAACTAAAAATTATTTCGACGTGAGTGCCTAGTAGATTTGAATCCATTTGATTTCCAGTTACGAAATGGTTTCCATTGAATTTTTTTTTGCCGTTAACGAAAACTTATCTCCGTCAGCGGACATCGCTAATTGTCGACTAATTTCTTAAAATAAGAATTTCTTAGAGCCCTTCAACATATTTTATATTACTTGTTTGTTTTGAAATATCGAAGACCTTCTATACATTTTCAGTCACGCAAAATACATTTTCTTGCTTCTCAAACAATCGAAATCAAAACAAATCAACTTTGAAAAGGTTCTTCCCGAATTTCTCCTTAGATTTTTGTGCACTTAATTTTATTGCTACTTGGATCTGTTCGATGTTTGTTGTGTTTATAGATGTAGAAAGTAAATTTCTGTTCAGCTTTTTGCGATAAAGTTCAGCATATTCTCTGAGTTCAGCTTTTGAGGCAGTTTTATTTTATTATAGCAGAAGCTTCGTATCCATCTAACCCAATTGTAGCTGTAATTGAAAGATGATCCACGAATTGGAGGATAAAGGATAGCCAATCTCATCCGGTTAAGTGCGAATCGACAACTGAGCTTCCTTTTTGCCCAATAAGCATTACGTTTCCGTCGATATCACTCTACATTCAATGAAATTATTTCGAATGCAAGAGAAAGCCTCATTCCTTCAATGCCTAAATTATAGCACAGCTTGATGTTAAATAAAATGCTTGCCAAAAATAATTGATAAAATTTATCATTTTTTTAACTTCATATAATATTTACTGGCAGAGGTTTGATCATTTTTTATGTGGTCTTTTATTAACTTCATTATTTTATAATTTTCTTCCGTAATATTATCCGTCTAAAAAAAACTCGTTGAAACACGAATACAATTTGTTCCGAACCAAACAATGTTGAAATTTTTTTAGGTGTATATAGACTCCCGTTGTTTTCTCAAAATGATTAATTTGCAGACGAACGAAAATAATTATCGAACCTTATATTAAAATTCAGACAAGCTTCCAAAGCTGAGCATATTTAAGACGCGCATATCAGCCCAAGACGACATTCCGTAAAGAGGATTAAGGAGGGATGCGCTCATTATTATGAAGAACTAACTAATTTTGCACATGGCTCAGTAATATCAGAGCCGATAAATGTTTGATTAAGTCCCGAGAGACCATTAAACGCATAAAAAAAACGTAAACCTCATCTAAAGCAATGATTGACAAATCTCTAATTGGCTATGGCTGATTCTATCTGTTGCATAAGCAATTTTCACTCTTTCGCTCAATGCAGGAATGTTTATGATTAACGATGACGAATCAATAGATTCAAAATATATCGTGCAAGAGAATCATGAAACAAAACAATTCAAATCAAATGAGTAAAAATTTATTTGCATGAAAATTGGGGGTATTTTTTATCAATTTCAAATGTTATTGCACAAAATTATTTCTGTAACAAGTTTACAATATGTTTGCAGCATGACATCAACGAAATTTGCCTATGCATTCGTACCTATAAAACGATACAAGAAATCAATGTATATAAATAGATGTACAGCAATTAGCTGAATATATTGTACTTAGGATATTAATTAATGCAACAGCAAATTAAAAGATGTCATTCCTGTCAACAATATGTATAAAAAGTTACAAGCAGTTAGTGTTGTGTTACAAAACCAACAAATACAGTTTACGTAAGCAAAGCTCAATAAAAAGCAAATGAAATTTCTTTCAAAACGAGTTCATGTGAATGAGCAAGTGTAACATGCATTTTGTGCGGAGTTTGTGACTATAACAAATTATAGAAATATAAACTTTGTAGGAGAGCAATGAATTTAATATCCCGTTATAAAATATTCTACCCTTGTTTAACTATTATGGAGGTAAGATGATAGTTTTAGTTTGTCACTTGATTCGAAGTTAAAATCGACTTCATAAATGAATGACCACAAACCCAGTTTTTCTATACCCCTCTATTTCACAAATTATGTCGATGTATATCATATTTATGATTTCCTAATTAGAAACGAATTCGTACCTGCTTTTTTTATCATCGTCTTTCATTGTTTCACTTGCTGCTTCTTCTTTTATCTTCTGAATTCACACCATCTTGTTTTTTATAAATTTACATGGCTTCAACAGAAAATATAATTGCTCAAGATTAATTTGGGCTCAAGTATTTTTATTATGTATTTTTTGGCATTAATATTTCCATTCATTAGACAAATTTTGCCTGCACCTTTTGGTGTCATACAATAGCATGTTAGGATCCTAACTGGGTGTTTCACCGTAATTGTAATGCAATCAAGATACATATCTTCGCCAATACTTCGTCATATGTATTTTAGGACATGACTACCAAACAAAATTTTGGTCTCATCAAACCAAATAACGCTGTCTGATTATTCCGTTGTCCAATCAACTTGAGTTTTAGTCCAGTTTAATCTTTTCAACCTTTGTTTGCGTGTTAACAATTCCTTTTTACGTGGCATTTTAGGATTCAGACCAAACTCCTTTAGTCTATGTCGAACAATCCTTGCAGTAACCTTTACATCACATTATGTCATTTTTTCTTGCATATTCCCAGATTATTTTCTTCTATCACGTAAGCTTAGTCTATCAAGTCTCTTATTATCAGTTAACGTTGTTCATCGTTTTCTGCCGGCTGATCGTTCCAAATCCCATACAAATCCATCAATGTTTATACACCTTTTTTTCCGCTCTAGCTGAATATATTTTTCTCGTTTTTTTTATATTTGATTTGTTTATAGTTAACTGCAATCTACCGTTGCAAAAAAATATTTTATAAAAATTAGCTTTGAAGTAGTAAGTTGTTTTTCTAAAAACCCAACAGTAGAAACAGTCGAATTTTAGTCCATTTACTTAAAAACACAGAAAAAAAAAGATTCACCAATATTTTTCAAACCATTCTTGAGAAGATAAAAATGTAACTTTTGATAGAATGCTGGTGATGAAAGAACCTTTATTGCATGGTATTCTTAATTAAATTATCTTTCCAATGATATTTCATATTAGGCAATATTTCAACAAATATTCTAGCTATGAGCCCTCAAACACCAAATATAAATTTTCTCCAAAGGGGTTCCACAATTTCGGCCACTACTGTATGTGAAAACTTAATTTTGCTATTTTTGACTTATTCGTTTTTCCCTGACACCACAAACATATCCCATATATCCCTTATTTTGAAAAGAAAAAACAGATGTTGCGTATATAAATAGGGCGTAAAGTTAAAATTAAGAGTCAATGAGTTATTTTATAAGGACCTGAAAACTGGAACAAAGAGCTACGAAATGAGATTCGATGATGCGGAGGGAATCGGATGATTTACAATGTAACCAATGATTTGCGATTTTGAAATCATAACATAAATCAATTTTCGATTACAATTTAATATTTTATCTATAAAAAAAAACAAATATAATGCGAAGACATTTCGAAATTTATCAATGTGATGAGACTAAGAACACATACTATATTATGGAACAACTGTTCATGCAAACAAATATCAATATCACAACTCAATATAAAAACACAAACATATATTATTGACTAACCTGCTTTAGGTTTCTGCTGGTCTGACGTTGCAGTGCTTGTGACCGTTGGTTTCCAATCACTTCCTATTGCCGTCTTATATTCTGCCTTCAAACTCAATAAAATCTTCACTTCCTTGTCGACCTGATCTTTAGGAGCCTTTTTTGTTTTCAAATCACGAACGATTTCACCTTGTGCTTTGATTTTTGTATCAATAGCTGCGGCATCCAAATTAGTTGCTTGATTCGATGAGGTAGTATTAGCTGCAGTTGGAGTTGAGCCCGGTTTCCAGTCTTGGCCAGTCGATGCCTTGTATTCAGCTTTCAGGCTAAGAAGACTTTTCACTTCTGAGTCTAATTTTTCCTTGGGTGCTTTTTTCGCTTTCAAATCACGAACAATATCGCCTTGAGCTTTGATTTTAGCGTCTAATTGAGACGCGTTTCCGCTTGGTTTGGCTGTTGGGTTGGTTTTGGGTGTGGCAGCTGGTTGATTAGTTGGTTTCCAATCCTGACCGGTTATTGCTTTATAGTCAGCTTTTAAGCTTAATAGCTTTTTCACTTCGGTATCGATTTGATCTTTGGACGCCTTTTGTGTTTTCAAGTTCCTTATCAAGTCTCCTTGATCTTTTATCTTATTTTCGATATCAGTCGCTTTGATTGACGATCCGTCTGCTGGCGGAGCTTTGATGGTTGGTGCTGGAGTAGCACCAGGTTTCCAATCCTGACCGGACGCGGCTTTATAATCAGCTTTTAATGCTAATAATTTTTTCACTTCAGCATCGATTTTATCCTTTGGTGCTTTTTGAGATTTCAGATCTCTTATGAGGTCCCCTTGAGCTTTGATTTTAGTATCAATTTCATCTGGTTTACTGGAGGAAGTTGAAGTTGCAATAGATGAAGCTGAAACTGGAGCTGCACCTGGCTTCCAATCTTGACCAGTTGCAGCTTTATATTCCGTTTTTAGTGCAAGCAAGATTTTTACTTCAGCATCGACTTTTTCTTTGGCAGCCTTTTGTGTTTTGAGTGTGCGCACGAGATCACCTTGAGCTTGGATTTTAGTGTTCAATTCACTGGCGTTAGTGGCACTGGGCTGAAAAGAAAAATGGGAAAGGTTAGTTAAAAGTTTATTTGAGATGTTTGCTATCAGTGCAATATGAAAACATAGAATAAATTTGTAACATTTTTATTTACTTCTTAGTTGCATCTAGTTGGCATTTTATAGCAGAGTGTAATTTCTCACGGATATATTATTTTGCCTACGTTGAGTTTTTTCTCTTGGCTATTTCTAATCTAATTCATATTGCAGTAAAACGCAATGTAGTGGTGTTAACGTAAATTCTAAATAAAAGTTAATTCAGAGTAATGGCAGGCCAAAATTGTATCTTTTTTTTAGCCTTTTTAAGGTTCAGTAAGTGAATATCATCGTATTGAATGCAAACACACCCCATCAATTCGGATAAAATATTGTATAGGAAATACAAAAGAAGTATCAGAAAGTAGAGACGGAGTATTAAAAAAATAAAAATTGTTACAGAGGAAAATGAAACAGCAAGTGACATAGGCATCGATTGACACTAAGACGCATACAAGAATAAATAGATATCAAGTGAATTAAAAAAAGGTCTAACCGCTTGAATAAACTAGGCTATCAGATGGAGCTCTTCTTCTATTTTAAAGCCTAATAAAAAAGCATTCTATTTTAAAGCCTAATACAAAGAAAGGACACGCCTTCGTATAATATAAAGAAGAATCGGAAACATTCGTTCCAATAAAATGTTAGAGTTACCTTGAAGTCATCTTTACAAATAAAGCTATAAATTTTTTTTGCTAGATCAAGCGTCCGGAAAGGGGAAATACTTGTTTTGAATTGGTGCTGTGGAAAATACATACGATTTCAAAATACGCGACGGTGAGCGTAACACGACCTATTGACCTTCGAGGAACGCACATAAATACCCCAATGAAAATGAAGACATCATTAATAAGATTCATCATCACATAAATTTTTACTCACCAATCACACCGTTGGCGCAAAAAAACAAAGATATGGTTTTTAGGATTTGATTTAAATGTAAAAAGAATGCATGAAATCTATTTTTTATTTGTAACCTATTTATTATCTTTTTGTACACACCGAAATCTACAGCCGAATACAACCCTACATCTTCATATTTCATTTTTGCCAGATCAAATGGGAAAGTGTTTGAAATAAAGTTGTACGTAGTGGAGAAATGATTTTAGCTTAAAGAGAAATTTTTTTTATAACCAAGATATATGGATACGTCAAGGATAATATACCCGTTTCTTCAGTGTCTATCAGTCTCGAGAGAAGAAATATCGTTATACTTTAAGAAATTTAACTAGCATTATTCTTCTTAAAGAAAAATAATTAGTCATTAAATGAAAATAATTGGTTTTGGAAGCAAGCAAATATTGAATTAAATTAATTAGGAAAAATATACAGTTTATAGTTATATATATAAAGTCATTTATGAGCCTTACGAATAAAAATTTGATGTTTAAATGCAGTGTCGGCTTTTGGGACATAGTAATATATAGATTAACACTATTTTCTATGTAATTATTTATCCCGTTCACAATATACAAAATTCCATGCTGTTTTATTAAAGTAATTTTAATCTTCATAGCTAAGATGGGAAAATGTACGTGTGGGGACAGAAAATATGCATAAAATATTCTCAATATAATTTAATTTGGGGTTTTCGGTTAGTATATCATTTGCCTGGATTAGGCAATCTACATTTCATTGAAGGTGAAATCAATGGTCTTGCTTATTTGTAAATTTTATAACAAAAATGTTGCTGTGTACCAAAATAAATATCCAAAGCATACGTTTACTTATTTAATTGTCCGTGGTGTGGTGGACTATTATGAAGCTATAGAACACTCGTAAGACTAGCTAGACTAATTAACTTGACCTATGGGTAGGAAACGACGATGCGACAACATTAGAGATTCGATGGGTGAGATCTCTTCGAATCTTGCGATGCCTTTGGACGCTCCGAAAAATATACGAAGTAATCTTCTTGAGCCGAAATGACTGGAAGCACCCAGATGTCTATACGAGGAGATACTCTGAGATTTACTTACATCACGGACGGCTCAAAGGCATTTGTTACAACTGGAGCTGGTGGCTATCTGCATTCATCGAATGACAGGTGGGCCTCTTCTTTCGGAGAGCATCCTTCTGGTTTTCAAGTAGAACTATCTTGAGGGCTGCCTGCTGGGCGATTGAAGTGGAGGGAAAAACTTATTGCTATTTGCAATGTCAGCTAAGCTGCGCTGCTGACTACTTGGAAACTTCCCAAGAGTGCAGAGAACGATTGAACTCTGTCGCAAGATTCAATAAAGTGCATTTGCATCCGGGGCACTGTGGTGTTGAAGGAAATGAAATTGCTGACGCCATTGCGAAGCAAGGTTTGGCATTTCTACTACAGGGCTCTGAGCCCACGCTGGGTGTGCGGAGCGTCTGCACATGCTATTTTTTGGAAGTGCGTAGTTGATGCTTACAAAGAGAAATGGATATCTTCTGATGTAGCCAGGCACACAAAAATTTTCCCTTGGCAACCTAACCATGAACAAGACTAGGAAACTGTCTAGGAGGAAGACATGTGTACCGAATAGGTCTTGCACATAATTATCTTTATCATTCAATGATTATGATTCTGCCTAGAAGAGGCTGACTCTGCGGAGTATTTCTTCTGTGAATGCCCAACGTTTACGCGTATCAGATATCAATGATTTGGCTACGATGTAGCGCGTATGCAGAAGATGACCTTTTATCATTTAAACAATCTGGGAAACTATGGTAGATTGCGGATATGACTACAATGGTTATTTTGGCAAGCGTGTTTAGAGGTACCAGGCACTTCTCCCTCAACTCCCACACCACCTTAAAATGTTGCGAAACTTTGGCTTAGTAACTAAAATAAATTACTAACTTAAATCACTATACTTAAATACTACTGAGCACTTATGGAATAATCTGGCTAAGTTGTTTTACTATAGGTCTTTTAGCAACATCCAGCGACTAAAAAGTGCAATCCAAGTTGAATGGATCAATATATTAGTGGAATTTAGTGAAAATTGAACAAACAAATGTAAAAATATTGACAAGCGATCATTCAAGTCAGAATTGTTGATTTTCAAAAACTTCATTATAATTTCCGGTTCCTAAGTTTTGTTCGATTATATTTTCACTTCAGATATACGCTTGGTCTTGTTGTTTGATGAGTGGTTGATTAAAGAACTTGTTAGATTTTTTTAAAAATTACATGGTGTATGAATTCATCTTAAATATGACATATTTTTTGCATTATCTAATTGTTTGATAACATCATAGCTTTTTAAAGAATAGCGTGCGCCTTTTATTCGAGACCCGCGTATCTTTCGTATTTTATAGCTCATCTTTTCAGTAACCAAAATTAATTTAAAATTTAACTAAGAAGAATTTTTTTTAACTATTTTTTCAAAACGATTTACATCTTAATCGACTTTTAATGAAATAAAACCTAAAAACAACAAAAAGTTGCACAACAGAAAAACTGATTTGATCTAAAAATTCAATAATAAGTCCGTACTCTTCAGCTATTGATTATATATTAAAATACTACAACAAACCATTCAAAAAATAACATTCAAGTCGATTTGTATCGCAAGATATGAATCGATGCTCGATGTCATACCGTCAGATAAGATTGTTTACAGTGAATGCCACTCTCTTAACAAGCGAAAAAAATTCTCTCTGAATAATACTCTCACCACATATACCACATTTACACAATACATATCCACAAAGAACCGAAACTGGATTGTCAGCCAGATGAACTGAAAAAGTCTATTCTGATATCACACGTGGAATATGCTTCAAAAAAAATTTAATATCAGAACGGGAAATATGCATAAAATTCACATCACTGCTTTTTCATTATATATTTACGCCTCAAAAAGTGCTGAAATAAAATTTTAGAAAGATTTGCACATGCAACACATTTTTCACTTCAAGCTTTTAACTTGGATATTTAATTTTCTTAGTTGAAACTATAAGTTTCGAATTACTTTTATATCATCGTACAATTGCTGAGCACTTACTTTTAATTTACACTCTCAGATACTTCGAAAATCTAGACGAAATGATACTACTTCCAATTAAAAAGAAAAATTCACAAGACCGTCCACGTCAATGCTGAAAAGAACACTGAAATACTGAAGACTAGTCAGTCAGCCATGTGGCACTTTCACTTTCACCCACATGAGTATGAGTACACCGAACTCTATACGAGGTTATATAGTGTTCGATGGATATCATATGCTGATCTTGATTTTGTGCGGCAATATAACAATAATATTGTTCCATTGACGACCACGGTTATTACTTATTTTGTTAGTTATTTTGTTATTGTTTTAGCCATATTCTAGCGATTGTAGATTTTTGCATCATGTATTATGAAACAATGTCTTAAATGTTTAATAAGACAAAAATCTTACTGATTCATGATGGATTTATCTGAAACTATGTTAACTAGGTACACCGACCGGAAGTTAAATATTTACGATCTGAATGTTTTTAAAATATGATTTGAAATATTATGCAATAGTAATGGAATAATGCATAATAATAGTAGGGTTGAGAAAAAATCAATTAGAACCACCGTACATTTTACCAATGTTGGTTGGAAGTATTTGTATTGGTTACGTTCACTGTTTATTTGTGTTTGCAATGTAAATGATAGCTAACTATCATAGGAAATAAAATGAAACAAATATTGAACCAATTCTAATTTTTGATTGATGCTTAGTAAATTTTAAAAATTTGATGAATAAAATTTTATTTCAACCCAAAATTATGTTAATTTGATCGATGAATGAAAAAATAATATATTAATGCTTGGTATTACATTTTAGGAATTAATAAACTTATCGCAAAATATTTTCTTTACGCAAAATATTTTTTTTTTGCTTTTTTTGGAGCTTAGTATTTAGTATTAGACTGATTTTTTTTTGGGAATCTGAAGCTTTATTTATTTTCAGATACCAGACTAATTAAATTTTTAGAAAATGTGTTTATAAAACATACAAATTATGTAGTCCCTAGAACAGAATATATTTTTACAGAGGTTGAAACGAGTAATCTGGATAATTATTCCCAGATCAGCGTGTAATTTTACCGTTTAGTAAAATTTCATCAAAATAATGGAATTCCTTTTTTTTTTATAAAAATCAAATATATTTTGTTAAAGACCAATTTTTGACTTGGCAGATATCAATATTTCGAAGGTGACTGAGACGGGTTCAGAGTAATGTAGTGGAAGTGCTGAGCTTTACTTGTTCCATACATTCTTAATGGCTCTTTTCAATTCAGAAATCCTCCTTTCATCCTCCGTTAACTGCTCTTATTAGAATGCCTTAACGATTAATTGTCGGATTTAGATTTGGAGATCACGCGGGCCAATCAAGAGCCTGAATAGCTTTATTGATGCATTGCTATATAAATGCATTTGCTTTTTAAATTTCTACATTTTTCTGTTGATAAATCTAATTTTCATCGAGCAGACACCCTCAAAAGTTGACAAATATATCCTCTAACGATTCGGTATATTTTGTGCTGTTAATTTTTATGATCAACATATTGGTGTCTTGGCATGAACCAAAAATGTAGCCCAGACCATTTTCGTGGGAACTGATTGCTCTTTTCGATCTGCTTTCGCAAGCCACACCAATTAAAATTAAAGCCATTAAACTTTTTTTCATCTCCTTGATAATTGCTGTTCGAAATGAACTAGTCTTTGAAAAATGAAGGGATGTCAATGCTGTTTTTAAGCTAGTCAACCATTTTATCTTGGAAAGCATGAATCGAAATACTGAAGTTTAAGTTCGGTTTTATTTGCAGAGCTATAATGAGACTGGCTGAAAATTATTTTTTTTCTTTTACTATAGCTATTTTTGAATGGACCTTCTTTATTGAATCTTTATTTGATCTTTTTCCTAATTTCCGATAGGAAATTCTTTGGCCCTTGTAAACTACTCTTTCTTTTCCTATTTGACATGTGAGCAATCGTTTTTTCCGAACCTTTTTTATTTGCATTTCCTAAACCGTTCCCAAAAGAAGCATTATTCAAAGTGTTCATTTATTGTTTTCTCAGCAAAAGAAATACAAGTGCGGCAAATCATACTCAAATAAAAATTTAATTCTTATGATGTGACTAGTAAAAGATTGCCGCAAATAGGATCTGAATTATAATTAAATAGAGAAAACTTAGAGCTGATGTCTAGAGAGCCTAGAGGAGAGTGCAAATTAAGAAATTGATTTGAGACTGAGTAAAACCAGCAATTAATTTGCATGTATTACCACTTATTTTTCAGGAGCAAGTTTTTTAGTCCAGTTATTTGATACTTTCCTTGCACAGCATAGAAAAATGGATTCTATAGACGAATTTCCTTGAAAAAGTTGGCGTATTATTCAGTCCTAATAAGCATAAACGTTCTATCTACATTTTAGTACTTTCGTTTCGAATCGAACTTTCCGAAAGATTGAAGAATGTCAACTTTCAATGTATGCGACCGGAAAAAACCACTATCAACTGAGAAGAAGAAGAAAGCATGACTTGCATTTGATACTGCATGCAGTCTTCTTTAAAATCTTAACTTGGTCGTGAATCTGATTTCACACAAAAACATAGTAAAATATTCTAAATTAAATGTGTTTTCCAACTTTTTCTAAGCATTCGCAGCTTATTTTTTCTTTCTTTAGTCCCGGCTTATTGAAATATTTTAAACACAATGCCGGTTATAACAAAAAGGGCATCGTTATAATGGAATGTGGCGCGAAAGTAATGTACGTACGTACACACTCTAATGCGATTCGTCCACTATTTGCGCAAACAAACATACAATCTATATTTTAAGCAATTTTTGCCAAATAAAATTAAGTATGCATATATTGTTTACCACAAAATTATCTTCTTATCGTATTTATGACACCTTTCAATGAATATTTTCGATATTCACTTACCTTCTTCTCCACTACTTCGTTCATCACTTGTTTCTTTGCACCTGAAGTTGGCATCTCTTTTGTATGACCATCGGGGATAGCAAACAGCACCACTGGTGACGTTACGCCAGTTTGAGGGCTTGGCAAAGCATATGCGTTATCCACTTTGAAAAATCCTCTTCGCTGCAATTGGATAATGTCACCTTTCTTGCACTTTTTCAATTCCGGATCACCAAGCATTCGAACTTCAGTCTGAAATCAAAACATATTGAATCAGGCCTCGAAAGCATAAGACAAAAATAATCAACTTACTCTCGTATTTTGACCAATGAACTGCTTGAAGTCCTCATCCTTCCCCAAAACTGCCTTACTTATAATGTGATCGAAATACACACAATAAGTAGGCGGAAATTCAATATCATCCATTTCACATAGCCAAGTTAATTTCAGAGTTTTCTTAAAATCTTTGTTATCTAGGTTCATGTCAGCATCGACTGAGGTAATTCTACCATTCGATCGATTGATTTTCTTTATCATTAAATTGCCCCAGTTAATGAATGTAGCGTTTTCGCCTTCCTTCAAAGCTTCTGCATCGGCATAATCAATTAGAATACGCGGACCAATCCAGATTGTTTTCTTCCCGACTGATTCGTTTTTCGGATGAGCAGCTACCTCAATAGATTCCTTTTTAGCACTGGCCACATTAACCACAACTCGATTTTCATATTCCAATGCAGTGTAGCGTGGTGCAATGGGATCGATGACTTTCTTATTGAATGCCCAGATTTTGTCCCATTCCATGAATACGACTGATTTACTAGAGCCCTGTGCAATTATGAATTCCTTTAGGCCTTCGACAGTCATGCCGCGACGAAGGATACCACGCACAGTTGGAAAACGTGGGTCATCCCTGGAATTGTATAAAAATGCAAGATAAAGCTCACACTATTTTTGACGTTCAATTCAAGCTCACCATCCATCCACTAAGCCCTGATCCACAAACCAAGTAAGTTTGCGTTTTGATAGCACCGTGTTTGTCATATTAAGACGGCTGTATTCCCAAATATATGGTTTGCGAAGTTTTAAGGCGTCAATGAACCAATAGAACTGTTCATCACGATCATGGTATTCCATTGTGCGAAGTGTATGCGTAACATTTTCAATCGCATCGACAATTGGGCAGGCGAAATCGTATGTTGGATAGGCCCTAAATAGGACGAGAGGACGAGATTAATTTTTCTTTATTTATTTCCCCCTTTCAAATTACGTTGAATACTTGCAGAGATTCTTTCAGCGGAAAAGGTTTCTTATATTATCTACTTACTTGTATTTAGTCCCTGTCCTCGGATGCTCTTCATTTTTGCATCGGTAAATTGTTGGATCTCGCATGCAACCGTTCGGTGAGCTCATATCAATTTTTGCACGGACGCAGCATTTTTGTCCCCGCTCAGTACCGGCAACCATTTCTTTCCACAACTTCAGATTTTCTTCAGCAGCTGTAAAAAAAAATTCATTCACATTGGAATCAACTACCTCCACTGTAATTTACTCACATTTATTTCTGTTCACTGACTCGATTTTTTGCTCTCGTTCTTTTTTCATGGTTTCCGCATCCGTGTCATCCACGTATGCTTTTCCTTCCTTTATGAGTTTCTCGCAATAGTCCAGCATCAGGTCAAAATATTGAGAGGTATGAGTAAAAATATCCGGTTTGATTTGCAACATTTCTAAATCTTCCAGAATCTCTTTTTCGAACTCGGCGCTTTCTTTTGCTGGATTGGTATCGTCGAATCTCATAATCAATTTGCCCTTAAAAGCTTGCTGATAGTACTGATTCAGGAGAGCTGCCTTGGCATGGCCAATATGCAAATAGCCGGATGCTTCAGGTGGGAATCGAACGACCACTTTGCCCATTTCCGCTCCCGGTAGATCTACAAATTTACCCTCTTGTTTTCTTTCTCCGGATTTGCCGTCCTTTTCTGTGCTACCGCTTCTGTTCGAAGTCCGAACGACTTTTACTTCAGGTGGAAGTGTATCAAACACTTTTTGAATCAATGACTGGGCCATGATTAGGTTGTACCAGCGCTGGACATGTGGTGGTATTCCCTTTTTCGACAACACTTCATACCGAGAATGCATTTCGTTGAACAATGCAAAGTCGGCGATTGTCAATTTGTTCGCCACAAGATATGTAACTGGAGCAATTGACTTGTCTAAAAACACCATAGCCCATGATATATCTTCCTCGCACGTTAAACTAAACGATAGCCAGTGATCAATGCTTGTCCGTTCGATTGGAGTTTGTCCATAGAGCTGATATTCAGGTGCTTCACGAGCCAAGGCGCGCAGGATATCATTGTTCGAATGGCAGACTAGCTTTTTGCCACTTGAAAGCAAAAGAGATGTTTCATTAGCCCAGGTCACTTCAACAGGATGAGTTTCGTTGATGAGGAGTGCTGTTGCCAAGCCGCCTAAAAATTACAAATATTTTTGTCATATTGCAATAGAAGATAACCTCAACCGGCGACTGAGTATACAATTGGGAGAACATACTTATCGGCGGATTGTTGACATTAGCTACGAGTTTTATAACCATCTCGGAGTGGATTTCAAGGATTTTTTCCTACAATTTACGATTTTATGATGATTTTTTACTGATATGAATTGAACAATTGAACATCGAACGTGCCACACCGCCAAATCAGAACTTTTCAAAGAGACAGGTGACAGATAAGAGAAAATTTGCATTTGACAGATTCCAATTGGTAAGTATAGGTGATTTCATCAGTGAACGTATCAGTCAAGAACCGAAGAGGATACGACCGGAAGAAAAAAACCGCATTCGTCTGTTAACATTTGCCGGCGTCGGTTGTTGCAGCAAGTGATCGTTGCGGAAAAAAGATATTTCGGGACTGGTTGAAATATTTTCGAAGTATTTTCATCCTAATAAAGGAAGAATGAACTACGCATGCCGATGTTAACGTAAGTAAAACAATTTGTCTGTAGAGGTTCAGAACGTCTTAGTTTTCTCATCTATTGTTCAGTAAGAATGGTAGCCATTTTCTCTTTGTGCAATTTCGCATGCGGATGTACGAGCGCAAAATTGACCCACAGCCGTCAAAGCGGAAGTAGTCACATCCTAACCAAATCAATTCGCACAGAAAACCGTCGGCATGTTTATAACTAATTGTAAATTTTTATTTAAAATGAAATACACACTATCCGCTACATACATACATACTTAAATATGGTTCTAGATATTTAATTTTAAAATACAAATTACAGCTACTCTTCACCACCTCCCTCTTCTTCTTCGTCGAATTCTCCTTCTTCGTCGGCCGTGGCTTCTTGGTATTGCTGATACTCAGAGACCAGATCGTTCATATTACTTTCGGCCTCGGTAAACTCCATCTCGTCCATACCTTCTCCCGTGTACCAATGCAAGAAAGCTTTCCTACGGAACATAGCTGTGAATTGTTCAGAGATTCTCTTGAACAATTCCTGGATGGCGGTTGAGTTTCCAATGAACGTAGCAGACATTTTCAATCCTCGCGGTGGTATGTCACATACTGCCGTTTTACAGTTGTTTGGAATCCATTCGACGAAGTAGCTACTATTTTTATTTTGGATGTTCAACATTTGCTCATCGACTTCTTTCATGGACATACGACCACGAAATATTGCAGCTACGGTTAAATATCGGCCGTGACGTGGATCACAGGCGGCCATCATGTTTTTCGCATCGAACATCTGTTGTGTGAGCTCGGGCACGGTCAAAGCTCGATATTGTTGCGAACCACGGGACGTCAATGGGGCAAATCCAGGCATGAAGAAATGCAAACGCGGAAAGGGAACCATATTAACGGCCAATTTTCTGAGATCAGCATTCAATTGTCCTGGAAATCTGAGGCAAGTTGTCACTCCGGACATTGTTGCTGACACGAGATGATTTAGATCTCCATAAGTAGGAGTCGTCAATTTTAAAGTCCTGAAACAAATGTCATATAAAGCCTCGTTATCGATGCAATAAGATTCATCTGTGTTCTCAACAAGCTGATGAACACTGAGCGTTGCATTATAAGGTTCGACGACTGTGTCGGAAACCTTTGGCGATGGCACGACTGAAAATGTGTTCATGATTCGGTCCGGATACTCTTCGCGGATTTTCGAGATCAAGAGTGTTCCCATTCCCGAGCCGGTGCCACCACCCAGTGAATGTGTTAGCTGAAATCCTTGCAGGCAATCGCAACCTTCAGCTTCTTTGCGCACAACATCTAAAACGGAATCGACGAGCTCTGCACCTTCAGTGTAGTGGCCTTTTGCCCAGTTATTTCCAGCGCCGGATTGTCCAAAAACAAAGTTGTCGGGACGAAAGATCTGCCCAAACGACCCAGATCTCACCGAATCCATTGTCCCGGGCTCCAAGTCGACTAAAATAGCGCGAGGTACATATTTTCCACCAGTCGCTTCATTGTAATACACATTAATCCGTTCCAACTGTAAGTCACTGTCGCCATAATATGTTCCGGAAGCATCAATACAATGTTCATCAGAAATGACTTCCCAAAATTTCGCACCGATCTGATTGCCACACTGGCCCGCCTGGATATGCACAATTTCACGCATTCTGTGTTTTATTCATATGCAGAGTAGATCTCGTAATTTGTAGATGATTTTTGCTTAGTTGTAATAAATTACAGCAGCTCAGTCTTATTTCTTATCAATATCGAGAAAAATTTTTCAGTTTTTCTTCTGTTAATTAAACTGTATGTTGTTTAATATGGAGGTGGCTCGACTAAACTCGTCGATATTTATCTTTTTATTTGTTTTTGTAGGTGCACTACGATGATTTCATGGCTACTAAGATACGAAAATATAAAATATGTACAGTGTCTGGCGCAGCAAGTGTATCAGAGTGTCGAATGTATGTATTATTCAACTACAGGATTCACTCATGGTATGTAATTTTTTAATTTTGATTTTTCTCAGAATTTAAATTTTCTCTCTAAAAAACTATAAATGATTTAAAGTTTTTTGATGCAAAAGCAATTAGCTTCAAATTAAACCAGTTTCTAGACTACAAAGAACCACTGTGAAGCTCAAACTGGACAATCTTTATTTAATGCATCACTGATTTGGGCTAAAAAAAAAACTAAGTGAGTTTTAATGAATAATGGAACAAAAATGTAATATCTTCTGATCACCAACTTTCGTAAAAAGATGATAGACTTACTACACAACGTGAAAGGCTTATTACAAAAAGCAAATGGAAAAATAAAAATATCCATTTATCCTGTTGCAAGTTTCAAAATGTTTCAAAAAAAAACCTTGTGAGAAATTCTAAAAGGGTAGGAGCATAGGTCCTAATTCGGTTTTGCATCAACTTTTCCAAAAAGCCGACAATTGCGGGTTGTTCGCTTGAGTAGCGTTCCTGAGCGTTCGAAGGACCTGCGTCAGATAAAGGTTGGGCGACAAATCCAAGAACATCTTGGGTAGCTGACCATAAATGCGGTTTGCCACGAAATCTCGGCGCTTAGCTTAGAGGATTGAAGTGCTAAATCCAGTAAAAATTTTCTACGTTTGTTTGTAGAACTTAGACCTGGATTGTGTTTCATATTGTTACATGTCCAAAAATTCTTCGGAACTTCTTTATTTTCTTCTTTTGCTTGAAAAATGTAAAAAAAGATGTTTCAATCATACAAGTAGCATCTCCTGTAAATACTACGGGTGGAATAGTGAAAAACACAAGTGGAATAGTTCAACAGTGATTGCCGTGTTTGGCTGCCACTGTGCCGTGTTTGATAGTACAGTAGAAGAATTAAGTATTTTTTGAGGAAAACGTCTTAATATAAATTATTACGTTACGTTCATAGCTAAATCCCCTACGTAATACCATTTTTAATCCGCTAAGAGTATCCAAATTTAGCATAGCACTTTAAAAAATATTCACTCCATTCAATTATAATCGACAGCATTTAGTATGCTTTGCAAAATTTACTGGGACGTTTTTAAAAACCAAATCAATCGTTACGCTTCCGTTTCAAAGCGCTCATGTCCTGAAATTCAACGGCGATTTAGCTTTATAACTTCTTTTTAAGTTTTTCTAGTTTTTATAGTATTGTATAAACTATTACTAAGAGGCGTAGCCACTAGATCGAGGTCTTTGACGTTGTACGTAGTAAACTATTTAATTACCACCGAAAAACTTTGGTGTGAGGACTTCTTGAAAAGTGCTCAGACAAAATGCGTGAAATTGTATACATTCAAGCTGGTCAATGCGGTAACCAAATCGGATCGAAATTCTGGGAAGTCCTCTCCGATGAGCATTCCATAGATGCGGCAGGTTCCTATTATGGAGACAGTGATTTGCAGTTAGAACGTATTAATGTGTACTACGACGAAGCAAGGTCTGGGAAGTACGTACCTCGGACTGTTCTAGTGGACCTTGAACCCGGTACAATGGATTCTGTTCGAGCCTCGCCCTTCGGACAATTGTTTAGACCCGATAGTTTTGTTTTCGGTCAATCCGGAGCAGGAAACAATTGGGCTAAAGGTCATTATACTGAAGGCGCTGAGCTGGTAGACTCTGTGTTAGATATTGTACGGAAGGAAGCAGAGAGTTGCGATTGTTTGCAAGGATTTCAAATGACGCATTCATTGGGAGGAGGCACAGGATCTGGAATGGGAACGCTCCTTATATCTAAAATACGAGAAGAGTATCCTGATCGAATAATGGGAACATTTTCTGTAGTTCCATCTCCGAAAGTATCAGACACGGTAGTCGAGCCGTATAATGCAACATTGAGCATACATCAATTGGTCGAGAACACAGACGAAACGCATTGCATCGACAATGAGGCGCTGTATGACATTTGCTTCAGAACTTTAAAGCTCACTACACCTACGTATGGTGACTTGAACCATTTGGTGTCGGCTACAATGTCTGGCATAACCACGTGTCTGAGATTTCCGGGGCAGTTAAATGCCGATTTGAGAAAACTGGCTGTCAATATGGTGCCTTTCCCCAGACTGCACTTCTTCATACCTGGCTTTGCACCACTTACTTCGCGAGGTTCGCAACAGTATCGGGCGATAACGGTGCCCGAACTGGTACAACAGCTGTTCGACGCCAAAAATATGATGGCGGCTTGTGACCCTCGTCATGGTAAGTACCTAACAGTGGCTGTTATATTTCGAGGAAGAGTATCGATGAAAGAAGTAGATGAACAGATGTTGAATGTGCAGAACAAGAATAGTAGCTATTTCGTTGAATGGATTCCAAACAATGTTAAGACTGCAGTATGCGATATACCACCGCGTGGCCTTAAAATAGCAGCTACATTCTCGGGCAACTCGACCTCGATTCAAGAGCTCTTCAAACGAATTTCCGAACAGTTTACAGCCATGTTTCGGCGTAAGGCTTTCTTACATTGGTACACAGGTGAAGGAATGGATGAAATGGAATTTACCGAGGCAGAAAGTAACGCCAACGATTTGATTAATGAGTACCAACAATATCAAGAGGCAGTTGGTGACGAAGAGGGAGAGTACGAAGAGGAGGAAGGTGTGGAATAAGTGAAAGTAACTAGCGTATTTTATTTCGGACACAACGCGGGATTTATTTATATGAGCGCTGATCGAATGTTGAAAAAAATCGAATGTGTATTAATATTGTATATTTTAGAGATGATACTTTTTAGGAATATATACTTTTCTATAAAATTGTATTTTTGATTATCTCTTTCAAAAACAATTCTTTCCGGATTTTAATCCTTCGCTACTCATCGAACCTTAACCCAATTTGTCCAGTTAATATTCACTAAGGATTGAAAAATGCGATTAGTTTTTCTCACAAGCTATAATATCTTTTCTAAAATATGACATAGTTACAAAGATAATTTATCTTAAATTTCTACAAAGTTCCGAAAATTCCATTTTCTTTCACTCTCAATTTTCCATGCCACCTTCGATTTCGTCATAATCAGCGTATTCGAATTCATCTTCATCGGCAGTACCTTCCTGATAAGCTTGATATTCACTAATCAAATCATTCACATTGCTTTCGGCTTCAGTAAATTCAACTTCTTCCATGCCTTCAGCTGTATACCAGTGCAAAAATGCTTTTCGCCGGAACATGGCAGTGAATTGTTCCGAAATTCTCTTGAAAAGCTCTTGGATTGCGGTAGTGTTACCAATAAACGTAGCCGCCATATCCAAGCCTCGAGGTGGTATATCACACACAGCAGTCTTGCAATTACTCGGAATCCATTCGACAAAATAGCTGCTATTCTTATTCTGTATATTTAGCATCTGCTCGTCAACTTCCTTCACGGACATCCTTCCTCGAAATACTGCGGCCACGGTTAAGTATTTTCCATGGCGGGGATCGCATGCACACATCATATTTTTCGCATCAAAAATCTGATTGACCAATTCTGGCACGGCCGTTGACTGGTAGGGACGTGACCCACGCGCTGTTAGTGGAGCAAACCCGGGCATAAAAAAGTGGATTCTAGGAAAGGGTACCATGTTGACCGCTAGCTTCCTCAGGTCTGCATTCAGCTGGCCGGGAAATCTGAGGCACGTTGTAAGCCCAGACATCGTGGCAGACACCAGATGATTCAAATCGCTGTAGGTAGGTGTTGTTAACTTCAATGTCCTATAGCAAATATCATAGAGTGCTTCGTTGTCTATACAGTAATTGGCGTCGGTGTGTTCAATCAACTGCTGCACACTTAACGTGGCATTGTAAGGTTCCACAACCGTGTCGGAAACTTTCGGTGAGGGCACTATTGAATAACTGCAAATTATTCGATCAGGATATTCTTCACGTAGTTTTGCTGATAAAAGTGTGCCCATACCAGAACCGGTTCCACCACCCAACGAATGTGTTATTTGATAGCCTTGTAAACAATCACATGCTTCAGTTTCACGTCGCACGATATCTAACACTGAATCGAGTAGTTCTGCACCATCTGTATAGTGTCCTTTTGCCCAATTATTGGCGGCTCCCGACTGACCAAAAATAAAACTGTCCGGCTTAAATATCTGCCCAAAAGGACCCGCTCGTACCGAATCCATTGTGCCTGGTTCAAGATCTACGAGAATTGCACGGGGTACATATTTCCCGCTGCTCGCTTCATTGTAGAATACATTAATTCGATCCAATTGCGAATCATTATCACCATAGAAAGATCCGTTAGTATCAATGCTGTGTTCATCAGAAATCACTTCCCAGAATTTGGCACCAATTTGATTGCCGCATTGACCAACTTGTAGATGAACAATTTCGCGCATACTTATTATTTATTTATATTCAGTGCAATATACAAGTTTCCGAAATCCGGAAATTATATTTACGCCTTCGTTTCCGAAAATGTTTTCAAAATACAGCACTTTAAAGAGATAAAAATAGTAAAAATGTTAACAAATTATTATGAATTTAAATTTTCAATAAAAGAAAAGAAATTAAAATCAAAAATTATCTTCAATGAAATGAAGGTGGCTTGTTCGAATTTAATAATTGAAATGAAACATACATTTTAATGGTTGCCAATCAAGCGCCTGAAACTTGACTGATAGATCGTTGCAAATTTGTTTTCGAAATAACAAAGTACAGTGCATTACGGCCAGATCCAGTCGAATTGTATCTTTTTGGCTATAATATGATAATATGATAAATAAAGAATTTCTTAGTTTTGAAGATATACAAGGAAATTTGGTAAATGAATTTGGTTGTAAGAGAAAAAAATACTTTTTGTTGAGAGTGTGATTAGAAGACTCCATCCATATATCATTTGTCTTTACCCCGGAGGAATTTGAAATTTTTGAATTAGCAATGAACAAAATTCAGCTTGGCTTTATGATGGAAATTAAATTTTTTTTTATATAAGTGCTTGGATTTCCCTTACACTTTGTATAATGTTAAATTAAGTGATCGAGCTTATTTCGAATCCAACAGTTTTTATAACCGTGTTTAAAGCCAATTCCAATTGAATTCAGGAGGTAGACTTTGTTTTTCTAGATATCGAGCATATACTCGTATGTATTTGTCATTTGTTTTAATTCTTAAGTCTTTGTGCATGTCTTTATTCAAAACGTACCATGGAAATCGGTGGATTTTTCAGAGGGATATATTTTGGCAGATTTAAAGCTGGCGTCTCTGAGTTTTATATGCCTGCTGAATTATTGTGCTACCGTACAGAAAAGTGGGTCTAATTGTTTGTTTGTATATGAGGAGTCTGTTTTTACCGTTAAGTTTTTTTGTTGTTGTTAAGCATAGGTAGGAGAAATTTAATTTTTTGCGTAAATTAAGCTCTTTTTCCCCTGTATGTGATCTTCCAGTTGAGTTTTTTTTTTGTCAAATGCGAGTCCCAAGTATTTTGCTGCTGGTAACCAACTTATTTCTTGCCCGTCTTTTATGGATGCTGGCTATCGAGGATGATTTTAATTTTCCACCTTTGAAGAAAGTTTGAAAAGAGATAAGGTGAGCTTTTTAGACTCGAGGTAGTGATATAACAAATGCACATATCATTTGCGAACCCGCAATGTCGCAATGGTTTTTGTAAGATGAAGATGAAATTCGAGCTCATATATTTTGCAGATCACTCCTATATGTCTGACTTTATCGAACACCTTAGATGCGCCGAATATTATAAGCCCCGTTGATTTTTTTTTATTTAATCCCGTTATTAAGCCATATTGTTCGGCAGGGACTATATTCCTGGTGGAAATTTCCAGGCACAGACCTGAGAGTAGGACTATCTCCGTGTTTTTGACTAGCGAGCTGAGTAGACATTTACTCCTCTACTAAGCATAAACGTTCTATCTGCATTTTTCTCATTATGAGTTAACACCGGATTCGAAAACTACATACTCTATTACATCATTCTACAAAATTTGAAAAACCTATATTTTGCGGAGGTTGTTAAAATCAATATTGAAAAATGCATATATCTCCAATACGAATCCAAGCACAAATCATTGAATGTCTCGAAAGTACTAAAATGTAGATAGAACGTTTATGCTTAGTAGGACAGTATAGGTGACTAGTTTTGGGGATGAATATAATTCTTGCCATTTTCTAGGGTGCAAAAGGATTTTGTTTTATTTTTTTAAATTATATCTATGAAAGCTGCAATGGCTTCTTATATATTATCGCGTAGGGTTTTCAAGCATTCATTATTTGAGACACCACCGACAGCAGTTTTGTGGCGTTTGAGCCAGTTTATTGTGTTCTTGATCTCCTTGGTGTTGGTTTCAAGAAAGCTGCCCCGTTGTTCATGTGTGAAACGATATATTTCTTCCCGGACCAACTTCGTCAGTTGATTAGCTTTCTTTTGCGAGTTGAATTCCCTCCTAAATAGTGGATCGAACTGATTTGTGATCTGACGGTATCTCATCGAGCACTGGTTATACATGATGATGCATGTCTTGTGATATTGCCAAATGAATTATTGTACCTCTTGAATGTGCTCCGTAGTATGTTAACTCGCTGGGAGTTTGAATGACAAGATTTTTGTCTCCAAAAAGAACTTGCATAGCATGGTCCCAGCTTTATTTTTTCTTGCAGCGCCCCAGTCACTGTGCAGTGCATTAAAATCATCTGCTAAGAAGATTGGCGACTGATGATCAAATGGTCTTTCAAGGTCGGCCATGAAATTTTTAGAACTTGATGGTTTTTACGATGAAATAATCTCGAATTCGAGATCGCCACTCAGTTTTTTGATCGCAATTGCTTCGAGCTCATTTAGTATGGGAATTTGGGTGATGTGGTGATTAATCGTATTTTTAATGAGCTACTGATCTACCACCTCCCCCGTTGTACAAGTTAATCTATCATTACGATAGAGCGTATAGTTGGGAATGCCGAATTGGTCGCAGAGTTTAGGGAATGTTCCTTAAATCAGCAAGATGTCAACTCTGTGATGAAGCAGGAATTGTGTGAGAACTCTCTTTTGGTTGATTAGAGAATTATCATTAAAAGATATGATGGAAATTGATCTATGATTAGTTCCTGTTATGTCAGCTAGAATCTCGCTAAACAGTCAAATTCAACATTCAGTCCAAAATTAGTTTTAAAAAGTGACATTTTATATTGCTCATGACCGTTTTTTTTTCTATGTGTGGATATGTATTGAATGTAAGGATATGCATGTTAATTTGTATGCATATACGAAATTTGAATTGTGCGTAATTCTAAATACCAATTTTACTTGTCATCTCAACCAAATCCGAATTAAATTGTGATTTCGTGAACTAACTCTCACAGCCAAAAACTATGATTTTTATTATATTTCCCTGAGGATCAAATTCGACGAACACCAATGGTCAATTATGTGAAAGAGTGAGTTTTACGAAATTTTTTAAGACTTTGATGGTTTCAAATACATCCGCGACCACATATCCAAGCAAGCGGTTTGAGATCAGTTGGTCTTGTTCATGCTGAAAAGGATATTCGAAGGAAGAACTTAGGGCAGAGTCTCAAGAGCGTGATGGATTCGCCCCCACCAACACACCGACGACACTTTTACGGGTGACACATCCTGCAGGCATAGAAACGGAGCAGACTGTCCTCCCAGCAGTAACACCAAAGTAAAGTTGCTTCTTCTATATAAGAAGCTTAGATTGGAACCAATGTCAGGACCACAGTTTTATTTATCGACAAATAGAAAATTCCATGGCTAAGCAAAGTGGCCAGAGTCAGCAAGTCAAAACCACAGTCACTAGATTAAGACCTTATAATAAGGCTCGTGTTTCACACATATGAGGTTCCATTCGGTTCGGTTCGTTTTCGGTCGCTGCCGACAAGTGTGAAACGATAATTCGGTTTCTATTCGGTGCCTAATAGAAACCGTATAGACCCGAATACTGCCTGAGCACGAATAGGTTTCATCAGGTTTCTATTAGGTGTGAATTCGTGTCCAGGGAACAGAAAGCAATCAAGGCGTTCACACATGCACGGTTTAGTTTCGGTTTTAAACTGATTGGATCATTTGCATTTTTTTTCAAATTTATAAATTATCAGTTTGGATCTCTTAATGTGAAATATTTAGACATTTTATCTAGTTAGTTTAGTCCGTTTTAATTAGTTTTATTACTACCCCCAATTTTTTTGAAATAATCAGTCGCAGTTTTTCTGATAAAATGAGCGATTTATAAGATATTGATGTGGATCGGCTGATTTGTGCTGTGCAATCTAAAGTAGCGCTGTGGGACAAGGCTTGTGCAAAATATGAAGATAAATTTAAGACGCAAGAGGCACGGAAAAACGATTATGTGGAAATTTTACGCAAAGTTGAGGAAGAAAACACAAAACCTAATATGAACCGTGTGGGAACCGTGTATGTGTGAAGGGTTTTCGTTCGGTTCGGTTTGTTTTCGGTTACAGCCGAAAACGAACCGAACCGAATGGAACCTCGTACATGTGAAACAAGCCTAATGAGGTTTGTTAAGATTCAAAATGCACCGTTGGTATTAAGTGCCCTAATTAAGTATCGGACACATTTATGAATATCTGCTCATTTTCTTTGATTAACCGCTTCAATCTTTTCCCAGAAACTAATTTATGAATTAATGCTTGGTGGAGAACAAGCTTGAGAACATCTTCCCATATTGTTTAACTTCCTTATTTGCTGGGACTGCTAAAAATAGTCGTAATAGTATTTCAAAGCAAAAACGTTATATTTTCAGATTTTTTTTCAGTTACACATACATTGCAATGCATGCATGTTTATGAAATATACTCAAAAGAAGTTATTTAATACCTTAACACTTTTCACTATCAATAAATGGAATTATATACAATTACAACTAGTTCTAAATGACTGTGGAGTTGAAAGTAGTATATTTAGGTGTACAAGAAAATACGTTAAGACTCTAAAAAAAAACTACACATCATCGAATATACCTCTTGGCGGTGGCCCTATACGATTTTCAGTTGTTTCATCGTTATCTGAATCGAAAAGAGTTGTGGTGCCTTTAAATCCAACTTGCATTTGCGTGCTTATTCCGAAGCGTTCGTTAATTTCTTGTGATAGACTGCGTGACAAGTCTACATCGCGACTAGTAGTCGAGTAATCTAGTAATTCTGCATCGCGTAGCAGTCCATCCGATGGAGTAAGTGTCGGAGCGTCACCACGAAATGATCGGTATTTCGAGGCTAAACCTGAACTGGAATGCAACGTTGAGTCTCGAGCCATATCTCGCTTTCGGGCCATTGCTTCTTCTGCACGGATTTTTCGTCGCCTTTCTCTCGCAATGAGATCTTTGCCTTCCTGAACCAGCTCGATGGCGATCACTTCGTTTTGTAAGAACTGCTGAAAGCCCAGGGCACTCAAAGCTCGACTACCCAAACTAAACCATGTTGCTAAGCAAATGGCTAGCATCACCATTGGAAAATAAATATTGAAACCATCCGAAATTATTCCCAAGACGTCCATGTGTCCCATGATTTGTGTGTAGTATGTTTCCATAACTCTTTCCTTGATTATATGGGAGTCCATGTGTATGAGACCCAGGAAATTTAAGCACATTGGCGGCGTCAACCTACACAGCAACATACCACTGAATATCAAGCTATGCTCGTTCGTTTGATGATGAGGAGCTAGGTAATATAAATTAAGGAATTTTATCCTGAAGACCGTGGAATAGGCGCAATAGCAAAGGTAGCATAGGGTCGCCATTGAAAATACTTCTATTGTGAAAAAATCGTAATTTGATTTAGCCACGTTCAGTACATTGGCGAAAATTGATAGGACTGGTTTTATATTGAAGAATGTCATTTCACTCCACACAACCATCAGCGACAGTGTACCAGTTATAACAGCTAAAACCTTCAAATACGGTGATCTTAGCATACACTGCCAGTACCAATCGATGGTTGGACTGTAAAGAAGTCGCGAAACTCGAGATCGTGGCTTAGGAAACTCGCTCTTGAATCTTCGATCCAGTGAAGTAAAGTTCTTTGCAACATCCTCAAGATGAAGAACTTTTGCAACTTGCACACTCCACAGTGCTTCGGTTCGTTGCAGTGTTTGAAGCGACTTAATTACTTGTTTGTGTATTCTGATAAGAGCTTTTTCGGATGGTAAAACTGCTGGTGCACCTGTACCACTGCCACCACCATTTCGACTAAAGTTGCGGTTGGCTTTTTCCAGTAATTCGGTAGGAACTTTTCGTAGGATCGTTTCCACGTACGGACGTAATTCGTGATTGTTCGGAACAGCACGACTTGCTGCCAGAAGAGATTCTAGGACATCGTCGACATTTTCCTCGGCTTCAGCCTTGTCCGTGTTCAATTTTGCAGCTTTGAAGTAAGCATGTTGTAATGTAAAACCGGGTTTTGAGTTATTCCATAAACTTCGCGGCACTTCAACCAAAGCGTAGCCTGTAATAAAGAAAATGTGAAATGAAATTTAATATTAATTTAATTAATGCGAAACATTTGAGAACATTAACATAAACTGAATGCAATTGAAGAGTTTCTGTTTGAAAAAATTGAATGAAAAATTGATCCGTTTCCTACTCAAACGTTAAATTAATTTTACTTTTACGTTGGACAGGGTAGAACTTACCGAACAATAAAACGAGTAAAAATAAGCCCCAAGTATTTGAGGCAGATGATGCGATTGCTTTTAGTTTTTGCCAATCTAGTGATACGCCCTTGAAAGCAATATAAATTAATAGAATTCCACATATGAACAAATACGATCCGTAGTAAATGGCATTGTCGATCAGAGCTGACTTGAGTTTGCCTTTAATCGTAAAATCGCCTGCTTTCAGGTAGGATTGCATTAGAGGCATTATGATCCAAGTAAGAAACTGTGACGTCCAGTAAATAATACGCCACAAATTCGGAAAAACATATTCGGGTACCATACCCCATGGTTTTTCGCAACGTATTGGCTCTGCTATTTCGATAGCAAAAGCTATGTTAGAATGTGATGTGAGATTATTCTGTGATAGATTTTGCGAGGCTTCTCTTAAAGATTTCTCCTGAATACATTGTCTGTAGACCGTCTAAAAGTATTTAAAGATTAATTAATTACGTTAAAGTTTTCACCACTTGATTGCTATACGAACCGAAGTCACGTCCAGCGGAATCGAGAAAACTATCAGAAAAGAAAAACACCATGCAGTTAGGACTGATAAGGTAACGATTGGATGCTGACGTTGTATGTTACCGTAGCGATAAAGTGACAACGAAGCAAGTAATAAAGCCGCGAAAATGGCAAAAACTAACAAATGTGCCATTGCTGTGAATATTTTTTTCTGCTAAGACTTGAAAATAGACAACTAAAAACCGAATACAATAATACTATAAAAGTGAGATTTTTCCAACGTGTTTAATTCCCTTCACTGCTTTGTTGCTGTCTTATTGCGATTTTCCTGCAACTTTACTTGTGCTTCTCTTTGCATCTTTTCTAATTTATCCAGAGTAGGAGATTTCAATGCCATTAAATGTGGGCTGCAATATTCGAGCTCGTTGCTTAACTCGAATTTTTGTGTTGCTGTCGGTAAATCGATATTTTCCTCCGATCGATTACTTTGTGCCGACATTACTCAATTTATTCTGAAATCACAAAATAAATCAGTTTCATTGCGAATTAAATTTGTTTTTCGGAATACTATCAATTGAATCACACAGATTTCGTGCCTTAAAAATCGATATAATTATTGAATAAGAGTTTTACGAAACAGATGTAACATTGGTGCAAGGACAACACTTAAAAATCACCTACGTGCACAAATCAGCCATTTACCGGAGGAAACAGCTTTTTAATAACAATAGAGTGCAGTGTCGGAGAATACGAGTATTTTGGTTCACCTCTTCGATATGCTTTAAATCTTCGACTTTTTCACAATTCGATAGCAGGCAGCTGTCCAGCACAACAAAACTTGACAACCAATATTTGACGTTTCAGTCATACTTCGGTCGGAAAAATGAAAATGCGTGAGTCAATTGATTGTTTTGGATTCAATGTTGCTGAAATGGTGTTGCAGAACATGTTGCAGTGAAAGTAGTGATAAGGATACGGAAGCGGAAATGATCTTCAATATAATTGGAAATATGTTAGAAAATGTTGTGAAATGGTGTGAAGTGAACTTTTGATGACCGAGATTGCAGATATTAATCGAATTCTACTGTTTTCTTTGCATACTTTCTGACGAATTCGCTATTGTAATTCCCGCTCTAAGCTTCTTTCCCTTACCCTTATGTTTCTCAGTCGATGACAATGAAAGTATTTTGAATAATTGAAAAATCTAAATCCTTTGTCAGACAATGATAATTTATCATCTCCCGTCTTTTCATGAATAACCATAAGAAATTATAACGCTGAAGAGATAATTATTAGTTTTATAAATCAAAAATTGAACAACTTTTGAACATATAATCAGAATGGCTTTTACTACGGGAACTGAGCTATTTTGATTTTTAAAAAGGCAGTTTACACATTTTTCCCGAAGTAAAAGTTTCAGTTCTTTCAGTTCTTCAGACACTCAGACACTAAAGACACTTGAATCATTCACCATGCTGCAATATTTGGATAAATGGTTGAACCTCTGACATTTGGAATATTTTCCAATAATAAAATATCCTTGCAACAATGGCTACCAAAATTTAGGTTAACCCTTTCCGGGGCAAAATATAAACAGCTGGATTATTGAAAAACTGTGTTTATTTTCACATATATAACTTCAAGCTAAATAAAAAAAAACAACATTTTTTTTTGTCATTGAAGGATTCTCTGCAAGGACGTGGTATATATTTTATACCACTGCCCATTTTACTGAGAGTGGTACCTTTGAAAACATGTTTTATTGCCACTCATACAGAGTGGAATATTGCACAAGAAACACTTCCACTTCGTTCTACGCTGATGATTCGAAACACTGCACAGAGCGCATCGGCGTGATGATGTCCTTTCTGGTAAATGCTGGCCAGTTTTACGGAACGATACCTCTCGGAACGGCTTATTTTTTCGTTTCTCAACTGGTGTTGATGTGGTTTTTGGTCCTCTCTTTCGTGTTGGTAGAGAAATGCTGGTCAAGTAAGATATAATTTCTATCTTGAAGTCCTTAAGAGTTCCTTCGTTGCTTTCGAACTTCGCAATTATGTAAGCGTTTACCAGAGTCACATCAAGGAAGTGATATAAAATTCGGGGCCACCATTTTCGACTTTTACGGTCCAGTTCATAGTACTTTTTCATCTGATCAAATTTATCCACATTGTTCATGTGTATGTTATAGTCATAAATGATACCAGGACAATTAACTGTCTGAAGGCTACCGTCAAATCCTCGTCTTTGAACCTCGGAAACATCGTGAGGATTATGGAAGTTTGATAAGACGTAAACCGGTTTTTTGTCCATCCATTTCAAAAATAATAGCCCTGTACTGCTCATTTTCCAGTCAAAATCACCTCTGCGTAAGTGTTTGTCGGGTACTAAATCATTTGGTAAATGCTTCCTCTTTGCTTGCACTGTTCCACACGCATAAATGCCCCTTTTTTTAGTTCCACAAGCAAATCGTGAGAATTGAAAAAATTGTCGAAATACAACTTGTGATTTCGGTTGGCGATAGTGGAAGACAAATGCAAAACAACTTTTTCGCCCAAATTTTTTGTAGTTGCTTCATCTTTCTTTCCGGAATATAATTCGAAATTATAAGTATAACCACTCTTATCGCAAAGCATCCACACCTTGTAACCCCGTTTTATTGGCTTTTTGGGCATATATTGTTTCAAGGTGGTTCTACCCTTGAATTTTATCATCGATTCGTCTATAGCGACATATTCCCCAAGTTCGAAGCATTTTTGGAACCTTTCCAGCAACATATCCAAAAATGGTTGCACTTTGTATAATTTGTTGTAATTCGGGGCTCCTCTCCGAGGCATAAGGGACGCATCATTCAAATGAATATTGTTGAGTAACCAACTGAATCTTTTCACTGGCATCAAGTTCGCAATGAATTGATCGTGCAATTCTCGACGCGTGGACCAATAATCTCGGTAACTAGCCTGATGCTTTATTCCCATCAAGAAATTCATTCCGATGAATACACGAATTTCCTCGGAAGTTGTTGGAATGTATTGCTTTTCCGATTGTTGAGCATACAAATTCGTCTGGAATACTATATGTTCAACAATTTCGTCAGTGAGCAGTTCATTGAAAATGCTTTTTGCATCCTTGGTCTCTAGGTTCTTGATAATGGCAGTTGTAAAAGTATACCAGTGCCCCTATTACCCAGGAAAAAAAAAATTGAAAGGGTGGTATAAAAAGTATACCACTGCCCCGGAAAGAGTTAACAGACATAATTCTTAACCAGTTTTGATTGTGTATCCCCAGGAATCTCGATTAAAGAAAGAAACTTATTAATTTTATTGCTATCTTTCTTTAATAAAATTTAATACTGATTTTATTAAAATTTCATAGTTAAGCTGTACCTTCCAGCATTATTCATCTAATCCATACAATATTAAAGATGGTAATTATTGTTTTGTTTTCATTTTGTCAGGATATTCTTTCTTACCAAAGCTTTTCATGCACATTATCTAACAAAGTTTTGTTATTGTTTTCATTGTAGGTTTTAATAATGATGCTCCTGTTCTTTAACAGCTACTTAAAAACTACGGAAGTTTTATTTTGTCTGGAATTATAGTTTCCTTCAATTATTTCAATAATAGTGAGATGTATTCGGTTGTTTTAGGTCTTATTATGATGCCATAGTTACCATTGGACTAGCCGATTATAATTAGTTGGCTTGTTAATTGGTGACTTATCATAACAGTTTACAATAAACATTAAAGTTGATTACTCCAGGTTTTTCAAACACGTGGACCCGAAACCCGTTGATTTTGTAGAGAGATCCTGTAGGTTCTCTTGGCAGGATGAGTTGAGTATGAGCCGAGATGATCATGAAATTATCAGCATACTGAAAAATTATCATATTACGGTTTTCTAGGCGATGTGCAAGTTGAATAATAATGGACTCAGAACGTCATGTATTGATTTTTTTTTTAAATTTTGGAGATGGAGGCGAGGAAGTAGATGGATAGAGATGGTCGTTTTTACGATGTATATTTGACGACCCAAGGTCAAGTAGATCGAAAAATGTTAAGACAAAAAAATCAGGAACTAAATTCTAAATGATATCCAAGAAATTAGACAGTTTAGACTCCAAAATTCTACCACCGTTGCCTACTGGCATCTTTGAAGCTGTTAAATTTGCGCTTAACTTAGGCTTAAAGAAAGTTTGTATTTGATCTGATTCAAACAAAGCATGTAAAGAGGTCAATGAAACGTTAAGTTTTTAATTAATTAGATTTTAATAAACTTTTAATTAATATGATTTCAATAAGATCACTCCAATGCTCAGGTAGAACTAGTTTGCATTCCAGCACTGGACGTGCAACTTCCGCTAAAATTGATGAATTAATAAATATCTGGCTGAAATTGATGAATTAATAAATATCAGGTATATAATCCTGAAGGCCTGTATTTGGTCCAGGATGTACATACCTAGCATTTTTAAAATAAATAACAAACGTCTAGTTATTTATACTGTGAACAACAAAAATTTGAAAGGAATGAAAGTTATTACAAATCAGATATGTACAAACTGTGATGAACTAGATGAAATAAATCAAAAAAAAAATGTTGCCCCGTATGAGGACAAAAAAGTATTTTAGATATCTTTACTTTGAATAGGACCACTGAAAAAGTACTGATAAGACAAAACACTTTTCAAATAAACAGGAAAGACAGCTTTGGTAAATTTGTGGATGAAAATAACATTAAAAACGAATTGTCAATAGAATTCTTTACTGAACAAATAGTTAGTTGTATTTTTTGCGGGTCTATCGAGAGCTGGTTAGGATTGATAGTATTGAAAAGAACAACAGGAGCAGGATTGCTGTTTTCATTTATAGAGACGTAAAAAATGTGCCTATTGTTTGCATGAGTTTTACTATTTTATGGAATTGAGGAAAAAAGCTAGTTACTTAACCGAAAAACGCTTCAGATGCCTGATTATCAGGTTACCAGGAGTTTTCTTAGACCTTTCTAAAATATCTTGTAGTCGAAAAAAGAGATATCATATTTTAATTTAATTACGGTAATGTTATTTATTTCATTTTTTTTTATTTCACCAAGACATAGCATATGGCCCTTTGAGCTCCTTATATACCTTATATAGGATCATATGAATCAATCCTCTTTCATACCAATAGTACTCAGTACCACAGGAAAATCCATCGAATCAACGTGATTCGTGGGACGGAACCCTAGAAGTCCTCTTTAATACCAATAGTTTATTTGATTCTACTCTCTCGTTTTTAATATTGTTTCAATCGATTGATTGATTAATCTTCCAATCAAAGTGATGTCCAATCTTTGATTCTATAACACCCCTCCGTAGAATATATTTAAAAATTAAAAGTATTAAATATGTAAAACTGAGTATTTAGTAGTAAGTACTAGTATTAAGCATGAGTGCGAACGCTTGAACTTTGGGAGAAACGAAGAGCTACAAGCCCAAAGGAAGCATGGACGACTAGGTTCATTTACATACCTTAGCTTAGTCGTGACCACGGTGAAAAAAATTCGACCTTTGCCAATTTCTATAAAGTCACGGATACTTAGGAAGAGATACCTTAATAGAATGGGGAAAGTCAAGACGGAATACTGCAAATACTGCACCAAAGAAATCGATGATGCATTGCATACTTTCTTCAAAGGCCTCCGCTCCAGGAAAAAATGTGAAATGCTCTTCTTTCTAACCTCCCTGCTACGCCGAAGACGATGTTTCATTCAGAAAACGCTTGGGTACGTATTTCGGGATGTGTAGAGACGGTATTGCGACTGAAAAGATGAGAAGGTTACCTTACAGATTCCTCCTGACAGAACGAAATTATTCGTGACAGGACTTGAGTCTACTTTAAAGCCATTTAAAAACTATCGGCAATAGAAAGTAATTAAAAAAAATGCTTCGCAAATAAATGCTTTCACTTCGCATCCATGTAATCCAGTATACAATCAACTCGAATACAATCACCTGTTGCAATACGCTTTCATTTTTCGCGCGCAGCATCACTGCAAAAATCAATAATTGGCACAGCTCTTGTTGACATCCATTTTCAGATGAGCAAGAGAAGATTTCGCACGGCATCTATAGTGAAATCTCAGTTCTATATCGAAAAGTGCAATAAATTTAACGTGCCAACCGATTGAAACTTTAACGATAAATCTTACAAGTGTTTGTTCCGTGTGATTTTTTGGCAAATTAAAGAGCTACATGAAATTTTCAAAGTTTTTCACCAACTACTGTCTCACTAATCGCATCGCAAAGAATTTTCAGTTTTAATAGAGCATCGCAGTGTTGAATCAGACGACAAGACTTATGGAAAAATGGATATTATTTAGGATAGTGGCAAATCCTTTAGACACGCATCGGATCTTATTTTGAAAAAATCAAATCTCGATGCTCATTGAGCGGAGCGAATCCTTTTTTGGATTGATAGTTTCATGCACGATGAAGAGACAAAACGTTCGTACACTGTCTTTGGTAGTATGTACATTCACGTACCTGCTCATAGGTGCTGCGGTATTTGATTCCTTGGAATCGGAAACAGAATCTAAAAGATGGGAATTTCTGCAAGGTAAAACGTTCATAATAGCAGGACGCGAATAACCATTAAATTGCAGCGATTCGAAGTAGTTTTGTGAAGAAATACAACATATCCGAAGAAGATTACAAAATGATGGAAATCGTCATTATAGAAAATAAACCCTATAAAGCTGGGCCGCAGTGGAAATTTGCTGGAGCTTTTTATTTTGCGACAGTCGTGTTGGCTATGATTGGTTACGGCCATTCGACCCCAGTTACAATAGGAGGGAAGGCATTCTGCATGGCTTATGCGATGGTTCGATAGTTTTCTAAGAGATAGACTGGGATTTCAAGTTCTTGTTTTGCGTTTCAGGTGGGCATTCCTTTAGGCTTGGTTATGTTCCAAAGTATCGGTGAACGTTTGAATAAATTCGCATCAGTGGTCATCCGGCGAGCCAAGCGATATATGCATTGCAACCAAACAGAAGCGACCGAGATGAACTTGATGTTAGCTACCGGTATGCTATCTTCGATTATAATAACAACTGGAGCTGCTGTGTTCTCACGCTACGAAGGATGGAGCTATTTCGATAGTTTCTATTACTGCTTTGTCACCCTGACAACGATTGGCTTCGGCGATTATGTTGCTCTGCAAAACGATCATGCATTGATTAATAAGCCGGGATATGTAGCGCTGAGCTTAGTTTTTATACTTTTCGGTCTGGCTGTAGTTGCTGCTAGTATTAATTTGCTTGTTTTGCGCTTCATGACCATGTAAAGCAGCTTCATATCAAATCTGCCGATTGGAAATTATTAAAATAAATTCTGTCTTGCAGGAACGCTGAAGATACTCGACGAGATGAATGTGATGCACAGAATAAAGTCATCAATCAGTCTATAACGTTTAACGGTGAATCATTCTATGTGAATGGGAAACTAATGAGCAATGCAAATTGCCAAGAGTTCGAAGAACAGGCATCAGTGTGTTCTTGTACATGTCTCGGTGGCACTCGCTGCGCAAATCATGAAACATTTATAGATCCGGACTATCATCCAAGTGATATTATAACTAGTACGTTAAGTTTAAAAAGGGCTTCGGTTTAAATTTTTTCCTGTTATCTTTGCTTCAAAACTTTATGAATTTTCATTAAAATTGTTTAGGATGTACTCATACCCTATGAAATATTTGTTTTACTGAGTAAATATTCAGGTATGAACTAACAGCTAGGTTTCGACTCCATTCTCCTTGAAGGATAAAAATCAAATAGAAGAAAATAAAAAATGCATGCGCTAATAGCCGACGCTTTACTCTGTCCTCAGTAACGTGCAGAATTCAAGAGCAGTTTACTAAACAGAGTTGTTTCGAAAAAAATAAGCTATAGCTTTTCGAATAATGTCTTCATTCGTTTGTATTTAATGTATTTAATACTTAATAAAATTGAAAAAGGACCGAAAATAGTCGAGTGAAGCTAATGGGTGGAAAAATGAGTACAGTTGTTGCAAATCGTGCTAATTGCACCTACCAAGTATCCAACTGGCTTACTTCCGTTCTATCAGACATTCAGGGGTCGATGAGGCATCCTTCTTCTTATTTCAATCGCAATACCAGTTGCGCAATACCATATGCTGACACAGCTGATCAGGCATCATCAGACTATAGCATCATCTCCACGATTGTCTCCGTGGTCGCAGGACCAATTGGAAATAAAAGCTTGTGTCACTCCTTTCTAAAACGGGTGCAAGGGATAAAGGTACGCAACATATCATTACCTTAGGACAATGTTTACAGAGTTTCGACCTGACTTTCTCCATTCTATGAAGGTATTTCCTGATTGGAACTGGATTTCGCCGACCTTTCTAGTAGTGTCCCCCCAGTATCAAGCATGCAGAGGGGTCTGTACGCTGTTGGTGTGGTAGGGTCTTTGTGATCAGAGCAATTCGCACCACTTTCCTGTGTGACGGAAAGATGCCCGCCAATAAACACGTATTATACATAAGCAGCAATGCTGATCGGGTATTTCAGATGACCACTGGGGTATTTCATATCGATTTTATTTTATCCACTTCACATAAATTGATTCTCTTGCGCATTGTTTAATATTATAATTTTACGATCAGTGATTAGCTTTTTGGAATATGGAATTTCTTAAGAGCTAAGCTTATTTGAAACTGTTAATTTTTTTAAATCTGTATAAAGAGCAGAGTATATTTTCATAAATTCTATAAGTAATCAGTATCTTGATCTATCTTTATCATGCCGGTGTAATTTTTCTTAGCTGTGTGACTTAAATTCGATTTATTTACATCAATCGAGCTCCATGGCACTATTAGTGTTTGTTCGCAACATATTGAATATCAAACTAATACAAACAATGAATGACATAATAAACGATAAGCTAATTCAATTCTAATGACAAAGGACTTCATACAATAATTAAAACAATAATTTTTTAAGTCTAGGAAGATTTCGTTACTGCGAGCACTTTTCTTCGAACCACTTCAGGCACATTTGTTAAATGTACACATCGAAAATTTCATCTCGAACGAACGATGTTAAATTTAGTTTCAGTCGTTCAAGATGCTCTTGATATTTCCTCAATTAGAATCTTCAATTTTACGATCTTTGCTCAAGCTGAAAAAATACAGTCAAATTCATGCAGGGCTTTTATTATTTCGTGTGAAAAAGTATTTTAAATTTCCTGATTCATATTTCCGGCCACACTTACGTCACGGCGAAAAATAATGTTTCTGTAGCAATGGCCGCAAAAAAATCTCCACTGGCAGCACTTTGTACATACCACATGAAATGCACGAACGCAACATCTTCGTCTCTTGACACATCTGTCAGAAACAAAGTTCTCGGACATATTTGATACGCTACCGTGTTGAAGCGACTTGTTGTTTTCATATTTATCCGAAACATTTGGAATTTTGTGTTTTGTTGTTGTTTTCAACTGCTCGAAACAGGAAGTTCCGGTGCCTAATGCGAAGCGCTGCATCAATTGAATGAAACCTGAGATAAGTTAAGAACTGTGTCCTCTAGCTGGAAGCCGACGCACGATGGAGTGGAACAAGGAGAAGACTTTAATCCTAATTAAGGAATTTCATCAACGTCCTGGGCTATGGAATATGACCCATGAAGATTATCGCAAAAAGGAGACAAAACGGCGATTACTTGAAGAGATAGCCGCTAAGTTCAACAATTATATATCTGCCCCCGATATTGAAAGGAAATTTCATACATTGCGTACTCAGTACCACAGGGAAATCCATCGAATGAACGTGATTCGTGGGACGGAAGCCTACAAGTCCAAGTGGTTTGCTTTTCAACATCTGCAATTCCTAAATGATCCGAGCGCTTGTCGAAACTCTCAAAGCACTCGCAGGCGTAGTTCCGCTACTCCCGCGAAAATCGTATACCTCTCGAATTTGAACGTGGAACAACCATCAAATTTAAAAGTCGAACCTGTCGCGACCACAACGGCTACTATCCACAGTGTTCAAGTGACCGTTGCCGATAAGAACACTCATACTCCTGAAAACAATACAATGGATTTGCGCAAAGACCTGAGGGTTCTATTCGAGGAAGCTGTTGATTCAGAAGAAGACAAGCATGAGGAATTGCACGTGAGTAACAGCGCAGTGTCAGGAAGAGACGAATATGTCCATGAAGAAATACAATGCAAAGCAAGTACAAATACTAGTTTTGAAGAAGAAGAACATCTCGTCGATGAACAGCCACCTCAGCAGAATCAGCCGGATACAGAAGTAGACATGGTCGAGGAACACGAACCATACCATCGCCAAATCAATCAGTCGCCGCCTGCCAAAATGATGAAAATAGATCCTAACAACACGAACGTATCCACGACTCGACGAGCTCACGAGCTCTACCAAGATGTAAACTATGTAGCTTCAACTCAACATTTGTACGGTACTAAAAATGTATATAAGGATGCGGAAACTCATACGGCACAACCATTAGTAATGACACGAGATGAATTCTCTACGTTTGGCGAGTGTGTTGCGAACGAACTTCGTTTTATTACTGATCGACAGATATTAATTTCGGTGAAGCATAAAATTAACACAGCTCTGTTTGAGGCAAGCTTAGCGCAATTACAGAAGAATAGTAACGGTTAGTTGTTACAAATATGAAAGGATTTATTCGAAGAATTTTCCCGTTTTTTAGTGTGCTCTGGAATTAGTGACATTTTCTTTTTGTTTTGGTGAAATAGCATTAGATTATAAATATATGACCAAATAAAGTATAAACTGGGTTTTCAATAAATTGTCTATATATTCGATCATGGCAGCCTTAATATTTTCTAGTCATTTCGCATTAAAATACACGAAACAGTAGTAATATATAAGTAGGTACTTCTAGTATTAGATATCTATTTGAAATTTCTTTAGGTGTGAAATGATCGATAAAAATAATTTATTTTATAATTTATTAAAGCATCTAAAGTTCCTCTAATAATTTAATTTAATTTCTAATTTATTATTATAAATAAATTAAATTATTAGAAGATTTTTAAATTTAATTCCTCTATAGTTTTCCTTTTTCCTAACGTAAGAGAAAGAACCACAAAATAAGAACTACCCGATAGTAGCTGGTGTTAATAGAACCCCTCTTTCGCTCACTGCTATGGTTATATGCACTTTGATTACTAAAGGATTTATTTAATTAACCAACTACGGATTATTTTTATTTTCTTAGTGGACACTAGTCCTAAAATACTACTTATTTGAATTTCTGTAGAAATATCCTGAATTACATACACTGAATCACGAAATTGTTATTTTCCAAAAATAATTTGCAAAATGAATATTACTCTCTTAGCAGGTACCCTCCTACTAACCCCTACTAAGGCACTTTCCGTTCTGCTTCATTGGCTGTCAACAAATCGATTAATCAAACAGCATAATCTAATCTGGCCACTGTGAAACTGCACTGCATCTCGGCATGGACTAGAACTGATTTCTGACAATGCTAGAATCTTATTGGAGGTAATTCTTGCAACTGCGAACCTTTACTGCATAATTCCGGACACTATACTTGATCTCGAGTTCTCAAATCGGATTCCTGGTAGAGGTGAGCTCATTCATGTTTATATCAATGCCACAAAACTGAACAATAATGTTGGCAGCGGTATATACTCGGATGAGCTGAATTTAGGGCAGTCTTTTTGCCTCCTGGACCATTGTAGTGTCTTTCAGGCAGGCATCATATGCCTTATGGTGTATTCCTTTATTCTTCATATCACTAAAAATTTCAAACCGGCCACCGCCTCATTATTTAATAATAATTATAAACGAATAAAGAAAAACCGTTCTGAAGAATCGCAGTAGATTTATAAAACTGCACATAGCGTTTTTTTTTTTTTTTTTTTATAGCGCCTGCAAATTCACCATTCAACAAGTAAAGTTTCAGATTGAGCGAAGCAGGAAGGTCTTTGCTAACCAAAAGGTAAGCAATTTTTGGTTGCTTGTAAAAGCCGTGAGGAATAATATTACCTCTGCTTCTTCCGTATTGCCATTTCTTCATCGTCACCAAATAAAAGTGTCAAAAAAATCAAGGAGCTTTACATTTTCGCATTAAGGAAGTTTTTTCGCATTAAGGAAGTTTTTTCGCATTAAGGAAGTCTCCAAAGTACTCGCAAATCTTGACGTCTCTAAATCTGCTGAACCTGATGGTATTCCGCCTATAGTTCTGAAGCGGTGCGGCTCTTCTTTAACTAAACTACTGCGCAAATTATTTCACTTGTTTTATTCAAAAGGATTTTTTCCATCAGAATGAAAACTTGTTCATATTCGGTCCATTCCCAAAAAAAGAGGTATATGATCTATCTCACTATCAACGAATTGCTCTTACTACGATTCTATCCAAGGTTTTTGAAATTCTTTTTAACTTCTAATTAATGAGCTATCTAGAACATATAAGCTAACCAATGATAAACACTACGCATTTCGTTCTGGTTGATCCACTGGGGAAATAAGCTCTATCATCATTATGAAATAACAAACGGGCTTGCATTTGCCCAAGTAAATTGCCAAGTGTAGCACGTCTGGCCAAGATTTACTATGTAAATTTGATGTTCGGACCGAAGAAGTTGGCGAAATGGTACACATAATATCCTTTGAGTCAAAAAGACGATAAACTCTTAAAAATAAAATCGATCAAGAGAACAAGAAACACAGAAGAAGTGATAGTCCATCGTGGAAGTATCATTACTTCAAACGCTTAATATGTCTCCAGCATCAAAAGTCATACTTTGACCTTTCGAATGCAAAATAAATTAAGAAAATTGCGTTCGAGCAACTTTAATCAAATACAAATCTTAAATAAACTTTTGGCATTTATTTTTTTGATTTGCAGCGAATGCTGTTGATATATTCTGGCTGTTAATACTAGGATAAATATTATATTTAACTAATAACTTAAATAATATCAGAAAAGCTTTTGTGCCACAATTACCAAAAATTTGCAATCATTTGACATTTAATCTTATTATGATAAAATGACGTACACTTCTTCTTATCGAAAAAAAAATATTACTACATAATACTTAAAGTGCCTTTGGTGTCGATCTTGACTTTGAGTTCTCAATTGAAAATGTCATTTAGTAAAAATACTTGCTGAAAATACATATTGTAAAAACTTTCCGGCAACTATAATTTCTACAGCGATAGTTTGAATTATTTAGAATATTGTTTTGTGTTTCGTACTGTCACAATATCTTCAAGAGTCTTCACATGCACACATAACAGGATGCTGGTAGCTTGCAAAACATTCAATATCTACATTTTTTCTATACTAGAATAAGCTTGTACGTTAGACCACTCGAATCTTGTATTTTTTGTGTGTGTAACGGGCATGCTAATCGAATCTATAAAATTCCATTCGTCATTGCATTTCTCGATCCCAATGATACTACAATAGGGTATTTTTAAGACAACTTGTCGCAATTCATTCATATTGAGTGGTGGGTGGCCTCTTAGTTGACGCGTACACGTATCCAACGTTGCAGCATGTCCAACTATGAATACGTTGCCAGCTAGAAAATTATAAAAGATCAGTATTTGTGAAAACATGCATCTAATAGATTATACTACACACTTGTATTTTCGAGGATTTTTGAGAATGTTTGATGATTTCTAGTGTAGAACTCCTGACATGTCTCACTGATCGATTTTTCCAATGATTCCCGATCAATAATTGGCTTATAATCCAATTGTATATTATAGTTTGCTTGGACTAATTCTTCTTCCGTATACCAGTCGGGAAGACCTTCTGGACACCATATCATACATTCGAATAGCCCCGGTTCAATATTGATTGATTTTTGGTCCTTTATTTGTAAGCCTTGAATTAACAATAAAAGGTAATGTTAATGAAATTGAAAACTAGCCACGCACCCTGAAGTACCAAGTTATTTTTTAACTAACCTTCAAGGGCACTGGAACACGTTTGAATACAACGAAATGACGGCGAACAGAATACAGAATCAATAATAGCACCAGCCTCTCGTAAGCTTTCACCGACTAACCGTGCTTGATGCAAACCTATGTTCGTTAGTGGTGAATCATTTTGCCAACATTCAGGCCAGTTCGTCCTTATGCGAATAATTTTTGGGAAAATATAGTTTTTTTTCCAGATAAACCTGCGATTGCAATAAAATTACCTTCTTGGCAATGTTTTTGGCATATTCAAATCCTTTCGCAAATAATTCCCGAATTCATCGAAACAGTATGGAATCCATGGACCGAACGTGAAATCTACACGTTCTCCATGTCGCATGATATAAATTTTACGATTTGATTGCATTTCACGTGATTCATCAACACAGCCACCACTATCGGATATAATAGGGCTACCACCATTGTTTATTGTCGTTTCTGCATCATTGTTTGTTGTTGATGTAGCCGAAAGGTCACAGCCGAATACAACATTTTTTGGATTTGAATTTGATAGCATTTCTGTAGCAGTTTCACTAATCGGGTTTATATCGTTGACAGTATATGAATGTTCATTTAATCCTAAAATGCCATTAAAATATTTATTGTAAAATAGTAAATTAGCTTGCAAAATCTTAAAATTTAGGATTATATTGTAAAATTCATATTTTTCAAACTAGATTAAAGCTAGATTAATATTCATGTAAGAAGAATACTAGTTAAGCAACATTTTGACATTGCAATATTCGAATGAGACCACATGCGGAATAGTTTTTGATTTCTCGATATGCGCAATTTATGTATGTACCGATGGTAATAGGAATCCAACATGTTTATATTAGATTGCACAGTTTGTGTACCTGGTTCCCGTGTATCACGATTCCTCTTTCAGTTGTATTTCGCATTAGCGAAACTCTTTCACCAGACAATAGATTTATTATTACAACTTGGTTTGCACGGGTTAAAAATATACAGAAATTAACTTTGTGCTGTTTCGCTTTGCGCGGTTTTTCGTGCAAAGCGACTCTTAGTTTTCAAATAAATTGAATTCAGATACAATAGTTGGATGCTGTTAATATAGTGTTTTGTTAGTCGCATAGTCTAGTTTCGAAAAAAATCAAAGGAACTACATTCACTACATATGTATATTAAAAAATTATGGCGAATTCGCTGTGCAATGGATCATTTTTTTTGTAAGATTGCATGCGAAAATCCTGTCTGTTAAAAACGAAGGTTTTGAACCTTGAAGCCAAGATGGGAATCTTGACAAAAAAAACGTTAGCGAAGTTTCATGAGTTAAATTGTTCGAGCGTTCCAAGTATAAGGAAAAACAAAAACATAAAGTAGTTGATTACTCGTTCAACGGTCTTCACAATAAAAAAAAAACATCGAGTACACGTTCTCCTTTAATTTAGAAAAAGGAAAAAGTGTTGAGTTTATGGATTGAGAAACAAAAAACGAACTTTACTTTAATTACTGCAGTGTTTTTGAAAAAAAAAAAATGATTGAAAACTATTATGCCAAGTGAGTCAAAACGTATTGCGCTAGGTCTAATATTACGTTTAACATTTTACTGCTTTTAAACAAAAACAGCCAGATAAATCTTAACTTCCTTTACACTTCAAGTAATATTAATCTAAATATCAAAGTGATTTTCTGACCACCAAACACCACATCTTTCCTGCAATCAATTTATCAGGGGGTATTTCGAATTTTTAAAAAAAAAAAACCAGTTATTCGAATTTAATCGAAGCTACTGATCCTGAATACCATAATGATGTGCAAACTTTTTGGGGAAATTTCACTGTCTTAAATGATGTCAACTACATTCGACAAACTTGGGCAACATTAAATGAAATAAACATTGAAATTTTCTTGGTACAACATTTTGCTTTTCCGCGGGTGAAACCGAACAGGAGAAATTTGGCGTTACACAAAAACTGATCGAATTAGCACGGGAAAGTGGCGGAGATGGATTCGAAGACCTAAACGAAGAAGACATCGCTAAAATTATTTCAACTGATATGATGGCTGATGACCCAGCTGAGAATTTGATTAACATTATTGAAACTAAAGAGCGAGAAAGTTGATCGCCCAGTAGAAATTCTAGCAGAATCAAATTCCAAAATCAACACATCAAAACTTACTGTGATACTGTCGTTGGCGAACAAGCTGCCAGAAGAAGCAAGTAAAATCGACCATGACTGGCAAAAAATGTGAAATTTTGATCGAAACCGAAAATCTAGGTTGCATCTGTACAGAGTGATATACGCCGAACAGAGATAGATCAGAAAATTAACGTAAACTAATCTCATTTTAATCGACAATATAAAAAATACGGAGAAATTTGTCTGAATTTGCCATCAAAATACATTACATATATTATTTTTGCAATCATCGGAAAATGATTTCATTCACAATTTACTTTATAATTTGCTTTGCAAATAAACATTTTATTTATTTTTCTTAAGCTTCAGTCTTTTTTGTGGACTTATTAATATTTTAAGTGAGCTCCACATTTCGCTTTGCACGAATTCACACTGCGCACTATTTGCAATATCGTCACTGAAGTAATCTATGCTGGCAATTTTATTATTTATCAGATCAGTTAATAACCATGTCTGAGAAAAACTTCCAGGTCGAAAAAAACTGAAATCATTAACATTTCGAAAATCGTTGCATTTAAAAACTTATTGAAGAAATAGAGAAAATAAATTCGAGCACTCAGGGCAGCAACGCGATCGCAACGAACATTAAAGTAGCTTTAGGTCTATATGAAACTATTTTCGACGAAAATAAACGAGGAGGAAAACAATACATTTGAACGATTTTTTTTTTCAAAAATGACAACTTTCAGCGATATTTTGGCAATATTTTTCAGATGATGTGACATATGCTAATATATTTCATCCAATATCGATTATTCCATCCTTTTCCGAAATCGAACGATACCTGCATGACCTTAGCTCGAATGAGTATGGACATTTCATTGCAAAGGAACAACACGGTTTTCTCTCGGGCCCCTGAACCTCAATAAATCTCGTATACTTCCACAAATTTCGTTGCTCAAGCTCTGGAGACTCAACTTGAAGTTCACGCTGTACATACAAACTATTCAAAAGCTTTTAATTGTGCTAATTATAAGCTTCTTCTTTCCGTATTACATAGACTTGGTTTTTCTTCACACATTATCAAAAGAATAGAATCATACCTATGATCTTGCTATGTTCGATATAATTCCTGTATATCTCATCCTTTTCATCCATTCCAGAACCGGCGTTCCTCATGATTCTATCCTGAGTCATCTCTTTTTTCTGTTTTATGTGAATGATCTTGTTCCGCTATTTTCTTGTGAATGTTTATTTTATGCCGATGAATTTAACTTTTTGTGAACATAAGGTCCATTGAAGATTGTAGCATTCTTCGATCCAATCTTATGATTTTTGAATGCTTTCTTTTAAATACAAGCAAGTACCAAACACTGCTTTATTTTCTCATAAAAGTCACCCTACTGCCTTTAACTACTGATTGGATATGCAATTGTGCTCTTGTCCCGCCTTAATCAAGGGCCTTGGGATTACGTACGACAACAATCTCAGATTTGATCTTCAAGTGTCGGACTTGGCCAATCGAGCCTCAAAACTGTCAGGCTTTATCCTAAGATTATCGCAAACATTCCAAGCTAACCAATTATCTTTACTATTGCATTACTCCTTTGTTCGATAACCTTTTGAAAATGCCTGTTTTGTGTAGACTTTTCAATGTAATAAATTCATTGAATCCGTCCAAAGGAAATTCAATCGTTCGTTGTTCTATGAGCTTATTATTCCCTTGTCAAATTTTTCGAGGTCAAAGTTTTCTCTTCTAACTGTATCGAAACTTTTTACATGATCCTATCTGTGAAGATATGAAGTGCCGTAATCCAATCCGATACAATTGGTACTGAGAAACTTTTGAATTATCGTTCTAGATCTTTAGTTTATTTTTATTCGGTTTTACTCAAATTCACGAGGATTTATGACTCTCTCCAGCTCTGTCTTTTGCCTCAATCTCTTGAAGTATTCAAAGCGAAATCAAAAGCTAGAATTAAGTAAATAATAGCATGTAATTGGATTATTGTTTGTAGGTTGTATATAAATAAATAAATGTTACTTGTCGCTATGCATGAAAGCAATTTATAAAATTCATCGCATCACCACACAATTAGTTTAACTTGAAAACTAAACATACTTAATAGTTTTTCAGGAAGCTATTGTATAATCTGTGCTTAGAAAGATCTTACACATTGTGATATGATTAGATGCACGTCATTAGGATCATACTTTAATTTCATCTTTTCAACTAGAGATCAGAAATACCGTGTTGTTTTATTAATTAACAGACATGGTCGCTAATTGATTATTTTCATTTAAATCGTGTACCAACCAATACGAGTACTTTACGGGAGTAGCTGTCGAATCGAATAATTGTTTTCATAACACTCAAACACCGCATCAATTTCAGCTTTAGTTATTTCTATTATTTCATTATCATTTATTTCATTAACAATATTAATCACCATATAAATTTAGTAGTTAGCGTGTATGATTACAATGACTATATATTTTCAGGCTAACGAGTCATTATTTAATTATATAGTATTGGTACGATTTGTATTTTAAATACTATGAAACTAAAGTAGCAAACGAACATAATTTGAAACACTGATGAACTAACTGCACTATGTTATCCATTGATCTCTTTTTGTGTTCAGAATGCAATATTCATAAGTACAAATTGAGTTAAACGGATATAATAAATTTCAATTTGTTGAAATTTAACACCTACACATTATTATATATATTATTATAAATATTTCATTGAGTGTAATGTAAATGACATATTCTGTCATTGGAGCAGTATTTACTGATTTAATGTTATAATATCACCATTGTTAATATAAATACTCAGCAGCTTACTTGAACTATACACAATCGACAGCACGGCACTATAGACAGCTTATCAGCTACGGACGACGATCTAGTCGAGACTGAACTATTTTCTTTTCAGTTTGAACTACGAACGGTAGAATGACTTTTATATTTCTTTATCGTTATATATGGTATAAGCGATAATGATGATAATGCATCAGTAATCATGACCACATTTAATATAGATATGTATTATCTATACCTTATGCAAGTGTGCAATTTTGTTTGCACTGACATTTGTCCATTATACTGATTGTTTTGTTGTGTCATGCATCGATGCTATTAATTGAGCTTTTTCTCCTACCGAGTCTTGTGGGGAAGTTAATATTTATCTCTATCTTATACTTATTTTACACAAACGATTGAAAACGTAATTTAGTCGCCTAAGAGAATTTGAGATTGGGACATGCAATGGAGGAAACTTCATCGAAAAGCTTTTTTAAAATGATTTTCAAACAAGTGGAGAAAGAACCTTGAACATGCAAGAAAATTCGGATGTTCGAATGAGAGCAATTAAAATTTGAATAGAATAGGCGCTATTTTTACTTTAAATACTGTATATTTTAACGCCCTGATGGATATCAAAATTCGGCAAATTGTTTAGGATGACTCCCGAAATTGACTAGATCCCCTGAATTTTTTCTAAGCTCCCGAAACTTTTTCCCAGTCTCCCAGAATTTTGTTTAGAGTCTTTTGATTTTTCGGAAGCTCCCACGATTTTATATTACATTATTAATATGTTGAGTGCTGATTTTACAACCAGTCGCCAGCAACGCTATTATGTGACACTTAAGAGATACCGGCACTTAGAAACCGAGGAATCTTTATCCACTTGTCCTTCATAACTTTTCATTACTCATCTTTGTTGGTAGGTTCGTTTATGTAAATTAATTTGGAGGATATGCAAAACATTTTTTATTCGATTCATAGCCGGATACTGTTCCGGTTACGTCGATTAAGATAGTAACCGTTATCATTGTTTTTCAAGAAGCAATTTTGAGCGATTTGTGACATGGCGCCACATTTTCATAAAAATGAACCTGCATTAATCTAGTTGCACGTGAAATAGTGTTAGTATTTCGTCCTTTAATGCTTGGACTTATTTATCTACATTAATGAGACCGTTAAAAAGTATGAGCTTAGATCACATACCTTTCCAAACATCTCCCCATATCAATCAACGACAGGTAGAGCTCTGCAATTTTGAAATTGTGAAGAAAAAGGCATCTTGCTGCGCAATCGCCGTAAGCCTTGGAAGCCGAAATATTGTCAAGTTTATATATATGCCGAAGAAGAACTATTACCGGAAAACCAGTTGGAGATGTGGAGTGAAAGGACACCTTAGACGTGACTGCAGTAAGAAGAATGAACCCAGGTACTGCCCAGCATATGCAGGAAGATGAGAGCTTGGAGGTGATCATAAGTGGTCGAGTGTAATTACCTCATCTTGGAAAGAGGCATGGAAGCCAGTAGAAACATACTTTGAAAATCTGAGGTTTCCACCATTACTATCCTCAGGTTGTATTTCAACGATAGTGATTTGAAACTGAAAAGAAAAGTTGAAAACGTAGTTTTTCGCAGAACTATCGAAGCTGGAGCTACTAAGTCGATCCTTAGTGCAGATCTGGTGAAGATCTAGAGACTTAACAACGTAGGACGATAAATGCTCTCGACGGCTACTGGCAAGTTCAGACCAGTTCGTGAAAGAATATTGCAGAAACTGGTCCTAGAATTGATGTGTGGTATGTTGCTATATCCCAATTCCATCAGTGTCACCCTACTGGCTAGATTTTTTCTTAGCAACTCTTCTGTACAATCTCATAATATGATAATACCTTTGAATGCCGCTGAAAAACTGGGCGGTTGAAGCGACTTTTGTATCATTTTCTTTTCGCAATATCCCGAATCAGTGCATGTTTAAGTCTTTCTGAAAAATTTGGCCCGCTAGGTAAATCCTGTGCTGCAGGTCTTTCAGTATTTTTGAATTACAAAGTGGCAGTTTCAACAAATGAAAAAATCCCGCTCTGAAGTACTGCAGTTATATTGAGCAATACTTCAATTAAGAATAAATCCGCACAAAATATGAGATTCTTGTGTTTGCGGTATTGTCGAAAGCAAACTAAACTATCTTTGGAATATCATATGAAGCGAATCTTACGAGTTTTGAAGCTGAAGATCATTTCGGATATTTTTGGGATGCCTATTTTATTATGTCTCTATTTTTTGGCAACTCTTAAGTTTGATTTACTTTGAGTGCTATGAAAGTGTTTGATTGACTTGGAGTATGAAGCTCGTGTGTTCAAATTATCTTTTTGTGTCACTTACAAACAAAAATATTTATAATGGACATTTTCTATGAAAAACTAGAGCATATTGAAATTGCTTTGAAACTCAATTATAAAATTGGCTATGATTCTACAACATGTAAATAATGATGCTTTTAAATAGTTGTTAAATGAACTTAATAAGTTCATATGACATGTTTGGTAGTACTACTTCAATAGTTGGGTCAGCAAGCCCTTGATCACCTTGATATCGTTACATTTTTTAAGATTTAACAATTTCCGTCATAATATACGAAAACGCAGTAAAAAATTACCCATGGTGACAAAATCAATAAATTATAGATAGTTTTAACTCTAGCAATCGGAAACATATCTAATTCAATTATATAAAACTTGTGGTAATCTTTTTTCCGTTCAATAGCTACTTATTATTTGACCGTACCTTTATCACTGTATGGTCCAGTTCTTGATATGGAATCCAAAACGCCATTGGCAGCTTCTCGCAATGTGTCGGCTGCCTCGATTTCCTCTGTGAAAGTAACCGAAGGAGTCGCGCAATTGCATAGTTCTATTACCCGATGGATAGTCCAGACATCCGATTCAGCTGCACGTTCTGTATAATTTCCAGGCAAATGTCCATCCATTCCGGTTATCCAAGAGATTCCATCGACCCAACCGTCCGATGAATTATCCAGTGCATCATTGCTCACGTATATATAATCACCGACACGTAGTTCTAGTTCGTCTGGTTCTCGCGGTACATGTTGATATAAAACTCTTTGCACCTGTAAATTAATCTCAGTGAAACTACGTCGCAAAGGAAATGATAAGTGTTTTGTTCTAAACTTGTTTTGTGGCCAGTCTAGCATCACGCGAATATAAACGCAATTCCCAGTTGGATGCACAGGACGGATCCAAAGTTTCAACAAGCGACTTTAGTGAATTGAATTGATTTGATGGAAACTGATAGGCAAGGGTTAGATGTAATGATTTTACGTGTGGTTCCAATGAAATAGCTGTTGATAAGTATACATTTCGTAAGATTTGTAAGTGCTAATATCAGATTATATTAATGGCATACAGCATTGCATTGAATAAGATAAGAAAATATTATAGATGAAAAGGAAAAATACAATGAATAGGCTTGAATAAATTGAATTGCAAACAAAACTATTGAATAGCTACGTATGCTTGTGCATGCTACATAGCGTTTTACCAGTTTATTTAGGCAGAATAAAATATCGCCCAGAATCACTGAATACATTTATGGCATTCTATAATTCGGCTGACGCTAATACGTCTATCGAGAAATCACAATTTACGTGATTTTCATGAGGTGGCTTACATAAACTTCTGAGTGATAGGTGTCTATATCAAACTCACTACGTAAAAAATAAAATCGATGAATTGGCTTAAGAGAAAAATGTACTTCTTAGTACATATTAACTGATTCAGATTATGATTGTTTTAATACATTTCGAACCTTGAATAAGCGACCAAACCTCACCTATTGGATTGAACATCTTATAACGACGTATTTAAAGTTATCAATAACCTCAAAATTGAGAGACATCAAGTTATTGAAAAGCCACACATTTCACATATTAACCAACAGCATCAAGTTGATATCCTCTCCTGCATGACTCAAATTGGCTAGATATAACTTCAACTTTCAAAGGAGGTGATTGAAAGGATCCATTAAATTATCGCCCTATAGCTGTCACGAGCATCGAAAGCAAAAAACTTTAAAGAATCATAAATGCAAGAATTTTTGAATTTGTTGAAGAAAATTCCATTCTAGCGCCTATCAAATATGGGTTGTTTCAGTACCACAACAGCACGTTAGTGGCAACTCTAGATGCAGCCCACTTTGCCAACTCTGAGATGGACAAAAGGAAATATGTAGCGGCTGTTTTCGTTAATTTGAAAAAAAAAAACATTTAGCAATGTATGGCTTTGGCGATAAAATAGGGTGACTTAATAAAAACTACCTACAGGATAGAAGAAGTCACAACAGAATGAAGTTATGTTAGCCAGGAATGCACAGTAAACATCGGAAATTATCCTTGGCGCGCTACTACTTTTGCTATGCATCAATTAACAGGGGAAATTATTTTATTTGCAGATGATACTCTTGCTTTATTTCGAAAGTGAGCTGACACTACAGAGAAATATAAAAAAAATATAAATAAAAAAATAAGTAAACTGGCTACAAAAAGTAAAATAATAATAAACGAGGGAAAAACGAAGTATATGGTGTTTCAGCAGAAGAACAAAGACCACGGGCCTTTCCGAATTCAAGTCTTCATCCTCATCTCCAGCTTGTAATAACAGATTGTGACGTCAGCAGAATAGTTGAGCTATTCTAACAGTTTGAAGCAGACCAAGACGATGTGTCCGAAATCTATGGCTTTGCTCCGTAATATTGCCTCAGAACACCATCAAGCCATAGAAAAGTCAAATCAGAACGTGACTTGGTCAACTGTTATACAGAAGAGCAATGACAAGGCGTAGATAACTGATATCGGACAGGCTCGACTTGATCTGACGTCACATTCTGTTATAACAAGCTGTTATAACATTCTGTTACAACAACAATTCGGAAAGGCCTTATGTATCCAAATTCATCGAGCACGATTGGAAAATGCATAATTATTGAAATACCACGTCATGATGATGAGTTTAGACTTGGTGCCTGTACGGGGTTAGCACGGAGTTGCCTGGGCTGTTCCGGGACGGAATCACCCAGCTGTTGGATTGCGGAGGTCCGAGGCCTCCGCCGCAGATTATGGTTATTACTATTATGATTTTCGAATCCAACAAATTTTTAAGCTTCAATGGGCTGGCAACCCAATGAAGCGAAGGGTAAATACCCCAAAACTCCTTCCCTTAGACCATTGTACGGGCCCGACAAGCTGAGCGAGAGACTATATCATGAAGGAAGAAAATGAAAAATGAAAATGAAAATAATTAGAAGGAGGCCTCAACGTAGAGGAAGGTGAAAGAAAGAAGAGAGAGAGAAAGAAAGAGAGAGAAAGCCTATCAAAGAAAAGTTAACAAAAGTGATAGTAATAGCTAGGCAGAAAGAAGAAAGAAGGAACCCTAGGAAGGATAGAAAACGAAAAAGTAGCGCAGAAAACGTGAAGAACATAAAGAGCAAGAATAAATAGAATAATAAAGAATGAATAATAACGGAAAAGTTAAAAATTAAGAAAACATATAACATAAATATAAATAAACATAAATAGGTGGATAAATAACACGGAAATAATGATAAGTTAACAGAAACAGATAATACAAACATAAATGAACAAAACGATTATACAAAAAGCTGTCATCAAACTAGGCACAGTTAAGTACCATGATGAAAAGCTGTTTTGGTTGTAGAAAATTCATGGATGTTGTTACTAGTGCCCTCGTAACAGAGGAGGACGATACAAGACCCGGGACGTCAAGGTGGAAGTAAAGTATGGCAGACCCGAACCTTAATTCAGAGTGTGATAGCTTGCCACAGGCAAGTCACAACCACAGAAGCTTCTACGTATGTGTGTGTAGAGGAGGAGGGGCTACAACAAGGTGCACTGCCATGGCAATGTGCACTTATACACCAGCGTTGACGCCCGGGCCTTCCGTCGACACCACATCCGTAAATAGCCTTGTGGTGGTCCATGAGTACAGTGAAGGCGGACTGGACCCAGACAGGTGCTATGGTGTACAAACCGTCAGTTCCACGCCCGCTCAACACAACACCAACTGTAACATTAGACCCATTATTGTTTGCCATTATATTTATTCATCAGAGGGTTGTTTGGTTTAGGCGCCAGGTGCTAATGATCTGTTAGGCGTTATGTGATTCATGTTATTTGCGTCACTAGTTTGATGACGATGCTTTTGGAAACTGTTAGTGGACAAAACAATAAAGGAGGGAACAAAACAAAACGAACAAAACAAACGACACAGTTCTATCCTTCCTAAATGTTACCTATACTAGATGTACTAAGAGTGAAATAAACTATAAATAAGAGACTTATTACTAAAACTAATAAGATAGCCTACTCGCCCTAACCGCCGGGGTCCCCCACTTGGCCTATAGGATCACAGCACTCACTAATGAGTGGGTAGTGGGTGCGTGATACCTTGACAAGTGTAAACAAGTCAAGGATCTCACTGCGATCCTCCTCCGGGTACGTGGGTTCGTAGCTCAAAGGATTCACCAAACAGCAAGAGAGGCAGACAGAGTGCAGCCCAGACCACACCCAACCTCCCAAACTGAGTGGTTTCACCTCCCGTGCGTTCACACAAAGAGACAAACAATCAAACAAGTAAGACCAGATGTTATGGTCATTATTGCTGGAGAGGCCGAGATCCCTCCAGAGGCACACACGTTAGACTAGAATAAAGTATTGATTTTTAGGAGGGGCCGTAACCCCTCCGTAATACACACGTTAGACTTTTTAGACTGACGGTTTTATGTTGTTCGACAAGCTTACTAGACTGACGATTTAAAAGTCTGGACAGGCCGTAACCCCTCCGCAATACACATGTTAGACTGTTCGCCTCAATATGCGGCCTGGGTCCGTAGGGAAGGCTTGCCCCAAAGAATTAGCCCCCCTTGCGGCCCTCGGGTACGTGTGGGCGGGCTTCCACAAAAGTTATACTGGGATCAGTCTAGATAGGAATAGGCTTTTGCCCAGAATGGAACTTCCCCACTTAAGATATAATAATCTACGGAATGTACTGTACGTTACCTTATACCAATACACCAATTTTCTGGAATATTTTAGTTTGTCTGAACTAGAATATGGACCGTGCATATTGAGTTATCGAGAGAGTCGAGTCAAGAAGAGAAAAAACTTCTTGAATTCAATTAATTTACTCTTCGACAAATAAAACTATGGCGGTTTTTATCTATGACAATACCAAAACTCAGGTGGTAGCATATGATACTAACAAAGTTTCGGCAAGACGGTATGTGTAGTAAGGATAAAGGGATTATTGGGTTGAGCGAAGGAGGTGCCTAGCAATTCGATAAATATAAACAAAATGATAGCCCTGGGTGAGTTACCTATAAATTAATATAACAGTTCACAAACACGGAATAGTGATTTAGAATGCTAATTAGTTTGAATAAAACGAACGTCTGTGCTATGGATTTGCTCACACAGATGTGAAAATAGCAGGATTCTCAGATCGCATAATCGAGAACAAGAAATACTGATAGAAAAATAATAGGTTATCATAGTGCTTGTCGAATATCTTCGGTGTCCCGCACTCACAAAAGCTAACACAAGGACGAGAGTCGAATAACTAAAACACGTTCACTTTTTTAGGGAAAAAACACGGAACCGTTTCGATTGACGAAGAAATCCTAATAGAAAACATATTCAGAAAAATTTCACTGCACGACAATAAGTGCTTTTTGAAAAAATCTGCACTCATGTTATTTTTTAAAGCATTCAACTCCATGATTTAACTGAAATCAAAAAACAATTAACGTTTAACACACGCAACGAAATAAGATCTTGTGATTTTACTTTTTAGCTATCATGAAAAACTAAAAGACACTATAAACGAATACTTCCTACATAAATAGCAACAACTTTTGCTTACATCGGCTGCTACGCGGAATGCAGCGATTTCCCGACGAGACTGCCCCGCACCATGGGAAACAAGCCACAATTGCATCAAGTTGTTCGTACGTATCGCTTATTACTGCCGCAAGCCAAAGTGAAATAGAAAATATTATATTAAATGCTTTTAACTTTTAGCAACCTAAACATGTTATTATTCTACTATTATTTATGTTACTTGAATTCGAGACTTCCTTGACGTACTGCAAAGCTAGACGCTTGAGAAAATTTGCATCGTCTTCAGCTACGAAAAATCCCATGAAATTTGGGCTGGTATACAGCTCAAGCTTCAACGGCCGATCCAAAATTGCACCGGCAGAATCAACTATTTGTTTTAAGGCTTTGGAAATTTGTTGTGCGCACTCGTCTGGAGCCTACAAAAAAAAGCAATTTGTCAATAAACGCACAGCCAGCGAACACGTATTCATTACCTTGAAGAAGGAAACGAGTGTTATGTGCGGCATATAGTTGTGTGCACCATTCCATCCACAAATTTCTTTCGATTTTTGCCAGAAGTCTTCAAGTTGATCGAGAAAAGGGCCCGTAGGACAGGCATATAGGATATACTCTCTGGGCTGGTATTCATCCAGAAATGGGTCGTTAACGTGTGATAGCAGCCAGTTGGAAGCTAAATGAACACCTTGGTTACCGGTTGATGCTAAGGCCTTTTCACTGATCATAGTAAAAACAAGATTAATAAGGATTTGGCTGAGTGACCTTTGCTTCGGAAGTAAAAATCAATAATGAAAAGTATGCGCTTACGCCCTATGCTTCGGAAATCCCATTTGAAGAAGTATTTGCAGTGGCGTTAAGTGCTGTTTCGATGCTCTAGTCGGCGTCAGATTTTTCCGGGGCGGCAAAGTTGCCATTTTTTGTGAATTTACCTCGAAGCACCGAAAATATCGAGGCGGTGGTTGAAAAAGTGCACTTATATTTGTTTACTGCGCAACATGTCAAAATCGTGCAATGACGTTTAAACGATCATCTCACTGTACCGCGGCGAATTCATTTGCAAATGCACTATTTGGTGAGCGTTCGGAATGTTTCATTTTGAACGTTTTTACAGGAAATGCGGACAGGAAACGTAGTTTGAGACTTGAAGAAGCGGCTAACCTCGACGAATTGAGGAAAAACTCAGGGATATGCACAACGCCAGCAGTGCAGCTTGACTATTACAGCAAACAGCGATACCCTATCCCTTCTACTTTTCATCAATCAGCCAACAAGCTGCTCTCAAGACACCGTATATTTCTGCTTGTAAAACAGAAGCCTGCTTATCGAAAGAAAAAGCCCACCCCCTCATTGACCAAGATATAGTTCAACTGAAATCGTGAAAAGACGACCCGCAATCGACTTGAAATTAAAATTTACTAAGCGGTTCTAATCATTTTGAGTTTATAGCAAACTTTGCTTCAATAAGAACAATCTACTAAATATTCAGTATATTTGCAACTGCACTTATAATAATTCTAAGTCATATATCAATGTGTCCAATCGAAACTATACAACACATTCGAATTTCTGAATACATATATATTTCTTTGACATCGGTGTCTTTCCATACGGACCATCAGTTTAAAATTTAAATTCTTTATATTTCTTAGTCTGTTTAGTTGTGTCGGCCTGTTGCCGCTTTCGTTTCGACTTCTGTCGCGCCACATGTTCAGCTAACATATCCGACAAGTCCTCCTTTTGCAAATGACTCTGCTGTTCCCGCATTTGTTGTTCGTACCGTTGTGCCATAGCGTCACTATCCATATCCAGTTCGGAAGGATCGAGTGCCAATTCGACCATACCTTCTCTATCACCTATTGCCGGTGCTCGAGTAGCTCCTGCCACTGCCAGTGTTGCTGCTTTAACTCCGCCAACATCATACACGTGCGTTGAGCCCATCATCGAGGCGCCAACACGATCCGTACGTTTTTCGGGCAGTACTTGATAAAGGACTGGTGTTTCGTTGCTGCAATCGGAAAGCGTACAGATATTAATGACGAATCACCCAGAAAATGACAAAACCATACTCTTCCATCTCAGCTTCAATCTTTCTCTTTCGCAATTCAATATTATCTGGAGTCTCCATACCCGCCGGTACACTTGTAAGTCCGGATGGAGTAACCAGTCCTTCGGCAGGAGTGACGAGACCTGTTTCATCTGGTGGATTGACCAAATCCTCGCCCTCATCCTCTTCTTCTTCCGACGATTCTTCGGATTCCGACTCAAGTTCACCCCAAGTATTACGCTCAATATCACCCTCGTCTACTCCATTCTGGAACGGAGATAAATAAGGAAATAACAAAACGAAATAACCTTTGAAATCAATTCGCTTACATCAAGATCGACAATATTTGTTCCAAACACATCCCCATACAAAGGTTTTCCGTTTTCGTCGACTGGTGGTTTACCCCAGCCACCAGCGTGATATCCAAATGACGTACCGTCTGGAATTGGTGCGTTCAAACCTGGAATTTTCAGGTTCGGATAGCTCGGCGGCGGTCCGTAACGTTGCTGAGCGATTAGCCACGGTGGTGGTATTTTGTGGCAGCTTGGACCGACCGGCATGCCTAAAGCAATTCGAAGTTCCTCAGACAGGTCACCGGGTTTCTTCTCTTTCAATCGGGTCTCGAATTCTTTGCCTTCGTAGTATAAGTCACCGTGGATCGTCATACGCGGCTTCGTCTGCCATTTGAAGAATGCATCGTGTAGTTTTTGATAGTCAATGTCGATTTTTCCCATTTTCGGACGTGTGCGTTCTCGCATTTTTGCTTTAAGTGATTTTGCCTCGTCCTTTTCCTGAAGCGATTCGCGCATCTCCATAATGCCAGTCTTTTTAATAAATGCCGGCAAGTCGAAGGGTGGCTTTTCAATGCCTCTTTTTCCTTGAAGGTACTGGAAAAATATAAAATGTGCATGCTACACTCGTCAACAACATATTTCTGACTTCTTATTATACCTTGCGTTTAAAACACCAATGACGCGGTACCTGGACTGTATTCCGATGAGCTTTTAGTTGCACGAGAAGTTTCGGGTCGCGAGCTGTTACATCGTGCATCTCAACCACATCGGGACGACTGACTAATTGTTTCAACTCTGCGACACTAAGCCTTGTCAGTTTTTTAAGCTTGCGCTTTGAAAGTTTCTCTTTGTCATCTTGCTTGTCCTAAATATTAAAAAAAAATCGTCAAATAATGTTAATCCAAACTGTACTCTTTACCTCTTCAGGATCATCATCGTCATCATCCATAGTCTTCTCGTCCACCTTCTTTTGCTGTGAACTGGTCTCATTAGCAGTGCCAACCTTATCTGCTTCAGCTGGTTTTGGTTTATTTTCCAATTTGAAAATTTCGAACACACGATAGAACTGTCTGTACATGGGTGCCAGATCGGCGATGGTGATTCGCTCCGGAATATACCTGAAGAGGATTCAATTCAAAAACACATGCCGAAATTTATTTCGCATCAATAGTATAGTCTTACTCAATAGCCACGTCATCGTGTTGTTCATATTTGTCTCCATTCTCTGTAGGCTTTTCTTCATCTTGTATGACACTTTTGTCCTGGCCAGACAGGCGTAGTTTCCTGCTTTGCTTTCTGCGCCTCTTCTTCCTTTTATTCTTATTCAATTTCCCTTGCACTGGCTGCTTGTCTAAAACACTGTCGCCCATCGGTATATCCGCGTCTTCGTCTGAATCTCCATCGGCGTCTGCATACTCGTTGCTAATCACACCGGATGCTGTTTGGCTTATTAGCTGCTCTTCTACTACAGTAAATATGTCATCGTCCATCTGGGCTGCTCTTTGATCTTTAAGGGCGAGTACATCTTCCAGGGCCTTTGGGAGCACAACTTCTGTTGGCTTTTTTAGTTTGTCGTCTTCTTCATCAGGAGAAAGGTCCTTATCGATGCCTTCACCGTTCGTACTGTTGTCGCGCACAATTTCATCTTCATCCCATTGCGGTTCAGGTGACGATGCAGGCTGTGATCTCGTCGGTAATATTTTCGACGATGGTGGCGGCGTCTTGATTGCATCCTTAACAGGCTTCTCCGTTGGTTTTACTACGTTTTGACTGGTATTCGATGTGTCCGCGATTGTAACCTTTGAAGGCGTCTGGGTTTGATTGATCGTCGGTTGCGGAAGGCTAGCAGCAATATTCTGAGGAGGAGGAACGCTAAGGTTTGGTGCATTTGGTGGAGGTGCTACGGGACGTGAGATGTTAGGCGGAGGGACTGTAGGTCGTGCGAAAGTCGGTGGTGGAACGGGGGGATGAGGGAGATTCTGTGGAGCGATCTTTGGAGGCGGCATGCTTTGCCGAGGCATTACAGGTGGTGGTAAATTTGGGGGCATCACTAGCGGCGGCGGCGGTCCGGGAGGCATTGATATGGGTGGCGGTGCTCTCATCGGTGGATGCGTCTGCTGATGGCCACTTGGCGGTGGAGCACAGGGAGGCGGGGGTGCCTGCGAATGGGCTATTGCCGGCGGAGCACCAGGAGGAGGAAGTGTCTGTGGATGGTTTATTGCTGGTGGTGCACACGGGGGAGGTGCCTGAGAATGATTTATTGGTGGTGGAGCACCTGGAGGTGGAAGCACTTGTGCACGACTTATTGTTGGCGGAGCACAAGGGGGAGGAGGAGGAGGCGCCTGGGAATGACTTATCGCCGGCGGTGGCACCTGAGGATGACTACTTGCCGGTGGAGCACATGGTGGCGGAACCGATGATGGTTGTGGAATTCCCGACTGTGCTACAGTGACAGGAGGAATGACGGGCTGCGAAGTTCTTGGGGGTGGTAGATTCTGAGGAGGCATTGGAGGTGGTGGTATGTTCAATGCTTGCGGAATGACTGAACCCAAAACCGAAGGCGGTAATAGCGGCATTTGCGGAGGTCCCGGAACACTCGTTGCATTTGGAACTGACATTATCTGACGTTGCATTTCGAGTTCGTGCTCAGCCATTGTTTGCTGCCTTGCCTAAAACGTCGAATGTATATTAGAGGAAGCAATATGGATAGAGTAGTGCGTGACTTACTGGTAGATTATTTTCTGACATTTTATAGTTGGAAGTTTACTAATAACACAAATCACGGCCGCAAACGATGCGGTTTTTAGGGCGAGACATCTGTCAACCTGTTCAAAAGTGAAGTTGGCAGCATTTTGCATTTCAAGTAAGTACAGTCACGCTGCGAAATCCCTCTGTCAAATAAAAAGTACCGATACTTGGGATTTACATAAAATTCATTTTCTTGTTTTCAATCATTGAAAAATAAAATCGTCCGCTTCAAACGTTTAAATTTGTTTGGTGCCTTATCTTACACGCACTATAGATGCAATTGACATTCGCTGGTAAATTTTTGAAAGTACGTTTTTTTTCGGATTTTAGCTGTGCATTGAAATGTCAACAGTCCCAAGTTCAATTTGTACTATTTGACACTGGTTAAGAGCTAATAATACGTTCGCACTGAGGCTAAGTTACGTGATTTCGATCAGCTCCAAAATCGAAAACAAATCTAAATTTTTACGCATCCATTTGTCTCGACTTTTGACGTTCCTAATTGTTTTGACATAGCATTGCTGAATTTATTTCAGCGGGTGGCTGAATTCCATCCATAGGAGGGAAAGTAAATTCGAATTAATTGTCATTCGAATTTTTGTAATAAAATAGCGAAAATTGCATGAAAACTGACACAAAACAAGAATGTGGAGTGCACTATGGGAAAATAAAATATTCATACATGTTTGTTATACTCCTTCAACAAATTTCACATTAAATTCATCGTTCTTATAAATTTGAATTTCATCTACATTAGATCAATCATAAATTTGAAATTTTTATAAATTCGAATAACATCTACATCTACATTATCTCTACATAACTAGTAATAGTGTGAACGGATCCCCTGATTTCGTTGTCAGCTTCAAATCGAGTTGATTTGGGAGTGCAGAGTTGTAGCAAGTTCTACTATATCTTTATCTTGCTGATTATTTAATGATTACTCTTTTTTTATATGACTAGCAAATAGGGGTTAACTATCTCATCTAGATTACGTAAGCTATATTATAATTTTAAGGTTGCATAATCCTATAACATTGTATGGTCATGGTTGTATGCAAAACATACATACCTATATACGATTGAAATTTTCCAGGCAAATTATTTTGTCCTTTTCATTTAAAGATGCTTATTTGATTATTTATGGTCCAATCAACAGAAATTAATTAAATTATAGACTAGAAAAAGACTTAAAACTGAAAAAAAAAACAGGTAATTCAAATAGCAAATAAAACATGTTAACCAAGGTAAAGCGTCAAATGAGAATAATACAAAGAAATTGATAAATATGTGTTAGAATATCATTCCTAAATTAATTTTTGTATGCAGATAACGTTTGGGGAGAAGGATCAAGGTTAAGGTTACTGTACTGGCGAAGCAAATGCAAAAGCGGTGGCAAGAAATAATTGTCTGTATGAGAAAAAAGGAAATAAAAAAAAGAAAAAAAAAAACACCGGCTCAACTGCATCAACCAAACGCCTAAAATGAGGACACCGAATTTGGCAACATTCTACCAGAACACTACGAACGAAGGATGAAAGCAAATATAAAGATGTGGAATGTTTTGCAAAAGGTTTGTTTGGAGGATTTCTAATGATCAATCCAGAAAAACGAGAGGCCCTAGCAGTGATACGCAATACAAGCTGTTCGAATTACAGCAAAGAGTTGAAGATAGCGTGTAGATTTTTTTACTATCTACAATATTGAGAGAGTAGAACCGAGACGAATATAGGAGAACATCAGGAGAAATGTTTTGTTGAAAAAAGATATTTGATGAAACTTCGTAACAATCAGAGTTAGAGAGAGAATTCGTTGTGCACCAGTTGACTATAATCCCCAAATCATTTAGCAGTAGGGAACAGTCATCGAACAATCTCTGAAAATTTTGAGGATACCAACTTTCAGAAGGCAGGTTGAGTTACGGAGAGGTGGGAAATCGTCAATAAACATAAGAATCAATAAAGGGCCAAGAATGGACCATTATGGAATGGCTGAAATGGGAAAAGAGGTGCGGAAGAGCAAGAGTTCACAGTAGGAACACAAGTGCAATTGCAAAAGTAGGAAGAAAACTAAGAAAGAAGATACCCAGGTAACTCAGAAAGAATAATTCCATGGCTCATATTGAATCGAAAGTTTTTGGGCAAAGTCTATACATAAAACATCAAGTTGCATTTAACAAACGACAGTGGAAGCACCAGTATGTCTGAACGGCAATATTTTTGACACTGCAGACTTACCTTTAATGAATCTATGCTGTTCATTGGTTGTAATTGTCATTTTATTGGATTGCGTGCCGGTACATCTTGGCGATATTAGCCGTAAACATATACCGATGTAACCTAAAGCCTATTAAAATCGCATACAAGTCATTTTGTATTGCAGGATTGGTTAATAACAACTAATTGGGGGAAACGTTGCTTGATGATTTGCACGAAGCATTGCAAACAACCCTAAGTTTTGTTGTCGAGCTCTCTGATTTTAATGCACATGATCAAGTGTTTTAATTGCACAATACTGTGCAATTAAAACACTTGAATGCACAATACTGTGCCTTGATTGCAGGTTCCTTTTGAAGTCGTTTCTCTAGCGCGAGAAACTTGCGGGTTGCGATTGCCTTAAAGTCCCCTAGTAACATAGGAGAGCTTTTAAATGGAAGCTTCACAACGAATCGACCTTGATGATTTCGGTATGTATTCTTTTGAAAATGTATGTGAATGCGCCTGTGAATTCACTTTTTTCTATATTCCACAACTTTTCTAACTGGTCTTGTAGGGACACAGTACTTATGCCACAGAAACTCTCCTTTAGGCGATTTGCCCTATGAACTCGAATACGAACCAACCCCATACTGAGGTTTGCAATGACGGCAGGTTGTTGATATCGCATATATGTATTTCATATCGCATATACTGTATAACATTGTATTCAGTTTCTTCTGCTAATGTAATCATTACGATTTCACGAATCGCTTACTGCCAGTAATTACTGCCAGATGATGATCACAAATGTTGCTTACTTTTCAATGATGTTTCTATATAAACCAGAATAAAATTCAGTTGAAGATCTGCGTTTTATTCAACACAGGTTGGCTGAGAGTTTAATTCGACCCGCGAGCATTAATTCGCGTCCAGACGTATGAAATTCTGGATCTGCCAGTTGAATGTGCTTTAGTATGGGCCATGATGCTGTATCGATCATCTGACTTGGTTGTAAGGTCGTAATTTCTGGAAGTATAAATGCTTCAATTCTTGTTGAGAAATTGTTTATTTTGGAAATAATGTTGAGGTATACCCGGCCTGGAGTTTGAAGCTGTGCTTGACCAATACCATTTATTTGCTGTCATTCAAGCTCCAAGTTGAATCCCAATCGTTTAGCAATGCGCTCGGATACCAAGCGCATCTGTGAACCCGAATCTAAAATCGCTCTGGAAGTTGTCAGTCCAACTATAGAATTGCGGACATCTAACATGACTGTTCCAAGAAACACATAAGCTGAAGCCTTTGGTGGGTCGGAACACGCCGAGTGAGCCGCGTGCGTCTTCTGTGGTCGCGAAAGAGCTTTTTGATCCGGTGTCTTTGGTTGATTAGATTGTTTAGCTCTGGAGCTTTTCCGATGTAGGAGCGTGTGGTGACGTCCGTTGCATTTGAAACAACTTCTGGATTGGCATTCCGAAAGAGTATGGCCATGTTTTAAGAAGTTGAACTCCTCTTCATCTCCTTTTCCCGTGAATGAATTTTCTCTCTTTTGGTGCCTAGGGTTTCGAGTAGCTGGAACCTGGCTTCAATGAATTGAAGAAAACTTTTTATGGTTGGAATTTCGCGAGGTGCCTCAAGACTTTGTTCGAATAAGCGATGGGTCTCCCGGTCGACTTTCTGGATTATACAACGCATCCCAGTTGCTAGTGTCTACTCCTTGGCTGTTGATTCCTAGTATAGCTTCATTTACACTGTCGTCAAGCTGTTTTAGTGAAGTGGCGGATTCCGTGCTTGTAGGGGCGATCGAAAATATGGTACTTTAAAATGCTGATACTGTCAGCCGCCTGTTGTCGTATCTTGCCTTTAGGATTTCCCATGTTGTCCAGTCCACTCGGCTCTCCTGCTCATTTTAACGTCAAGTAAAACATCTTCTGGGCATCTCCCATAGGTTGAAAGTGAATTAAATGAAAAAATAGATAGAAAAAAAAATGACGTGCCTCAAACTGCTTCCATTGCTTTTCTAGGCTCTTCAACTGGGTTTGAAAGTATCTAACAGATCTTCTGCTTTTGGGTGCTTTAAAATGGTTTTCCTGACGCCACTGGATAGCCTACCGAGCTTCGTTTGCTCTCTAGCAATCACTTCAATATTTAACAAATGATATACGTGCTACTATCTGGGGTTACCAAAATGTTAACTAGCTGACTTATCCTGATGTTCAACACAGCCTCACGTTGAACTGTTAATCAAAGGCTTGTGCTTACTACAAATATTGTTTACCTTACATTATTAACCCCCGCTAGACACACCTGGGTCTGTGGTGTCCGGCCGTTTTTGAGAATCGTCAGGGCGCACAGGTACGTCAATATTTCGGGTTCTAAATTCCACTTAAAAAAATGCACCTGGGTCGAGAACTGGCGCAATGAAGGTCGCGCTTGGTCCTCCGTTCTTCGTGAATTGCTGAGCTGTCAAAGTTGGCTGCGGACACCACGAACCCATGTGTGTCTACGGAAGCATAAAAGTGTGAATTTGTTTTCTCAAAAAGTGTATTATAGTTACATTGTAGAGCGACACATCGCTGGCCAATGAGGCTCTTCTTCGGTATACTGGATCAAGCGGTAGTTAATTGTAACATTTTGTACAATTTTAATGAAGCGAACACTGCATTGGGCAGATATAAATTTATTGAAACGTTAGCACTTAGTTTAACGAGCGACGAAATGAAAAGGAGATTGGAAAACCATCCTTGCGCAAAATTAAACGTTTATCAATGACCTAGTTTATGCGAGAGCCCAATGTAATCCCAATTTGGGATTATCCCAAATATCGCGTCGTATAAACGGGCAAAATTGGAATTGGGATTTTATGAAATTCGAATTGCGTATAACCATAGAAACTTTTTTTATAGAAACTTGTTTGCGTAACCATAGAAACTTGTTTGCGTATGTTACATGTTGCTATTTCCTCCAACCAATTTGAATACAAATGCTCTATTCGGCGTTCCACAATGTTGTGGAAAGTACAGCAGGCACTAGTAATTTTCGGCACTTAATTATGATTAACGTCTTCTTTTGCAAAAATAAACGAAACGACATTAGTTTTATCCAAATGCACAAAACAAGCGCCGTCACATATTTCATATGTATAATGTGTAAATTTGCTCAAAACAAGACCCTTCATGTTGAAGAATCACTTTTATTGACACATTTCATATGCACACTCACACATAGTCATCGGGCGTACACCCAACTGTTCGGGTTTAAGCTGAAATCCGAATTTGCCCGTTTATACGACGTTCTGACTGGTATAATCCCAAATCGGGATTACATTGGGCTCTCGCATAAACTAGGTCTGCTCCGTTTTGAATATCGATGATCTGGGTTATTGTCATGATTTAACTGACAGATTGGAGAAGAGAAAAAGGTGTCATTTTTGCCCCAGCGATAAGGACAGGAAAACTAGATTTTGCTGCTGTAAGTGTAAAAAAGCCATTTGCGAAGAACGCAAGCTTCATGTATGCAATAAATGCATTTTATAATTTTGTTCAGTTACTTTATTTATTTTAATAAGAATAAGTGTAAGTAATAATAAATAAAAAAAAAACGTATAAAACTTTGAGTTACATTATTTTCAAACCAAAAATTGTGATTTCAAACGAATTTTCGACCCAAAAAATTGTACTTTTTCTGTTGTCATAATAATTATACTTTTTTCAAATTTTCTTTAGGTCTGTTTCCGTACTTCAGCAAACTGCAGCCGTAACAGAATTTGGCAGCTGGCTTCTTTTTGCTGCAAAATTTGGCTTGCATTTGACTTGCAGCAAAAGTACGGAAACGACTTGCTGCGAATCTATTTTAATATATTATAATAGATTCAAGTACGGAAACAGACCTATTATGTCCTTTTGTTTCTTTTCTTCTACTATATGTCAAGAAACATTTTGTACAGTAGAATTTTCTTAAACTTATTTAATAAAAAGCTATGATGTTTTAAGTGAATACGTGTATTTCTCGTGTTTTGTGTCGATTTCCATTAAATAACAATAATAAAAATTCATATATATCCATCATTCAATGCAGCTCTTTTTCTATAGATATCGATCTACTCTCGTGAATTTTTTCAGATTTTAAAACGATTCGAAGTATGGTAAAAAAGCGGCAGGACTCCGTAGACCCAGGTGTGTCTAGGGAGGTGCTCCAATTGTAGTGTGTCTGGGGAGGGTTAAGAATTTGCTTAGGTATAAAATTCATGTACTGCAAAAGTCTCCAGGTGACCAGTGTGTCGGATGCGCGTGTGTGGCGTAGCATATATGAAGGTGATCGATCGCATGCGATCAACATTAATTCGATGTGTTGCACAAAGTTTGTAATTGATTAGTGCAACAAATGCGAGTGAATTCAGTACAGTGATCGATCGCGCGAAGTTTTGCTGATGCGATCAAACACTACACTTTCCAGGAACATAACAGAAGGAATACCAGGGGAAATTTGAAGGTAGTTGACATAGAACCAAAAGGGATGTGGTTGATTGGATGTAATAGAAGATTCGACGTGTTGAAAGTATGCACAAACCGCATCAATAACAGTAGCTCGTAGATTTTGGTATTTGAGAAGGTCAGTAAGCGAGCCTGATCTATTGTATTTCTTACGCGCTGCATCTTTGACCCTAAGGGCAATCGCGACATCGAACGTCAACTAAGGCGGATCGGAATTTCTTTTACTGCGATAGGAAGGAATGAAACGTGAGATTAGATTGGAGCGGAAGGATTAAAATTTGTTGAGAGCATCATCCACACTTAGACCCCTGAAGAAAATTAATCAGCACTACCAAGTTGTAGTTTAGGTCCAGCAGAAGACGCTGGAGACCGGTACTGAGGTTCGATGAGCTGCTGAGATAGCTATTATTGTCCCAATTTCAGAAGTAGACGTTACTGATGTTTTTTAAGCTGCCTTTGAGAATGGCGTTGTTAGTCAAGAAGCTGCGATGGAGACTGACAACATTGTTACTGATGATCTGGAGACTGCAACCTAAGCTGTTCTCGAATCTGTGATTTTTGTTTTTGAAGCTGCAGCATAAAGAGATAATCTGATGTGAAATGATCGAATCATTATCAACCCCCTTCATTTTATGTGCTATATACAAAATACCGAACCATCACAATTCGAACCACGACCATCTTAAATTGGACGAACTTATTTAAAAACAGAAAAATTCGACAATATTGTTTTTTTTTTTTAAATTTATTTAAATATTTCAGTTATACTGCTAAAATACACGCATAAATATCCACTACAAATTAAACAGTTGCTAGAATAATACATTTCCTACAATATTTCACATTTTGAACAATTGAATAATTTGATCGACCCTAAAAAAATATTCTGCATAACAAATGCTTAAATCTATATTTAGTGATTTTGTCACAATTCATTAGCTGATAGTTTCATTTTTGTTTGTGTGTGCAACTGGAGTATTAAAATGGTTCAATTTAGTATGAAAATTAATCAGAATTTTCTACTAGGTATATTCATTAATTGTATTTGCTCTTTGATTTGCGTTTAAGTAAACGAATTCAACTACATTTTCGCAAGATCTATTCGCATTTTGACATTTTCGAATCTTATAAAAGACTATACTTACAACTAGGACTATTTGTGAGAGTAGAAGAGCCCCAACGACACTGACTATAACCGTTGAATAGTTGGGATCATGTTTTTCCGGTGCATCATTACTCTGCAGAGACCGCGAACTAAGGGGTTCTTCACATGTACAGTTTTGCGAATTAGTTTGGCCATTTGATTTCTGATCACAATTTCTATGCTCTTTACGAACCTCTACTCCCGCAGATGATGTAGATGATTGGCAGCTAGGTGGAAACGAGCATCCCACTTCAGGGGAACAAAATGACTTTGGTGATTCGCACGCACATTTATTTGCACAGTTCCATCCGTATGTTTGATCTGGGCAGGGTTCACTACATGTTTCACCTGTATATCCAGGTTTGCAGCTGGGTGTACCGTCCACAAAATGACACGTTTTGTATTCATGTTCCATGACGCACTTTTTTACACATTTGCTTCCGTAGGTACCGATCGGACACTGCTGATTGCACTGCGTACCGTTGTAACCAGGACTGCAAATACACCCGTCTAATGTCGTCCAGTTTCCAAAATGACATTTATCCTTTTCCGACACTGGATTCGAAATGGTACACATGACACTAATAGCAAGTACTAACACGATTCTACTTATAATGTGCTTCACTTGGCTACCCATTGGTGGACTTACAAGAACGCTTGCATTTCGCGCGGTCAGGAATTTTGAACTGAACTGGAAGCCAATTTAGTTTATTCAGTGGCTATGATAAGACCAATATTGGTCTCTTTTCTCTCTTCTTTAGCGTATACGGTATTAAAGTGACTAATACTGGAAGATATCATAGATATGAGTAATGGAAATATGTTCTAAGTCAACCTTTAGTGACTGGGATTGGATTTATGATAAAATTGCGATATGGATAAGAAACATTTTTTTAAAAAATATTCTGTGCAAATTTACATACTTATTTTGAAAAGGGCAGAAATACAGTGGCTCACAGCTTATTTCGACCAGCACGTAAAAAAAAAACTTTAACTTCCTATAAAAACTAAACGAAATAAGTTATCAACATTATTTAAACGCAGATTATTAGACTAGTGTTCACAATTATCATTTATTCAGTTTATTATTATTTTTATTTAATTTCTATAGGTCATAACAACTAATGATGAAAAAAGTAACTAAAAACAATGTCACAGCTTATTTCAACCAAGTAACAGAATCAATGTTTAAATTAAGTTGCAAGGCACAAAAAAATATTTTAATATTTAGTATGACCACCCTTCTGATCAGCAACCATTTTTAGCCTCTTGGGTATTGAATCGACCAACTTTTGTGACACTTGTGGGGTACTTTTTGCCCATTCCTCAACCAATGCAGTTTTGTGATCGCTTTTGTTGGATATTTTCCGTTTTCGCATGTTTGTATCCAAAATGGCCCACAAATTTTCGATGACGTTAATAACGGGCGACTGGTTGCATAACATGCGGACGATTCCAAACCAGCCATATCTGTACAATACCCGACTTATGCTTGGGGTCATTGTCTTGATAAAATCTGAAGCCATCGCGAATGCCCAGTTTCTCCGAACTTTCAATCAAATAGGACTTCAAAAATTCGAGATAATGAGACTTATCCATTGTAGTCTCAATAAATTGCAAGTTTCCAACTCCCGCTGCGGACATACAGGCCCAAACCATAACGCTGCCACCTCCGTGTTTGACAGTAGCTTTCAAATTTTGGTTTTGCAATTCTGTATTTGGCTTACGCCAAACATATGAGGCTCCATCAGAGCCAAAAATATTAAAATTCGACTTATCAGCGAATATAACGGTATTTCAAAATCCAAAATCCTTATGCAAATGTTCCTTGGCAAATTTTAAACGGCACTTCTGATTTTTGGCACTTATAAATGGTTTCTTACGCGCATTGAATTCATGCTCTTGCAGCACACGACGAATAGTTTCCGGGTGGCAGGACTTGCCCAACTCAGCTTCCACTTCACTTACAATTTTCGGAGCCGATAGCCTTGGGTTTTCCCGGATTTTCCGAACAATAAAGCGCTCGTCCGTTTGATTGAAAATCTTGTTGGGGGCATTTCTCCCTTTATCGAGCGTTCTATTTTCGTGGACAAATCGGTATATGATGCTCTGTACTGTAAAATCACTTAATTCAACCATCTCACCAATTTTCCTGCACGAATGGTCACTTTTAAAATTACTGAGAACAAGTTCTCGCTGATCAATTGTCGTACGTGGTCCCATTTCGAAAAACTAATTTTTTTACAGGATCTTTTCAAACAATTCAGCAAAACTGAACTTGAACACATTACAAATATAATGACTACAGCATAGACAAAGAAATAATTGCTGCATTGCAAGCTAACGGATCATTGCACACCTACAAAATATTTGGTTGAAATAAGCTGTGGCATTGTTTTTGGTTGCGTTTTCGTTTTTCGTTGTTTTAGAATACTAAACAAATAAAAATAAATAAAAGAAGTCATATTTGATTAGTTTAAACATTAGACTAATAACCTGCCTTTAAATAATGTTGATATTTTCTTTAGTTTAGTTTTTATAGGAAGTCAAAGTTTTTTTTACGTGCTGGTTGAAATAAGCTGTGAGCCACTGTATGTACGGTTGTTACGGTGTGAAAACGGATGGAGTATGTTGCGATAGTCAGCATTATCAGTTTAATATATGTATGTATATAAAAGATAAGCTAAAACGAAAGGAGAACGATTTGTGCAGCTGAGAAAACTAAACGGTTCTTCTACTTTTAAAGTGATTAGCGATGTATCTAATCTAAAAATTTAATAAATTTGTTCTTAATATACAGAATATATGTTCCTGGCAGTCTAGCGATACAGGATCGAGCTAAATATTCTGTGCTGTATCTAGGGATTCCAATCCCGAACCATATTTTCAATCCCGGGATTACGGGATTAAAAAATCTCAAATCCCGGGATTTGAAATTCAAAATACAACACAACAAAATAAGTCAAGTTTCTAGTAAACAGATTATATAATTTGCCATCATTTCAAAACTACAACAATAAGTAAGCTCAAAACTGGATAAAAAATTGCATTATTACTAATTTATATTATTGATGCAAATAAAACCAATAATTTTAATTAACCAAAACGTTGACAGTATGAAAAATTACATCTTTTACAAATTACAACAAAAAATCACGACCAAAAACCACAACAACAAAACACAACTCTTAGAATTGAGATACATAATAAAGTAACATATAAAAAATTCGGCCAAAGTTCATTGGGTTTTTCGGAAGTAACATTGAAGCAATAGCAAAGTATCCAAAGTATCGTCTCCAAGCCTGCTTCTAAATTTATTCCCGATTTTGGACGCCGCGGAAACGGTCGAGAAATATTGATACGCCTGCTCCAAACTATGCAACTGCCACCACTTTCGAAAAGATTCATTTCTTTTGCAATGGTTTTAATTAGATTAGTTTCTTGCGGCATTTCATGATTGATTATTTTCATACATTTGCAGCTCCTCTTGTAGCGTTAATTGACGACTACCTTGTTCTGGATTCAATATGGTTATCTACTGGGTTCTCTTCATTTCTTTGGCTACTAAGCATAGGGTTCAGCATCTAGATCATTGAAGTATTTTTTTTAAATATTTGCTTTGCTTGGTTTCCAAAATAGAGATTTTATTTCACTTGGTAAATTTTCGCTGGTACAATGTGGAATCTGGAGATAGCTTAGTATACCAGATAGCTCGGTACACTGACGCTCTTTTATTTGGTCCAATATTGCAATTTTCATAGCATTCAGAAGAATAGACCGTTTTTCTCCTAACAGCCTAAATACAAATATTGATGAAGTATTAGCAGTGCATAAATTTGCAAGTCTGCGACTAAAGGCCGGCACAGCCAATTTTACAGGGAGTAAAACTTCAATAATTTTCTGAATCGAATCAAACTCTGTTGCTTCTAATTGCTCTGAATATGGCAGGCCTATTATTGTATATTATTTTTCAAAATGGGAAACTATTCGAGCACTGTCAAGAGACTATTTCATCTTGTTTTACAATCCATTTAAAGCAGACAGTTAAATGCCTTGCTCGGATCCGACATAGTTTTAAAGATCGTTATTATTTTTCGTTGGAGCTTTTTTAAAATATAAAACTACCTAACGAACTTTCTTTATGCATGCGCTGATGTCCTTCGTCTGATCTAGCGTGTCTTGCAGGCGACCGGTTTCAACGTAGTTAGCTGATTCAGGACCATCCAAATCTTCGTGGTCGTCGTTCAGACTATCGGCTGCTTCATCAACTCTTTGATCTGGAATGGACCTCATATTATAGCGAACATCGCAAACTGCCAAGTGGATGCTATGCGCCAAACAAATATGTTGCTCTGTACCAACTAGTCTGCCTACTTTTCGCATTTCGTTTGACCCATCAGTTATGATGGTAACAATGTCTTTTCCTAGAGAAACAGTAAACTCATATCTAGGTAGTTTCCAGCTGTCATTGATATTCTTACTCGCCCCAAGCTCCAGTAAGAATTTACTAAGTAGATGTTTATATTTATATAGCGCCTATTTGCAGTCAAGGTCCATTCATCAAACATCAAACTGAACCGTTCACCTGATATACTAGCCTGTTATATTTTATTTTTTATTATTTTCTTTATCTTGCTTGCATAGCCAACAACCTTTTTTTGATTGTTGTTAAGGATTTTGGTAAATCTGTGTATGCATTCGCTAGTATTAATTTCCTCAAATCATTCGATGTAACGAATGCACTAAATGCGAAACAGTCCATACTTATTTATTTACAAACCCCTTTGTATTCTCTTGTTAACTGTTACATCGGTTTGTTTTGCTCTATTCTTTACGCATTATGATGTGAGCTAATTGTTTTCTCATAAATATGGATTCTATTTGCACTTTTCGAGTCTTGCTGTAACTTGATTGCCGATAATGCTTGACTCCCGGCCCCGAAATCCCAGCCAATTTCTGATCCCGAAAATCCCGGGATTAGAAACCATCAATCCCGGGATTTTCGGGACCAAAAATAGGCCGGGATCCCGGGATTGGATTCGCTAGCTGTATCGTAAATCAACAGTTTCTACTCTGAAATATTTTTTCCTGCGGAAATATGAGATTTTTCTAGAATTATACAAAATCCACCGTAAGTCAAGCTTCTTCGAATGCGTGTGGGCAAATAGCTAAAGTATTGCATTTCAAGAGCAAGCTTTTATTGTGGATCTACTATGCCAGCCAATGGCCATCTAATGATATTCCAAAGTAACTTTTTCGTATATTGGTATCGCCTCGCCACCTATTCGTGCCTTTATATTACGACTCGGATATAAAACAACTGCTGACACTGTTCTTTTCGTATGTAGTAGTGAAATTAGGATAAGTGCCTAAACTGGTGCTTCTAAATAGCGCTAAAATATTAATAGCACAAACAAACTACGCCTGCTAACTTAGAATGTTAGCAGGTGTAAGTTCTTGACGTGATACGTGCTCTTAAAACCAAAGGCGTGTAACGTTGTAAATTTCGAAGCTCCGGCTTAGACATTTACTGAGTTATAAAAATTTACGCTCGTATGCTAAAAAGATGGTTAAAGATGCGATGAGTGCTTATCATGCCCACATTGAAGCCTCCATATCATCCTGCCAAAAGAAACCCATCTGGTCCCATATCCGTTTTCTTAAAAAGTCTCCCTCTATCCCTTCTCTGATGCACCCAAACGATTTGTCTGCTTCCTCGCCTAACGAAATATGCTCATTTGTTTTCTTCTGCTACCTCTCAACCTAATCCATCTTTCTTTGCTAATACTCTCTCTTCAGATGTTAATAGTTTTTGCTTGTTTTTAACGAACCCGTTGAAGGCCGAAGGTTTGCTTGCTAACCTAGATAGTAGCGCTAGCTGCGGACCCGACGGCTTACTTAATATATTTGCAAAGTCACCATCATCATCCTTGTGTGTTCCTTTATCTGTCCTCTTTAAGCTTAGTATTTCTTCCTGTACGTTTCCTTCTTCCTGGAAGTCCCCAAATATTTTTCCCATCCTTAAAACCGGAAATTCATCCTGAGTCTCCAATTATCGTCCCATATCCGTTCTATCTTGCGTCAGTAAGCTTCTCGAAAGAGTTGTTTACAATCGGGTTTATCCTCTAATTGAACCTCTTCTCGCTTCTGAGCAACATAGTTACGTCAAAGGTAGGTCAACAGTTTTCAACTTACTTTCGTTCACCAATACTGTTGCCTTCGCCTTTGACCAGCAAAAGCAAGTGGATGTAGTGTATACAGACTTTGCCAAGGCTTTTGACTCTGTGAACCACGAAAACCGCCTCTCAAAGCTCGATAGTTTCAACGTTTCGGGTCAGCTTCGTTGCTGGTTTTCCTCATACCTTCGTGATCGTGCTTGCTTTGTAACGTTTCACTCTTGTTCCACTCTTTTATCATACTTGTGGTGTTCCGCAAAGGTCGATTCTTGGTCCTCTTCTTTTCCTCCTCTTTATAAATTATTTTCCTCCTATCTTCAACTCCCCGTGTCTCTTGTACGCTCACGATCTGAAAAAAAATGTAGTGCCATGAGCCATATTACATGGCTCATAGCACTATGTAATATGGCGTGTGGGGCCATAATTTCTGCGCCATGTAATTATGGCGCTGGGAGCTATACTGCATGGCTCAGGGTACTATGTACATAGCGTGTGGCACCATAAATGCTGCGCCATGTAACATGGGACCACGCGCTATGTAGATTCTGAGATTATAGCGCTGGGAGCCATATTGCATGGCTCAGAGTACTATGTACATGGCGTATGGGACCATAAATAATGCGCTATGTTACATGGCTCTGGGCGCTATGTGGATTTTTTTCAGTGTAGGTCTTCCAATGTTGATATTTCCGTTGTATAGACAAGGGCTTTCATTCGTCCCCGTGCAAAAAAATCCATAATTTTTAGATCAGGTGATCTCGCAGGCCAGTGTATTGGCCCATTTCTACCGATCCAGCGATTGGTATAATTGGAATTCAACCAATCTCTGACTGGTCGGCCATAGTGAGCTGGAGCACCATCGTGTTGGTAAAACATGGAAGCCAATCGTTGCAGCGGAATATCCTCCAATAAGTCCTGCAGATCATGTCTTAAAAAATGTAAGTAATTGGTACTATTTAAAGTTGGCGGGAGCCTAATAGGTCCAATTAAATCGTTACCAATCACTCCTGCCCATAAGTTTACGCTGAGCCTATGCTGAAACGACGAAGTCCTTCTCGTGTGTGGATTGCTGTCAAGCCACGTATGTAAATTGTGGAAGTTTGTGATACCGTCCCTGGTAAATAAGGACTCATCCGTCCAGAGAATGGTGTTCAAGAAATTTTCGTTGTCTAATTGTTTCTCAAGGAGCCAATTTCAGAATTCCATCCTTTTGGGCAAATCGATCGGTAGCAGCTCCTGCACTGGTGTGTGATGATAGGGATGTAAACGAGCTACTTTTAAAACACTCCAAACTTTCCACGTAGACACGTTAAACTGCAACGCCAATCGTCGAATAATGATTGATGGGTCAGTTTCCACTGCATGCAGTATTTCTTCATCGGTCCGTACAGCGATTGCAGGCGCAGGATTTGCGTTTACTCGGCTCGTCCTAACGCTGCCAGTTTCCCGAATCCTTGTGTATAGTTGTTGAAACACTCTCCGTCCAGGAATCCGTCGATGGGGATATCTCTGTTGATACAACGATTGTGCCGCTTGTGAATTTCCCCGGCACTTTCCATATACGTTTATGTTTGAGATTTTAGTGATATCTTCTAGTTCGAGTAATGTACCGAAACTCACAATAATTTGAAAGTGGTTCTGTTTTTATAGGGTCTTAATTTTTTTACGTATTCCATTAATGAAGGCGAAGAACTGTACCCAATTTTACCTTTAACATCAAGGTAGGTGCTTCAATTATGTTGAAACTAGTTTTAATTTAGTTAATTTTATTGATAGTTTAAAAAGTAATTAATGGGCAGTAAAAAAACTTAAGTACAAATAACAATTTAAACTATTCTTTTGAACGAGGGCCACTTTACGGCAAATTTACTTTTTAAGCGATATGTATTTTCGCTTACTACTTGCGGAACGGTAAAATCTAAGTCATAAGTGTGTATGCAACTTTTGTAGCCAACAATATGGCCTATAAAAAAATAAAATTTAAATGGCATCTTTTCATGAGATTTTCTGAGAAAAACGACATTGAACACAGAATATGCATGGTAGAAGTGCCAAAATTTTGTGTTTTCAAGTAAATATCTCAAAATCAGGTGCAGTTACAATTTAGGATGTTACATCAAATTAAAGGTAATTTGATTCCATAAAAAAACAAGCCATAAAACTATGCGTTATGATTATTAGTTTTCAAGATATAATGATTTAAGTGAGTCAGAGTACAGGTCCGAGACAGTTTTATTGGCCACCCTGTAACTCCATAGATTTTGAAAACCGGACCACCCTGGAGAACAATTTTTTGCTCAAAATATATTATGGAATGCCTCCTTACAATAGTGTCCACCGAGTACCAAACACCCTGTATACATATGAAACTCATTAGCCAATGCAGAAACTCAAACCTTCTTCCAAATTGCATCTTTGTGCTCTTAGATTTGAAATACTCACTAATGATTGATTGATTGAAGAAGATTTTTATTTCATTTTTGTTGTACATTCTTAACCTAGCTTAAAGTATAATTAACAATGATAATTTAAAGTCTAGCGGCTATACTATTTTGTCCTGCTGGCTCTTATGGTTTTTTTTTTAATTTATATTTTTTCCTTAAACAGTTTTTATCTTACACACTAAAATTACTACCCAGCTTGTACAAGTGCTGGGGTTATCTGAACAATACTTGACTTAAAATCTACCTTACACTACAATTAAGTTCTAACCTATACCTAATTATAACTAACCTAACCTAATTAGACCTAAAACTTAACCTAGGTCTTACATTTAGCCCCTTCAATTCGACGGAAGGCCTACATAGCTAAATAGCGCATCCATGAGCGTTGACTTCGCGGGGCGCATAAATGGCTCATTGGAGCCACTCATTGACCGAATCAGTCCGTTTTCATGTCCGTCTGTTTGTCCGTAGAATTTTGTCGTTAATTCTACAACCCGGTCCCTAAGTGGCTTCAGTCCCGACTCCTGATAGAGGAGAAGGTTCTTCGGCCACTTTTTAGTTACCGGGTTGTAGAACCTGCCAGTGCAGAAGCGGAGAATTCTTCGTTCGAACATCTCCGCTTCGGCCATCACAGTCTTTGAACAGGTAATCCAGGAAGGGGAAGCATAAGTCAGGATAGGCCGGATCAGGGTCTGATAGCAAATGGATTTAGCTTTGGTGGTCATACCCATCTTTTTGGCGAAAAGATGTCTGATGCGTTGAAATGCGAATTTGGCAGCTTTTATTTTACGCCGCACGTAAGGATTAAATTTTAGAAATTCGTGAAAATCAACACCGAGGTACTTTAGAGTTGAGCTAGGAGTAATCTTAGAAATTCCGAACGAGACAGCGATTTTTTGGTCTTGTTGCGAATAGTTTGCGATCGCCGATACTTAGAAGGATTGCGAAATACACTAAGCTGTGTCTTACTGCTATTTGGTTTGATGCCCCATTCATCAAAGTAAAGACTTAATTCTGCCAAGTAGTATTCCAGGCTCCTCGCTGCTTTGAGCGGATCTTGGCTCGACGCGAATAAGAGCGTGTCATCGGCATATTGAAGAATTTGAACTTGAGGTTGGCCCACTGGAATGGGAAGGTCAGCGGTGAATATGGTGTGAAGAATTGGTCCAGTGACAGAACCTTGTGGCACTCCTGACAGCACAGGTCCTTTGGGAGAATCTGCTCCATTAACGCTGACATAATATTGCCTGTTGGTAAGAAAGCTCGCTGCGAGTCTTATCACCTCTTCCGGGAATTCAAACTTGATCAACTTAAACAGAAGACCTTCGTGCCATACGGAATCGAAAGCCTTCTCGATATCTAAAGCACACACTACTGTTGGAATGTTTCGCTCATTCAAATGAGACACGATTTGATCGTGCAGGTATGAGATGGCGTGTTGCGTCCCGTGCCTGCGCCTAAAGCCAAATTGGTGATCAGGAATCACCTGCATGCGCTCGCAATGTTTTTTTATTTTTTCCAGCCAAATTCTCTCGAAAATCTTCCCTAGATTAGGGAGCAGAGAAATTGGGAGAAAATTGCTGGCCGCTTTACTTTTGCCCTTCTTATGGATGGGAATAATCTTGGCTACTTTCTATGAGTCGGGAAAGTAACCATTGTTCAGGGCATTGTTAAATACAATGGAGAGAATTCTGAGCATAGAGAGTGGTAGATGTCTAATAATGAAATAAGACATTCCATCATGCCCAGAAGACTTCTTGCTTTTTATACCGCGCAGCAGTTGTACCAAGTATCCACTATTAACAAAGTGGAACTGGTCATTTGCATCTTGCGGGTCATCCGCAGGATTTTCGGATGAAAATATGGCCAGTGGCTCGTGGTTTGTATCTAGAAAGCGACTGACTTCTTCTCTCTAATACTCACTAAATAAGTACTTAGTGTAAGTTAGATTTGTATCTTAAACTAATACACTATAACTGCAAAAAGTTAGTCTAATATCTAAATTTTAATACTACACATTTAATTCTGAAAATTCGAGTTCAAGTGACCATTAAGTTATATTACTGATGATAAGAGAGGAAAGATATTTTTGTTATGAAAGCCATATCAAATTACGGTTTATCGAGGACATGCAAATGTTTCTTACTCATTTAAAATCATGTCGCAAAAAATTACATGCACAGTTGCATGAAAATACAGATAAAATTATTCAAAAAAAAAAAATATGAATAGATAAAACTTCTTTCTAATTTACAAATTCTTATATTTGATATGTTTTCAAATAAATGCGCAGAATTTGTCGCTAGAGCAACTGAAAGAAAACCATTTTCCTTCGTTTGTGACGATCTAGTAATCCTAAGAAGGCTATCTTGTTTAATTTCGATATGGTTTTCTTCCCTTTTCCCACATATTTGATATTTATTTGCTATTCGTAACGATTTCGCAAACACATAGGTTTAGTTTTTAGTTCATTTCAAGTACGTGATTGCGTTGAGTTGTGCCGATCAACATCAATAAATACGCGACGCTATAATGTTTACCAGAAAATAGCTGATTGAATAAAAATGAGTTTGGTCTGGGCGAGACTCAATCTAGTTCAAATGTTAAGCTATTGTTTAACTATCGCCCAAAATCTCCCTTTCAATTGTTCTCCGGTCAGTGAAAATGGTTATGTTTTGATTGATGCTCAACATTACGTGTGGTGTTGGAATCTGGAAACATTATTTAGATGTCCTCAATTTACAAAAATTATAGTTGAGGAAACCATATTTAAGTGCTGTTCGGGTTTTGAATTGGTAGTGAGAGGCGGGACCAGAAAGTGCATGTGCGAAAAATGTCCTGGTGCTTTGCGGTGCGATTCAGAGTCAGGGGAGTGCATTTGTCCGGACGGATATAAGGGTCCGAATTGCAGTGAGCCTTGTCCGGATGGATATCGAGGTAAGGATTGCAGAAAAAAACGGAAAACCTCGATAAACACAAATCTGGTTAGTAATAGCAGTGCGGAAAGTTTTGATTGCAAATGTCAGAATAAAGGGAACTGTTCAACAGACAATACACATTGTCTGTGTTCGGCCGGTTGGGAAGGAGAACGATGTGAGACTCGATGCAAGGAAGGCTACTACGGTGCTAAGTGCAGCCTTTCTTGTCCGACTGTGAATGAAAACAATGTATTATATATAAGCGAAAGGAATAGCAGTAGCTGTGATCCTGAGACTGGCAAATATGAATGCGCCGAAGGATATACTGGGACATTTTGCAATGAAACATGTCCTATAGGAACGTATGGAAAAAACTGTGAAGGTGTTTGTAAGTGTGAAAAGAACTCTACATGCTTACCTGAAACAGAAGAATGCCAGTGTGCGAAAATATGGAGCGGGCAGTTTTGCAAAAATATCGAACTAACAACGGAGGAAAGTGAAAATAATTCGAGCGGTAAGTCTATGAAAATGAAATGATTTTCGTAAATGTGAACTGTGCATGGCAAATTTTTACGCTATATACAAAACTTTCATAAGTCAAAGGTACTGCATACAGGAGTACGTTTTTTAGACTTTGATTGCGTAGAGTAATCGTTCGTACCACTACTGATACAAAAAACATACTTAGGCTCAGTTTTATGCACTTTTGCTGATATGTTGCTTTATGATCGATTTTATATGAACAATTTTAAAATGATGTGATTGTCATACACACTCTGATTAATAAGTACATACATATGTCTGCATTATATGAGTGCAGATGTGTAAAAATAAGTATACATATATATGGTACATACATAGCCTATATTATTGTATTTCGTCTTTAGTATATTTTTCGGGTAAGTACTGAGTTTAGTTCAGTATTTAGTAGCCTTATCTTTTGAATTTCTGGCGAAATTCTTTCACTTTATTAGCGACGCCCACACAATCCATAAACGTATACCGAAACATGTTTGGCAAACAAACGGAGCTCAAATCTACTCTTTTCGCTTCATATGTGTTAATGTATTTTAATTGGGGATAGTGTTGGCTTCAACAAAACTTTAGTCTAGAAGACAACAAGTATAATAGCGACAAAACGAGGAGACAAAATATTTATTTATTTATTGCAGCTATTTGTTTTACAAAAAATAAGTAACATATGTTTATTTTACTGCTCGCAGCTCGCAAAAGTGGGAACAATAGTGCGCGAGAGCGGGGATCTTTCCATGATTAAAATATTTATTTATTTTCCATGTTTAAAGAAAATGTGAAGAAATAAATAGAAATGAAAAATGAAAGCGAGATAGTAATCTTAAAACACACACAATGAATCAAATTAAATGAATTAAGTTTAATTGCTGACACAAAAAGGAAAAAAGACGAGCGATTTATGGGTTTAAGACTGAATCCAGAAATTTATTGTTGTTTTGGGCAAAAAGCTTTAAGACTAACCTATAGTTGCGTTCATTTAGATAAAGTTTGATCTCTAGTGGAAGGTTATTATACAACTTCGGCCCTAATATACTTAAATGCCTGCCCGTTTGAGCTTTTCTACAGCGCGTGGTCAAAAAGGGATTCATCATTTGTCGCCTCGTACGATAGACAGTGGTATAGAAATCAAATTCGTGTGAGTTGAGATACATGAATTTCAAAGCTGCATACAGATACAACTGACGAATATTCATTACACGGAACTCATTAAAAGATGCTGTTGTAGATGAGTAAATCGATCTTTTTAAACATATTTTAACTATCTTGTTTTGTAGGTTTTGTAATGGTGCAATATATGTTGAAAGAGCGGCACCCTATGTTCCAATAGCATACTGCATTATGCTTTGAGCGATGGCAAAATATACTATCCTTATCGTATTTAAATTAACGTTGTGCCTAAGCCTAACGAAAAAATATAGAGTTCGACGAAGCTTCGGTATAAGACCAAGAATGTGACTTTTCCAACTAAGCTTGTCATCCAGAATTACACCAAGGTAGTTAGTTTCACTAAGCCGCATTGTCTCTTCATTGTTCAGCTTAAGATTGAAACTCACCTCATCGAGTTTGTTCCTGGTGCCAAAAGCCAAAAAGCATGATTTTTTCGTATTAAGGACAAGCTTGTGCAAGTTTAGCCACTTGGAAACTATTTGAAGACCCCTGTTTGCCTCATCGAAAACTTTTTCCCAAGTGTCCTCTATGAAGATTAATACAGTGTTGTCTGCATATGAAATTACTTGACCGCTAAATTCAGGAACGCTGCACTGTAATCTACATAAGTCGTTGATGTAAAAGTTAAACAGAATCGGGCCTAATACTGTTCCTTGGGGGATACCGCAGTTGACTTCTATGAAATCACTGACGAGTGTTCCGATTTAAACTTTTTGCTTACGCTTACGTAGATAAGACTCAGAAAGCAGATTTATGTTATTTGTCGGTGTCAGTTGCCTCAGTTTTTGCAAAAGTATATCGTGGCAGACCGTATCGAACGCCTTTTTTAAGTCTATAAACACCGCAATGGTTTTTTTGTTTACATCTAAGGCCCTGTTTATGATATTCGTTGCGTAGTATATTGCATCTGCTGTGCTTTTACCCCGACATAAACCAAATTGGTTTGGGGCTATTTGTTGACGCATTGTGAAAAAGTCACACAAACGGGTCTTTAGGCACTTTTCAAATTTTTTTGATAGATTCGAAATCAAGGAGATTGGTCTATAGTTGTTTAGACACTTCTTATCCAGCGCTTTGAAAATGCGGATGACAATTGCTGTTTTGAGGCTATCTGGAAACTGCCCGGCTTGTAGGCATATGTTGTAAATGTGGTGAAGAGAAGTTAATATATCTTGAGCAATTGTTTTTAGCACTTTCGCTGTTACAGGGTCTTCGCCTGGAGATTTGTTGTCTTTTAAGGATTTTATGTGAAAAAGTATCTCATCTTTTGTTATTTCTGGGAAAGGAAAAGGTTCCAGCAGAGTGACTGAAATACTTGAATATTGATGCGCCGGGGTTATAGAGGCACATAGATCTTCTCCAATCGTCGAAAAGAAATTGTTGAATTCATTGGCAATATCTGAAACAGATTTTAACAAATTCCCATCTTTAGCAAGGATTTCGGATATAGTCCCCTCTTTTACCTTACGCTTAGCGATTATTTCATTGATTGTCTTCCATAGTTTCTTCGGGTCATTTTTATGTTTGTCCACCTCAGATAAATAATATTTGGATTTTGCCACACTTATGGTTTTATTTAAAAGATTCCTGTAAATTTTAAATCTGCGCTTGAACTCAGGGTTGAATGGCTGATTTTTTAATCTATTCGCAAGACGATTTTTAAAGCGAATCGAAACTACGATTCCTTTAGTACACCATGGCTTTAGAGGAATTTGTCTTTTCTTGAAGGAGTACTCTGTTCTAACTGTAGACTTTTTTAGCAGAAGGTTTAACATGCTTGAAAAATAATTTATAGCTTCATCCGGGTTGGTTATATGGCATATTTCATTCCAGTTTTGCAACCTTGATTGCTCAGCTAGTTCTCCATAATTAGTTTTATTCAATGAAATTGTTTTCTTTTCAGTTACATCATTGAATCTCATGTCATTATAGGTGAGTTTTGCTGCATTGCAGTAATGGTCAGTGATAGAAGACTGGAGAATTGTTGTCTCAAATTTTAGACAGCTAGTCTCTTTGAAAAAAATGTGATCAATGCATGAACCGCTTCTAGCGCGTGTGATACCAAGTAGGTGCTTGTTGAACCCAAATTTGCCTAGGATATTAAGGTATTCTTGGGCTGTAGTTGTAATTTTACTTCCGTAAATATTTATATTAATATCTCCCAGTATTATATGGTGTTCGTCTTTTTCAAAATTACCCAGAAAATCATTTTAGGAGACAATAAAGTTGTTAGGCTCAAGACTTGGAGAACGATAGATGCAGGTGATATGAAGGTTTATATTTTTTGGTAGTGATAGAACAAAATGCAAAGTGTTTCCGTTTTCAATGGAAACATCTACTTGATTAAATGAAAACTCATCTTTAATAAACGCCACCACTCCATCGCATTTGTTGTGCAAACTTGGTCTAGTTAAGGTCCTGTAGCCATCAATATTAAAGCACGTAGCCCATTCTGACTGCCAAGTTTCGGTCAAAACAATGACATCAAAAATGTAATTCGTATTGCTTAGAGTTAAAACAAACTCATCGAAGTTTTTCGCGATACTCCTAATATTCATATGCAGTATTTGAATTGATTTTTCTTTTTCTAAATTCAACTTCCGATATTTATATATGTCAGCAACTATACTTGTACATTGGTTGCTATTTTTTTCATTTCCTATACATTCACTTAAACTATCCATGCAAAGCAATTATGTGCTACCACTTAATACAAAGTTGTAAACACAGAACTAATTGAAACTTGAAATATGAATTAAAAACTTTGAAATATGGATTACTCTTGGAGCAGGGTGCCGTAGAAATAGGCACGAAGGCCCCTAGTCTGCATTAATGTAATGTCGCCTCCACACTGTGGGCCATCATATTGCCCATCGTGCAGACGGGCGATGGCTTGTAGTAGCCGACAGCGGCGAAGCATGGAAATGGCGATGGCCGAGGATGACTTTCGGAGCGGTTTTTCACACACATCAAAGCGGGCCATCAGGCACAATCGAAAAATCATGACTGGCCCATCTAGTGGTCCAGTGTGTAACTTTGTGATGGAGGCCATCATTGCGACAATTGCAGAGGCCGATGATGGCCCACAATGAGGAGGCGGCATAACATCTTCGAGTCTAGACTTGACAGATGCTGTTGTGCCGATTTCCTAGCTCTCTCTACCCGACTGTGGTGGGTCTCTAGAAAATGTGATGAACTTAGGTATGTGGGCACCGCGGCTGCGTTTTCCATATAAACCGAGCGAAGGCTCATTTTGGCACGCATAATTCACAACCTTTATTAAGTCGGGAGCCGCCCCAAGTCTTTGATGAATTGAATGATTCTTTTTAGGTCCACCGACGCAAATTGGATTAGATTTACGAAGCAGTATGAGCAAAGGGACTGCTTCCTTCTTTAATCAAGAACCGATCATTCGCACAGGAGGTGCAGAAATCTCCCCTCTTTCTCTTCGCAGCTATAGTTCCGGTAAAAGTCGTTGCAGGGGGCACCCAACCCGTGCTCCATGCCTGCCAAACAACCAATGTCCAGTTGAAGCAATCACAAGCGCGCGTAGGTACTCCCATCATAAGTTGAGAATGTTTCTAGTGCGATCGAAGCCAAAAGTTCCCCACAATTACTTTGCGATCGCACTGGAAAGTTTCTCCACCCAAAAATCAACAGCGTTATTTAAGTGTTTTGATCTGATGGCCAGTTGAACTGAATCGAGCGAAATTCCAATCGGGAAGCTGTAAAAATCTTCCGATAAAAGCGTGGTAGCTTTTGCAAAGTTGGTCCGCATCACAGTTTCGTTTAATATCCCTACATCCTGACACCCATAACAGTTGCATCATCGAATGTCTCGACATCTTGCTGATGGGATTTGGGGACTAGCATTGAGCAGATGTTAACTCTAACATGGCGCTTTAGGGCCACTTGGCTGTCGGTGAAAATGCAGATATTCACTTGGAATATCTGATTACATAAGAGCTAATAGGCCGCTTCGAGAATCGCTAAAGCCTCCGCTTGAAAAACACTGGTGATCTGGCAGGCGAAGCAAAAACTTCAAGTTTAGGTCAGTAAAAAATATGACACATCTCACTCAGTCATCCAGTTTGGAGCCATCGGTATATATTTCCCCAGTATTATTTCCTAGAGATAAGCCCCTAACCCATTCTTCTCTACGTGGGGTCTAAACTTCAAACCCTTGGCTAGAGGTCGCACACGAAGGGCGTTTAACAACGCAAGGCGGTCCTGAAACGTTGACGACTGGGATCGATACAAGCAGGACCTGTCGCTCTTCAAAAAGAAGATAAGCCGAGCCAAACGCGAATTATGGATGGAATTCTGTGAGAACATTGAAGGAAATACAGAGGCTGCTAGAATCAGGAAGGTCCTAAGAGTGACTCCCGGCGTATCTACGTTTCTGCGAAGGGATAACGGAGACTGGGTGGAGGGAGGACCTGAAAGAATATCTGGACATGCTACTGGAAACTCACTTCCCGGAATCGGCTTGCACCGGCTTGCACGGCTCCACGTGTTGACGTATTTCGAGCAACTCACCGGCCGTCCGAGCAGCTGATCAAGGAAGTAGTAGATGGGGTCAAGATTGAATGGGCTATAGGCATATTCTGACCTTACAAAGCTACAGCAATTGATGAGATATCGCCCATCATGCTTCAAAAAGCAAACAAGACCATCAAATTCATCCTACAGCATATTTTTAACGCATGCCTCCGCCTCGGGGTAGTACTCGAGCAATGGATAAAAGCTAGGGTGGTCTTCATTCCGAAACCTGGTAGGTTGAATCATCATTACATGAAGGACTTTAGACCAATTAGCTTAACATCGTTTCTGCTCAAGACACTAGAGAGGCTTGTCGATCTGCACATCAAGAGCTCGATTGATGTCGCGAGACTCTTGTGATGATCAACACGCGTATCTAGCGGGCAGATTAGTAGAAACGGCATTACACAAAGTCATCGGTAGAATAGAAAAATCCTTACAGGAAAAGGAATTCACGTTGGCAGCCTTTTTAAACAGGAGGCTTTCAATAATGTCACTGTTGCGAGTACCATCGATACCTTGGTTCGATATGGAGCGGATAAAATTCTAGCGACCTGGGGATCGGACTTGCTTAAAAATAGGCAGATTGGCCTTCAAAAAGGTAGCCATTTTTGGAGACCAAAGCGGAAAGAATAGTCGGAATCGGAACACCACAAGGACTAAGGAGGGATTATATCTCCCCTATATAGGAATTATATGGCAAAAAGGGGTTTTTTATGGACCTCTTAAACATTGAAAAACAAACTCACAAATATTCCAAGTTGTAATCAAAATCGGATAATATAAACATGCCGTTGGGAGAGAGAATACTGTTAGTTACAAATTTTTAGATCAATATATCTCAAAAACGGTTATGGTTACAAAAAGAAGTTATAGAATCTTTTTTGTAGAAAATTTTCTAAGCTAAAAATTTATCATACATTGTTTTTCTGAAGACGCGGCCGTTACTGTGATATTTGCCAAAGGTCACTTTTGGTGATCTTTGACCCCGTATAAAAAGTAACGCAGCACTCGGATCGATGGAGACTTTTGACATTTTGTTCAACAGACCAATATCAAGGTTCACACCGAAATTCAGCTAGTCCCCTAATTTTTCCGAAGTTTCGCCTTTTTTATGTCGAATTTCACTGGACTAATATACGTCTTCATGATAGCTTATACCGCAATGTATGTCATTCTTAAGATGGTTAATAGAAGAATTATGAAATGTTACAACTAACATCATAGGCGTACTTATTGGGCGAAAGCCCGCAAGGAACTCTTTTCTTTTCAGGGTTTCGCGATGACCTGGCTGGCCAACGATTGATTAGGTTTTTCTATGGATTTGTAGATTTCTAAAAAGGGAGGGACCTTGACCATATAGATTATCTTTGATTTTATTGATTTGCTTATTCGGCTAAGGTCGGCGGAGATCCTCTTAACATCTGGGGTCTGGGTCCCATCAACATCAGAGGCCTGAGGCTGTCTGCCTCATCATGGGGCCTTACGAAAAGAGGCAGTTTCTCCCCCTTTTAGATTTCCTTTCGCGTGGTTTCGATCCCCCTTTCACCGATAGCTAGCAACGTGCTTCGTCACGTCTCGGCTGGGTCTGGCGTACAGTCCATGCCTGAGAGCTGCATCTGGTCCTTTTCGGACAAAAGCACCTTTCTCTTTTGTATTTGCGGCTAGTATTTATTCATTTGACGGATGAATAATACGTAGCGTCTCCTTTCGTTTTCTGCTAGCGAATCCACCCCATTTTCAAGTAACCCACCCCAGCCGCGCCGAGCTAGCAAAGCGGCCTACTAGCATCCGTCGGGGTTGGATTAAAGGGTGCTCCGCTTATGTGGACGAGGGGCCTTCACGGCCATTTCTAGGGTACCCTACTCCCGGGGCACTTCTCTTTTCTTTGTTAATTTGCCCCTGTTGATGTTTCGCCATTTTAAAATGTTTAAAATCGCTACTTGCCCCTCTTTGATTTCATTAAATTTGATGAAAATCCTCTGAGCATACGCGGTGTGTGAAGCGGAGCAAGCTATCAGCTTTTCGTTGATTTTAAGGATCTCAAACTTCAAATTGAGGTGGGTCATAAACTCCCTCGAGCCGTTTTTAATAATAATAAAATTTTTATTCATTACATTCTACATAGATAACTCAACGAAAGGGGTATTTAACATAAAATAACTTCTACTAAGCGGTTATCCTATTTTGGCCTTTGACTGGCTCTTATTGGATTTTTGTTTTAATTTGTTTATCATTCATTTATTTTTGAATTTACACTTATTAAATATACCCTAGTACAATACCTGGGGTTGACTTAGCAATATAGTACTTAAACACTAACCTAATTTACTAAATCTAGCTTAAGTCTAAATACAATTAGCTTAGCCTACTTAGACCTAAACTTAACCCAGGTCTTAACTATCCTCTCCATGTCCATGAGCCGCCGCTATCCTGCTATTGCCGCTGGACGCATAAATGGCTTATTAGAGCCACTCATACATCCGATGCCCCGGATCAGACCGTTTTCATGTCCATCTGTCTGTGCGTAAAACCTTGTCGTCAGTTCTGCAACCCGGTCCCTAAGCGGCTCAAGACCTGTCTCCTGATTTAGAAGAGAGTTCCTCGGCCACTTTTTAGTTAACGGGTTGTAAAACCTGCCAGCGCAGAAACGCAGAATTCTCTGTTCGAACATCTCCGCTTCTGCCATGGCAGATTTGGAACAGGTAATCCAGGATGGGGATGCGTATGTCAGGATTGGCCGAATGAGTGTTTTGTATCAAATGGATTTAGCCTTTGTCGTCATGCCCATCTTTTTGGCGAAAATATGTCTGATGCGCTGAAATGCGGACCTGGCTACTTTAATTCTATGTCGAACATAGGGGTTAAATTTGAAAAATTCATGCATATCTACTCCAAGGTAGCGCAGTGTAGGACTAGGAGTAATTCTAGAAGTTCCGAACAAGACAGCAACTTTTTTGGCCTTATTGCGGATGGTTTGGGATCCCCGATACTTGGAAGAGTTCTCGAATACAGTCAGCTGTGTTTTGCTACTATTTAGCTTGATGCCCCATTCATCAAAATAACATTTAAGGTTGACCAAGTAATCTTCAAGGATCATCGCAGCTTTGAGGGGGTCTTGGCTCGCCCTCGAGCCGTTTAAATCTCCGTTCTCTCATGGCATTCTTTTGACTGATATCCAGCAGTCTATGGAGCTAAAGCTACCATGGCTGCAGGCGATTTGCAATGCGTGCTTGCGATTCTCATTTGTTCGCGCCAGTTGGCGGGAAACAATAATTGTGTTTATTCCTAAAGCATTGGAAGTTTCGCATGTAAAACCTAAGGACTATCAGCCAATATGTCTTAGTTCTGTTCTTGTAAAGATTTTTAAAATAAATTAAATTTAGGGGGGTCGGTAGCTCAGCTCGCTAACGCGTCAGTCCGAAGCAGCGATCTACTGCTCGCGGGTTCGAATCCCGCCGTGCCCATGGCTGTATTTGTTCGTCTTGAGTTGTCTTAACTGTCGGCGACTGGGCATAATACCAGCGCTCCATTAATTAAGTGCCATATTAAAGCTTTAGTAGCGACTAGGCATAGCACTAGCGCTTTAGAAAATAAGAAATAAATGTGGCACTTAAAAGAATAATGGAATAATTGATATCGGCTTCTCCCATATGTGTCTCCCTACTGCTATCGCTAAGCATTCGCTTCAAAGGGCAATTCCATGAGCTTTGGCATTATCACAGAAAAAAAAGAAAGAAAAGATCATTGGTTACCATATCAGGCTATATCAGACTCTTACGTGGTTAATGGAGATGATTCAAAACCCTTACATGCACAACTATACTATAATACTAATAAAAATTTTATCGCGTAAAGTACAGTTATATTATAGGCTTTAGACTACTAGAATGTTTCAGTTTTTTAATTTTTTCTTCTTTTTTACAGATATTACATCAACTACTGCATTATATTCTGAAACACTAAAAGTTGATACTGATCAATACCTTGGATTTTTCAGTAAATATATTTGGTATCTGATCGTAATGTCAGTTCTATTGCTCATATTCGCCACTATCAGCATCAACGTTATAGTATACAAAAAGCGAAGAAAACGTGAACGAATTAGACGAAGCAGCATTGTCAACGATCCTTTTGGTAATATTTCTGGAGAGCATGTTTACGAAACGATTGATACTTACGAACAAGGAGATACTTATGATCATTTGGTTTATTTTAAACCGCATCAACCTTTGCGTCCTCAATATAAAATTCGAGAAATTTTCAATTTTTAGCGGGGACAAGCACAAACCAAAAAACAAAAACTATTCAATTTTCCATTCGGAATGAAACGAACTAAAGAAACCGAAAGGGTCGATTGTTTTCTTATGTATCGACTTACGGTAAATTGAAGCCATTTTCGAATATGATGTAAAAAAAAATGTAATATAATAAATTACTTTGACTCTTGCCCCGGAGGCTGATTATAAAGTCACTTTAATGTGTATCGTGCAGCAACTACTTTAATAACATATATTGTACCATTGCTACATATTTTTATACTTTCTTAATATAAGTCATACTTTTTGATTAATTTACATTGTTTTGATGCTACGAATTTCAAACACACTACAACCGTTTGTATCATAATGAAAACAAAGCTTTAGGAAATGCGAGTGCAATCAATCTTATTAAAAGTAAGTATGAAACGCTGAAGAAATTTATTTTTATTAGATTTGGTAAAATGTAAATCGAATTCATCAGATGTGAAAAAGAGAATAAATAAATTTATTCTCAAAATAAATTAAATCATCCATTCGACGCATGATAGTCCGGGGAAATTTAACATGGTGCTTCGGAAAAATTAGGGGAAAGCTGAATTTTGGTGTGAACCTTGGTACTGGCGTGTTGAACAAAATGTCAAAAGTCCCCATCGATCCGAGTGCTGCGTCACTTTTTATACGGGGTCAAAGCTAACCAAAAGTGACCTTTCCTAAATATCTCAGTGACGGTCACGTCTTCAGAAAAACAATGTATGACAAATTTGTAGCTTAGCAAATTTCCAACAAAAAAGATTATATAGCTTTTTCCTGTAACCATAACCGTTTTTGAGATATATTGATCTAAACATTTGTTACTAACAGCACCCTCATTCTCATGGGCATGTTGATATTATCCGATTTTGATTACGACTTGGCATGTTTGTGAGTTTGTTTTTCTATATTTAAGAGGCGCATAAAAAAATATGTACACAAACTTATCTACCAGACTCCAGGGTAGGTGGAAAAGTGTGCTCCGAAAAGTTCCCCCCTCCCCCTTTGCTATAAAACGGTATCCCTGAGCATCCATCCCAAATCTTCAGAAATGAGCTCGTCGCCTACTCTTTGCCCACTGTTACAAGATAGGATCACTTTTTATCCTGTTAATTGCCTATTCTTGACATGGCAGGACCAGCCCTACATCCACACCCTCCCCACACCCTACCCACCCCCGCAAACTTTTACTAACTAACTTTTCGGAGTACACTTTTCCACCTACCCTGGAATCTGGTAGATAAGTTTTTGTACATGTTTTTTTATGCGCCTCTTAAACATAGACAAACAAACTCGGAAACATGCCAAGTCGTAATCAAAATCGGATAATATCAACTAGAGTTGGGTCGTACTCGCATTTTCACATACTAGGTATTACAAAAAAAATACAAAAGTACAAAAAAATACCTGTTCCAAATACCTGTTCCAAAAATACTAGCTAGTATTTTTTGGACATGCGATTTACAGTGATGTAATGAAACGGTATGATATGCCCACCCCCACCCACCAGACACAAAGTTCCCAGGCTAAAATGGTGATGGTGCAGATGACCGTGAAAGGATACTGAGTCATTAGTCCGTGCAGCTTGTCCGTAACTTTCCAATGGTCGGTCATTTATTTGGCAAGTCTTTCTCCAATCTAGGAGCCATCTAAGGGAAAACAATCAAATTCAATCAATTTTATTTGATTTTCATTTTAATATATGCATAAAACACCTCCTGTATTCGTTCAAATTACCAATGTCGAAAAATTTACTAAGATAGGACCAACTAATCCTGTTGCCATCTATATAACTTTTCATCGACCGATCTCTGATACCAAACTTTTCCTGGCTAATATAAAACAGTCGGTTTTCCACTTTGCCTCACTGAAGCATGAAGTTTGTCGAAAATTTTATTAAGATATTATAAAAAATAATGTTACGTATATTAAACATGCACCCACTGGGGGCCAACCTCTTCGATAAGGCTGGACATGAGTCACAAACCCGGTAGGGTTGGAGTGCAGTCACGAGGAGGGCTTCAGCACAGCCTGAGAAGCAAACTGGCGAACCAAAAAGGATCTCAACATTTTTAGTGCTACTTTCAGTTTTTCCGGCGGATTTCATTTTGCCGTATCTTAGAAACTAGGCCGCTTTTTCCCAGATTTGTATGGAAATTTCGCCCAAAACAACTCAAAAAGGTCCCCAAATTCATGCTAGACCAAAAAAAAATTTTGCAAAATACGAACGTTTTTCCCCAATTCCCCCTATAAAAAAAGTTTTCGCCCTTAAAATATCACTATTATATTCCCCGACCACTTTCAATCATCGAAAGCGCTGTAAAGGCAGTTTTTGACAAACTATGGCCAAAAAACCCCTTTCTCTCTTACAAAACCTAAATTTTTGTATCACAGCAATAGGTCTTGGCCCGTTATGCCCCAAATAACTCTAACCCAAACTTGGCCGATTTTGTCCGATTTCAGCTACTTTTAAACCTAAAGTCCCAAAATACTCGCAAGCACGAAAATACTCTATACGAAAATACTTGCAAGTTCCAAAATACTCGATACGAGTATATACTCGTATAGTTCCAAAATACTTGCAAGTATTTTGGAACGATACGAGTATATTCGTATTCGAATATTTTGGAACGATACGAGTATATTCGTATCGAATATTTTGGAACGATACGAGTATATACTCGTATCGAGTATTTTCGTACTTGCAAGTATTTTCGTCTCGCGTACGAGATGCTCGTGAGTATGAAAGCACTTGCAAGTATGAAATACGAGTTTATATTAATATTAGGATACTATTACGTCACTGTTTGATTGAAATGAATCAAATGGACGAAATTTATTGAGTAAATTCTTGATTACATGTATAGTCCACAAAAATACTCGTACCTAGTATTTTTGAGTTTCGTACTAGGTACTGGCTGTTCCAAAAAAATACCTGTTCCATATACCTGTTCCAGTGTATATGCCTCATCTCTAATATGTATCAACATGCCGATGAGAATGAGGGTGCTGGTTAGTAACAAATGTTTAGATCAATATATTTCAAAAACGGTTATGGTTACAGGAAAAAACTATATAATCTTTTTTGTTGGAAATTCGCTAAGCTACAAATTTGTCATACATTGTTTTTCTGAAGACGTGACCGTTACTGAGATATTTAGGAAAGGTCACTTTTGGTGACCTTTGACCCCGTATAAAAAGTGACGCAGCACTCGGATCGATGGGGACTTTTGACATTTTGTTCAACACGCCAGTGCCAAGGTTCACACTAGAATTCAGCTTTCCCCTAATTTTTCCGAAGTTTCGCCTTTTTTATGTCGGATTTCACTGGGCTAGAGTCACTAAATAGCGACGAGAATAACTTTCCACACAATGAGTTTATTATTAAAATGGTAATCTTTTTAATTGTAAAAATTGATCTTTTTATGTAAATGGTCAATGTCTATTTATTAAAAATCTAACTACACGAGAAAAAAAAATTAAAAAAATTATCTTAAATAGATAATTAATCTAGGTACCAAGAGTGAATGAGAATAAATTTTCATACAAGTTGCGATTTCCGTATTTCTTGGGATTAAATTTACTTGGGCCGTCATCAAAATCGTTGCAGCATGTTTGCGCAGGTTGTTAGTGCTATTATCATATAGTGCAGTATTTATTAAAGTTTTAAGTGGCAAATTAGTACTCAGTTCTTTTGATTAGTTCAAACGGGGAAAAAAAGTTGATAAATTTTCCATCATTGATGATTTATCATCGCCAACAAGAAAAAAAAACATTGCGGAAAATTGGACAGATTTCATATTTAAACTAGGTCACTATTCAGTGTGTATATGCAATAGATATTTTCTAGAAAGAAAAATTGAGCATAAATCTGGTGCTGGACGAAAAAAAAATTACAAGTGCTGACGAGAAATTTTAAAAGCGTGAAATATAATTAAATCCTAAATTAAAAACTTGAGCTGAACAGAAATATCGAAATCGTTTAGTGGTATTTTTTGTAGTTTTTTTTAGTGGTTTTATCTTTTAGTGTAAAAAAAAATCTATTGGATCTTGTAGCGAATTTTAAGGTGGGAGGTGGCCTTAGCACAACTTAGAACCAGACCGAAGTCCAGAACCAAGAGTGCTAAGGTCTGAAAGGAGAATGGCTGATGCCATTCAAGAGGCAAAACAAAAAAAGAATTGCCCCGAGAGCAGGGTGCCCTAGAAATGGCCGTGAAGGCCCCTCGTCCGCATTAGCGGAGCACCCTTTAACCAACCCCGACGGATGCTGGGGTGCCGCTTTGCTAGCTCGCTGCGGCTGGGGTGGGTTCTTTAAACAATGGGGATGGTTTGCTCTCACAGAAAACGGGATGCTACGTATTATTTCATCCGTCATAATACTGTAGCCGCAAACTGATATGTAAACATATCCAGGGACCAAAAAGGGGGCATAGTTCCGTAAAGGAAACCACCCAGGCTCTGCAACATGGGCTGACTAAGCAGACCCAGTGCTCGTGACAACGCACGGAGCCAGAACATTGAAAATCTAAAACGGGAAAATGGGAAAAAGGCTACCTCTCTTTACAAGGAACCCGGGTGAGGCAGACAGCCCCGGGCCCCCGATGTTAGTGGAGCCCTGACCCCGATGGTCTGGGGTCTTCCACCCTCTGATACTGGCCCTCAATATTCAAAAATTCAAAAATCTACCAAAAAATGCTGAAACTAATTAGGTTTGGGCCAGTATCCCTCCCTTGTGAATACCTGAAAAATACCAAGAAAATTCACGAAAACTACATTATGGGCCAGCCAGGCCAGGAGCGGACCCTGAAAAAGAAAGAGAACTTCTCGGGCTTTCTGCCCAATAAGAAGGCCACAGGTTTATATTTCAACAATCCATATGGTTATTATTTTTCAAACTTAAATTACAGAGTGATAGTAGTCTAAGAACTTTAAACAAAGTCGGACATAATTCAAAGGCAAACCATTTCATTTAAATCTTCAATATGAGACCCGATATTCACAGGATACAATGTCAACTTGAATCGAGACCTTAAATTATCTTTCCATTTCATCTAACAAATAGTACGCAAGTATATACATATACTCGTTGCTGGCTAAATTTGAATGTGCCTTAGTTATTATACATTCTTTTTCTTATTATTTTTTTTTTTTTTTTTCTTTTTCGTTTTTGGTTTTTTTTGTTTCTTTTATGTATCTTTTAGAAGCTGGTATAATAAGACCGTTACGTAAACCGTGAAAGCGAATATTGTGCACAATATGTACCGCTGAGGGACGAAGGTCTTGAAAAATTTTCGAAGAAAGACCAAAAAAAAACGGAAAAATTGACTGGCTTCATCTGAGTTAGGGGAAATGGAAAGAAGTGGCGGTATTGAAGCAAAACTAATTCATTCATTTGCAAATTACATATACCGCGTCGAATTTCTCTACATAGATGTTTTTCAGAATGTATTCATAAGTTGACTAATAAGGATCAACATTTTCTGTTTCAAGCTTAACATACGTAATCAAAACCAACATATTTCAAATTTACCACTAAGTGCGCAGAACCCTAAAAGTTGCAAAGTAATAGTTTATCTCGAATACCCTCTAAATTTTATAACTTTACGCCTATATCTCACAAAATAATAGTGATGAAACAAAATACCTTCAAGCTGTGACAAGACATCTTTCTGTACAACTCCGACCTGGAAATAACTTTCTACTTATACTAATTACTCGTTGTCGACAAATGCTTATTAATAAGTTGCGGTCGCTTCAGTATAGCATCATCTTTGGTATTCAATGTGGATGATGGAGTAGTGATCGTTGACTCTGGTAGGCCTTCAATTCCCTCCGATTTTCTCTTCGAACCCTTTCGACTGGTCTGCTTTCGATCAAGCCGCATGATTATCGAATACTCCGTTAGTTGGTCGAACGCAGTCACTAACCACCTGGGATGTGTGGTCGGCCAAGTTGTCGAGATCTTCAGTACGGAACGGTTTAAGATACATCTGGCAATGGGGTGATAATTATCGCCATTTGAATTTCCGCTAAGAGTTCAAAAGTTCAGGTCAGGAAACCAGCGAAAGCGAAACCAACGAAATCCCTTAGTAATGCGTACAACTGACACCCGTCCATACATTATATCGTAGACATCCTACACCGGATTTATCCTTATCAATTGGTCGAGACGCGCACACCCTTGCACGGGCCATGCTTTCAAAGTAAATGTAAAAGCCTTTTTATTGCGAGTCAGTTCACTGTTCAACTACTGACACGTGACACAATTCTTCTCATTCTATACTACCAAGCATATTAAGGAAGCACAATTCAACGGAAACCACACCCGAAACGATACTTTCCTAGCGTTTACACACCGTGCAGAGACACAGAATAGTATTTGTGGGCTTTCTGTTACATATTGACAACGCACGTGCATCCAGCTCAGCTCCGATCGTCTTCGCGTCGACAATCTGTTCACCTCGCAGACTTTTCCTTCACCACACTCTTGAACTCGACTTATCAGAACATGTGCTCCAAGTCCACTTCTCTTGGTTTCGAATCGAGCTCGTGTATCCACTGGATTACATGCGAGTCTTTTGAGTCATGGGCGACCTTGTTTTACTGTCAAATCTTGGGGGGGCTCAGGTTTTATAATAGTCGACGGGGATCATGAAAGTACGCTCTACACCAGAGTATAAGTCTCGGTCGTAGATATTTCTTTAAACAAAATCCCGAGTTCGACACATAACCATCTATTCACTGGTCCGCACATGTGATGTACACTTGAGCAAAATGACAGTTATAACTGCAGCGGTACTTGTCGGGCACAACTTTTAAAGGGGCACACAAAGACACTCCTTGAGCTGTTGCGACTTAGCTATAGGTGGCAAACACTGAGACAATCGCCTGCCTGTAGCAGATTTCTAAAAATTGTTGGGCGGCGGAATACTCTCACACTGCCGGAACGCGAGATAGGTATCAGATCGAACTCGACCGAATGTGTTATGTGCCGCGAGGTGGTAATGGATAGCACACACATGCCGCAGCGCACATGGTATTCCAACTCGCGTCTTATTCGACTTCCACAAAATCAGAACACGATCGAATTTATCTTTATTTTTATCTTTTTATTTTATTTATCTTTTTATGAATTTATCTTAGCGCGTACCGCGGAGACTAAACTACTTCTCCCTATTGCCACGAGGAGTCCAGAATCGACTCGTCCCGCCACGACAAAAGCGGCCGCCCGTCGCTACGACTGTTTGAAGACTGCCCATAGCCAAGCGCTGCATCCTCACAGCCCAGCCGCAGCATCGCAATTTGCCATAAACAATTTACCGTTGATACGGTAAATTAGTTTTGAAAAAATGAATTTTTCGAAGCGACATCGCTTGTGTTTCGATTTGTCGAAAACAAGGTGCCGTAAGAGGGCAAGTAGAGGACTTTTGATACAATGCGTATCAAAAGTCGTTTGCCGTGAATTTTAGAAACAAAATTCAAATGGGCAAATGCTACAACACAGATCTTTCCACAAGGGCAAGTGCGTGGAAAGAGCTGAAGGATGGATGTAATATGTGAAATATAATGACGTGAACAGGTGATCCTGTCGTTTACTATCCAATCCTTTGAGAAAATCGTGAATAAGGTGAACAGAAAGAAAGGGGTAATTTTTTTTTTAATGAGAGGAAATATCGTGAACAACGTATACTGAATCAATAAGGAAAGTATCTTTGGTAGGGGAAATGGTGAACGATGTGAACATCTCTAGATACTTTTCCAATGGAGCAGGAGTGACACCTGAAACAGGCGCAAATGGACGATCTTCCAAATAAAATTTGGAAATACATCGTGAACTGGTGAACTCAGTGGGTCTATCACTTAGTGATGTCTTTCGCGTGAAAGACGCCCACTGATCGTCCATTTTGATCGGCCAGCTGGTAGTAAGCACCGCCGATCTTCTTAATTACCTTACTAGGTAAAAACTTCCGGTCCAGCTTTGCATTGTAGTGCGCGGCTGCGTCACTTTGCCGGAAGTTGCGCCTGTAGACCACTTCGCCAGGCTGGTATGTAACCAACCTGGAACGAAGATTATAGGCCTTGGCATTGCGAGACTGGGCTTGGGTGGTGAGGTCGCGGATGGTTTGGCGTAGAAGAGCCAGGTGGTCAGGAGGTGGCAGAGTGGTCTCGGGGTCATCCAGAAGATGGAGTTGCCGCAAAAGTTGGTAAGTGCGGCCATGGGTGACCATAGGTTGCCCGAAGACTGCCTGATAGGGCGAAGTCCCTATCGTCGCGTGAGGTGCTGAACGTAGCGCGCAGGTTATTTCTGAAAGTTTACCGTCCCATTCCTTTTGAGCAGGATCAATGTAAGAGCGGATTGCCGCTAGTAAGGAGCGGTTAAGACGTTCCGAGGCATTGGCTTGAGGGGAATACACGGCGGTGAAGGTATGCCCGATACCGAATTCCTGTAGAAAGGTTTGAAAGATGGATGACCGAAATTGTACACCATTGTCTGTTACGACACTCTCCGGGACTCCAACAAGGTGAAATACCCTTTTCCTCAGGATGTCGATGACTGCTTTCGCAGTGAACTTCCGAAGCGGCTCAACGAAGGGGAATCGCGAAAGATGGTCGAGGACGATGAGAGCTCCAATGTTGCCAGACTTGGACCTAGGGTAGGGGCCGATAATGTCAATGTACAAGCGCTGGAATATGCGCTCGGGAACGGACTGCAGCGTCATTGGTGGACGAAGGGTGTGTGAAGGGGCTTTGGTGGTTTTGCATGTAAGGCATGATCCCACATAATCACGCACTTGAGCGGCCATTCGTGGCCAATAAAACCATTGACGTAATCGCCCGAGGGTTTTGGCCACGCCACCATGCGCACTCAAGGGTGGGTCATGAGCTCCCTTCACTAATTCTGCCGTCATTTCTGACGGCACCCACAACTTCCAGGCCAACTGGTCTTGAAGTCCGTTTCCGGTCGCATACTCAGTCCGCTTGTACACGAACCCGTCTACAACTTTTAGGTCCGGCAGTTGGTCTTGTTCTGCCTGGACTTTAGCCGCCAGCTCCGTATAGGAGGCACTTTTGAAGTGGGGCGACTCTAAGTCTAGCTCCATTGGAGTCTCCTCGCCTTCTGCCGGCGTCAACGCCTCGGCAGAGAACATGCGCGACAAGGAGTCCGGCACTACGTTTTGGCTTCCCTTTCGGTGGACAATTTTGAAGTTGAAACCTTGAAGTTTCAAGGCCCACCGGGCTAATCGTCCATTAAGGTCTGGTTGGTTCATTAGCCATTTTAGGGAAGCATGGTCGGTCACGATTTCAAATTCGTGACCTTCCACGTAGGCACGGAACTTCTTGATTGCCAACACCGCTGCCAGACATTCTTGCTCAGTGACGGTGTAGTTTCGCTGAGCGGGATTCAGTTTGTGGGACATATAGGCGATGGGGGCTTCAGCTCCGTCTTCTGTGCGTTGCACCAGCACGGCACCGACTCCATGTTGACTTGCGTCACATTGGATGGAGAAGGGCTTGTTGAAATCTGGGCTGTGCAGCACTGGGGCTGAAGCAAGGCTGTGTTTCAATTGCTTGAAAGCATTTAGCCTCTCATCGGTCCACACAAACTGACTCCGCTTAGAAAGCATGTCTGTCAGTGGTGTTGACAATGACGCATATTCCCTGACGAAGCGCCGATACCAACCGCAGATTCCTAGAAATCTTCGGAGTTGCTTCGTGGTAGAGGGAAGTGGGAAATCCATGATAGATTTCACCTTGTCAGGATCTGTCTGGATAGTGCCCCCACCAACAATGTGGCCAAGGTACTTGACGTCTCGCAAGAGGAACTTACTCTTTTCCACATTGATGGTGAGGCCAGCTTGCCTCAAATGGAAGGCGACCTGATGAAGTACCTGAAGGTGCGCGTCGAACTCGTCTGTTATCACCAACAGGTCGTCGAGGTACACGAATACCTGGTGCTTAAGTTGGGGCGGAATTACCTTATCCATTAGCCGCGACATCGTTTGGGGTGCATTACACAACCCAAACGGCATCACGACAAAATGGTAAAGGGGTCGACCGGGCACAGTGAAGGCTGTCTTCTCCTTTGACTTTTCCTCTAGAGGGATTTGCCAAAAGGCATCCTTTAAGTCAAGGCTGGAGATGAAATTTGCCTTAGGAAGTCTGCTGAGAATTCCATCAATCAGCGGCAAAGGATAGGCATCCTTCACTGTGACCGAGTTGACCTTCCGGGCATCCAGGCATAGGCGCACCTTCGAGGGCTTTACCACCAACGTTACCGGTGAAGACCATGCACTCTTCGACTCTTCGATTACGCCCAACGCTAACATCCGGTCAATTTCCTGATATAGGAGCTTTTCGACAGCTGGTGACACAGAGAAATGTCTCTGTTTTATGGGTTTCTGGTCACCAGTGTCGATGTCATGACGGATGAGCGTAGTCTTTCCCAAGCCCTCAACAGCGAACGAAGGAAAGCAAGCAATCGCAGACCGAAGTCTGCGATGCTGCTCCTGTGTGAGAGGGTGGGCGCAATCGTCGAGTGCGTCGAGGCTGTTGGTGGTGTCGACCTGTGGTGGTGGCGCAAACAGGTCTGTAGCCAGGGCGAAAAGACGGACGAAGTCCACTCCCAGATAGAGATTCTGACTGAGAGTGGGTATTATCCACAGCGTCAACGTCTTGGTGAGCCCCCGGAACGTGATGTCGGCTGATACTCGGCCTACGGCTTGATGTTGTGTGCCGTCAGCTGTTTTCAACCCGAGAGAAGCTCTTTTCCAGGGAAAAGCGTTCCTCTCGAGGAATGAGCGGGCTAGATCAGCCGCCATCACGCTCACGTTGGCTCCCGTGTCGATCAAACCCGATGTTAGTTGGCCGAACAACAGAACCTGAGCGTACGGTCGAACGTCACCTGGAGGCACGTTCAACAGAGTCGCACAATCCAATTGATAACGCCAACGACGGAACTGAGCGTAAAAACGCCTCATTCTCAGCGTTGAGCGTTTAGGTGTTTTAAGAGGTTGTCTAATGGTGTCAATTTCAGAATTAAAAATTCGGTTTCGGACCGCCGTGTATTTCCGCCATCTAATGTGGTAGGGCAGAAAAGCTAAAGGTGTAGGAGGCTCTGCCTGTAAGAGTGGGATCGATAAGGTAGTAGAGTCCCCACTCGGCTGAATACTAACATCATTGGTGGTTGGGCCCACGGAATTTGGGGACAGATCATCAGTCCTGTCTACCTGCTGGAACGGGGTGGAGCTTGCTTGCCCTGCGGGAGGCGTGAGATCTTGTTCCGCGCTCCCTGCGGTCCGTTTTTTGTCTGGCAGTTCACACAATTAGGTTTATATGTGTCTGCCTTTCCGCAGCCGTAGCAGAATACAGTTCTGGGCTCCAAACAATCGTCGAAACGGTGTCCCACTTGCTTACAGTTCCAGCAAGTAGGCAGGACCGTGACTGCTTCCACTCCAGGTTCATCGGTTGAATCCTCGTATTGGACTAGCGGGTATTCTTCACGTAATTCTTCTGTAGCATGTCTCCATTGGGAGGATCGGCGTCGACCTCCAAGCTCCATCTCAAAGTTCTCCGCACGGATGACGGCCTGACGGAGCAGACGAACAGAGGGAAGGTGTATTTGGAGCAGACCACGACGGATTTCTGGCAACAAATTGCGTCTAAGAATGTCAGCTAAGTCCGCGTCGCCAATAGGGCGCTGTAGCCGGTCGACAATCTTGTAGACGTCCGCACTGTAATCGTCGAATGTTTCTTGAGGTCGCTGTTTCCTTCCTCGTATCTGTTCCATCAGGTCGGCATCCGTGAAGCGATCAGCGAAATGGTCGCTCAGGGCCGACTCCAAATCCCTCCAATTGAAATCACGTCTCGAATTGTAAAACCGCCAATACCAATCAGCGGCAGGTCCAATTAAAAGTAAGTGCATATGCTGGCATAGCACATTAAAATTTCCGCCCAAGGTGTTTCTGGTGAGAGCCGCTACCCTGCTAATAAAGACTTCCACGGGCATGGAGGATTCACGACCCGAGAATTTTAGTCCCCACCCACCAATGATGCTTGCCACCTTATCGTGGTGGAACTGGACATTATTACCACGAGGGGTGCGAGGTGAGTAGGATCGCGGCACTGGAACAAATGATTGTGCGCGAGGGTTCAGTCTTGGTGACTCTACATTCCGAGTCCGGGACGGAAGATTTAATTGGGCCATGCGCTCCAGCATCACACGCATGCCGTTCTGCAATTCGTTAATCTGTTGCTGAAGTCCGCTTAAATCCTGGGGCACTATTGAGCGCGCTCCTGCGGCTTCTGACGTCACATCTGAGATTGGGGACGCTTTTGATGACGGGCCAGGTGGCTGAATTAAACCTTCCGCCCCCGACTCGGCCTGTAAATCAAAGTCCCTGATTTCCACATCTTCATTGCTTCTCATGCCTCGGGTTCTTACTCCCGGCCGCTGGGTTTTGGGCCGAGCCCCTCGTGGCATAGATGCTGCAGCAGTGGGGGCCTGTCTGGCTCCTAAGGGGAGACTCAGTGGTCCACGGCACAGCGGGCAATCAGTGCGGTTTCTGAGCCATTGCTCCAGGCACGATTCATGAAAAGTGTGTCCACACTTTGTGGTATATGTGTCCTGGGCAGCAGCGAATGACTGCTGGCATATGGAGCACTGAGCCTCCACCATGGTGCCAGACAGATCCTCACTGCTGTGATGCAATGGCATGTCTAATCTGTGAAATTTGATAATTGATGAAAATTCAAAGAAAATGCACGATACTCGTGACTAACGAATTAATTACGCTTATAACTAAGGAGTTGCTGCAAATTCAAATGCAACCCTGTGCACAACGAGTGTGACTAACTCTTCCAAAGAGAAAAATCTTAACAGCTAAGGGCAAGAAAAATGCCAAAAATTCAAAAATATATATAGAATATATATATAGGTGAAAGGGAAATATATAATATATAAATATATATTTATGTGTGTGCACACCTGTGGCGTGACTAACTCTTCCAAAGAAACAATAAAGCTCTTAAAGCCAAGTGGCTAGAATTCGAATGAGAAAGATATAGATTTCAAAAGAAAAGTTTTAAACTTTCCAAGTTAGGATAAAAATTTAATATTTGTCAAAAATTTTAATTTTCAGAAATGGCCTTCTTATTAGACGAAACCCGATCCATTCCTCTCCAATTCAGGTCCGCTGGCTGGCTGGCTTTTGAATTCAAAAAACGCAAGAAATTGAAATTTTAATTATGAGATGTTAGAACGTGGAACAAATGTTTTTAATGGAAAATTGTCAAAGTGAAGTGAATGTGTGATGGTGAAAATATTTAAGATTGAATTTTGTAAGTAAAAAATTAACTCGGGTCGGTTCCTGAAGGGTACCGCCCATTATGGGGGACTGTTTACCCACCCGAAATTCCTCGAAAAGAGAGGTGCTAGGGACCAAAAACAACTATGTTGCTGCTTGACTCAACCTCAGCAAATGGTTCAAGTTTGGCCAAGCTGCAGGGACGTGTAGGCGGCGCCACGCCAACCCCACGTAATCCACTACAGCCTGAACCAAACCCAAGCCAAGAGCCGAAGCTGGATCAAGACAGCAAGGATATACAAATTTGGGACAGCTTCCCAACATAAAGTGGGGCAGGGGCCCTTCGGTTGACCGGGACAGGAGCGGCGGTAAACCACCACAACCTGTTATCCGCGGCCAACCTCCAGGTTGCACCCAGAGTCAAAAAACTCAACAGGACAACACAACAGGAAGCTGCCCAAGAGGTAAGCTAACTAGGAAATGATTTTAAAAGGATTGGACTGGGAAGGATGTTTGCGGCTAGTAAGGAAGAGCGAGCAGTGCAGGTCTTAATAAAGGGGTTTTGTTCTCTCGAACGAAGTGAATTGAATCGCAAAGGAGGCGATTCTAAGACCTGCTAGTGAGAATGGAATTTTAAGGTTTGAAGACGTAAAGTCTTAAGGGGAGTATGAGTCGAAACTCATAATTATTTCTCACTTTGGTGTGGGTTGCCCAAAACGAGCTTCGGGCCCCACGTTGGGCGCCATTTGTAGCGAATTTTAAGGTGGGAGGTGGCCTTAGCACAACTTAGAACCAGACCGAAGTCCAGAACCAAGAGTGCTAAGGTCTGAAAGGAGAATGGCTGATGCCATTCAAGAGGCAAAACAAAAAAAGAATTGCCCCGAGAGCAGGGTGCCCTAGAAATGGCCGTGAAGGCCCCTCGTCCGCATTAGCGGAGCACCCTTTAACCAACCCCGACGGATGCTGGGGTGCCGCTTTGCTAGCTCGCTGCGGCTGGGGTGGGTTCTTTAAACAATGGGGATGGTTTGCTCTCACAGAAAACGGGATGCTACGTATTATTTCATCCGTCATAATACTGTAGCCGCAAACTGATATGTAAACATATCCAGGGACCAAAAAGGGGGCATAGTTCCGTAAAGGAAACCACCCAGGCTCTGCAACATGGGCTGACTAAGCAGACCCAGTGCTCGTGACAACGCACGGAGCCAGAACATTGAAAATCTAAAACGGGAAAATGGGAAAAAGGCTACCTCTCTTTACAAGGAACCCGGGTGAGGCAGACAGCCCCGGGCCCCCGATGTTAGTGGAGCCCTGACCCCGATGGTCTGGGGTCTTCCACCCTCTGATACTGGCCCTCAATATTCAAAAATTCAAAAATCTACCAAAAAATGCTGAAACTAATTAGGTTTGGGCCAGTATCCCTCCCTTGTGAATACCTGAAAAATACCAAGAAAATTCACGAAAACTACATTATGGGCCAGCCAGGCCAGGAGCGGACCCTGAAAAAGAAAGAGAACTTCTCGGGCTTTCTGCCCAATAAGAAGGCCACAGGTTTATATTTCAACAATCCATATGGTTATTATTTTTCAAACTTAAATTACAGAGTGATAGTAGTCTAAGAACTTTAAACAAAGTCGGACATAATTCAAAGGCAAACCATTTCATTTAAATCTTCAATATGAGACCCGATATTCACAGGATACAATGTCAACTTGAATCGAGACCTTAAATTATCTTTCCATTTCATCTAACAAATAGTACGCAAGTATATACATATACTCGTTGCTGGCTAAATTTGAATGTGCCTTAGTTATTATACATTCTTTTTCTTATTATTTTTTTTTTTTTTTTTCTTTTTCGTTTTTGGTTTTTTTTGTTTCTTTTATGTATCTTTTAGAAGCTGGTATAATAAGACCGTTACGTAAACCGTGAAAGCGAATATTGTGCACAATATGTACCGCTGAGGGACGAAGGTCTTGAAAAATTTTCGAAGAAAGACCAAAAAAAAACGGAAAAATTGACTGGCTTCATCTGAGTTAGGGGAAATGGAAAGAAGTGGCGGTATTGAAGCAAAACTAATTCATTCATTTGCAAATTACATATACCGCGTCGAATTTCTCTACATAGATGTTTTTCAGAATGTATTCATAAGTTGACTAATAAGGATCAACATTTTCTGTTTCAAGCTTAACATACGTAATCAAAACCAACATATTTCAAATTTACCACTAAGTGCGCAGAACCCTAAAAGTTGCAAAGTAATAGTTTATCTCGAATACCCTCTAAATTTTATAACTTTACGCCTATATCTCACAAAATAATAGTGATGAAACAAAATACCTTCAAGCTGTGACAAGACATCTTTCTGTACAACTCCGACCTGGAAATAACTTTCTACTTATACTAATTACTCGTTGTCGACAAATGCTTATTAATAAGTTGCGGTCGCTTCAGTATAGCATCATCTTTGGTATTCAATGTGGATGATGGAGTAGTGATCGTTGACTCTGGTAGGCCTTCAATTCCCTCCGATTTTCTCTTCGAACCCTTTCGACTGGTCTGCTTTCGATCAAGCCGCATGATTATCGAATACTCCGTTAGTTGGTCGAACGCAGTCACTAACCACCTGGGATGTGTGGTCGGCCAAGTTGTCGAGATCTTCAGTACGGAACGGTTTAAGATACATCTGGCAATGGGGTGATAATTATCGCCATTTGAATTTCCGCTAAGAGTTCAAAAGTTCAGGTCAGGAAACCAGCGAAAGCGAAACCAACGAAATCCCTTAGTAATGCGTACAACTGACACCCGTCCATACATTATATCGTAGACATCCTACACCGGATTTATCCTTATCAATTGGTCGAGACGCGCACACCCTTGCACGGGCCATGCTTTCAAAGTAAATGTAAAAGCCTTTTTATTGCGAGTCAGTTCACTGTTCAACTACTGACACGTGACACAATTCTTCTCATTCTATACTACCAAGCATATTAAGGAAGCACAATTCAACGGAAACCACACCCGAAACGATACTTTCCTAGCGTTTACACACCGTGCAGAGACACAGAATAGTATTTGTGGGCTTTCTGTTACATATTGACAACGCACGTGCATCCAGCTCAGCTCCGATCGTCTTCGCGTCGACAATCTGTTCACCTCGCAGACTTTTCCTTCACCACACTCTTGAACTCGACTTATCAGAACATGTGCTCCAAGTCCACTTCTCTTGGTTTCGAATCGAGCTCGTGTATCCACTGGATTACATGCGAGTCTTTTGAGTCATGGGCGACCTTGTTTTACTGTCAAATCTTGGGGGGGCTCAGGTTTTATAATAGTCGACGGGGATCATGAAAGTACGCTCTACACCAGAGTATAAGTCTCGGTCGTAGATATTTCTCTAAACAAAATCCCGAGTTCGACACATAACCATCTATTCACTGGTCCGCACATGTGATGTACACTTGAGCAAAATGACAGTTATAACTGCAGCGGTACTTGTCGGGCACAACTTTTAAAGGGGCACACAAAGACACTCCTTGAGCTGTTGCGACTTAGCTATAGGTGGCAAACACTGAGACAATCGCCTGCCTGTAGCAGATTTCTAAAAATTGTTGGGCGGCGGAATACTCTCACACTGCCGGAACGCGAGATAGGTATCAGATCGAACTCGACCGAATGTGTTATGTGCCGCGAGGTGGTAATGGATAGCACACACATGCCGCAGCGCACATGGTATTCCAACTCGCGTCTTATTCGACTTCCACAAAATCAGAACACGATCGAATTTATCTTTATTTTTATCTTTTTATTTTATTTATCTTTTTATGAATTTATCTTAGCGCGTACCGCGGAGACTAAACTACTTCTCCCTATTGCCACGAGGAGTCCAGAATCGACTCGTCCCGCCACGACAAAAGCGGCCGCCCGTCGCTACGACTGTTTGAAGACTGCCCATAGCCAAGCGCTGCATCCTCACAGCCCAGCCGCAGCATCGCAATTTGCCATAAACAATTTACCGTTGATACGGTAAATTAGTTTTGAAAAAATGAATTTTTCGAAGCGACATCGCTTGTGTTTCGATTTGTCGAAAACAAGGTGCCGTAAGAGGGCAAGTAGAGGACTTTTGATACAATGCGTATCAAAAGTCGTTTGCCGTGAATTTTAGAAACAAAATTCAAATGGGCAAATGCTACAATCTGTTCTATTGTATATAAGAGCAGTGTGGACTAAGCTCCGCGTTTATAAAACTATTATAGGACCTGTGCTGTGTTATGGCTGCGAAACATGGACCCTGATCCAAGCCTCTGAGAATATGATTGACACATTCGAACGGAAAGTTCTACGGCGGATTTTCGGGGCTGTTGCGACTGAGATGGATGGCGCATCCGGTAAAACAATGAGTTTAGGAGCACTTAGATGGGGTTTTCTTTTATCCGTCGCACTTGCAAATTATTTTTCTTAATTTAATTGAAATTTAAGGTCGTCTTGGTGCCATATCACTACCGTTATCTTTTAACTTAAGGCTGGTATTGAGTTAATCGTGAAGCTAAATTTTGACAAGTCTCCATTATTTGGTCATTCTTTGAAGCGAAAATTTTGACAATGGAGAAAAAAGGAGACACTGCTCATTTCTGGCGCTAGATTAAGTATCAAGCAGCAAACTAAGTATTTAGTTCTTATTCTGGACGGCAAGCTCACATTGAAAATTGAATTCAGAGGAAAACGCAATCTAGGGTGTTGGGGAAAACGTGAAGACTAAGCATTGCTCTAACACACTGGATCTACACGCCGATAGCTAGGCCGATTCTTGCTCACGGCTTCTTGGTCTAGTGGCCCGCAATGAATAACATTACCTTTGCTGACATAACGAACAGAGTTCAACAACTCCTTCGCCTGAGTGTAGCGTCCTGCTTCATCTTCTCCCGCTTGATCTATTTGATAGAGGCACCACTGCAACAGCTGCTCTCAGGCTTAGGGAATCGGAAAACTATGAGTCAAGATCTTTTGGTCATAGCATTGAGCGGAGGTACGTAGGAAGCACTGACTACTTGGTCCTTACTCTAAGCTTCGAGCGAAGATATCAAGGGACCGGAAAAGATGCGCAGGAGTGGAATCTGAAAATGGGCACATTAGCCCTTAGCATTTACATTGACGGATCCAAAACAGTGGCAGCAGTATGCACTACAGCATACTCTGCTGACCATGATATAGAAGCAGCTTTCAGGGTCCTTCTCACTGTAGTATTTTCCACGCTGAGGTCTTTAAAATACGAAAAGCTGTAAACTGATGTATGTTAAAGATACGACATGTGATTTTATCAGCATCGTCACAGACAGTCAGGCGGGGGTAATAGCACTGATGTCTTACACATATAGATCGAAGTGCGTACTCGACTGTATTCAGGTCCTGAACACGCTAGGCTACACCAGAAGTGTCAGAATTTTCTGGGTTCCCGGTCATAAGGGCATTGATAGGAATCAGACGGCTGCTGCGTTAGCCAAGCATGGTACCAGTCGTCTCTTGTTAGGATCGGTAAACATCTCAACTCTTATTCAAACGATCAAGTGTTTGATTGACTTCAATATGATGCAGGTTCCTCCAATATGCAGATGGCGAACGCAACTCAGACCTGCAGAGTAACCAAAATCTTGTGGGGGTCGTACAATCTCGCAGCTGCTAAATATCTGCTCGAACTAACGCGGGCTGACTGTAAATGGCTGGTCGGCATCATTACCTAAGCAGCGATACCTGTAGGAAGTGTGAAGAGCCGGGAGTCTCAGAAACAATTCAACATCTCCTGTATCACTGCCCGGTACAGGAAAATGTCAGCCAGCGCTGCTTCGGCAAGCCCTGGCTAGTGGATCTTTTGTTTGTGCCGAAGCAGAGGCTGAAGGACATCCTTCAGTTCGCAAAAAGGTCTGGGACGTTCGATGGTCAATTGGACTGAACCTTTTTATCCTCAGGTCTTCTTATTTGTTATCACGAGGTCTATGTGTGACCTTGTATCAGCCAATAACATCTAGTCTAGCCATTGATTAGTGTTTTCTTTTCCTCTGTAGTTTGGTACTATTCATATCTGACGATCAAGTTTCAAAATGTGGAGAATAATTGTATAGAGGGGGTATACTATATCAGTCCCTAACATGAACGAGATATTGAAGATGTTTAAGTGAATTTGAAAAAAAAAATTGCGCCGACTTTCCCACGTTTACTCTCCGAGAGAAACTGTCAAGTCAATGGATTGTCCCATCTAAAAGTTCAATTCGCTAATCTATGAGCATGAGTACGTCGACCTTGCGAAGGTATCAATCAAGCAAAGTTATTTCATTGGGGTCTGTTAAACACCACTCTGCCCGAAATCGGTGTTTGCGAGTTTTCGTATATTTTGATATATTTATTATACTATTTGGTTTAAGCAAACGGTACGCGATAGAATATTAGTCTTAGGTTATGTTATTTTACGTTTCAAAGCTAAGCTTCGCAAAGTTAAGCTTATTGATTTATTTGGCTGAGAGATAAGTACATAGAATTCGACAGAACGTTTATCAGTTACGTTTATCATTACTATGAATTCTAAACAAACATTTGAGTCAGTGGCGGCTCGTGGTTTTGAGACTAAGGGAAGCACAGCAAAATATATAAGCATATAATATAAATAAGCATACTTATGAAGCGCGTAGTAAGCAATATATGCAATTTTTTTGAAATATCGTGTAAAAAATCAATTAGGTATTTCAATGCTGACCATATTTGCATTAAAAGCTAGTGATTAGCATAGCTTATTTCAGTGATATTCCTACTCACTAATATCAAACATCTCACAAAATTTCAAATCATGTATAGTATTTGAAAGCGAAAAAAAATTACTAATTTCTTTATTTTTTTTTTAAATTATAAAAAAAGCTAAATTGAAAACATGTTACAGGCTAAATAAATGGCGAAAGTTTTTTAATAGCTTAAAGTTGAGGATATAATGCATATTTTAGCAAATTAAATTAGAGAGCCAATGCCACAATAAAAATTAATTCCTCCCTCATATAGTTTGCAATAAAAGTGCCTAATATAGGGATAATGAAAAAAAAACCTTTTGCAAACAGTTAACTGAGCAAAATTAGTTTTTTTGGTTGCCAAGACTCAATAAGATCCTCAATGAAAAAGACTACCGAAAAAGACTAAATACTCTATGGCACAATCACATCAACATTCCACATTAAAATCCATATTAAACGGGTAAATATTAACTTTTCGAAACAGAATCTATTCAATACGCTCTCACTTAAACGAGATTTATGTTATAATTTACTTTAAAAACTATCCTTTTTTCTATCTTTAACCAACCGTATGAATACTGACAATACAAAAAAAAATCAAGTCAAAAGAATTATAACAGGTGCGTTTTTTTTTTGCAAGAAGACATAAAAAAACGCATCCAATGTAAACTATAAATGCTAAAGAAAGCACTCCAGAGATTTAACATATAAATACTAGGTGGGGTGAAAAGTAACCTCCTTGACCACCAGAATGCGCTGCAATCGCAAAAAAGATTATTGTGCCTTATAGTCCATTCATATTTAGGCAGCCATGTCAAATTTCAGAGCGATACAGTCATTTGTTTTGTTTTTACAGCCGATTTTTGTTGACGTGTTTGGCATCATGTTGAGTATGGAAATAATTCATTTTCATTCTCTCATAAAACATTATTTTTTGAGAGGCAAAACGGCGAAGGAAACAAAAGAAAAGTTGGATAAATATTATGGGGCTAGTGCTCCTTCAGATTATACCGTGAAATATTGGTTTCGAGAGTTTCGTGGTGGCCGAAACTCCACTGCCGATGAAGTCCGCAGCGGCAGGCCCTCCGATGCGGTTACACAGGACAATGTCAAAAAAATACATGAAATGGTGTTGGCCGACCGGAAAATGAAGATGCGCGAGCTAGCAGATGCCACAAGGATTAGTACCAAGTGCACAGGCCATATTTTGAGTCAGATTCTGCAGATAAAAAAATTATCCTGCCGCTGGGTGCCGCGCATGCTGACTCCGGACCAAAAACACGAATGCGAGCGCACTTCGGAAGCGTGTTTGGCCATGCTGATGCGGAATTGGGTACACTTTTGGCTTCGATTGGTGACTTGATGAAACCTGGATCCACTATTTCACGCCAGAGAACAGAATGAGTGCCCAGCAATGGACTGAAGCCGGCACGAGTGCTCAGAAGCGGCCAAGGGAGGCTCAATGGGTCGAAAAGGTCATGGCGTCGGTTTTCTGGGATTGTCATGGCATACTCTTCGTGGACTGCGTCAAAAAAGAAAAAAACCATCAGCAGCGAGTGTTACTGCGCATTATTGGAGCGATTGAAAGCCGAAATCAATGCGAAACGGCCTCACATGAAGCCAAAAAAATTTTGTTTTTACAAGACAACGCGCCTTCACACAAGAGCATCGCAACAATGGCTAAAATCAACGATTTAGGGCTCGAATTGCTTCCCCATCCACCTTATTCGCCTGACTTGGCTCTTTTGGACTATTATCTGTTCACAAACCTCAAAAGATGGCTCATCAATAAAAAGTTCAGCTCGTGCGAGCAGATCATCGACGCCGCGGATGAGTATTTTGTAGGCCTTCCGGAAAATTACTTTTCGGACGGGATCAAAAAGTTGGAAAATTTCTAGAATAAGTGTATCGACCTAAAAGAGGACAACATTGAATAAAATTAAAAAAAAAAATTAAAAAAATCATTTTTTTCATTCCCAAGGAGGTTACTTTTCACCCCACCTAGTAACGTCAACATAAGCGTCCAAAGTAATCATTTTGGGAAAGTAAACCCAAAACAGATACAAAAAAAAACCGATCTGGAGAAAATTACACTCGAAACAATTTAACTCCTACAAATTGCATCGTACATACACCATGCGAACAAAACATAAAAGGCATCAAATCAGAAGGGGAACAACTCGTAAGAAAAGGAGCAGAAAAGAATCTACAAATTCTGTAACGTAGGTCATGTCGAGAAACAGAAACATAACAGAGACGCGGATGACTTTTCAGCGTCAACATAGGCGCCCAAAGCAATCAAGTGGTCATTTCATCAATGCACCAGAACCGAAAAACTACGTCTTTTGGGAAAGCAAACTCAAAGCAGACACAAAAAATTGATCTGGGGAAAATTGTACACGAAAAAATGTAACTCCTACTATTCTATTCCCCAGATGAACATCAAAATAGCTTGCACCGTACATGTGTACATGTGAACAAAGCAGAAAATGCATCAATTCCTAAGCAGTGCTGCCATATTAGGGATTTTAACCCTAGATTTAGGGATATTTTAAAAACTTCAGAGGACAAATAGGGGAAAAAAATATTCAGGATTTTGTTTAGGGCATGCTGAAACTGGATGATTTATTTTTCCGAAACGGATATTTCAATAAATAAAAATCTAGAAATATGTAATGTCAATCTTTTTCTGCTATAAGAAAATGCAGAGTGAAAAAAGTGACATCAGTTGATTACTGAATGCGTTGTTGTGATTGGTCGCATTCGTCGGTCTGTCTCCCTGGCGACTCCGTCGATAATAAACCTTTCGGGACTAAGTTTTTCTGAGTGAAAACTTAACGCACCCAGGGAAAAATTAGTCCCGAAAGATTACGAAGAGTGGGCGAAAGTTTCACCTCACCTTAAAAAAGTTTGCTTCATGTGACGGCAGTCTTACACATATAAAAACGTACATTTAAATAACCTGGTTTTTGAGAATGCCCAACAAATTTCCCGGAAATGACGTCACAATGGCTACTTAGGGTAATTTTAGCGATAAATAGGAATTGTCTGGGGGTAAGCCGCAGGGCCTGTCTGGTAGCAGTGTTCCTAAGGCGAATGGCTCGTAAGAAGAGAAGCAGAAGAGAATCTACAGATAAATCATGAGGAGAAACAGTAACATAACAGGAGACGCGGATAGTTTTGCAGCGTATTAAGTTCATTCATTAACAAAGATTTTCAGGTCGTTCAGCGGGTGGATTGGGCAAGGGTTTTTTGAATTTCCTATCCACCAAGACGCTGCGAACTGAGCCAGCGTCCGCGATACTATTTGAGTACACTGATTATAAAATTTTTGTGGGCATCATTTAGGCAAAGCGTCTAAGTAGATCTATGCGAAAACCACGAGTTTGAGCATTGAAACAAGATCACTTCAAGCTCTGTAGTTGGACTGTTATAAAATAAAACCATTTGATTCATAGTGGCGATGGAGTTTTGACTTTTGTAAGAAAATGAATGTTATTACATTAATTGTTAAATATTGATTGTAACATATTGATTATTTAATCAATTTTGTGGTTTAGCAAGGGAAGCACTGCTTCCTTTGCGTACATCGACGAGCCGCCCCTGATTTGAGTATTAGTATTATTTTTTTTATCATCCTACTATATTAGGCGTTTCATCAGAAAAGGCGATGTAGAAAGCTTTATAGGGCGAGCGCGATTGAATCAATTGAAAAAGCAGTCAGTATCTAGTTCTTCACTAAGCTGTGAGTACAGAATTATAATTCAGGGGTAAGAAAATGGCGGGAATTTCGATTATTTTTCAGTTTCGAAAGCAAATCCATTTCCAGATGAAATTCATGGTGTTATGGATAGGACTAGGCCATTTCGGATTGATTGGAAGTACTATTCTTCGATGTAGTCCAACAATTGAAACCGAAGTTTATCCAGAGCTCGTAGACATACGTTTTATTGAATTTTGTTTCGATTTTCACAAAAGTTTTCGATGCACCGTAAATAAAAAAATGCTAGTCAATTTAAATAGGCAAGTGATTAAGTGTTGTCCGGGATATGAATTATATACCGTTGGTAACGTAACGAAATGTGTTTGCAAAAAATGTCCTTATGGTGCGAAATGCGATCCGATTTCGGGAAGCTGTTATTGTAAGGGTCAATGGCGCGGAGGAGAGTGTATTGATCTCTGTCCTGAAGGTTACTTCGGAAGTGAATGCGAGAAACAATGCGAGAAAGCTGACAATATGATTGCCTGCGATGAAGCTACCGGCAAACCGATCTGCCATCCACAATTAATTGGTAAACGATGCGACATACCATGTCCACAGGGATTTTCGTGCTGGGACGGAAAGATTTGCCGAGGTGATAATTGCATTTGTCCGCGCGGCTGGAAAGGTTCCTTTTGCGACGAGAAATGTACTAGAAACGAAACCGACTGTTGGTTAAACCATGAGCGAAAATTCGATCATTTGGAACGTTGCTGTGTATATGATACGTGTAAATGTCTGAATAATTCAATTTGCTCACAAGCAACAGGACGTTGCGAATGCGCTGAAGGATGGGACGGAAAATTATGTAACGTATCTTTGGTTAATTTGACACGTTCAGAAATCGTTTCGGAGAATCAGAATGGTAAATATTTTGATAACTAATCGTAATTCACTACTTACATATATATGTATGTTCGATTCATAATAACCGAGATATGATTCGTGCTGCTCTAGTTTAAATAAAACTTGTGATTATTTCAGTATTATGAACGGCATATCCTAAAATGGTTATCAAACACTTAATCAACACAAGTATATAAATAATGAATCAGTAACTCGATCAAACTCTAAATACACCTAATACCCAAAAACAAAAAGCGTTGATAATAAAACTCAATTCAAGCGAAATTTGCTGATTCTGCCGAATATTATATTAAAGCAAATCTTTTCAGATTTGCTCGAACTAAGAAAGTGCAAGTCTATCTATAATAAATCATATATTGCAATCATTCTATTTATTATTTTTGGTTTTGAAATTTCAGGAAATAGCATGAAGTAGTCGATATTATGATCCCTATTTATATCAAAAGTAAAAGCTTAGCTTGATTCAACATAAAATAGTTCAATTATAGATTAGACACAATCAATCAAATTTAGGAAAAAAACCATGTAAGCATAAATTAAAATATTTTTTTTTCCACTGAAATAAAACTAAATATAAAGAATAAATATAAAGTATTAGTAAACATAAGAAAAAAATAAATAAATTTAATTTATTATCAAATAGATGTTCACAAGACGATATTTACTATTCATATATTAATTCGAGGCGCAAAAATAGAATGCTAAGATTCAGAAAGATCAATCCAAAATTCAAAAGAAATAAAAACAGTAGTAATGAAAATAATAGAAATAAAATATTAGTTATTTTTAAAGACCGATGAGACACTTTGTATGTGTTACGAAGCTAGTTTTTTTTTTATCAGAAACCATGCATGCTGCGTATGTACAGGGTTATCCATTTCATGTTTGAAAAAGTGAAACTTGAAAAAAAAAACCCAAAATATTCGAAAAGTGATGTAATTTTTATTTCATTGTAAATATTGATCTTCGCCATTATATGTGAAACACAATATCGTTCAAATGTCGTTCACGTGATTTCTTACAGGACTCAATCCATTTGAGGTAATTTTCAATGACTTTCCCGCACATTTCGGGCAATATCTCGGCCACGAGTTCACGAATATTGGCTTTCAGTTCGTCCACAGTTTGGGGACTGTTCGCATAAACACGAGCTTTCGCGTAGCCCCACAAAAAGAAATCCAGAGGCGTTAAATCGCAGGATCTTTGAGGCCAATTCACATCAGCCAATAGCGAAATTACACGTCCTGGAAATATATCTTGCAAAATATCTCGATTTACCAGTGTTACATGACTTTTTGCCCCATCCTGCTGAAGCCACATATCGTCAAGATCATAATCTTCGATTTCCGTCCAAAAATAATCGGTTAACATGCGGCCATAGCGCTCAGAATTGACGGTGGTGGCTCGTCTTTGATCGTTCTCAAACATCACTTGTGGATATTCTTAGCCCCATATTCTACAGTTCTGCTTATTAACGTATCTGCAAAGCGATAAATGGGCATCAACACTGAAGAATTTTTTTTTTTCGATTAATCAGCATCATTAGCTTGTTGTTCCAACCTCCAATTCATATTCTAAAGCCAATCCATATTATAAAATGTCAAACATTCAACTAAATATATGACAGCGTGGTTAACGATGATAGATTTCGGTATGCAGGGATTTCCTTTTTCAAGCACGACTGGGACTACCCGCGAATGTGTGGGAAATATTTCCGAAATGTTTAGGAAATATTTCCGGCTTAATGTGGCATCAAGGTAAAAAATCGTTTCCTCGTCTACAAAAGGAATGAATAACGGTGTAGTGAAATGATTACGTCAGGAGTGGGCCAAGGTCCAGTCTTACGTCCAAACCCCCTGGAATGTCTTGTATGAAAGCTTGCTTTGAAGACATATACCTAAGGAATCTCACATGACGTCGCTGCGACTCGCGACTTATATCAGACGACACTCAAGCCGAACCTATTTCTTTTTTCGGTCGGGTGTCGAAAACCCTTGATAAGATTTCTTGCGAACGATTCAGGATTATGTGAGATTTTCACTCACTAAAAATATCACCCGCTGACCACATCTTTGCAGCGGGCCAGCCACAAGTCAACGTTCTACATGCTTTTGTTCGCGTCAATCCCAGAATCGCTCAAAGCAGCGAAGAGCCTAGATCACTATTTGGTTGACTTGAAAGCTTATTTTGACAAAGGGAGCATCAAACCAAACAGCAATAAGACACAGCTCTGTGTATTTCGTAATTCTTCTAAGCATCACGGATCTCGAACTATTCATTACAGCCTCAGAAGATTGTACTGTGTATAGGTTTGGAGCCCATTTCATTACTTCTACCACATCTCTGCAGTACTTCGGTGTTGATTTTCATGTATTTCTGAAGTTTAGTAAGATCAAAGCTGCCAAAACCACCGAAGCTAAATCTATTTGCTATCAGACCCTAATCTAGCCTATCCTGACTTACGTATCCCCATTCGGGATTACCTGTTCCAAAACAGCCATGGTAGAGGCGGAGCCATTTGAAACTAGGATCCTGCGTCTCTACTAGATTGGCAGATTCTGGAACCCGGGAATCAAGAATTGGCCGAAGAACCTTCTTCTTCAATAAGCCATTTATACGCCCCGCGAAGAAAGCATGGAAATTGAAAGCTAATAAGTTTTAAGTATAGGAACATGCTATAATGTCGGATTAAAAAAAGGAAAAGCGAAAAAGTATTTACTTCGAATCGAAAAAATAATGTCGCAGGCTATTTTATCTCTTCATCTGTATCTATCTTGTTTTGTTTTCTTTCTCTGATCCTATATTATGTTTTTCAGTTTTATCTTATTTCTTCTAGTTTTATCTTCTGTTTTCTGGTTCTATCTTAATTATTTTTCTCTATGATTATTTTATTTCTTTTTCTATAACTATCTTTTTTTCCATTTCCATTCTTTAGCTTCTTCTCTTTCTATGCTCTTCATCAAACCATAATGATGTTAAAATAAAAAGTACACATAATTGTAGTTTGAAGACGATTGGCAGATATGAGTACATTTTCCAGGAGCTTATGATATCACAAAGATAACACAAAACACAAATCACAAAGATAATATAAACTACGTGTGTAGTTTATATTATCTCATAGCTTCTATAATAAATATGAAAAAATCATATTTATTATAGAAGCTATTTTATTTATCCATCTTTTTCTATCTTGCTTTCTTCGAATTTCATGTTATTTTAACTAGCTTTATTTTATTTCTTTTAGTTTTCTCATACTTCTTCTAGTTTTATCTTCAGTCTCGTAGTTCTATCTTAGTTCTTTTTTTTATAACTATTTTACTTCTTTTTCTATAACTATCCTATTTATTCTTCTATTTCTATCCTTTTTCTTCTTCTCTTTCAACCTTCTTTAGAACTTTCATCAAAAACATCCGAATATTTAAATGAAAAGTACACAAAAATGCAATTTGACGGCGATTGCTAGATGGATGTGTACAAGCACATTTTCAAGGAACTTATCTGAGGACACAAGTTTTCCATTAAACAGTTCAGATAACCGACATTGAACTTTACGGGACGCTAGGATAAAGAAACGAATCGATAAAATGAATGTAAATCAGGAACATGTAGAAATTTTTGGTGGTTGGTTTAATAGGAAACTTAGTATGATAATGTTTGAACTATAAAAAATGAGAAGCATTCTCTACAAAAGTTCAGACTTTATTGACGTCTTGTCTCTACAAACATATTTTTCACCTTTCTTTTAACAATGAAGTCGTTAGAATCTAAAAATAAAACTGAGCTAAAAACAAGCTTATGTAACGAAAATATTTTGCTATTTTCTTCTAAATATATCTAGCCCGTTTAAATAATTCTGGACACATTAGAACTATCATCTAATAACAGTTTTCTTTGAGGAAAAGTCTAATCGTAATAGTAATAAATCGGTAATAATTTTTGTAATATTTTTCAGATACATCATTTGGCTGGTTTGATGATTTTTTGGGAAGCTATTGTTTTTACTTAGCAGGTGTTTTAATGCTGATTGTGCTGTGCACTTTCTTGTTACGGATATTAAATACAAGAATAAACCAGTTCGCATACAAAAAGATGGAATTCCCTAGCAAATGAAATGTATATAAAAACAGCCAAAAAGGCTCAGAGGAAAGGTAACTGAATTGGAAAAACTTAACTGAAAATTATTAACTCAAGTTTATCCAAAACTAGCTTTCAAAACTGAATATCTTAATTTAAAGAACCGTTTTTTCTTTAGAAACTAGATAATATTTCAATTTCTTGCCAGCTATTTCGAGGGTATATTGTTCTCTTCTTTAGTATCTATATATCCATCTGTTTTTCGATCTATCCTTCTATTTCTATTCTATCGATCCATCTATCTATCTATCTATCCATCTATATATCTATCTACTTACGTTTCTATCTGTCTATCTATCTATACACATATATATTCAGTGATTTTTTCCAGATCGCATAGTCCGACGATCGAACTGGCCTCCTTTTTTTTAAATTTACAAGAAATCATATTTAACCCATTGGCGACAGCGGATATTTAAATGAATTTTTTTATAAACCTTTGTGTCTTTAGCTACAAAATGTTTCGAAGTAATAAATAATGCAAATGAAAATCGATTGTTTTTAGCTTAGCTATGTTTTTTTTTGGAAATTTTTAAATCTTTACGGATAAGGCAAAGAAAAGTCGTAAAATTTCGAATTGTCTTAACTTTCCACAAAGTTATTAAATCATTACGAAATTTACAGGGCACATAGGTGGGCATGAGAAATGCATATGTTAAACAATGTGCGGGCAACATTGTAGCTACGACAGGTACGTAAACAGAAATGCTTGAAATCATCGAGTCTCCTCGAAAAATGCTGAACCTGCCCGGGTGGTCAGTTCAAGATGCTTCTACACCCGGTCAATCATCGCTTTGAATGACGTTATAAGACTCTATAAATGAGAAATACGGAGAAGCGAGATTAGGAACGGCAAGACTAACGAAACTGCTCGCTAAACACCCTGTCACGTTAAGCTTAGTATGCAAGTCTGACGAGGAATATACAAGCAACAGCTTAGACAGGGTGACGATTCTCGTACATACTTATTTTACAGGCTATTAGAATTTTAGAAGCTATATATCCCTTCCTATAATAAATAAGAAAACGATACATAGCTCCTAAATTGGTGACCCGGACGTGATTGTTGTTGAGTGTAAAGTGTTTGTGGATTGTGGGTGTGTAATTGTGGATTGTGTAATTATGTGTTCCCACACTACTACACACACTACTACGCTAGAAAAATAGTACTTTACCCAAAACTGCATGTTTCTTTAATTATTATATTTTTTTATTATATTTCTATTTTAAATTTTCTTACGGCCTTTTAATTTTCAAATGATGACCATTATGTTATGAAAATAAGCGAAGAATGTTTCAATTTTAATTAGTATTATTTACTGTTTACCCCCATCTTGTTGCTATGAAAAATATATATAAATCATAAACATAAATATATAAATATATAAATCATAAACATTCATAAACTAAGAAGAACAAATCACAAGCACTTGCCAACACCCACCTCTGATCATGCCTACAAGCCATTCCTAAATAACCAATTTTCCCATCATAATAAAAAGTTCCTTTTTACATTAAAGCAAGTTTCCACCTTGTGCGGTCAAAAAATTAAAATTTTTGGTAAAACTGGACTTGATGCCCCACACAGCTGTTACATGAATTTCGCCGATAGATGTCGGACTAATATGTTTGTGTTTTTGTGGTTGTGCGTTTGCTTTTGGGGCTTTTTTTCTTTCTTTTTTTTCTTTTTCTTAATTGTTTTATCTTCTTTTTTATTTTTTTGTATAATTTGGTCTGTTTTACTTTATTTTTTCAGCCCTTCTACCACCTTTTCGCCTTCTGGTGGTAGGATTTCCCGGGTGTGGGGCGTCAAGTACAGTTTACCCAAATTTTTTTTTGCATTTTCGGATAGATACATACGGATAGATAAATACATGTTGATAGATACGGTAGATACAAGAATTACGAAAGTTATCCCTTAAAATCGGGAGCGGTGTCGAGCGCGCTGAGCCGTCACCGTCCGGCGCGCTGCACCTCATTTTTTGACCTGGTGGAAGTGATTGAAGGCAGACGGATTAAGGAATGATCACAAAATTGTTTACAGTTGGGTATCAAAGGCTTGTTCATAACTGGTAGCAGAATCATTAAAAAATATTAACAATCTTTCATTTTACAGAACAATATGTAGCCTAAAAAATGGCAAAAATCGTTTTCCTTTTTCAAAATTGCATTACTTTTTCATTTTTTTTTCCAAATTCTGGTAGGGGCCATAGACAAAAGTATATTAAATAAGATTATGTTTCATTTTTATGTTTCAGATCATCTGAATCGACGGCAGGATTTCCACCAGCAGCTTTGTAGTTGACTTCTTGGTGTGACGAAATATTTCGTCATGCCCAGTCAACAGGTTAATTGCGTTATGCTTTTCGTTGAAATGACCGCAATTCTGTACGCAACTTAAGGACTTCAAAGAATACCTACAACATCAATATCTTATCAATTATCAGGTTATCGTGCTTTTGAAAAAAATCTACACTAGGATTGAGTATGATTTTTCCTTCATTGGAGCGCATGTGCATACGTGTACACATTCATACAAATGATTGTTTGTTTACCCGAAATCGTTATCAGCAAGCACGTATCACAAAGTGTTTCACGTATACGCAAAAGTGCTCATTTACGCGCTTTCATGAAAGTTTGTCTATTACAGCTATCTTAGACTTCAGAAAGCTTTGTACTATTTAGTGATCGCAGCTAGATCGTCAAGTAAAGCGGTCTATTCAAGCTCTAGATTGCGGTTCTGCGAGTTCAGAATATTCGATGAATTTGTGATATTGTGCAATTAGTTTCGTTTTAAATATAAAAAAAAAATACTCGATAATAGTAAATATATATGACGAAGCTGGCGTCTAAGCAAAATCATACTGTGATGGTTATCGCGCGATATCGATCCTATTCGTCTGAAACAATTCACGTTAAGTTAACCACGCAAGATTCGAGGCAGTCCCAAACCAATTAGCTCACTATATTGATTGAAAAATGTGATAAATCTACTTAGTTCTAAAAAAGATACATTGAATTCGTTGTCGTTAATTTTTCAACGCAACAAGAGCAACATTATCTACATAAATTGGCATCGCATCACTACTCATCGAAGACCTAGATTTCTGTCGGCGAGGACATTCAACTTGAATAGCTCATTCGATAGCCAAAAACTCATTCTATTTATGTTTGGGAAGACTCGCATAGCTTGAGCCGTCACCGAAACTATCATACTTTCGGAATATTATTAATGCTATTCAAGGAACCTATTGGGGATTTTGATATTCGGGACGATCAATTGGCCAACGAAGCAGAAGAAGCAAGTAAGCATGATGTCATTTTTTTTTTTGCGTTTCATCCCGGAAACTTTGCAAACATTTATTATTCTCGGACTTGTACACTTTATTCCATTCGATGTTTCCTCGAAAAATGCTTAATAGCAACATTCAGTTTAAATTTTCTAAAAATAATACTGGAATCTCGAAATTTAAAAATAATCTGTTTACAATCGCTGAAATTCTGTTTGACTTTGTCGCAAGATCAAGCTGCTTGTAGCGAATCAATTTGATAGGTTTTTGTTCTTTTCTTTAATATCAAAACATTTTTCTTAAAATATATTGATTTTATGAGACCAAATGTTGCAATTGTGCAAATCAAGCTTACACAATTTGATTATTTATGTTCATAAAGATGTTAGTTCAGTAGGTGCATCTATGTTGCAAAATAGTTTTGTGATTCAAACCGTCTCTTTGTGCTGATGGAAGTATAAAGGGTTGAATCAGCTGGAATATGAGCTAAATAACTGACTACTAGTCCCATTTTCGTGTAAATGCTTGAGCAAAAGCTTTATAGCATGGTATCATGGGCACATTCTATATGGCATAGTAACTACGGTATCGTGCAATAGAAAAATGATGCACTCATCTCGTTTAACTAGACAGTTAATTGTTAGATAAGACCGCATACTATTAGGTTGCTGCAGATGAAATGGCCGATTTAGTAATAAATTTTTAAACAGCTGTAACTTTTTATATAGACAATTTATTTAATCAAAATAGATACCAATAGATGTAACACACTTTTCTCAACGAGATACAAGTACATTTATTCCAGTTTTATAGAAGTCCGAGTATCTGGTTCGAAGAAACTGCTCGAAGGCATTTTTGACAGCAGCTTCATTATTAAATCTTTTTCGTGTCAAAAAGTGATCCAAATGTTTAAAGAAATGGTAATCTGTTGGTGAGAGGTCTGGTGAATAAGGAGGGTGAGGAAGAGTCTCATAGCACAACTCGTTTAATTTTTGGACCGTTGTTCTCGATATATGAGTTCGTGCGTTATCATGAAGCAGTATCACTACATCCCTGTTGACAAGCCTAGGTCGTTGGACTATCAATTTCTGATGTATTTCTTCCAGTTGAGCACAGTATTTCTCAGCATTGATGGTTTCGCCAGATTGCAAGAATGAATAGTGGATAGCTCCAGCTACAGATCACCAAACAGTTACCATTATTTTCTTTGGATGAAGGCTTGGTTTCGGCATGTGTCTTGGCGCTTCGTCGGCATCTAGCCATTGGGCCGATCGGCGACGATTATCGTATAAAATCCACTTTTTATCGCAGGTCACAATTCGGTGCAATAACGGTTCCTTTTTGTTGCGGGAGAGAAGAGAACTTGAGATCTCCATTCGACACGTCATGTTTTGCTCGGTAAAATCATGCGAAACCTATTCATCAAGCTAATTTCTCGGCAAGATCCCTTATGATTTGGCGGGGGTCAGACTCCACTAATGCACGCAGCTCGTCGTTATCGGTCGATGGTCCTGGGTGTCCACGTGGCTCACTTCCAAGGTCCATATCTCCGGATCGAAATTTTTCGAACCACCGCCGAGTGGTTCGTTCGCCAACTGTATCAGGCCCAAATGCGCTGTTGATATTCCTCGTTGCTTCCGTTTCGTTGTGCTCTAATTTAAATTCGTATAGTAAAAGTAGCCGTTTTTTATTCACTTCCATGTTCACTTTCTCTTTTTGTTTTTACGATCACTATGAAGTGCAAAACAGAAATGACTCCATAAACCAAAGTAGCAGTATTTATCCTTCAATATGTCATATCGTTTGCGCCGCCTTGTGCCAACATAATACACTAAAATTGCAGCCAACTTTATGTCATTGCTAAATCGGCCATTTCATCTGCAGCAACCTAATATCATCTTGTGCTTCGAAATCACGACAGTCACACCGAATTCCTTACAATCCCCTGCTCTTATCCTAGGAATATAATTGTTAGGCTTCCGGACAATTCTTTGCCTTCCTGGTTTGATCTCGTCGACCGTAAGCTAAATTCATCTCACCAGAATGGAAGTCGGAAGTCCAGAGCACATCCGAGACCTATTCCACAAAGCAGGCCCGAAACGTTTTCCGACGTCCAGATTACATCCAAGACTTTCGAAATCGGTTCGACTTTACAACGAATTGCTACGTTGGTAGTTTTTAAAACTTGCCCTCGCCTTTTCCTTTTTAGCTTGATGGGTTTGTTGCGCAAATTTCACATCTTAAATCCATGTTACGCATGATCGACGCGAAAAATGTTCACCAACATTTTCATCTCTGCGGCTTATGAAAAAGCAGAGATTTCAATTCAAAGATTAACATTTCCTTTACGAGCTAGATATATATATTTCAATATCTTAACATATACAGCCCATCAACTGGTTAGGTACACCTTGAATATTTCAGAATTACACAGGATTTATTAATCAGTTCAAAACAAATATTTTCGTCCGGCATAGTTCTTGTCGTTATGACTAATGATAGTATTTTGTTTATGTTAGAATACCGATAAAAAAAAGTCTACCGCATCAGAACCGCTAGAAAACTGATTTCCGAAGAAATTGTCTGTGAGTGAAAAAAAATTTTTTGTAGTATCAGATCAACCACTCCTTATCCAAAGCAATAAAACCCAATTATAACATAAATGTTGAAAATGTTCCGTGCTGGCAACTCTTTTCCAACGAAGCAGCAATAAGTTTATCATAACAAGCTCATGCTTAAATCATCTTTTTCGTTCTCATCCCAGAATTTCATCGAAAGTTTCAACGATTAACTCTCCAAGAACACACCTATTTTTTCGATCATCGAGAACAATTGGGGTCAAATTGACCCCAACCACTTTTGAAAGTCTATAGAATCGCCGCCACTGAAGATTTTCATTTGAAAAAATTTGTGAGTATTGTTTGAGACCTTTTTTTTAGTAGTTTTCATACATTAGAAGTGCCTTAAATGTCCCAAACATACCTAAAAAAATTAGAGTAAAAACCGTTTTGTCGAAAATCAGCTTTTTTGCAAAAAAAAATTGGTAACTTATTTCATTTTTAATATTTTGGCTAAAAATTGAAGTGGATACTCTCAAGATATGACAAAATTATAAAAAAATTAGCCCATTTGTGGCCCTTGAAAAAAAGGTATTTATTTTCCATATTTACGGCGGCGATTGTGAAGATTTTAAAATTTGCATATTTAAAAAAAAAATCATAACTTTGTCAATGTTTAAAATTTTGAACTGAAAATGTATATGGATACTCCCCAGACAAAATAAAATAATAAAAAAAATTAGCCCTACATAAAGGGTTGCAAAAAAGCTATAATTTTCTGAATAATCAGATTCTGATTGCTCCGAGACATGTTTGTCTTCGGAGGAATCAATTTCGCCAAAATTGTTATCATTGTCTTCAGCTAACAAATTATTGCGCACACTAGAACGCAGATTATACGCTATATTGCTAATAACAACAAAATTAAAACACTTACAAACTTATTTTTTGGCTTTTTTAAATTAATCTGTCGATTTATAAAGTAAAAAAAAATTTGAGTTTTTACCTCAAAATCGACGTCGAGTACAGATGGGATCTATTTGACCCCTTGATCTGCTTCAAAGGCTTCTCAACGACGACTAACGATTTAGGACTGGAAGCGAACGGTGTAAACTTATAGTCAAGACACAGAAATTTATTTAGAAGCCTATAGTACTCCACTTTTCCCGCAGGCTTAAGCGCTGCGATCGGACAAAAAGGTATCTGGGGTCAATTTGACCCCCTGTGTTCTCGGAGGGTTAAACGTTGTTTGAGGCTGCTCGGAAAATTACAAAATTGGTTCCTTATTTTTGAACAAATATAATCAAACAAAAAATTGTTTGGCGAGCGTTTAGGTAGAAATTATACAATAAAATGAAAAGTCGAACTCGTTTCCTTTATTTCTACCAATTTATTTTTCAAAAATCCGTATACCAGTATTTCGGCTATCACTTATAGCCTTCTTCAGCGCAGAAGAAGGCTATAAGTGATAGCCGAAATACTGGTATACGGATTTTTGAAAAATAAATTGGTAGAAATAAAGGAAACGAGTTCGACTTTTCATTTTATCCTTATTTTTATTGCAAATGCTTTGCATATGAGCATGTCATGGAAGCATCTGCTGGTGCAATATTTCCGAAAATGTCTGATGCTGGTCACCTTGTGTTAGCAGTATAGCAAAAAATATACCAAATCTGCTTCACGTTAAGATAAACCCATCCTGTGAATTTCGTTTCGATTGAATTGCTGCGCTGGAAGTTATAGGGGTGAAAAGAATTTTAGGGTTACCACCCTCAATTCTTTTCAAATTGTCATTGCAGGGTCATTCCCATTTGCAAATCTAATGACATAATCGCTCAGTAAAGAAATGACAAAAATTACAAAAATGGTCATAGCTGGCAGCCCTTTTCTGAGTTTTTTTTACGAAATTCCTACGACATTTGTTTTACAATAAGGTCCATTTACTGCATGAATTTCGAGCAAATTTATAAGATTTAGGAGATCTAGGCAATCACCATAACTGACAATTCTATTCTAATTTTTCAACCTAAATTTTTACCAAATGTTGCCTAAAATAAGGTCCAATTATTGTGTGAATTTTGTTCAAATGTGTTGGCTGAATCGGAAGTTATATGCCAAAAAAGCAGTTTTTTTTCTCAGTGATTTTTAAGATAGTACTACTGTCACAAGGTTGCCCGCATTTCAAAATCACTTTTATCAGACCTGGTCCTAGTTAATACCAACATGTCCTGTAAATGTCATTATGATCGGATTATCCGGTCGTCAGTTCTCGTGAACAGAAGTTTCGAGTGCTGAAAATAGAGGTAATTTGGTGATGGGTTGCCGTTGTTGTGCAACTCGAAATTTTAAAAACTTCAAATTGACATGAAGGACAAAGGTTAAAGTTTATCAATGATTTGAATTTTTTGTCAAAAAGCAAAAACTTTTCAGGAGGGTCGATGCTTTAAAGGATTTTTTTTCAGGAGCTTGCCGTAGCTACAGAGTTACCCGCACAGTCTTGAAAATCCATGTGTGTTAAGTCATAGTCAACATCAATACGCTCTGCAACGATGAAACGATGATCCAATGTTTCTGTCAGAAGTTATATATTTTATTTCTTTTGTTCGTAAACACTCTCCCGCCTTTAATCCTTTCAAGATGTTTCGAGTGATCGAGTCACAAGATGACTGTACGTTTTCATAAAACGATCTTAATCGCTTCCAGACTTGTTGCGCTGCCAATGCTCTCACTTTGAACATCGCGAAATGTCACAAAGTGTCTTTTACTTCTAATATGTCACCTTTGAAGTTCTCCTATTCTGTTTTTGGCTCTCCTCTTAATGATGTTGATAATTTTATAGATCTTGGTGTAATATTTGATCCAGAGGGAGGAGTAGAGGGGGGATGGGTAAGGGAAGGGTAAGGATTTCAGCGTAAAAAAAACGCTTTTTAGAGGGAGTAATTTTTAAAAATTTGTATAAACCTTTTGTATATTATTAATCATTATTTCAATAACATTGTGTAATTTTTTTTATGTGAAAATATCGACAAGCAGACCGGTGACAAAGGTTTTTCAAGAACCTCTTTGGAAAAAGACGATTTGCGATGTTCACTGTATCTCAGCTGAAAATATCGGAAATCAAAGAACATTAAAATTTAGTCAAAGTATCATCTAATCCTCCCCCCAACGTTCTCTGATTTCAATTTTTTTCATTTTTAATTTTTGAGGGTCATGTGAAGTGAAAATTGCTATTTTTCACCATTTTGTAGGTAAGAAACCCCCTTAATGTAAAAAAAATTCTAAAACTTATCGTTGGGGGGGAAGTATTTTACATGCAGAAAGTGTGTGCCAAGTTTAAAATGAATCAGTAATGTGGTTTTTAAATGGCAGTGAACACGGAGGACTTTTAAAAAATTATTTTGAGAAAATGACTCCTAAACTCCGAGCTGTCGGAGCTACAATGATAGAATAGATGGGACTAAATATCCAATAACTTCGAGAGTTTTGCTCTGATTGACTTCAGATTTCGGGACTATATTCTTGAAATGTTTAGCTATAAGACAATTTTTTTCACAAGTGCTAGCCCTTGCTAAATGAAAATTACATAATTTATTGTATTTAGGCCTTATCCTAGACAGGAAACTGAATTGGGGATGCAATATGAAGTGCCAAATAGTCAACAGGTGGGGTTAAGATTTCGGGCGGCATACTATATATTCACATGTGTAGTGAGGGCAGTTTTGATGTACGGTATATTTGGTTTATGATGTAAAGCAGCAGAGCACAAGACCAATATTAAAGCGCTAAAAACCGGCAGATTAGTTTGCATAAATATACCGGGTTCGTTAAGAACAACCCCCAACGGCCGGGTTGAATATGATTTTGGGGGCTGATGCCCTTTTATCGGTTCGTTCTTAGAAGCGCATGCATAAGAATCTTCTGGCACATGGTCCGATTCAAATTAACAGGACCACAGAATGCCGGAGATGGTATGAGCTCGTTACTGAGGACACTAACCACATAAGCAAAATAATACAAAAACAGCTGTCAGGTCAAGATACCCGCAAGAACAGACTGGACGATGAAGCAAATCACTGGTGACGGTGACATCTGAATTTACACCGATGGGTCAAGGACGGTAACGGGAGTTGGCTCGGACGTTTATTAAATGGGTATGTCTGACCCTTAACCCGTGGTATAGACTGTTAGACCATGCTACTGTTTTTCAGTCTGAAGTATATGCTATACGCTTGACAGTTGAGTGCATTAGCGGTACAACAACTAAACTAACGACGATTTGCTGATAAACTAACAACTAAACTAACGACTGCAGAGCAACCATTCTCGCTTTTGGGTTTTATAGGTGCTCTTCGAGAACTGTTAACGCATGCAGAATGACTGTCAACGAAAAGGAAAAGCATACTCCTATGCAGATTATGCGGGGACCAAAGCACAGCAGAACTATAGGCAACGAAAAAGCCGATGAATTGGCGAGTAGAGTTTCAGGAGCTAGTAATAGCCCCAGTATTACTGTACCACGGTCACTTGCTGTCACCAGAAGCAAATTAGATGTGGCAACATGGGCTAAACTCAAGTTCGAATTGCAAAACAGGACGGACTGTATGGTAGCCAGGACATTATAGCTATCACCCGATTCAAGCAAAAGCAAGAAACTGCTCAACTACAATAGAAACTACTTGAGAACGACGGTTGCTCACAGGGCACTGCTTTACCATGCGAATAAAACTCAATCTCTGTGACTAAAGATAACGGGAATCATGCGGACAAATTTCTGGTTGAGCACGTGGGAAGATTGTGTCATGTGTCAAGTTTTCAAGATGGGAATCATTAAGGAAAAGTCACGACCTAAAATAATCAATTCAGTTGAAATGCATGAACATGTTCGCATGCACGTTCGACTAACATGTGCATTGCTTTGTTGTCAATAAAAATGTCGACGCTCCTATGGTCTTTTCAAACTACTCATCAAATCGACACTAACAAATAAAAAAAAAATATTTATTTCAAGGTTGTTGCGTTTATACTACTTTTATATCCGGTCAGTAAATTCAATAGAATGAATAATACTTTATTATCTATTGTATTAATTGCTTTATTTGTTTATATTATTATAGCTATATAGCAGAAAGGTATAAAAGTAGTATAAAGACAACCGGGAAATATAATTTTCTCCTTGAATATCATGAAAGCATTCACAAAATTAAATCTAGTCAAACCATAAATTCAGTGTGTTTTGCTTTTTCAAAGGATAAGAAGATCATTTACAAACACCAGTAGTAGTAGAACAATGGACATAATTATCGCTGCAACGCTTCTTCAATTGTCACACAGCTACAATACTTACTTACTATCTTGTACAAATATGTCATCAGATTTACTTGATATGTCAGAATAAATTATGAAAATAACATATTCTGTTGTTTTTCATTCTTTATTACCAGAAAATTCTTTTACGGTGTACATAAAACAATTAAACTCATTCAAAGAATTGCCATAAAAAATGAATAAAACCATTTCTGCATACAGCCAGTTTACTTAGCAAACAACAGAGGGGATTAACGTACTTACGCAAATGCAAATGTGTTTATTATTAATAAACGTATATGGATTAGAAACAGAACGCACATACTCTTAGGCAGGCAGTTTGTTATTCTTGACTCAGTTTCTAGGACGAGCAAGCTTTACTTGAATAGAACTTACAAAAAATTAACGTCCAGATAAGTATCTTTCTTAAACGTAATTATATATGGTATAATAAAAAAAATTACAATGCAAATGTTGCATGAAATATTTAACTGATCTTTTGAAGAATTTAACGTTAGCAACCAGTAAATGATTTTTGCTCTTGAAAAGTAAATATTTCGGTGCAAATATTAATTTGCGGGTTAATGTGAAAAGTACGATGTGATTGCTATGAAAATGAAGATTCGTTTTGTGCTGTATTGTGTGATTCGCAAATAAAATATAAGTATTGTCAATCTTCAAGTCGTAGCCTATATTATTTTCTAAAAAAAATATACATATGCCATTAATATTTGATTCTGAGTTAAATAGAGGTTGTAAGTGATAAGCAGCAGCATGCTTCTTGACAGCCGTTTTATTTCACAGCATCACGAGCACCGTTTTCCTGATAAGAATAATAACTGTGAATGGCTACGTGTTTTACATGCCATAGCGTCTATAGAAAATATTTAATGAGAGCTTCATAAATTTTAGACACACGTATCAAAATAACACAATTTCAAATGTTTTTCTTCTAAAATATTATTAAAATACGCTTGTATGTTTTCATTTGGAATTTTTTTTTAGCAAATCTGCAGAGCTCATAACTATCTAAATCACATAGTCAATCAACGTTGCTAATTCATTTTGCATGAAACAATAGCATAACAAACAACACGATAGGAGAGCAATCATTAAAATAAATAAATTTATCTGATCAAAATACCCGACGAGACAGTTTGATATCAAATCATAATTGTTTGGTTACAACTATGACGACAATTGTCGCCGAATTTTATTCGAAAATAACCTTGTACAAAAGCAAAGCTTCACAAAACACATCGTGCTACATTATCTTAAACAAATAGTCGTAAGATGAGTTTATTTAGGATTTTAGTGCATGATTTGTTAAATAATTTGTCTACCGACCCATTTTTTCTGGCTATTTGGTTAAAATAAAGTTTGCGATCAAAGAAACGACGAAAGAATCACACTTGTCATATGAGAAAACCTGCATAGACATGAAATATGGTACTATATGAGAGTAACAGTGAATTTTATTATTTTGCGTTTGCTTAGATTCATATGTATATGATAAGAAAATGTTGAACTAATAGAGTAAAATTGTCGTTGTTTGGCCATAAGAAATACCATTCGGCTCTGACGTGCCTAAAATTTATTTCGAATTTAATAAAGTGTGTAAAGATGTTTATTTTTTGAGCTAAAATGTAGATTATGTACATAACTATACGGAGCAATTTGTTGTTTCTGAGAAATTTTAAGTTGAAAATTCGATAGAATTACTGGTGGCTGATGTTTACCAATAAATAGATACGCGAAAATTATTTCGAAGAAATATGAATGCAATTTCTGAGTTACTAAAGCCGTACAGCAACAAGTGTGCACAATTAAATAATAATTATTTCATTTTTGAAATTGTAAATATTTATCAATTATTTTAAAATACTTCAGAACCAGTGACGTACACAGGCGGATGCAAGGGGATTACCCGCTCTACTGTATAGCTGTCTTTAATAATTTGTTTTGCATTTATGTGGCTTCACAGTGGTTCAATGAAAATTAAGAAAAATGTGAGTTGAATGCTGGTGGTTCCCCGCTCTATTTCAAAGCACGTCTACGATCAGACCATCAACAACAGCAATTTTCATCGCTTCAATATCAGCAACAGCTTCTTTATCACGATAACTCTCAGGCCAGTATTCACCTGTCTCAACATCCTAGTAAGGTGGTTCTGCATCTTGCAAGCCTGAAATTGACTGCAACTAATAGTCATGATTCATCATCATTTGCTTCGTGCACACTGAATCCTTCTCTCTTCGTTCCTTTCTATAGTCATTTCTGTAGGTTTTTTATCCAGTAAAATTCCTTCACAGGCTTTTCGGTTTAACTACCATAAAGCGGACTTTGCTAAGATGGCGAATGAATTCAATTCAACTAACTGGTACTATCTTTGCCGCGGATTAACTGTTGATGAACGCACACTCCGATTTCATAATTTCCTCTCTAGCCACATCTCCCACTTAACTATGTCTAGTCGTCCCCGCAAATCCAATAATGCATCTTAATGTGTCGACCGTCCTTAAACCAAAAAATGCAGCTCGTGCTAAGTATCGATCTTGGGATTATCATATTGACTACCTCGAATTATCAAATTTCCGATTAGCCTCCGTCAAACAAGCTATACGTGATTACTTCACTAGATTTTCAACTTTAGATTCTCCTATGACTTCTTTTCAATCTACTGGAAGTTTCCTCATATTTCTCCCACCCATAAATCTGATAACCTAAGTTCCCTTCTTTCTTGCTTTAGTAAAGTACTCGAAAGAGTTGTTTATAATAGGCTAATTCCTATTCTCCATTCCTTTCTTCCACCTCTAACTTCCTAATCTTCAATAACCTGGTCGCTTTCACCTTAGACCAATAGAAGCAATTTAGTACGGTGTACACAGATTTTGCAAAGCCTTTCGACACTGTTGCCCACAAGCTTCTTCTCTGAAAGCTCAAAGATTATGGAATATATGATTTTCTCTTCTGCTAGTTCTCTTCCTATGTTTTTAGTCATAGCTGTGAATTCTTGTACCTCTTTCTTATATTGCCCTCTTTCTGCAGTTCCTCAAAGTTCGATACTAGGTCGTTTGTTATTCCTAATGTTTATCAATAATCTTCTTTTCTTTGTCAATTTTTCTTGTCTTCTATTTGGCTAGGTCATTTTTCAAAATCAACGTCGAAAACCACTTCGAAGTGGCCGGAGTATTCATGATGTGGTCTATTCTTGGGGAAAAAAATAGCTGCCATTTTTCGTTACGTCATTCAACCGTTGATTGTCTACACATAACAGTGAACTGATATCCTTTTTTTGACCAAGAATACCGGCGACATCCAAAGGCTGTTCGAAGACTCGATAATTGGGGCCCTAAGAAGTCCATCCCAAGTATGCACTCGTTGAGTACAAAATCGCCAAGTAGTAACTGGCGAGTGGTTACCCAGCCACCTGGTGCAAATTGGCCCGTAGCCGTTTGAAGCACGTATCGCCCGACGTTACTAAATCTCCAGGTTTTTACAAAGCCCGATTGCAATATTAACCTAGTTGCTCCAGTATGAATGGTGGTGTTGCAAAGTTTGCTGTTAATTTTTCCCTGCAGACATAAATCCTTATCATAGCGATAGTCTGGACAGTATTATGATGGTTCTGGGGTCGAACGATCTATAGGTCTGGTTCTCATTGGTTGCTCCCCTTCTCCGAAGAAGAGGCGACTATGTTCGCTGAACTAGCTGTCAGCCTTTTGCTGCACACTCTTGGCAAAACCTCAGCGCTCGCTGTTCCGATCCATCTGCTTCAAGGACTCCCCTGGCTTCTGTACATGTTATGAGCTTCCCCATATCTCACATCCAAAGCGCTCATCATGCTTAAATAGCTGGGGTAATTGTCCACTGGACTGGTTTAAAGTACATCTGCAGCGACTTCTTTTGGTGACACCATTAGTGCGGTGGAACGTTCACAGTCACTCTAACAGTTGTGTTCTGCAACAGTCTCAAATTGCTTCTTGCAGATAGTTCAAGAAGTCCGTCAAAAATAGGTGTTTTGCTGCACGTGCTGCACTTTACTACACGAGGAACTGTTGCTTAACTTTCATCAATTGTTGCTGGCCTTTGCCCAACCTGATCCTCGTTGCGAATAGTTTTGACCCCCAATACTTAGAAGAGTTCCTGAACACATACAGCTGCATTCTGCTATTATTCAGTTTCTTATTCCATCCATCAAAATAAAATCAAAAAGCTTGCCCAAGTTAGGAAGCAGAGATTTTGAACGGAAATTACTGGTTTATTACTTGATACACTTGATTACTTGATATACTTGTCTTTTTTGTGGATGAGAACCATTTTAGCTACTTTCAATGAGTCGGGAAAGTAGCCATTGTTCCATTATTTTCATGATTACTCTGAAGCATAAAGAGTAGATTTATAGAGATACGTTTTCACTAGAAAAATATTTAACGAAAACACTTTTGTTGTCGAATTAAATTCTTTGAAACAACAATAAGCAAGTATATTTTCTTACTGTATTGAATTGTCACTTGTGTTATTATTTTTACTTTCCTTATCAATACAGTCAGCAAAATCACAGTCAAGTGTTGTATATATATTGCTAACTCAAGCTCCATATTATCGACAGCAATATTCGACAGGATTTCAAATGAGCTAGCACAAAATTAGAAAAATTGTAGTCACTTATTTTAACACGAACATATCTAATCAGCACAAGTAATTAAAATAGTTATGTAAATATTGATATAACTATTTCATCATTTCTACGCTATCAAAAAAGTCTACACACTATGACATACTTTCGTCACACTCAATTTCTTTGCATGAAAAACGTATCGGGCTATGAACCCACTATGAAAAATAGTAAATAATTTACAAATCACCTGGTATTTTTTTATTTACAAGCAATCTAAATAATCTCTCGTACATTTCTTATCAGTAAAATTGTTTTATAAACAAATATTAAGTATCCCTTTTCTTTTTGTTTTCATTTTAGAATGTCGCTACAGCACAAACAACACAGACCTGTAATTGACCTCTTGGTTGCAATGATTGCGGTTCCTGTACTTATTATTTGCGCACTGCAATTGGAAAAAAATATGCAGGAGAAATGGGCAGAAAACGCCAATACACGATGGATGGTATTTGGCTTGGGTGTGGGAATGTTATTGATAAGTGTAATTATTTGCGGATATGTGACCCATCGAATGGGTGTTTGCTTATGGACAGGACCACTCGAAGACAATTCATCAATGCGATCACCCTTTCCACATGTAAGATTCAATAGTAATTCTTAAATATGTATTGTACATTGTATGTACATTCTCTTTTATCTCTGCGTCTTTAATATTCATATAATCGATGATAGAGTTAGCGTTTATTAAATTTAACTTCAATTTCATTTCAGATCAATTCACAAAACGATATTCTTCGAATCATCGATAGTTTGCCACCGAGCTACGAAAGTGCCACCAAGTCTGATATTCCGCCACCCCCATATGACTGGGTTGTTGTTAATATAGAAACGAAAGAGCCTCCAAGTGAAAATACCGTCCTACACATATAAGATATTATATACCCTGTGTTGGTATCGGTTCAAAATCTTCATAGATTATAAGTCGAAATGTGCATTGAACCATTCAATACTGATTGAACGAATGTTGTTAATTGTATGAAAGTAACGTGAAAGATGATATGTTTCCATTGTCAAATCTAGTCTAATAATGTAATTATACCAATATTCTCATGTATTATAATTAGTGCTGAAGAAAAATGTGTTTTATTCATTTTAATGTGTATTTTTTTTAGACTACTTTGCGACTAAAATAATAAACTTCTTCAATTTGAAAATATTCAACATAATAAAAATAAAACTCCACGTGTTATTTTACTTTTGTTTTGCTGAGTTACGAAAAAAGCAAATTATTTAATCTGCGGATAATTATTTTGTTTTGATAGCTCTTTTTGTTTCGGTTGTTTTTTTTCATTTGTAAGCTTACGCATAAAGACTGTTTTATTAGCTAGCCATATCTATGTATCTTACACTAATAACGTCAACTAATATGATAAATATAGAGCAAACTAGCTGGAAATATAACTCAAGATATGGCTTAGATTTAATCTCTTCGTGCACGATACTAATACCGGAACTATACGCAGAAGAAATTTTTCTGATTTTTTCAATGCCAAAGATAGAAACCGTTAGTAATATCGTCAAGCCCATTAGTAATACCCATCACTTATGCTACAAAATCGCAATAGTTGACTGCATAAACGGCTAGATATGTTTGAGCAAGTTTGAGGATTAGCATATTATCTATCTTAGGCTAGCAGCAAATTGAGACGTGTATAGCGCGTACAACGTGACATGACACAGCGCGAGTTTTTGTAAGTTGAATGATCAAATAGGACAAAGGAATATGCTGGCGTGTCGTCAGGTGACGCGATTCCCTATTTAAACATTAGTCGCGTTTTTTTGGCACCTCAGATCAGGTTTATATGGTTCGCTAAAAGCGATCCAGATTAAATAGGTAGCTGCATTCACTTAAATTGCAGATTTCATAATAATTTTATTAGAAGTAAATGTCATTAAAACATTATTAATTAGAAGTTAATGTTACCAAAGCTAATTAAGCAGGTAGTTGTGTAGCGTTGTGATTTAAATGACTTCAGATTTATGTTCCGTCATTCTGTGAATCGGACTTGGTTGGTGTAACCCCTACAGCCAACCGTTTGAGTCAATTTTTTGCAATTTCCCACTCTATTGTGAACCCATAGGCTTTTATTCAAACGGTTTAGTTGCCCGGATAATCTGACTCAATGAGATCACTGAGGCAGGATTAGGTGGGGAGATAATTCGCAAAAAGCTTACAAACACCGAGTAGAAGCGATAACATCATTAAGATGCATATTTACTGGAATGTTATAGGAATTTTTAGGAAAAATCATGTAATACCAAAAGGGGTTTTTGGTGATTGTAGCGTATAGACGACTCAACGCTACCAAAATAACACAGCCAAATTGGTAATTCGTTCAGCTTTGGATCGTAATCTCCTAAATTCAATTAGGTCTATCTGAGAATTCATATACTTGTACTTAATACGAGCTGAACCTTTTGCACTGAAAGGAATGACGATTCTCCAGTTGAAAAACGGGATGCTTTTTTCAAAGTAACACCTAAAAACCTATTTTTCGAGTGCATTTTTGACGATAATATTTACAATTGTGATTTGGTACCAGTATTTATTTGGTAGTTTTGTCCATTTTTCGCAGGTTGGCTATCACTGAGAACTCAATTCAGTTCAAATAAATTCTTGAAAGCACTTAACCGTACGATAATTTCCAAAAGAAACTCTTTTAAAATATAAATATGTGAAATTATAGAACATAAGCGTCAATTAATTCAAATGAAGAAACTAAATCGTTTTCTTTTTAAATTTTGCTATGTTATTCCGTGAAAAAATGTTGCAAAATGTTTAGTCCACTTTTACTGCACTGGATTCAATCATCGCAGATAGTAAATAAATTGTCGTAGATAGTAAATCATCATAGATAATAAATAAATCATCACCTTCATTTCATATTGAAACTATTTTTTGACTTCAAGGTGCATATCGAATATACAAAAAGTTGTCAAATTTATTATCTTTCATGATCAAAGTGACATTTTATGCAGTAAAAAAAAAGTTTTATTACTTACAGCAACACATCCCTCGTTCCATGAATTCGAAATCCTCAGCCAAACGCACCTGAAAAAGTTACACATTTATGTATTTGCTATAGTTATATATATTTAGAAACAAAATAAGTCAGACAAGTGCTATTTTCATTTAATTATATTTATTATTCTTCCACAGTAAATACTTACATGATTTATAGTTCCATGATGCGTACAAATTAAAGGCAACAAATCGCTGATAGCATTTTGTTTCTCTAAAGTTGTTTTTATTTCATGCCACGTTGGATTGTTTCGAGCCAGAAAATTAACCGCCCCAATAGCATAAAATCCTTCTTGGGCACGAGATAGAGCCACACATATGCGATTTTGCATAGCTAAATAGCCAATTTTATTTTCATTGTTGTTTCGAACCAAAGACAAAAGAATTATTTTGCTTTCTTCACCTTGGAAGTTATCTACAACGGTTATTCTAACTTTTTCCAAATGCGAATGATTTCGACGTTCCTGGAATTCAGAAATCTCAATGTTAGCAAGATTTTTGGATAAATAGATAATATTTTTGATGTATCTGCCAAAATCTCATATATCTACTCAGTAAGTGATCTAAAATCCAATGAAACCTACATTAAAAAAGTCAAACATTTGTCCATTGTATGTACATAGAATGACAATATCTTCAGGTTTATAATTTTGTGCTAGTAAATAGCTAGCCAAGCACAATAAAAATTTCACTTCATGCGGATTTCTTTTGGTCGTCTCATCTGCGGACTGAAACGAAAAATTTTCGAAATAAATAAAATTATTTTGAAATATACTAACCATACCTTAATTTCCTTCTTATCGTGATTGACGAAATATAAATTATTTGCCATTCCTCGAATCCCGCTATAGTTTTTAACGTTGTCGGAATCTTTCAAATCCTTATAAATAGTTGGTCGGATAAGATTCGCTATTTCCGGTCGCATTCGATGTTGAGTATTCAAGCAGATGCAATTTAAGTTATTATTGATCATTCTTTCAAAGAGTGAAATGTCCATATTGAACTTTTGACTTAATCTATAGACACTGGTGGAAGGTCGTAGCTGCTGATGATCACCAATTAATATCACATGCTCAGTAAATTGAGTTATTGCTGCAACAATGTGAGCTTCGAGAACTTCGGCTGCTTCTTCGACAATAACTGTAATGAATAGGCAGCAAAAAGTTGTTCAATAAGACAATACAATCAATGTTAAAAAAATAAGTATGTTTCGATTTAATTCAAGTTGCTAAAAGTTCGCTTTTACAAGCACTTTTTGTTGCAAATCACGATGTTAAATATAGTTAAACATATCGTTGGCTACGCGTTAATTATTTTAGAATTATTCTTATGTAGCAAACGCGATGAATTAGCAGCCAATTTCGCTGACCCTTAAAAATTCATAATTGCTTAATAGAAATAACCTATTTACATAAATATCATTTGAATGTTAACTTTCATTCCTGACTGTAGATGCTTTCAGCATGTCGTTCTGAAAAACTTTTCCCAAAAAGTGAATGGTTGGGAATATCAGGCGATACGCTAACGGTTTTAGCGTTGATGGTGATTGGGCTGCGTGGAACGAGAGGCCTACATTTTGATTGGAATGCACGGAATGAGCTCATTACCAGTCTATAGTATATTGCGCAATAAATGGATCTTCTTGCGGACACTGTCAAGTTTGTTTACTTTAACAGAATATTAAATTTGATTGTCCGCACTTTGAGAGGACTCGCCGGCGCTTGTGTGACTTCCGTTCGGAGTGGGTTTTGGGCACGAGTGAAAGGGACTTCGTGACGACCCGGCAAATGCCGTCCACATGTTTGCTCACAAGCATTTGGCCTCACCTTGGCCAATATGTATTTGCTACATTAAAAACATAGTATCCTCTTGGGGGTTTTCCCGCCGCTACCCTGTTCTTTTGTGTACCGTTTTAATGGTTCCATCGAAATCTTCAGATTTCTTCTTGAATAGCTTTGCTAATTTGCAGCTTTCCGCTCTGAAGTGCAACTTCTTTGTTTCGTTTGCTGGTTCGTACACTCAAACACCCTCGAACATTTAGCGATCTATAGCGCAACTTATTGCTTTGAATATCAGTGGTTAATTTTTGTCGCTTGTAACTTAACTTAATAAGAAAGTTCTTCATTGATGATATGTGCAATTTTCTGCGATTAAACTTTTCACGTCTGATGCGTCAGCATGACAGGGCGTATAAGTAATGTCTCCCTTATTAATATGACTCACTTGTAATGGTTTTGCAGTCGCTGTTACTGACCATCAATGGCACACTGTGTAACGAGGGTGCGTGCTGCAAATCAATGCCTAGAAGATGTGGCGAAAGTGCTTCTCTCTTCTGCTTAACTCGGCTATACTGCGCATTTGGTACTGTCAATTATCTAATCTCAACTATCAACAAGTCTCTTCCTTTTACTGAAAAACAGCTTCTGGCCGACTGGAATATTCGCTAAAGAATTCGTGAGGACTCCCGCCAGGAATTTTCATTTCTCACCGTCGAAAAAAACAGAACTAGAAACAACGTCTGAAAATTTATTATCACAACGTTCACGGTCTGAGAAAAAAAAAGTTAATGATATAATTTTCTCTTCCACAATCGCGTCTAATGCAATTGTCTGCCTAACAGAAACCTGGTTGTCTGAGATTTTAATGCTGTCTATATCAGCAAACAAAACTTATCCCTACACATTGTCCTTCGTGCATACACCTTCTTAAGATTGTAAAAGAAGTTCCGACCCTCTGTGATTTACTATCGATGTGGCGATTGCTTTTAGAGCTAAAGATGCAGCGCGTAGCAAAAGAAAATCTGGTGATATTACTTGCATCTCTAACTACTGTCTCGTATACCTTTTACCCTATTTTAGTAAGCTCCTTGAAAGATTCGTTATTATATTGTACTCTTTCATCCAGATTTTGATAGCCAGTGAATAGCATGGATTCATTAATGATAAGTTAACGGTAAAAAACTTATTATCGTTTACAAAAACCGTCACTTCCGCAATCAACCAGAAAAAACAATTAGGTGTCCTGTACACAGACTTTGTCAAAGCTTTCGATTCAGTTAACTTTGATATTTTTCTATCAGAGCTGGCTGGGTTTGGTATCTCCAGTGTCCTTTTTTCTTGGTTTTCTCCCTACTTTTGTGATCACTTTTATGTTGTTATTATTAACGCTTGCTCTTCCACATCCTTTTTTCCTATTAGAGGAGTTCCGCAATAATCCATTCTTTGCCCTCTATTGTTGCTTGTTAATTCACGATTTTTCTTCCCTTTTTAATTCATCCTGCCTTTTGTACGCTGAAGATCTCACAATTTTTAGAGTGATTGAATCGGTTACTGTTTGTTTAATGTTGAAAAACGATTTGGGTATTTCAATTAAATGGAATTCCCTTACTATGTATGTTACCAAGTGTCATCAAATGGCCCTCACATACAAATCATCTCCCTGCTTTTCACCTTAGTCTGTTCTTGGCTCCAACCGCAATGATGTTGATAGTGTAAAGGAACTTAACGTGATTTTTGAAGTTGTAATTCGACCGGGACATATTTGTGGCTATACCCATTAGATCTTCTAAACCTTTTGCTAACCTTTCCACCTCATTACATTTGATTTTTTCCTTCGACAGTTCTGCTTCGACAACCAGCAAATCCCTTCCCTTGAAACACGCAGTATTTTTCGACGAGTGCTTTCTTTTCAAACTTGTTATTGATTGTGCGCAACAATAGTTTGATAAATTATCGGATAAAGTGTTTTTTAATTGATGAATGGTTTTTGTGAATGATTTCGTAATTACATGTTCCACAGTATTACGCCCAAAACAAAAAAAAAACCGCATAGCAATTGTAACTTTGGTAATTTTCGCATAGACAATGACTCACCTATAGGTATTTCTAACAGCTGCAATAATAAACTACTTCGTGCCGCATAAGTCGTTGTCATTCCTATTACTTTTTTACTTTTGACTAGATGATACTCAAACATTTGTTTGAGTTCAGCCAGTTTCGCCGATGACTTGCGCAGCTTTTCCTACAAGTTCAGAAACTTTCTCAAAAGTACTCTTTTAAATATAAATCATACGCAACATACTTGCGATTCTATAATTTTTTTATAGTTTTCCTCTTTGTTGTTGTTCGTTTGCAAATGATCAAATTCCTCCATTAACTTTGTATACTCAACTTTTGCATTGTAGAAGCAAGTCCGTAAATTCCTATTCGCTGGAACACCGTCCGCAATTTGTTTTATATTGTATTCATCAAGCTGCTCATGTTTCGATTGACTTCCCAAACGAACGATTTCCGTTGTAGTATTCAAAATCCCCGAAAGGAATTGATCTAAGGCATGATTTGTATAGCACACTACAAGAACTCGCGAATCCACGTTTTCCAAGAGAGCCGACAGAATTTTCAAACCTATGAATGTTTTTCCCGTTCCCGGAGGACCTTGAATTAATGAGAACTTTCGACCCAGTGAATGTTGAAACGCGGCATATTGCGAATCATCAAGTAGGAGCTGCTCTGGAGGTGGATAAGTTTTAACATCGAGTGGATTAAATCTGAAGTTCTGGTGTTTGTACACGTACTTAGCCGATCCTTTCAAATAGTCTGGTGGTTCTGAATTTTGCTGGAAGTTTAAAAACAGCAATAATAGAATAGGTTCTCAATCTATATCAATCAAACATACCTCGACTTGTACCAAGTACTTTCCCAATGGAAAGTTATTTTCATGCAAATTACGAAGTACTCGATATACATGATGATATGGCTCGAAATATACTTCATTTTCGAACATTATAAAGTCACGCTCAAATAAGTTCACAATGTTGTACATCCTGACAATTTCCACATATATCTATAACTGACTTGAAAATATACTTTGGTAATTTCAATACCTATTAACTTACGTATCCTTTAGCCAAATTATCGAAATCACGATGGGATACAACGGCAAGGATCAAATCAGTAAATTGTAGGCTCGTTGTGAAGCACAACAGTGTACCGTACATTAATTTTTTCGGGTTGATCCACGGAGTTTTGTTGCTCTCTCCAGCAACGGCAGTATCACTCCGTTCGTTAGGCATTAAATCGATCAAAATTGCCAGGCCCTTTGACTTATGACTTTTTAAAAAATCATTCGGCAAAAATCTCGTCGCTTTATAAACTCGCTGGAATGGAACTTTTTCGATCGATTCGAAGGCTTTCAATTCACTTATGAATTCTCGTAATGGTGCGACGAAATCTTCTCGCAGCAGTGATAAATGTGTGTGAATATATTCTTCGATAGAAGCGTATTTTCCTTTGATGATGTTTGGTTTTACAACTATCACTTCGTTCTGAGTTATTTCTTCAAGTGTCGGGTAGATCTAAAATTAGCCAATATTAAATGATTTTTTCTCTCGAACTTTTTCTCAAACCTCTGTGAACAATTGCCGCTCATTCCTCAGTGCAACTGACAAATCCTTCATTTCTTTTTGTATACTATATTGTTGATAGTTCTTTGCATACAGACTGTCGATTATAACTATGAAATTTGGACACTGCAGCCCGAGACTTTCTACTTTCCAGCCAATAGCAACAACTTTATCGACGACATCTGACGGGTACGGTTCATTGGCTAATAATTTTTCAATATTCTTTACCAGAGTAGTTGATTCAATGAGTTTCGTAAGGAAGTCTCGTCCAAACTCTTCAAGTGGAAGTTGACATAGTTTCGATAAAATTATAATTACCAAACGGACATCATTCATAGAAATTTGCTCATTGAAACATTCAAAAAACCCACAATCGACTTGGTAAACCTCTAGGAATGCATCGAGAGGTTTCAATTCCGAAATATACTTGAGTTTTTTCCAGGAAATTTTGTGAACGTAAACTTCACCTTTCCCACTTTTTATCTTGCCACCAGATTTACCTTTCGTTCGAGTTTCAGCCACATTTGCGGCGTAGTTTCCACCATAGTCTGGGAACAATTCATGTTTATGCTTAGAATTAACGACATGTAAAGATGTATATTAAATTACCTGGATCACAAAAGAGTGGAGTTCTGTTCGATGTTTGATGATTATCGTTTGCAGAAAAGTTTCCTACTCTACTAACATCAGCTGATTGGGATTTCGATTTTCTTTTAACTTCCTCGACCATTTCGTCGACATCTTTGCTGAACCAATCATCATCCGAGTCAGACATAATTTCAATTGGCAAGTATAGGTCTAGATATTGTGACACAGGAAGTAACACTGCTGGACCGGAAGGTATATTTATTGAACTCTACTGCGGTTGAATAATATACATCTGTTCGATGCCAAAATTGTAGCACAACATAAACAACAAGAGATGATCAGCTGGTTTTGTTTACTTGGCGATTTGTTATACCGCATGAATGAAAATTGTTATACTGGAGAAATTTTAACCCAGTATTAGTATCAGGTGTAACGATTGTGAAAATATATTGTGTATTTGATTAAGGGGGAAAATACATGTAACTGCTAAAAAAAAAATCGATTTTTTTTATTACATCAAAATGTTTGAAATGCTCTTAAAATAAACTAAAAAAAATTTTTGAAGCTATATTCGTATTAGTTCTCGAGTTATAGTCAGTTAAAGGCAGCGCGGCGTTCCCCAGGTTGGTGGAGCTTTTAAACGCGATTTTCTCAAACTAGTACTTTTTCAACTGCCGTACAAGACATCTCAAAAAATATTGAATCGATCCGGCTCAAATTTATACCACATCTACAAAAGAGTATTATCTCATCGTTGAACCTAAATGTTATTGTAATTTCAGAAAAATAGGTTGTTTATTAATGTTTAAAGCGTGATTTTTTTTTTGAAAATTAATCGATTTTTATGTTTAATCTAAAATTAATGTAAAAATTTAAAATATTTTTGTAAATTTTATTGGTTTTATTGGTTTAATTACATATTTTTTTTTTCTCTGAATGTTGCAAGTTCCCCGGAAAAGGCGTTAAGTTGTACGAGGCAGTTTTTGATGTGTTTTTTTCATTCGCTCGCATCGCCGCCATTTTGTGTTGAAATATTATTAAAAAAAGATTTTCATTTACTGTGAAACATGTATTCTAAGGATTTAATATTAAACATTTTCTGAATAAGCAATATATATATTTTAATTCAATCTGAATTTAGCAATTTTTTTTCTATTTTACATGTATTTCCCCCCTTAAGGAATTGGGGGTTTATCGGATTTGTGGAAATTTCATTTTGTTGAAGCATGATATCTTGAAAATGTTATCTGAAAATTTCAAATAAATCCAATAAATAGTTTTCGAAATATTTTTCAATTACTGAAGGGCGCTAATAGAACGAACATTCGGGAATGAAGAATGCAACGTAATAAAACAGCAAATCGATATTCTAGAAGCTTCAACATCGGCAGAATAGCTATTATATGGCCCAGAAATAGATAACTCTGTATAATTAATTAAATAATTAGGTTTTATTTAATGTGTTTTTCTCGATACTATATTTTCAATGTCAGCGGCCAAAGTAATCCAATCAACGGATTTGAATAAAATTTATACAGCTGATTAAAAAGATAAAAGATTAGAGCCCGACCGAAGAAATTCCTTTTTTTACTAAAATTTATATTTATATGAGCACTAAACTATTGATTTTTGGCTTGAAATCACATGAGTAAAATATCAGAGGCAGCCATTTTGTTTATTTTCGAGAAAAGGAAAAAACTTCGATGTAATATTCAATTGAAACTCACATATTGTATTAACCTTAAGTAGGACCAGGTCTGATAGAAGTAATTTCAAAATATATGCAACCCTATGGCAGGGGTGCCATATTCAAAAATCAATAAGAAAAATAAAGTCTTTTTGCACTTTAACTTCTGATACGATTATCAGCTTTTAATGAAAATCGCAGAGTAAATGGACCTTAGTATAAACAACGTTTGGCATAATTTTGGTTGAAAAACTAGGTTGGAACTGGCAGCTATGGCAATTCTTTAATTCTTGTTGCGAAGAGTGGCTATCATAAAATGTTCGAATCCGAATAAACGTGTAGATAATTAAAATGATCTTGTAGTGAAACTTACCTACAAATGTTTCAATTTCGAAAATATTGACGGGCGGTAGCCCTGAAATTCCTTTTACCCTTATAACTTCCAACGCACTCATCGGATGTAAACCAAATTCACAGGGTGGGTTTACCTTAATACGAAACAGATTTTGTATACTTTTAGCTAACGTACAAGCAAAAATTTGCCAGTACCATATTTATTGGAGAAATGATTGAGATGACCCCACAAAAAAGATTTATTGTGCATGTTTTCTTAGTCACACAAAGACAAACTCTTCCAAAAACAGTATTACTACAAACTCGTGATTTCTTTCAGCTATCGGATGTTATCAGTCTGTATCCATTGTTTTGCAGCCGGCAAACTCAGTTGTTTACAGCCCATGTTACTTGGATAAACATTACCTATTCTTTTGACAAGCAGAGGAGCAGGAAATCATCTCAGAGTACTTTAGAATGGTGAAGATCAATGCGAAACTTCACCACCAGAGTCTGAAGGTCTTAAACAGCCGCCCAACTGAGAGGTAGTCCCAACACTAATCTCATTAACGAAATGGGATTCAACACCTGATTTTTTCTCAGATGCAATCATTGAAAGAGCGACGGATCTCTTGCTGGGGGATTTCTCCGATGGTAAATTTGCTGCTTAATGGTCTGAGGATCATTCGATCCGGAGCCTTTGGTCCTAGCACTCCGATACAAATGTAAGGCCGATTTCTCCACCCCGTACTTAACAATCCTCTTGCGGGCCTCTAAGACCGCTGTTGGTTTTTTATGTAGAATGAAGAGAGCCGCCCGTCGACTACAAACAGGTTTTCCAAATTTAGCAACCCTCCAATCTTTTGCAAGAAAATCAAGATTTCTTCTGGATCGAAATGAAAGCAAGGTATTCGTGCCCTGCCTCTAGGCCGACTGGAGAGTTCATTCTTCGGTACCACCTTTGCTTACATCAGTCATAATACATTTGACTCGACTTTGGTCGGGTATTCAAAGAGAATCGAGAATAATTTTTCATGTTGAGCTGATGAATGTATCAGGGTTCTAATAGAAGGGCAACAATATCATAAAAGATCTTAGGGTAGACTTGATTGAAATTGTCGAATCGTCAAGAAACTTATCGCATGCGTTCTTTTTATTTCAAGGGACATGAACGGCTATGATTTGGGCTTTTTCATGAATTTTATGTATGAGGGTTTGAAAGTAAGGATGTTCCAGGTAAACGAAATCAAACTGTCGCACATGGTCATCGGCACTACAACCGGGGTTCGCGAACCCATGTCATCCAATCGGGCACTCTTAAGCACTGATCATACTGGTCAACGCAGTTCATCCAGCGCAAACAAGGATTCCCTCGCTGTCTTTTGCCATAAAAACTGTCACAAAGAATTTTCCCGGCAGGCTCTTCATTACTTTTACGAGTTAGGTTTCCTGCCCACCAGTGCTCAATAAGCTTTATTTTTGTCAAAATAGCTGCTTCTAGATAGATTGCGTACACCTCATGATTGTAGCGTTTTCGGAATCGAGCTTTCTCACATATTGGATAAACGAAACTCATCCAAGTCTTCAATTCGTCTTGGAGTACTAGTAAGTTTTGAGGTTCTGGTGAAATTTCGGGATTTGAAGAGCCTTGACAGACTGTAGTTAGCTTTGTTCGATTTTAACATCCACCATTGTATTTCTTCTTCCATATTGTTATTAGCTGCAATTACTGACCAAGATAGTACCTAAAAACATTCTCCAGCACTCCGATGGTGTGACCAACTCTAGGTTCCTAGAGACGATGCCACCATGTACTAAGTCTTTCCTTTATTTATGAGCAGACCCAGCTTTTGTGCTGCCCAATGGATCTGGATGAAGAATTCTTGCACAATTAGTTCGGATCTTCCAATAACGTCAAAGTGATCAAAGTATCTGGCTGGAGTTGGTGACGATAGTCACTCTGGTTGACGTACCAAAATCTCGGATTGTTCTCTACAACGACATGTGGCAGGCCAGACAATCTCTTTGTCAAAACCTATTGAAAATGTTGAACGGTCTGGATAGTGATCCGGCTATTTTTATTGGGTTTGTCATGGTCAGAGTGCTGAAATTTCTCATGGTTTTATACAGTAATACCCTGGCTATGCTGCCATAAGCGATCTTAAAGTATATAAATAGATGGTATAATAGAATGGCATAATGAATGCCAAACATTTTTCCATCGACTGCCTAAAAGTGAAAATATGATCAATTGTTGATTTTCCTAGTATGGAGTTAGTTGTTCTTGCAGGATAGAGGAGGGTATCTAATAGGAAGTACACAACAATATTATGCCTCTATTTATTATCCGCTTTCTTATGTATGGAATCTCGTGTAGTCTAGTGGGTAGAGCACTGGCTTTCTGTGTGTGGGGTCCCTGGTTCGAATCTAGGTACGACGGAGGGACCGCGCACTGAGCTTTGAATTCACCTAGCTGTGAATAGGTATCTGAGTTAAATCAAGGGTAAAATGAGTCGTGGAACTAATCACTCCACACTCGTACTCACATTGATTGTAAATTTGAGAATGAAGCTCTCTACCAGCTTCAACCCTTAGACCCAACAGAGGTTATCGTGGAATAGCTTTAAATTTTACGTATGGCGCATATTATTCTTTTTCTTCAGTCTTCTTGCATCTTTTCATACTACATCCTCTCAAACTATTACACAGCCACTATAAAATCCTGTTCTGAAAATGATTTTCCGTTAGTTTGTATCAATGAATAGGTCATGGCTCCATGCATTATTCTACTCGTAGATATGCTCTGTGGGAAAATCTGCATTATTATCAGCATAATTTTATTAAAATGAACTGAAAAATTTCAATGCTTGCTACGATTAGAATCTTGAAAGTTTGTCGCATAGCTATTACAATTCATCGACTGAAATATTACCTATCTTTGCATTCGGATCGTCTAATAATTTTATTTGGAATAAGTACTATATTATGATAATCTGCAGTATCTTATCTATGACTGAAAGTTGTATTCAAACCGCATATTCCTATCGGACAATTCGAACATTTATTAGATAAGCTGATAACGCATTGTAAATGCATATTGATAGATTGAGCATAAAATAACCTACACGAAAACCATCGGTACACACATGCATACATTTTTGAACATTCAAAGCAGACTGTTATTTGACGCTGAGGATGTTGGCAGTTCTTCAACGTATTCGAATCACTTTAATTGTAGGATTATAGAATTATGCATATTCGTACATATACTCGGACTACTGTTATCTATTTCCATCTGTCAATTGCTCTAATAACTTACAGTTAAATTACGAACTAATGTGCTGTTTGTTCGCCAGTATACCGTTCTATTTATTATGTTTTTTCGAATTCCGATAAGTATTTTATTCAAATTCTTTTTATTATAATTGAAATAGTTCAAGATTTATATAAATTACTAGTCAAAATTAAATCTTAAATCTAATTGCAAAGCGATCGTGGTTTTTTTATTCTAACTGTTGTAATGTTTATTGCTTTCATTTTCTGAGAAACAAATATATGATATATCAGGTGGTACCTCCAACACTGCATCGCTTTTCTATTTTAAATTCACAATCGACATTGTTTTCGAACGGATCGAAAAAAAAATAGTACATCTCATTGTTGCAATAAATTCTGTAATTATATCGCTAATAAGACTATAATTTCCGCCCGACAAAGCGTTCGCAATCTTTTCTAATTACTAATCGTTGGAACACCGCCATAAATCAAATTTCATTCTTCGTAGGTAAATTCAAGTGACTCAGCCACCCACTTCAGTCATGTCTATCTGGTTGATAAGAAAAGAATGACATAAATCTGAAAACCTGTATCGGTTATTTGAGTGGATAGTCATGTACACAACAAAGAATTATTTGAATTTTGATTACGAACATTTTTTATGTTTAGGGTTTTTGTCTTACTCGTGCCGGATAGATAGCAGGATACTGGAAATAATGCAAGGTGCAGCTTAGTCACATCTGAGAAAGTTTGAAGAACTATGCAACGTTATCAATAAATTGATAAGTTTCAAAAAATCGTTTCAGGTGTATTTAGAGTATTGTAGCGTAGAGATAATATGGAAACTCGCTCAAAAACCTTTGTTTATCACCATGGCTATTCATAGTTTCTCCTCCTTCAGCTATACAAAGGTGAAGAGATTTTTGTGGCTATCTGTCTATAAACAATGTTTCGTTTGGAGTCCTATTTTAAGTGTTAGATAGACACGGGCCCATAAGTGCAAACCCACCCGCAGCAGTGAGTACACTGGGCAATTTCGCTGTATCCCTACGAACGAGGCTCCCTAAACCAGGCCAGCCACAAACGTAATTAACGTGCGAAATAGAAGATTTAAGGAAAAATCTTTAACTTCCCCACAATATCTTTTTTCTACAGCTAAGAGAATGTCCAGCACTGGGAACTGGCAAATACATCAGAAATGCCAGTGAATCCTAAAAGCAAGAGATCGGCACACGCGTCAGCTGTTTTTTTTAGTATCAGCTGTTTGTAAAACGTGTCTAGCCTGGTTTAGGGGGCCTTGCTACGAACAAAGAGATTGAATTTAAATCAAGAGGCGCCTCTATCGCATCATATATTAATTTATTTATTTTTGAGACATTTTTAGTGTCCCAAGTGAGATTGGAAAGTAAATAAATGACTGACTTTAAAGCATTTTAAACTTGAGTAAACGATTTACTATTTTTACTACCCAAAAAAGTCCAAGAGGAACTTGAGAAATTACGAGGTATTGATCCGTATCAAACATTTGCAGGTACCTTAACTGAATCGACGTCCAGTCGAGAGTGATGGCAAACCATCAAGAGGCAAATTAAAAAAAAAAAAAAGTGCCCCGGGAGCAGCGTACCCTAGAAATGGCCGTGAAGGCCCCTCGTCCGCATAAGCGGAGCACCCTTTTATCCAACCCCGACGGATGCTTGCATGCCGCTATGCTAGCTCTACTCGGCTGGAGTGGGTCAATAGAAATAGGTTGAACTAGCTCCCAGCAAAGGTGAGACGCTAAGTATATTTCATCCGCCAATGAACATATATAGCCGTAATGCACAAATAAAGGGGAAGGGATTTGCATTCTCCAGCATTCCAGCAGATACGTTCATCAAGATAATTCATTCTCATTCATTTTCTTTGTTTCAGCAAATTATCGATTTTTAGGCGATGAAACTTTTGTAAGGTTAATCGTTGTACCATAAAAGTTGCATACCATTACTTTCATCTATGCCATATCATCTATGCCATATGATCTGGAATAACTTGCAGGCATTTGCACTAGTCAAAAAAGAGCTGCATGAACGCTTGGAGATGGTGAGGTGTTGATTGTCTGACGTAAATTATTGCTTCGCGTGCTAAGTGTTGTGCTGTGCCTGTTGCAATTCTTTGGCTCGTTTCGTAATGTGGTAGCATTTGGTTCATAATATACATTAATCGTTTAAGTGAGTTGTGGAGGAATTCGGATAATCTCTTCACATTGAAAGTTCAAACCCATCGGTAAAGTCAGATGTGATTGTAATATAGCTGTATTAATATCTTCATTTTTTATTTCAAATCTTCATTTTTGATTTCCCTGGTTCGAATCCAGGTTCGGACGATGGTCCGCATACCAAGCTTTGAGTTCACCCAGCTCTGAATAGGTACCTGAGTTCATCAGGAGTAAAGTGAGTCGTGGAACTAATCACTCCACACTCGTATTCACATTGATTGTAAATTTGTACAGAAGCGAAAAAAGGCGTATCAAGTAAAGGAGATTACTTTTCGAGGAGCTTACTGAAACAAGCTAAGGGGCATATCGGAAACTCTAGGCACATCCCCTGCTCTAAGGATGGGAAAATGGATCTCCACGAAGAAGGGAACATATTGGCCGAAACATTAGATTTAAAAAGTTTTGAAAAAGGAACACACAACGTTGAGGATTTGCCTGCAGTGCAGCCTCACTGGCATAGGCCAATTACTTTTTGAGCAAATGGGGCTACCCGGCCTAGTAGAATAGCGGAAAAAAACCTTAAACATAGTACTCAGCGACGTAATATCCCACTAATTGCTGCACTCTGCGGCGTCTCTTTTTTGTGTATGGACTAGTTCAGCCCAAGGTGCAAATAGCCAGGCTTAGTTTCACTGTCCCATATCTCCAGCACTAGTTGATAAACCACATGATATAATTTTTCGCTTCTATATTTAAATATTTCTACTGGTGTTTCACCGGCTCCGGGCGATTTGTTATTTTTGAGCCACTCGATTGTAGGGACACTTTCTTCGATGGTTGGTGGTGACAGCTATCGCCTGTCACCAGTTAACGGGCCCTATAGCTGTTCACTGTCTTCGTTGTTTAGCAATTCTTCACAATACTGAGTTCATCGTATTGCCAGTTTTTTCGATTAGCCAGAAGTAAAATTTTGTTGCTAATTTTCCATGCCAAGCTTTTTATGGTCTATAATAAGTTTACGTTCGGTTCTCAGCCAGAATCGTCCTATGCATTTAAAAGACGCTTGAATCAATAAGCCAAATCTATGTTTGTTATTTTTTTGATTTAGCAACTTCATAAACATTCTTTTCATTACTATAATTAGAGCATTATTTATGGTATTTTCACTAAATAAATAATTAATAAATATAAGTAAGGCAAATACATCTTCTTATCCTACGTCAGTTGATTTTTCTAAGTACACAAATTATGCTTTTTTTTTAAAGATTGTTGAGGAATGCATAGCACATTTAATATCTATGCCTTAAATAAATAGAATGCACCAATGTAAAAGCGGTGACAAGATTGGTGCACAAAATTACAGGCTTATCAATCTTTTATCAGTTCCTTTGAAAATTTTTGAGTTAATATTAGCTGATACTATTAAAAATTTTATGGTTTTGCATAACAGAGGGAACAGTAAACCTTAACAAATTTTTTGAATTATGTTAATGACTGGACCTTCTCCCTTAACAATGATTTTCCTGTTGATGTTAATAATCTCCCACTGCAAGTGGTCACATCAGACAGGTATGCACTTTGAACTGATGTCTGATTACTTTTGAAACAACTTAGTTAAATCTCAATTTTTGTTTATCTAAAAAAAAACTATTCCATGTTATTAATCTTTATTTATTTTTCTCTACATAAGCTGGAACACATTGGTATGCGAGGAGATCTGTTCTTTGGGCTGAGTAATGGTCTCAGTGGTAAAAAACTTGAATCAGAAATGGGTCAGTGTCCTCTCATAGCTATCTGATAAGCAGTGAAGTTTCCCAAGGCTCGGTTCTTGGACCAATTTTGCTCATCTATTTATGATCTGGTATCTAACTTTCAGTCAGGAAAATCGTTTTATACAAATAACACTAAAATTTACGCCATTTTGCTTGTAGGTCACCCAAGACTGCTATCTTTTTTTCTTCCTTTGAACTGTGTTTTTCCTGAAGCCGGTACCGATGCTGAACCTTACTGCACTTTTGGTTGTGAGCAGTTTTCACTCAGACTTTGGCGATACTGTGTTTTAATTTATGGTAGAGAATGGCGCATCTTTTTATTACTTTATCAGTTGGGCTTAAAAAGGTGAAGTTTGGACGAGAGTTGTAAGTTTTTATCATTTCTGTTCTACAGAGCAGGCTACCCGGTTTCAAAAGGATTGCTTGAATGAACATGATGTCAATTCTGCTATCACCCAGAAATTGCCTTGACTTTCTTTTTTTTTTTTTTTTTTTTGGTAGAATGGAAAATGTGGTTTTCGCAGTTCGCAGATGCTTCTATTATGAATTTTGGGTAGGAAATAAACCCTGAACCGTTTCAAGGGTCGCCGAGATCTTCGTGTTAAAAGGGTATTATTTGTGTTTGGAAGTTGAATATTGGAGTTGGGTCGAGCTATTCGAGCAAAACATTTTTAATATTTTTCGGATTTTTGGGGCACCCTCCGTAGCTTCAGAGATGCTCACATCCGCAGTTAACGCATTTTGGATTTTGTTTTATATATAGTTTTGGTACAATATTTGTGACTGTGACGGCCGTCGAATTTAACACACCTAGAATGTGCATTGTTGGCAATTATGGCCTTGACCTCGACTGGCTTTAGGTTTTTGTATTTAAACCTGGCAAACTAAGTGACAAGTGAGCGGGATGTTACCAATGTTTTTTTTTCATCTTTAGGAAAGAGGAGTTTGATAAGTTTGGGTGGTCGCTCCTGCTTTACAGGTAGAAAACTTCGACCGGGTTAAAACCTTATTTCTCGAGGTCCATATAGATCTTTAATAACAACGTTGATGTTTTCCACCTGGCAGATAGTATATGTAGTACTGAGCCTTAAGCTCGGAGAATATTTTTGTTATCAGCCTGTTATCGTTTGGAGATTTTGGTATAATTTGGATAACAAATACACGCGTTCGGATGAAGTTCACATTTCGTGCTTTAGAATTTGAGCCAGCCCTGTCCAATTTTCAAGTTGGCGAACAATAATTGGTACTGCTTTTGGGATAGTCTCGGGATTTTTTTCTTGAGGAGAATTCTGGGAGTTAGGCTGTGACTGAAATGTTTGTGACGAAGTCGAAAATTTCTCTGGGGCAGAAATGTTGCTTCATAGTCGAAAAATCCTCTGAGCCAGAGATTTTGCTACCAGTTACTCGGTTCTTATTCGTGATTAAGAAGCGTTGGAAAACGTTTGCTGCCGGGGAATGCGATTATCATTTGGCAGGATAATACTTTTTTTTATTGGCAATAGCATACCTTTTTTATTATGAAAGGCTCCAACGCGCTTATAACTTGTGAACATTTATGCAAAGGTGTCTTAAAGGGAATCTGACTACTACATTTTGCATTTGAAAGTATAGTTTTGCAATCCTTAGCAGTCTATTTGAAGTAAATACCGACACTAGATTTCACAAGTTAGGTTAGGATAGGTTGTACTGGCTGGCACAAGGCCACATATAGACCTACAGGTACATAGTGATACCAGATAAATGGACCACAAGAAGAAAGTTCAGTTCAAGAGGCCATCATCAAAGGCCCGAATTTGTTCACGAACTGAAGGATGTCCTTCAGCATTTGCTCTGTCGCGTGTGAGAGATGCACCAGCTAGGTATCAAGGAAGTAGCGAAGTCTGATTTTCCCCAGTTCCGGGCAGTGACACAGGCGATGCTGGATTGTTTCTGAGACCCCCGGCTCTTGACACATCCTACAGATGTTGCTGGTTACGAGTCCCATTTTCATAGCATGTGCTGTTACAAGACAGTGGCCAGTAATGATTCCAATCAGTCATTTGCAGTCAGTCCGCGTAAACTCGAGGGGGTATTTAGTCGATGCGAGATTGTATGACCTTCACATGATTTTGGTTACCCTGCAGCTCTGAGTTGCACCACATCTGCACGTCGTACCTTGCATCATTTTAGAGTCGATTGAGTACTTAACCGTTTCGATAGGAGTTGGGATGTATACCGATCTCGAAAGGGGAAGACTAGCCCCATACTTGGCTAACGCATTCGCCCTCTCATTTCCATCAATGCCCTTGTGAAGAAGATTCTGACTCTTCTGCTGTTACCCAGGCTGTTCAGGGCCTATGTACGAGACATCAGTGCTTTTACCGCCGCTTGACTGTCCGTAAAGATATTTATTTCCTCATTTGTAGATTTCACAGACACGATTTAAAATCTATACATATATATACAGTCTGTTACGTAAGAGCGTGGTTACTGTTACATGTAGCAACAAATACGTCAGAACTTTCTTCTAAATCGTGTATTTGAAATATGGAATAGACATCCCAGATCTACAACAAACTCACCTAATATTAACCTATTTTAAAGCAAATTTGATAGTGTTCTACAATAACGTTTTTACAATCCATAACTAATCTGCACCTGACCGTGACAAGATTCAATCCTCAATCGTTTACTTCTAATAATAATAAACACTTTTAAGGTATTTCGCGCCCAACGTGGTTCACCCATGTATGACGAAGCATTCTGAGCTTAGTCATAAGACTAGTGTATTAAGTCTTGATCTCAAATAACAGCACAAATTTTTTTTGCAGACAATTGATTGGCGGACTATCTATTTAAAATATATTCGGAGGTCATTCGCGCTAACTAGAGGCTTCACAGATCGAATTATATCCTAGAGTATATGGTAAATAAATTTTTCCATTGTTTTCACTGCGCAATCCTAGTTTCTTTAGCAGGCCAAGATTTTCGTAAGAACCCTCAAAAAATTTAAAACTTCTCTTATCCTTCAGTGATAGCTTTCGGATGATTTGGGTCGAACACAAAAGACTGTTTTTTCAAGTAAAGTGGATAGCGTTTAAAGCTTTAACATAGTCTCTGGAACTCCACAGTGAACAGCAATGGATCACAAACAACGAACATTATTAAAACAGAATATTTTTTTTGATATTTTTTTTTTTAAATTTTAAGAACTTTGTTTCAATTTTCATCTTCAATTGCAGAACTCCAAACTTTACAAAAACACAACGCATTGTAAAAACGCTTTTTCCCCGATAGTTTTGCTCAAAAATAGGATATAGAACAACATTTACAGATGCTTTTGCTCCAAATTTAGTGGCAACCTTCTTCGTCAAGATCACGTATTAGCATATGAACGTGAAACACCATATCGAACGCACTAATTTTCACTTTCAACAAATTTCAATATATTTCATACGAAAGATGCAAATGAATAACAAATACTGTAAAAATATCATGTACACTTCACATACTTATCGGTTATTCGTAGGATAGCTTTAAAGTATAAATTACATAGCACTAAGAACTATCGATGTGGATTAACAGGAATGATTTAGATTTGCGAATTAACATAACATAATGGCACGTGTCGAGTCGATGGTTTCGCTTCAGGACTTCGGCTCGTTCGAGGCAGGCGTGACCGTTTCTATTTCGAGGGTCGATATATAATACGGCTGCGATTCGCCGTTTTGGTTGGTCATCTCTTCATTAGGAACGGCCACCGTTATTTCCCGGGAGTCTCGTTTACCTTTAAAATCAATTCGATTATTAGCCAGGGAAAATCATAACGATGCAAGGAAATTCACAAAGTTCAATTGACGCGCAAGAAAAAGGATTTTAATCTGTGTGAAAATCACTACTTACTACAACAGCAACCCATTCTGTAAGTTTTATCGTTTCTCGACGTTCACACTTCAAACCGAATAACCGTCGATATTGCACTGTCGACATGCGAGTATAAATTCTCACTTGTTAATGAGACGAAATACGCGGCGCAAAAGTTTCGTCTTTTTTATTTATTCTCTTCTTTCTTTTTTTTTCGAAAAAAAAAAGATTTTCTCTCTGAATGCTCGGCAAACCGGGCCGACAACGATCGCAGCTTATCTGAATCTATTTGGCAAAGTAGTAATGCACGGGAAGCAGTGAGTAAGAAAAGCTGTTACTATAAGTCGATCCAAAAACATTCAGTCGATTGGCATCCGAACTTCAAAAACTTCTTATCATTGATTTCGATATCAATTCGGTCATTCATACAATATTGTCTTAGTCAAATGCATCACACTAAGAGCGAGTTGCCGGAATGTGGGCTTTATGTTTAGATAAAAAACTAGAATAAAGCTAGAGACTTCGGTAAATAGAAAAAGCTGAAAAAAATGAACCATAACAATTTCAAGCTTATAAAACAAATTCCAACGTTTTATATTCCACCTTAGTATCTTATATCTATATCTGTACACATATATTATACTTTATGTAATTGGAGGCTAATAGCTACGAAGAAATATGTCCGTAGGTATGTCCATGTCAAAGCCTTTCAATGCAAAGAGAGATAAATCACATTGCGATAAGAGGCGGTGATATCATCGCTATGGAAATAAATACGAGCACATCAACTTTACTGAGTGTGCAACAATTAAAGCTCGCGACCACAATAATAATGTACAAAAGAGACCCCGGCTCTTTTCGAAAATATTGCATATTCGTTTGTTGAGAAAAATGCCCCGGAAGATTTATTAAGTCATCGACAAATATTTTTAAGATACGAGCTTGTAGCTCAAAGATACCGAGTAGATTCGTTGCTGACCTGAAAAAAGGAATAGACAACACAGAATAGTCAGGTAAGTATCTATAAACTTGACGAATAAATGCAAGTTCATAAATTCAAGTAAGTGTTGAGAGAATTTGCACAGCGCAGATGCAATTGATTGTATCTTTTTATTGAATGAATGACTCAGGTATTCAGCAGGTGTCTATGTACAAAGGTGTGCATTTTGCTATAGCGTTCAAAGCCAATTGTTAATATCACTGAGTGGAACTCGTAAATGCCTGATAGATCGTGCACTCACTTGGTTTTCGTTACAGTGAAAGTGAGTCGTTGCAATGAAAATGATTGTGACCTTGTTCAATATTGGCCTTACATAGGATCGTAAATGACTAAAATATACTACCGACTATCATCAATTATACACGATTAAGTGTGCCGGTCTTATTAATGACGTCGCTCGATGACTCTATTGTTTAGATCATCGGTAGTTATTAGAAAAATGAGAAGTAGATTGATTCGTTTCATTCATAATATTAAGTGTGTTTTGAATTCTTAAGAAAACTATCACAATTAAATAATGGGATATTAAATAGTATGTTTATAGACTAGAATTTAGGTTTTTTTGAAAGTTATAACAATGTATATATTTAACACTTTTGCGATTTTGTAGTTTTTTAGTGTATTTATAATTACTCCAATATTTCTGTGGAGACAAGACATATGGGAAAATTTAATAAAGAAAATGAAAATCGATCATGTTTGTATCTCAGTTATGACAATGTTTTGGAAATTTTTCAATTCCATGTGTGCGCTAAGTGCCTAAAAGTAGGCAAAGGAAATTTGTAAAATGTAGAATTTTAATAGCACCCCGAGGGGTCATCAAATCATTATGAAATTGACAGGATTTATTGATGGATATAAGAAATACTTGTATGTTGGTTTTTGGTTTATGTCCGGGTAACCCTGAAACTATGGCAGGTACGGAAAGAGAAAAATACTTCAGAGTAACGAGTCTCCTGAAAACTTTTCCCGTTTCGGAAGCGCATGTAATTGTTTTAAAAACTCGATACTTTGAAGACACAGATCGTTTGGAATTTTCAAAATTCCATGTCCCTAAAAACGACACCTCTTCACAAAATTCTCTATTTTTTGAGCCGACGAATTTCATATTCACGATAACTCACGCTTCTTCTCTCGGGCACCACCTTTTTGCGGTCTAGAGGCTTATGTAGCGCAAGATGTTGCACTAACAATGACTAGAAAGCAGCAATAGGATGAATCCAAAAGATTGTATGCCTGCAGGAGCCAGCCAGACTGAGTCTGGAACTCCACCTGTGCTGCCCTCAGTCAGTATGACAGAAGCTCAGACTCTGCATGCCGTAACTTGATGTATGACTACAGTGGAGCGTCCAGTGGAATATTACAGATTACTTTATTGGAAGAACCCATGGCCAGCGATTTTTTTTTACTTTGCAGATGACATTGCCCATGGGTGTAGTATCCGAAAAAGTGAATAAAGTGTCAGGTCAAAATTCAATTACGGCCGTGCTAGGGTAAAGCATGTCCTCTCCAAAATCCTCACAAACGAGGAGGAGATAAGGACTGAAAGAGGCAACTCTGGCTAGGACAATCGATACGCACACAGCAAGTATTAGAAGAAGGAGTTCTATGTGCTTTGGACTCTATAAACCTGTTAATGCTCTCAGTCGTAGGCAACGTAGTTTTTGACGAAGGAAAACAGGGAAGTCAATGCAGCAAAAACTGCAAAGGGATTCCCAGGAAACTTGATATCGGGCGATGAAAGATCAAAAGATGGTTGGCTGGTGATGCTGTTGCTGTCAGTTTGGGGACAAAATGTCTCGAACCGATGACTGGAAACAAAGCTACACTAACTGGACATTGTCAACTAGGTACAACTTTCAGTCGTTCATCCTCAACAACTCTATGACTGATGGTATAAGGTTTGTTCAGATCAACTTGCAGCATGCCAATGTTTCTAAGCAAAAATCTGGCAAAAATACAAGCATACCCCTACAATTTAGTCGTGAGATCTGCGGACTCATCTTAATCAAATGGTCAAAAATTTCTTATAATGAAAGATCAATGGGGTCGAGGACTTGTGTTCTTCAGCTTACCTTCCTTCTGGCTGGTTAGTTCCACCACCAACACAAGAGGTTCAGTCCGCTGAATTGAAGATACTGGAACTTCTAGTATAGTAGGATACGATGCTAGCTTTCAGCATACCAGATGGGTCAGCAAAACAATTGCAACACCAGAGGAGACAGAGTCCTTTATTTTATAGCTTCTGCGGGGCTAATAATTATTAGCACTGGAGTTTCTCTCACTCTTGTCACACCTAACAGTAGTGCGGTTATTAATATATCACTATGGTCAGTGTAATAGTTACATAGATCAATAACTGGATAGCGTATATCGAATGAGATCTCACTCTTTGATAACCGCTACTAGATGCTCCCTTTAGTAACGGATTCAACACCTGAGGTGGAGAGAAGAAAAACTGTTTGGGCTAACTATGCTCAATCGACTTCTTAGTCCTAGTGGTAAGATAAACACAACAGAAAACTCTGAATGGAGTAATATAAGGTAACTATGAAGAGTCTTGTCTGATCAGCAAGAGCAGAAGCAGCAACACGATTCCTTGGTGAAACCGGGACCTATAGAATTTCAGAAACTCCTCAATTGAGCTTGTAAAAGCAACACCGGAGATGATTGGCTCGCCTATGGAAACTCACAAAAAACATAAAAATTTAATGAGGAAATGTGAGGAAATCATTCAAGTCGTTCTTTGAGGGACTGGAAGGCTCGCTTGGAAACGAAACTGTGCATGGGCATGGAAAGGAAACAATCAGCTAAGCTGGACTCTCTAAAATGCTTAGACAGTGAGTTTTTCATGTCCTAAAAGGAGTCTCTACATACTTTACTTGAGCATCACTCTCTGGTCGCTTCGGTGACTGAAACGCAAAAGAATCTGTGCCTCTGGCCAAAACTTGCAATGGGAGCATTTGTAGACATTGAAAGGATCTTTAATTGCGCGTCATTTAAGGATGTATGAGAAGCTACGAAAGTTTATGGCGTCGACGATGTTTTAGTCATACTAACTCAAGGATTGAAATGGCATACTAACTCAAGGATTGTTGCTGTCGAAAGTTGGAACCGAGTGCTTATTAAGAATCTTAATCTTATGGATATTCGCAAAGAGGTGTCCTATCGCCGTTTCTGTGGAGTATGCTAATCGACTTCCTGCCAAACGAGCTGCAACAAGAATAGCTTAACTAACAAGTTTATGGTTACGTCGCACAGTGGTCTATTTCGCGAAAAAGGTGAACTTTATTCAAATTATGGACTTTTAAGTATGAAGTTGAAACTTGGGGGTAATATTGTCCTATATAGCCTCCATCATTTGAGGTAGTAATTGGGTTTCATAAGTTTAAGGGTAAGAGCACAGGTGCTGAAAACAGCCAAAAATTGTATCTGTCTTTTAACCTATTTTTTAAATTAAGAATATGAAGATAAAAATACCTTTGAGTAATACAACGTTATTAAGCTATGAAAGACATTGATGATTTAGCCTCCCCCCTTTCATCGTGTTCATACTGCAGATAGTATAGGAATTCGGTGTTTAAAACTTCTAGTCCCTTTAAAGTTTAGAGGGTCACAAGAAGTTGTTACGAAATAGGTCTAGTTGTATTCATTAAAGTCCAAAGTAACTATCCAAACTTAGTTTGCCTGCGGCTACGCTCGTAAACTCCTTTCAAAGTTCAGCGACCTTGCATAAAAGACAACATTTTGCGCGCTTATTGCGCCAGTCCACGTGCTCTGCAGTATTTTCTTATCATTTGCACTAGCACACAATAGCAAGCATTTGTACCACGTTGAAGCTTGTGAGATTGAGATAAACACGACGTTGAATTTCATAAATAAAACAATAGTTTCTAAAACCTACACTTACTTCTTATGTTATTGGCAAAGTTTCAAGTATTTTGCTGTTCATACATTTATTTACCCATTCACCTGTACTTTAGTATCATCAAATTTCTCAACTTGCTTCTGAATTCAGTTCAATGAAATATGTTCATATGATAATTCTTGTATATGCTTAGTATTGAAATTATATGCAAAGTAACATTATCGAAAATATATTTTTACCTGTACAAAACAATTTTGTGCCAGGTATTAATTGCCAAAATTGTAAATATCCATGCATGGGTGAATGATAATATTTGTAAATTCGATATGTGTTTTGCTATATGCTGTTGATAGGCTTTTTTCACTACTTCAAATATGTATATAGAATTCCGCATGTCATATTTGTTTAGTTGATTTATTATTATAAAAAAATTTATTCAAAATAATTACAATTGTTTCGATCAAACTATGTGGGTAGGGGTGCAAATCAAATTAATAATACTGTCCGACATCATTTGTGTCAAACGAATTTGAATAATCATTTCCACAGCATTTTTGCCTGCTGCCACGAATGTGATCCGAAATTTGGCTATCACGTCACAATATTGATAAAAATTGCGTCAGCAGGAAACAATTCTAAATATGATATTTTCTTCAACATTGAGGCACGATAGGCAGATTTGGACAGCGGTTTCGTGTTCAGCCAGCAAAAATACTATGAAAATGATAAGTTACACTCGTTTATTAACAAGAAAAATGTTTTTCCTCAAAGTGAATTTTCCAAATTTTGACCCTTTTTGGAAACTTTTTGTTAAAAGTTAGAGCCAATGCAGCCCCAGAAATGAATTTCCCATGTTTGAAAACCCAAGAAACACTCAATTTCATACTTCTAGTGGTTCTCATGAATAAAGTTCACCTTTTTCGCGAAATAGACCACTGTGCGTCGTGGCCACACTAGCAGCCAGTAAGGACCTGAATGTAGTACGTAGAAGTCCACGGCCTAACAGTGAATCCTGGTAAAAAGACACTTTTTTTGTTCACCAGAAAATGATAGCTGGAAGGTTTAGTGCTTCCAATAATGAAGACTCTCCCACTTTTAGAAAAAGTTAAATATCTAGGAGTATTTTTAGATAAAAAACCTCTTTGGAAGAGGCATGTGGAGATGTAGATTACGCGAAGTCGTGATACTTGAAATCACACCACATGGGGTCTGAAGCATCATGTAGTTATGTTGATCTGCGTAAGAATCATAAGGCCGATGACCACGTACACATCCATTATTTGATGGTCTATTGTGAAGCTCTTTTATGCTCGGAAGAAGTTAGCCGCACTAGAAAGGATATTGAGTGCCAAAATACTTGGGGCGACCCTTGATGCGCTTTTCGTTTTGTCTCCACAAGACATTTAAATTCGGACTGTGACGATGAGCGTCACTTGTAGCTAATTCACCTTAGCCTACGACGATGTAGAGCACTGGTCAATTAGAGGTTGGCTGCTAGAGATCTGAGAAGATATGAAGTCATCTTTTTGAGTAAAAGTGACTGGGAACATCCAGATGTCTGCAAGAGGAGATACATCCAGATCTGATGTGGCCAGGCACACGGAAATCTTCATTTCAGAACTTAACTATGGGACTGACGGATTTCTCATCAACAAGAGTTAGTAGAATTGTAGAGCCATGAAAGGTATACTGACTGGACGCAACTACCTAGAAGGACATATTTGCCGCATAGCTGTAACACATCCTTGTTAAATCCTGCTAAGAAGAAGCGGACAATGTGGACGATTTTGTGGATGTGGACGAGTAGCAGATAACAATGTTTCGGCTGGAATGTTGGGAGCACACAAATAGCCTCTTTATCAATAGATGTGGGAAAATCTCGCAAGCTGGCGGTATGAGTACAATGGGTCATTCTGGCCAATCCCTTTTTTTCTAAAGAAAAGCGATTTCGATCTTCAACCACATATTTTGCACTTGATTCCAGGTGAGGTGGATTGATGAGGCAATTGAATAGTGCATCATGATTTTGTTGAATTGTGCGACATTCGTTGAATTAGTTTCTGCTTTATAAGTATTATGTGCACAAAATGTCTCGGATTAACAGACGACCAATTGAATGAAAAAACATCTGGTTACTTCTTAGATAAGCTATTTTTACTGTTTTGAAGCTCATTTCAATAAACAATTAATTCATTTTGTTTTATTATATTTACAATCCGTGCATATGAAAAATAGTAATATTATAATTTGGCTTTTTCAAAATTTATAATGAGCTATTTTTTTGATAATCAAATTAGTTTAAAAATACTAACTTATAAACTAATATAGTAGAAAATAAATTTTTAATTTTTGTTTAAAAGTTCAACGCAAATATATGTTTAATTTAATATCTTCTGGTAGCTTTAGTTAAAAAAATACAAGCAAATAAATTTAAAGTCGTCTCAGCAGCAAGTAAGTTTTGCTAGTAGTGAGTCGTGTAGCTTGCTCGAAAACGAAATGATAGTGAGTATAACTCTCATAAATCTTATCAAAATAACTAGAAGCATGAAGCTATCTTAATCGCTCAATTCTTTTAATAGCATCTAGATAACATTATTTTTTGCCTGTATCGTAATTCTCATACCGGTTTGGACGCCAAACAAAGCATATAGGTATGATATAATAACATGAAACAAATACTATGTCTATGACTTGATATTCGTTTTATCGAACATCCAATCAGTAGATAGAAATAGATATCATGCCTAGATTGCCGCACCCTGGAGTGTTTGTCAGCAATAGGTCCTGATGCGTCATATCAAGGTCAATTCAGTTGGGTTCCCTAAGCATTACGGATAAACAATCGGGAAGGTCATTTAAGTTTATTTTCTAGTGTTTTCATGACTCATCAATTAAGCCATTAGCTGTACGATTAATGTTCTGTTGGTTGGTATTGAAATATTATTTATTTTATATTAAAAGAAGCGATAGATCCAAGCAATTTGGTTGCCTTTAAAAAATAAAATAGAAAGAAGAAATAGAAAGTGTCAATAAATTGTAATGTATTGAAGAGTACAAAGCACTGCCTGAAATTGGAACTAAGCTAATCAGGCGAAAAAGGGCTAGACAAACAAATCTATATCCGCCACTAACAATTGATGCTGTCAATCCCGAGGCGAGTGAAGCAATTAAACACAATTTTGGTGGTCTTTTTTTTTTGGAGTAAGAGTCCAACATTTAAAAAATTGCCAAAAAATACTAAAAAATTGAATTGACAGGATGGTTTAGCTACTTATAAATTGACTTGGTGCATTTGGAACAGGGCTGTGGAGTCGGAGTCAGGAGTAGGAGTCGGAGTCGAATCTAATTTTCATCAGCCGACTCCAACTCTGAAATTCATCACCAAACTTAAAAATTTGTGGACTATTTTTCAATTTTTGACTGGATTGGGAAGAAGCTAAAAAAAAGCTTCTACTACAGTTGCTTTATCAACCCTATATAATGACGAAAGAATTTCAAGCACATAATCTTACACCTGGTTATTTTTTGAAAAAATGGAAAAGGCGTATCTTCCGCCTTTCAAAAGTGAATGGAAACTTGGTCGATGCATTAAAAAATTAACTTCTTCGTAAAGAAATTTGTCTCTTAGATAATGCAGTCCTTTTAGCTGCTTTATATGTAGATCCTTCAGTTCGAGTTATCCTTACAGAAGATCAACAAGCACGTGCTAAAATTGCGTAATACGAATTAGATATTCGTATGAAAGGATTGCATACGGAAAGTGAAGCCATGGCTAGACCACAGGAGGGAACCATTTACTCGTCAAGTACTGAAGCTGATGATGAAGATGAGTTCGAAAAATATATCGACCAACAAGAACGAGCAAAGCGGCAGCGCTTAAGCTTGGAAAAAAGTAGCGAAGGAGGAAATTCATCGCAACTGGAAGCTTGCAAATTGGATTTTTATAGAGCACTGAATGATGCTGAGAAGTTTGACTGAAGTTCAGCTTTAGAAGCAGATGATTGCCCCCGACTCAAGTATCTGTGGAACGCTTGTTTTATTTATTTATTTATTTATTTATTTATTAATCCCTTGCGCTACAGATACAATTCCACTTACAGCGTCAAGAAAGCAAAAAAAAAGAATGAAACATAAAAAAGGAAAAGAAATAACAAAAATAATTCACTAATTTGAAAACTAAAATTAGGACTAAGGTAAATAGCAATTCAATGTAACATTTTCAATACATGCTTCAATTGTGAGAACGATTGCGGAAGAGGACCAAGCTTAAGGGCATTATGTGTTCTAGGTAGACGCAGCAAAGGAGAATGGAAATATACTTCCGTACGTGCGAACGGAACAGAGAAAACCTCCGATGATCGACTAGGACGACTGGATTCACGTCTGGTTATCTGGGAACTAAGATCCGACAAAAAAATGCCTTTGCAAAACACTCATCGAGGAACAATCTCCGAGATTGCAACGAGGACATACGAAGGAGGAAAAGCCGAGAGGAGTAGGGACAATAGGGGATATTGAATTTGAAAAGAAGCGAGCGAGTGAACCTGCGCTGAACAGATTCAATGGCGTCAGATAAATATTGAAAGCGCGGAGACCAGATTTGGCACGCATATTCTAAAATACTGCGTACTAAGGAGACAAATAAATGAATACAGGAGGAAATATTGGTGAACATATACCAAGAACGCAAGACAAATCCAGCAATCCTAGAGGCTCTGGACGTCATATTCATGACATGAAGATCAAATCTTAATTTAGAGTCAAATACCACACCCAGGTCTCTAAAATACTAGACAACTGACAGGGAAATACCAGACACAGAATAAGAAAACACGTGTGGAGTATTTTTATATGCGAAAGACATCTGATGGCATTTCAAAATGTTCAGTGGCAAGAAGTTGTCTTGACACCACAGATTAAGAGCAAACAAGTCAGCTTGCAATTGATGAAAATCGTTCGCAGACTTGATTGCTCTGTATAGTTTTAGGTCATCTGCATATAAGAGACATGGAGAATTGATAACAGAAGGAAGGTCATTGACAAACAAGATAAAAAGTAAGGGACCTAGGATAGAACCTTGAGGAACTCCGGATGTGAGAAATATAGGAAAGGAAATGGAACCATTAAAAGTAACTCTACAGGGACGACTATGAAGATAAGAGGAAAACCAGGAGAGGAGGGGACCAAAAACACCGAAACCATTAAGTTTGAGGAGAAGCAGGTTGTGGTTCATAGAATCAAAAGCCTTCGAAAAGTCCGTGTAAATTACATCAACTTGACGTTGACAATCGAACGCAAAAGCTACAAAATTAGTGAACTCCATAAGGTTGGTTGAAGTAGAGCGACCCTTGATGAAACCGTGCTGCTCAGGAGCAAGTAAGGGCTGCCCTTAGAATAATTAAATCGGATTTAAGAGGAGCGATGAAGCCAGATCTGATTGAAGCTATATTATTTTTGAGAACTAACTCGAATTAAGTGTTTTCTGTGTTTTTATATTAGTGTGTGAAACGTATTAGGAATTTTTTCTATTTTGAAATAAATCTCTTTGACAATACAGCGTAGAGTTTATAATTTGATGTTATTAAAGGAAACAAACTAGTAAGAAAATATGATATAATTGTAAGACAAAAAACGATTTTATTTTTCTGGCGTTAACTATATATTAGAGCTACGAATGTTTGTAGTAGAAGTCGGAAGTTTGGAGTCGGATTCGTTACTCGGGAGTCGGAGTTGCAAATGTTAGATGGTTTATCATTGGAGTCGGAGTCGCAAGTTTTTCTTCCCGACTCCACAGCCCTGATTTGGAACACCAAGAGGGTAACTTAAAGACCATTTAATATCAACTTCAACGCCATAAAATAATTTATTTCAACAATCATCTTTTTATGTTTCACTGGAAAATGATATTATCAATTTAAAATTACGATCGTGGCCTGTTCTTTTTTTATAGCCAAAAGTCACGTCTTCTTTCTAATTCCGTTCCACTCATTCTCCTAAAGATGAAGTTAAATTAATCAGCTATGGGACTATTTGACAGTCGTTACTATATTGCAAGAAATCGTTAGTAGAAAAATTCGGGGAAATTTTCGTAGGGATTGTACTTTCCCGCAACCAAAAAATGACGTCATGTTTTGATTAGGCAAAGTCAGAGAGCACAATTTAGGTAAATTTGTGCGCCCGTGGTTGCACAAATTTACCCGAAACTGAGTTAGGCTACAGCCCTACAATAAACAGAGTTTTCCCTATCCAGAATACAGAATGATAGCGGTGATGCACGTGAAACAACAACAACCTCCAAAGTACGAATTCTTGTAAAATCAGTTGACTTCATATTCTGCACTTTTTTAAACGTATTAATATCAACTAAAACAGTTGGCTGCAGAAACCAATTCTCTAAAATTTAAAGCCAGGAAAAATTAAATCGAATAAGTACGAGTATGATTAAAAAATCAATGCTCTCAACCGATTTCCTATCCTATGGAACTTAATATTCTTCGATCAAATTTAAAAAAAAATTTAACTTGGTTCTCATTTTCTAGCTAGACATTTGTTAATTCGAAATTCGAATTTTGAACTGGCAAACTGATAGCAAACCGATAGTAAATGAGTATAGAACATACCCAGGAACAAAATTAATTGATATATGCATACAAAAAAAAATACTTTGTATAATTTTTATATTCAAGGCCGTAAAGCAATTATTTCAACAAAATATGCATAATTTGTGCAAAAATGCAAGTATCGCGTATTCGATAATTAGCATACGTGACAATATTCAGTTATGCGCATTGCAACGACTACCTGTTCTGTTTACTTTGACCGCTCGAACCAATATTTATCGATTGATTATGACTTCATTTGCTGGTATCGACACTAATCATTCACCTTGAGCGATGCATTGTGCCAAAAATATGCATCCTTCAGTACATTGTTAAAATGTGACCGGAATACAGTGTGGTGTATGATGAGGAATTACAAGGAATTCGAACGCAGCGACATTGTAAAAATATTTTTAAGCAATGCTGATTTAAATTGCTGCTATTGAATGCAAAGATTTCCCATAGATGGATCGTCTTTTTTCGGAAGAAATTTAGTTTTTTTATTTGCTATTTTTGTTTCAAGTGCTTGCAGGAATTCTGGACACAAAAATGTTTGAATGTTTATGGTCCGGATGCGTTTGTTTTAATAGTTTTTTTCTTCATTTTATGACCTCAATTATTTTTATTCAAAACTGATAGGAAAAATCTGTTGAAAAAAAACATTTGTTTAAAAATCATAGAGTTAGCTGCAAAGTCTATGAATAATTCATTGATGATCTGACAAGCACCACGTAGGATTTTTCACCATCAATATTAAGGGTGAAGAAACCAGGATGTCTGGCGACAACTTTATAAAGCCCATTGTAAGGTGGACGAACAGAATTGACTCAAACGAAGACGTGTGACTATGAGTTGAAATACTTAACCTTCGGTATACAACGTGGGGTTATTTTAACCCCAAGACATAAGGAAATGAAGCTGATTTTATGAAGGAGGTATGAAAATTTTTTGTTTTTTTTTAACGTGTTTAATAATGGTATATTTTTGTTATATTATTAGCTTGTGAATGCATAGACTAGAAATAAAATATTATACCACATTCTATTTAATACATATACAGAATGAATACAATGCCTTATGGGGTCAATCTAACTCCATCTTGTATGGATGATGAATTATTTTCACGTTGAATGCCGAAGATTAAATATGAAGACCTTTTGTTTTGAGTGGTCTGTAGCATCGACTGGGCGAAGTTTCGCCATTGAATTAGAGTGTTCCGTGGCGAACTCTATTTGGCTGATAGGATTTGCCTGAATGAAATCAGGAGGAAGTTGAGGGTTTTCAAGCAGGTCAAGCGGTCACGCCGAAAACTCTTCTCAAGCCAATGTACGCAACCCAAGAAGAATTGGTGGATGTGTTTGTGACCAATTTTTGTCACTATGAGCCATGACAGCCAATTTCAGTGTGCTATGCAACATTTCAAGAAAATCGTTAGCTTGAGGATCGTACCCCGTAGTTTAATTGTCCTCGAAGTCCATTAGCCAACCGAGCCCAGCGAATAGATCGATGACATGGGCCGGCAAGACCTCTCTAGTAGATTAGCCTGTTGGAGTCTGAAGCTACAGGCATTTAAGTTCTTTCTAGAGCATCCGATGGAGGCAGTGATAGCATTTGCTGGATGCTTAACGGAGCCCCATCGGGTGGCTGCAATTATTCCTGTTTCAGCGATTTTGAACCCACAATGCGTTGTTTTGGTTGCTCAAATCAATAAAGAGCCCGGCTGGTTTCAGAACATGCACGGTTTTATATTAGCAGCGTTTTTTGCGCCTCTACTGAGAGCCAATTCGAATAGTAGTTTAGGATCATATCAGCTCAAAATCCAAAAAAAAAAAATATTAAAAGATTAGGTTCTAAGTTTATTATGATTTAACATTTAATTTTCTTCAAAACCAACTGAAAAATATATCTCTTCACCATTTTGTTTTTAACAGGTTTTCAAAAACAAACTTTTTTTACTTAACTTACTAGTAATTTAAAAAATGTCAAGTGTTAAGTGTTTGTGGAACGTTGTGGATTGCGTTGCGGGAAGATGTATATTTTTGTAATTGTATCCACAATACTATCCTGCTAGTGTTTTACGCGTTATCGCGAGGCGTAGGAGAGTGATACCTTTGCGGTTTTACCAGCCAGAGAGTTTTATGGTGCGAAGGAGACTCTCCTCGCTGGACCTTGGACTGGACTAAAGATAGCAATGATATGTTTAGTGTTTTATGTATATGTTGCTGCTTTTTGAGAGGTTCGTCGACAGGCTCCATAGAGGATGACACGTAATAGGTCTTGAGCTTGTTATTTGAACCATCGACGGATTTATTTCTTATGTCAAGAGTGTAATAGTTAGTATGTCTGGCTAGGACTTTGAAAGGACCGTCATATGGTGGAAAAAGTGGTAGACGAACAGAAACGACTCTAATAAAGACGTGAGAGCAAGAGTCGAGTTGCCTGAAGATAAATATCTTCGGTGTTGTATGGTGTTTTGCGCCAGCCGGCCGGAGTTTTGTCATAGTTATCAAAAGTTCGGAGGCAAAGTCGATTTGACTAATCTTCCTATGATTTTCATGAAGAAAATCACTATGAAGACGTGGGTTCTTTCAGTATAAGAGTTGTGCCGGTGACGCTGTGAATTCTTCTCAGATTGGAGATCGCAGTCCAAGAAGAACTAGGGACAGTGTTCTGGTCCAGGACACATCGTTGTGAGCCATGATGGCCGATTTTAGAGGAATTTCAAGGAAACCTTTGGCCTGAGGGTGGTACCATTGCGTTTGAAGCCCAAGAGTCGACCAAGCTCAGCGTGGAGCGCTGACTCAAATTATCTACCCTGGTCGGTGACACTTTATTGGGGAACTCCGAATCGAGCAATCCAGCAGAAGCACATTCATTGGCAGTAATGCTGGCCAAAGGAATTGCTTCAGACGAACGAGTGAAACGGTCGATTATGGTTAGACAATAAGAGTATCCCTGTGAATGTTTTAGGGGACCAATTATGTCAATGTGAATGACCTTAAAACGTTCGGAAGCCGCAGGAAAGGTCAATACAGGTTTGCTCACATGTCTGGTGATCTTGCATTTTCGACAAGATAGACATTCTCGGGCCCAAGTGACAATATCATTGTTCATCGAAGGCCAGAAGAAATTAGTTGCAACGTGCTTTAAACGTAAAACCAATGTAAGGTCGTATGATTGGGCCAGACAATTCACAAAAAATGTCGACGTTGGTGTCAAAAATTGATTGTTTCTTGACCATAGATGTTGAGTTCTTCAGAATTTTCTGAAACTCTGTGTCCGGTTTTTGGGACAAGACTATTGCGGCAAAGTCGAGAGTACTACACTCAGAAAAATTTCATTTGATAGAATCAAATTTAAATCAAAAGTTGAAACACTTTTAAATAAAAAACGAATCTTATTTGAATTCCATTTTATTATAAAAATTTTATTTTCATATCAAAATGTTTCATAATTGAATTAAAAAGAAACGTATATGACGCCAATTCATATTTGAAAATTTTTGATTGGCGCCATAAATTTTTGATTGGCAAATATGATTGGCGCCATATAGTGGTGAAATTTTTCTGAGTGTAGGAAGAATTATTTCTTCAAGACGAGAAAGTGTGTCGACAACAACGTTGTTGCAGCCAAAGACATGCCGAATGTCTAAGTTGACGATATGTGACCTTTTCTGGCTTTTGTTTTAAAGCAAAAGTTAGTGGTTTGTGGTCGGTGTATAGTGTGAACCTCTAGGCCTCCGAAAAGTATCTCAAGTAACGAATGCCCTGATAAGCCGCTAAGAGTTCCCGGTCGTATGCACTATAATTTCTTTGTGTGTCGCTTAGTTTGGCCGAGTAAAATCCAAGGAGTTGCCAAGAGCCTTGACATTTTTGCTGCAGAACCGCTCCGAAAGCATAAAATTAAAAACAACAACAACTAAAACACCAATATGACAATAACGCTGACCACGGACCAACAACCAAGCTATGGGCACCTGAAAGATACTTGGTACGGTTGCTTTCGCGAATATCTCCACACATTCGGGTATGACAATTCACCAGCTTATCCGAGTTGCCCAGACTCGATTAAGGATGTAAAGCCGTAGTTTGTGAATTCTCGCTCTTTGCAAGGTCTCGTGTTTAGGTTATTGAATTGTGATCATGGTTCCCTTCTTGTCTATGAATCAGCATAGACAACGTATATCGTCTCTAAAGCTTATCATAGCAGAGAATAATTGATACGGGAAACTCGATAGTTTTGCGGAATAAGCCTCCGAAGCAGAATCAAATTGGAATTGTTTTTTGCGGGATGATTAAAATTGTTTTTTTTTTTAAGAGAATCGAACAAATCAGAAATGGTCCTGATAATCAAAGATGAAAAATTCTAGAAGAAAGTAATGAATGCTAACATTCTCGCGATACAATACTTAATGATGATCCCACGGGGAGAAGGTTGAATACAACGATGGGTGGTTTAGATACACTAGGAATATCTACGAAACTGTACACTCCAGACTGAGTCCAAGAAAAAAACCTACAAACACAAACAAACAAAAAGCAAGAATAGTTCACCCTTTTTTAGAAAAGTGATTTAATCAGTATCTTTTAATTAACTGCAAAGTAAGCAGAACATTGCTGATAGAAGTTTCGTGAATCGAAGTCAATCATACTTCGAACGTCAATTAACAGATAAAATTCGAAATTATCCGTAGACAACAAGTAATTAGCTTTTCTGTACGTCCTTTCAATTTCATAAAGGATAATATGAGCGACCTGACTTTCAGTCGCTTGCAACTTCTCATCCCACTTTAACTTCATTGCTTAAGTCACTCATCAATCAAATTCAAAACAAAACAACTTACAAAGTCGTATCTTACTAAGTACTGGAGTCAATTTATATCCTAACCGTACAAAAATCATCATTAAAACACTAACCAATTTCGGAATTTTGAAATTTGTTTACAATTCAAAAATTCAATTCATATCCCGACAGCCCGAAACCCAAGGCCTTGAACAAATAAACCCATAAGACAACTATGCAATATTATCGTCGTTTTAAAGGAAGTTCTATCGTCTAGTCTACTAGACACTTGTCGGCCGCTTAATGGCTAATAGGCGATATGTTGTCATTACATGTACTTGGCGTATCAGTCAGTAGCCCAAGTCATAAAAATTTAGCCATTAATTTTGTAGGCAATTTTTTTGTTTTGTTGCAGGTCTAGGGACCTTTTTCCCCAGTCCGGGTTTTGACCGAAAAACAGTTAATGTTTACTTCAAGCCAGAAAGTCAAGTAATGTTACAGCTGATTTTCAGTTCATTGCCAGATTCGGAATTGGAAACATGTCCTCGTTCTAAAAATAAGTATTTTTTTGTCGGTGTATTAAACGTGCTATTATTGAGTGTTTTACCAAGTTTATCTTATGCGTTGACTTGTGCTGAAGTCCCAAGTGTTCTTAAAAAAAATGTTTTCGTTATTTTTAATCGTTTTAATTATTGGAGCTGGTAAGTTTTCGTGAGAAAAAAATGTGTATTTCTATGTAAAAATATGCTGTGAAGGATATCGAATCGTAACGGGATTTTATAATTTCACCTTTTCCGCAAGCATTTAGTAATTGGTCTGTTGCCAGTGAATTAGAATGCATTTCGGTTTGAAATATCATTTAAAAATTTGCATTTTCAATATCAGTTATTTCGATAAAATATAGCAAATGCGAAATAAACCGTTATTTTGACAGTGTAGTAAACAAGTTTTCTGGAAAAATGCGATTGATTTTTTCATAAAAACATTTTAGGCTACGAACAAAAACAATATGGAAAGAAGTTGTGAATTTGAATCTTTAATGAAGCTTAATACGTCAACAGAGAGAAGAGGATAGGATTAAATTCAGTATTCTCTAAATGTCACAGATACATCACTTTCACTAGTGTCTTGTCTGATTTGAAAGAAATGTATTTAGGGATCAAATATATTAAACGAACTTGTCTGTACCACTCTTTTGAGTATACAGTTACGTTTTTAATGCGGCAAGAAATAAACAAAATTTTGATCGTCATTTTTACAGTAAATATTTATATTGGGAATTATAATAAGTTAAATTTATAATATTTAAATAATTCATCTTTTAAGCTTGAAGAAAATTTCAATTAATGCTTGTTAACGGCTTGTTTACTAATGAAACAGTCGTGGACGATATGAAAAAGTGAGTTTCTTTTTCAACCAAAAGTCAGTGCTTGTCAGCTTGTCAAATAGTAGACGAAGCCACTTTTGAATTGTCTATGTTAGCATACTTTATTAGTCCTTCTTAATTTCTGTGTCTAGTAAAATAAAACATTTACTTTAGGTAGCTGAGTTGATATAAACCAAATAAACTTTCAGAATGAATGAAAAATAGAAACTTCTTGAACATTTCAGTGTAGGCGATTTAGAGACAGGGATGAGTTAGGTTAGGTTAGTGAAGAGGGCTGCCGGGAACGCGGCCAGCATTAGGCCACCAGTTTGGGCCCATTTGCCACCCTCATGGACAATCACACGTATTCACACTTACAGCCATGGCACTGGCGGGATTCGAACCCGCAGGCCCCGTAGCACGCAGCTTTTCGGCCTGAGGCCTTAGCGAGCAGAGCTACCGGGCCCCCTCAGAGATCAGTTATAAGAAGGTATTTTTCACGTTTAGCTCGGGGGGTCTGCAGATCTTTTTGATTTACGATGGACAAAAGTGCTCTTAGAGTTATAAGTCGAGCTACTGCAGCATAGATTTCCTCGTAGTCAAACACTCGCTTTTGTGCGCATTCTTTGATAACAAGTCTACCTTTGTGGCGATATCCCCATTGATATCTCTTGACTTTAGAAACCATTTACAGTCTAATGCACGATTCTCTTCTGGTAGTTCGGCGAGTTCCTAGGTGCCATTATCGATAAAAAAAAAATTATCTCCTCTTTGACTACTTGTTCCTAGTTCCCTTTGCCAAATCGATTGTCAATATCCTTATATCTTTAGGGACGCGGTCAAACAAGTATTCTGCATTTAGGGCCATCAAAGCGCAGTCGTCTAGCCATCGGAGCTTTACTCAATGCCTGGAACCTCTGCATAATATTTCCGAGAGCGTTGGCTCAATTTCTTCAGACTTCCTCGTTCTTCTCATTTCATTTTCTTCTTTTTTCATTTTCTTCTTGTTTCGTTAAAGTTGGTTACGATTGACTCTTTACTAATTTTGCGCCCTCTATGATGATTTCCCTAAATCGCCTAAAACCAACATCATGACTCAGCCATCTATTAGAATTGGTTTCTTCGAGCTGAAATCTACTTTCATTGAAGATTGTATCTCACCCTGTGAGAACCTTTTGTTTCTCAGGGCACCAGCGCTTATATCCGTTCGGCCAGTACCCCAAAACTAAAGAACGTAGGGACCTTGAGTCTGCCTCCGATATATTTTCTTGGGTACTTTCACATCCAAAAGTCTTCAATTTCTCCAAGTTGGGTATTCAAGCATATGACGCTGTAAAATGTATGTGGTCATTTTTTATCTCTAGATGTTGGAGTAATTGATCCAAAAAAAATTACTGTACATGAATTTCAATGGTCTTGTCGCTCGAACTCGGAGCTGATTGTGCGAAAACTTCGATTGATTTCTTTCGTCGCAAATTTCGGGTACCTCCGTAATTCCGACAAATTAACTTTCATCTATCTCTTTGGGAAGACATTTGAGACCGATCTAGGACATGAAGCCACAATTGTAAAGTCTTCTCACTTTGACAAAGTTTAGCAAAGGTCCTGAATTTCAGAGCATATTTAAATTCCCTTCTCGCGGCAATAGCATCAACCCTGCCATTTTCAAAATAATTCCAGCTCCTCCATGAAAAAGAATTTTGAATCCACACATTTCCAACCTCCTCACTGACAAAAGGTTGAACCAGCTATAGAGGGACCATATGTGATCCGTAAAATACTATCTTGGCAGTTGCCGACGCTGGTAACCTCTAGATCTCTAATGTGGGATTCGTTGAGCAACGCCTTCACTTTTGTAACGTTATTTAGCATCGGCCGCTCCGAATATCGAGCGTTCTGCAATTCCTTCTCGCCTCAAACTAGATGGTCAGATGCTCCGGAGTCAAGAAAAAAAATTATCCCCGTGTCGCCCTCAGCAAATAACGCTAAAAAAACAAAATTGATTTCATTCCACGTTCGCTAAATGAGCCTTTGATTTCTTTTTATTAGATCGAGGGCATATTGTTTTCAAACGTCTTCAATCTGGCCGCAGTTTTGGCATGCGTGGCGAGTGTATGGAACGTTCGGTACCTGATGGACTACATTTCCACGGCCATATTTACTTTTGCTTATTTTTGTGATCACCGAATCCCTCCTATGTATGTCCTTCTAGAGCTGCAAAGGCTGTTGATGATGCGAATTCGTTTGTGGACGACTTCCGGAGATTTGGTTGTTCACATTTTTTTGGTTTCTTCGTCTAATAAACGATTTTTGACAAAAGTGATTGTCACGTTTTCCGCAGACAAAGTTTCAATTGCTGTTACTACTGCGTCAAATTTTGATGGCATTGTCAGTAACAATTGACAAACCTACATTAGATTCCTCCAGTGTCGCCCCGAATTCTCTTATTACTTTGTCAAATTTCAGGAAAAATGAGGTAAATTTTTCAATAGCGAAGTCAATTTTCAAGGTTGTGAGTGATTTTCGCAGCAGTAATTGACTTGCGAGTCTTTTCCTGGCGAAAGTTTTCATCAAGGACGTCCAAAACTTGTACGCAATATTTTCATCTTTGACGCATTTCAGATAACTGTCAGCTATCCATTGAATGATTTGCGACTTGCTTTTTTTGTCCTGACAATTCATCTTTTAGAGTTGTTTTTAATAAATTTTTGTTATTTGGTCTTTATTATTAAATTTTCGTTGCATCCAATAAATTTACGTCTGAATTATTCTATGAGCAACCTAGTGGTTTTATATTCGCCTACTTTATCAATTCCAATCTGTCTTATTGTGTAAACTATGCGCACATATCTTAAAAATTGCAACTATATTAGTTGGTTTCTGTTTTTTGTTCATTTGATAATTTTTTATTGTCATTTTCAAACTTTCTAATTAATTCCTTTTATCCAATTTAATTTTTTCTAGCTTTCAAAACCAAATATTTTAATTTAAATACCAATTTTTCATTTAGAACCTAGATTTATTTCAATTTCTTGACAGATATCGATATTTTGAGGGTAATCTGCCCTTATCTTTAGTATATGTAAGAGAGACAGGTAGATAGTGAAGAAAAAAGCAGATTATCCTCGAAATATCGATATCTGTCAAGATATTAAAATATACATATATATTCTATATAGGAAAAATTGGTCTTTAAACTCAAATATTTGATCTTATATATATTTCTCTTCAGATTTTTTGCACAAAATTACCACAAACATAAAATTAAGCTTGGACGATAAATATAGCAAAAATGGAATAACCATGATTTTTTTAATATCCAAATCAAGATTTCAATATTTTAAACATAAGTTACACCAAAACTTCCTGTACTCCAAAAATACTAAAATTCCTAAAAATTAGTACAAATCTACTAAAACTGGTACAATTTCTACGGACACTACAATTTATCCATTCGACTTTTTGCATATATTTAGGCAATTCATAAAACATTTCTCCATAAATTGTCTGCAATTGAATTAAAAAAATTTCTTTTTAACCCTAGGCAGCAGTAATGCTCGCTACATTCGTACAGTTTCCGATTTAGTTCAATCAACTGACGTAGATTTCATTGAAAATCCGATTATATCATTAAGCAGTAATCTCAGCGCAAGCGAAGTAGCAGGAAACGTAAATGACGATGAATTTAATAAGAATTCAAACTTAAAGCTACTTCCAACAAATAATTACGACGAAAATGCTGCTCGTGATGCAAGGACAGAAAATCTAATGGATTTGATGACTACTTTAGAAAATTCAAATCCGGCTGCTGAAAGTGATGGAGGAAAAATAGTTGAAACAGTGAAAGTGGATGGGAACGCTGAAGCTCATCCTGAAAGTGTTGCAACAAAAACTATCGCATTAGAAAGTAGTCATGGAAAGTTAGATGACGCAAATGTTGGAGATGAAGTTGAGAAGACGGAACATATCGTAGATCTAGATCTAAATCGAACAGCAATTGTCGATACAGCTTCTGTTTCTGATGTTAGCAAAGCTGACACTGGAAAAGTTAATGAAACTATCGAAAGCCGAACTACTGCAGGTGAGTGTGATATTATTGTGACTTTAATGTTGAATCTTTTGATAATTTATTTACATTAACAGAAACTATAAATGAAGAATTTAATGAGCGAGTGGTAGAAGGTGTAACAGTTGCAGACACAACCAACAAAGCTGATGCTGCTTCTTTAATAGACAGCGTGGATCCATCAGGTATTTGTTAATTTTAACGTTAAATATCTGAAACTAAATTGTTAATACCTCCCCAGCGAACTTGCGTACTAAAAATGCGGAGAAGCCCATTGAAAATCGAACAGGACAAGAAAGTACTGAAGCAGTGCACATAGTAGATGTCACTGAAGTTGATGCTAATCAGCAAATTGTTCGTACAAAAGGTGAGAGAATTTCTTTAAATATTTTGCTTTACTATTTACAATATTATTTTTATATTTTAGCCGCTGAAGATAATTCGAAAGAGCTATCAGTGAATGCCACTGAAACTTTGCCATCCGAAGCACATCCAGGCTGCGCTACAACAAAAACAATTACGCTAGAGAGCTCATTCGATAGCCTATCTGTAACTCCTGCAACTGTAGAGTTTTCAAGCATTCAAGAAACCAACATTGACGAGCTACCTACGAATGGCAATACCCAACATGGCCCACTCAAATCACTCGATGTCTCAAGGGCTGCAGATTCGACTTCTGACACCAACGTAACAACAAAAACAGTGAAAATTGATACTACGTTAAACTTACTGAATTCAACTTCTAACGTACAACCGACGGAGTCTACTGAACAAAGGAACCAACCCGGCGAATCAGAAGTGACAAAGGAATTTAAAGAGCCTCTGAATTCTTTTAACCTAACCGCTCATAAAACACTTCCCGAAGAAAACAAGAATACCGAAAGTCCCATTGAAAAACCACAGCAAAGAGTCTATGAAATCCCGCGTCCAATTGACGTTCAGCCATCAAAGGATGCTATCGAGGATTTAATCGAAGAAGTTATTGGAACTCTGAATGCACCACTCGAAGTTGAAGAGCTAATCGAAAAAGAAATCGTTGATTCAATGCGAGGAATATCAGCAACTGAAAGTTGGCATGAAATTAAACCTGCAAAACCATTAATTGAGTTTCGTAGCTCAGATCTATTTCAAAAAGCCCAAACGATCCACGACAAAGAGGAAGAGAAAGAAGAAGAAGAGGAGGATATTTCAAATGAAATCGCCAATTCTTTGCATGAAGTATCATATTTGCTTCCATCTTCGGCAGAGCAGAAGAAAGAAAAGGTCAACGCACAGTTGAAAAACACTGAAACAAAACATGTTTTGAAAAACGACAAAGTAAATCAGAAACTTGTTGAAGCTAGTTTAACTGAATCAGAGATTCCTCGGGAAAGAGAGCTGGGCTCGGAGCTATCAGAAGGTGATAATGAAGTGATTGCGACAGATAAGATCTCTCAAAAAATTGGGCATCATCAAGCTAATACAAATGATATGTCGGACATACCACCATCTATTGCTTCCGTATCTTTGGAAGAGTCAAAAGTTGATACAACACAAGATCTAGCTATTCGATTGACAGAACCTGCAATAGAAAAACTCGATAGCCATCCTGTGACATCTAATTCGAATGATGACATCAATTTATCAAAGAAACAAAAAGAATCAGAATCAGATATTAAAGCAGTAACACCACAATCAGTACAGGAAAAGCAGCAATACGACAGGATTCTTACATTTGTCATAAACTATGGAGTAGATGCTAACAGTGCTGAAAAAGTTGAAACCAATACTATTGCAGCCCTGAAAGACAGTGAACGTCAAAATCAAGTAGTCGCAGCTGATGTGCCCTCGACACCAATCCAAGACAGCACTAGTCTAAATCAGATTAAAGTAAAAGATGTCCCACACGACCCAGAGAATATTTCACCCGAAACAAGCTCAGCAAGCATGGAAAGTATAAAATTCGCCCAAAATATTACTGCAGACACTGAAGAAACAAAAAAGACTGCATTGGATCTGGCCGAAACTGTTAACGAAGTAGTTCCAACGGAAGATGTCAACGATGAGGAAATCAATTTAGAGTCAACTGTTTCTGTGAAAGAAAAAGGCTTCAAACAAGAATTAGAAGAAGATTCTATCATTTCTCCGACTGATAGAAATAATTCTCTTAATTTACATTCAAAAAGTGCTGATATATATATTTTAAACAAAAAGGTAGTTACAAATGAAGCAACTGAAACGGAAAATCAAGTGGAGACATCAGGAAAAAATGTTCCAACGTCTGCAACTGTCAAAAGTACGCCAACTGCCGAAGAGAACCCGTTCAGCGTTAGCTTCGATGCAAGTGTAACTGCGGAACCAGTACATGAAAAATTTCCGGACGAAGAAACGTTCCAGCCAAAAAAAGATACCCTTCCGCGAACGGTTTTAATACCCACAGAAAATGCAAAATCAGATAGTTTGATCACAAATGGTATTCTCTCTAACACGAATGAGTTAGGTTCGGTAGTACCTGGTTCAAATGGTGAAGCAGTTCCTAGAAGTAACCAAGGAGAAGACAATGTCAGTCCTGAAATTGAAGCAAAGAATGTACCGACTCATCTTTCAACCGGTGATTCCGCGTCTGCTAGAAGTGCCACTCCAAAAAATCCGGTTCAAACTTATAGTCAAACAACTAAAATGGAATCATCAGAGGAAGATATTGCTTTCACTACAGCTGTAAAGGAAGCTGAAAGCAGCTCTATAGAAAGCCAGGAACATAGCTTAGACAGCGCAGAAGACATGGCTGCTCCAGTTGTAACTTTCTCCTTGAATCTCGGAGTCACGGTCAATAGTAATGACACTTCTAAGCCAACAGAACATTTTTCGACCGGAGTCCTCTCTACAGATTCAATTAGCAATCAAGCAAGGGAAACTGTTATACCTGACGTCACTTCAAGCCCGAAAGTAGTTAGCTTTGATTCAGGTTTTCCAAGTGAAGTAAACCATGCACTTCGTCATCTGCCTGTTTCGGTTACTGATTCGTCAGCTACTGGAACGGTCGATGCTAAAGAGTCTTCTCAGCCAATCACTACGATTGTTGATAGCGCCAAAGCTAGCGTTACCAAAGATCAAAACAAAACTGTCCCATTGACAAAACAACCTGCATCATCAGAAGAAACGGATACAGACAGTTACGAGCATCCATATCCTACTCTTATCACAACAGCCACAACCAATGCAGATTTGAGGCCTGCTGAGCTACAGAACAAAATCAAAGGTTCCGAACAACGAAAAGTATCTTCCGAAGAAAAGGAAATTTTAACAACAGCAGTTCAATTTGAAAATCATTCATTCGAAAGCGTGGAAAATTTTGAAGACAGTGAAGAAGATCAGCGAGATGATTTCGTTCAATCTACACAAAGGAAAGAGAGCCAGGTTACTGAAAACAAGGCAACTGTTGATCATCACTCTTCGCTCAACAGTGGCTTGGATACCAAACCAATACAAGCTGATGCTGAAAATGAATTAGATCTCTCTAGCGCTTCGTATCAAATGGACGAAGAAGATAGTTACCGAAGACAAATCAACAGCTTTGAGGAAAAATCACGAAGCTTTTCGTTTGCAGATTATCCGCATCCATCTGAAACAGATAACCAGTTGATATTTCACGGACGTTCTATGTATTCAGAGGACATAATCCTTCCTTCGCTGCGTTCCTCCGATTTCGTTCCAACAAAAGTTGAATTCGATACGGTGGGACTATTGGCGGAAAACCAAAAATCGTCAGAAGGAAATGAAAGAGCAAGTCCTGATGTCCCCGAAAATAGTTTAGTGGAAGCAATAGTTGAAGCTGCTGAACTTACTACTGAAATGAACCGTATCTTTTTGACATTTCGTCCATCTCTGGCATCGAACGGCGAGATTTCTGTTTCGGCTACTGAATCTACTCGAGATACGATCAATACTAAAGTGGTGGAGTCGCGGTTCTTAGCCATCAATTCAGCAGACCACAATCCAGAAGTTGCATCCATTAACGTCACGATTGCTGTCATCCTTTCAATAACACTGCTAACCTTGATTATTGTTCTGCTTACGTTCTTCGGCATCAGGATGCGAAATCGCCACGGTGACTTAAACATTGAGATGTTAGAGCAACAAGGAAACACTTGTGCAGCTGTTACATCTCCTCCAAATGCCAGGAACCCGCTTTAACTGTCTTATCGTATCCAACTGGCGTAGTTTATATCTTAACGACATTCTTGACCCCCACGAACACATGAGACAACATTCCAATATTTGACTACAACATGTTTGCTATAGCGCGCAATGAACAACAATATACAGTAGCAGTTTCTAAGAACAAAAGTCGACCCACAGTCATAAACATCCGACAAAAAATTACCGAACAAATATACTCATGAATATGAACTCCAATTATATGGTACAGCTCATCTTCTTGTAACCGCTGAATTCCCTTTGACGAAAATCATATCTTTACATTATTCGTTGGGTCTTATCATATAATAAATATTTGGAAAAATGCTTGGTGAATTCCATTCGTCACCGGTTGGGCTATTCAATGGTCTTCGTTTCTTCGTAGAATTAGATGAAAGATGATGACGCTAAGAAGATATAAACTTTCACAGAATTCGTTCATGATGTTTACATTGAATCGAAATAAAAAAGTTGTTTTTGTATTTAATCACGTGTAGCGTAAATTTTACGAGTATACATATTGTATTGTATGGTCTTCGACAAATATTTTATGAACTAGTAATGTTGAGATCAAATTTAATTTTTAGATTTGACAAATCTGTAATTTTATTAACATCTGATAAGTATCTGATAAGTGAAATGTATCAATTTTTATATTATAGGTTTAAGCGACTTTAAAAACAACCAAATATACATTATGTACGTATCTAGTAGAAAAGTGTTATTGTGGTTTATCTTCAATATGTTATTAAATATCTTCTTGAACATATTTTCTTATGTATATATTTTCCAATTCAAAGTTTGATGATAGAATTTTTATTTATTTAACGACGTTTTTTATGTTTCTGCATTGGTAAAATAAAAAAACAATCTGATATTATGAAATGATCAACATTTATGATAACAACAAAGTATTAAGAAGCATCGTTATGTGGCGACCAGCTGAGTTCGTTATCTTACCACAAGGAGCGTTAAGATGTGAATAGAGAAAAATTCGAACCGAGAACAACTTCAAGTCGATAGAGACAAGAGAAAAAGAGGCACATAAAGTTCTGTGAAAAATAAGTATTTAAGAACTTTTCTAAGAGCATTAATAGATGGCACTTAGTCAGAGAACAATTGATACACAATGATATGTATTATATAATTTATGGGACACAGGTTTTATTGTACAACCAGCATCTGATACCTAGGACATCACAAAACGAACAAATGTAAACATGAGTGTGCAGTGGGTCTCGAGCCCACGACTAGTATATTCAAAGTACCAATCAACGTTCACTCCCGTCTTCTGAAAACCCGATCTAAACTGATGAACGCATGGATGCATGTGTAAACAGGGCCTAATAGATCAAATTTTAATGATACACAATAGTTGAGGAAGGATATATCTGAATAATTTTAGCTCATCAGCATAGAGGAGGGGATTGGATGGTAATATTGTTGGAAGGTCATTAATGAAAAGATTGAACAGCAGAGAGCTGAATATTGAACCTTGTGGAACACCGGAAGAGGGATTAGCCTGTGAGTGGAATATTCATTTGTACTCACCAAATGCGTTTGTTCAGTCTTTGCCGGAAAGCAGAATTGTCGATAATTAGTTTTCAAACTAGCTGTTGTAATTTCTTTAACGTTTGGTCACATCACGAAGTCCTGCTGAATACTTTATCAAGGAAGCCTGATGATGACGACCAAGCTCAGAACTCATGCTGCTGCTTGCTGTTAAAAACTTTGTATACTTCCTCACTTGGTATTACTATATTGCGAGCAAAACTTATAGGAAATGTATCAAGGAATCACACGTATGAGTCTGGCGGATAGATTATTTTCTGGAAGTCGTTGCTCTTCGGAGTGGTAAAAAATTCTGGTTCACAGCTAGATCTGTGGCCACCAATGGAAAGGTAAGGGATGGAATAAAGTCGTTTGAAAATTTCAAATCACTATGGCCTGGAATTTCAAATCACCAGGCCCAGCTATACTAACTGAGAATTGACCACCTGGAGGCAGACTTAGAAGAAATCTTTTGAGCATACTTAGCCTGAGCTATGCTTCGTTACCTTGGCGGCAGGTTAAGGTAGTCTTCATAACAAAACCTGGGAGAGATGACAATTCAGATCTCAGGAGCTTTAGACTTATTTGCCTAACATTGTTTATGCTGAAATGCATGGATAAGCTTTTTACTGACACATATATACTACGATGCTTAAGTTTTATCCCTTAAATGATGAGCAACATTCGTAGACGCGAGTAAAATTGTGCGAGTCGGTCGTTTAGACTCTGGTTTTCAGAATTTGGGCCCTTTAAGAAAGTATCTGAGAACATGAAAGCTTAACGAATGGACGACGTCTTAGTTAAATGAATACATGATATGATGCCGCAGAGATTGTTCGGCTAGGTTAGGTGGGCGCTAGGTTAGGTTAGGTAGGCACTAGGTTAGATGGGCGCTAGGCTAGGTTATGTGGGCACCAGGTTAGGTTAAGAGGCAGTCAGTCGAAAGATAACTACCGAGAAAAGCACTTAGGCACAGAAAAAGCCCGTTGTGATACCAAGGTTAGCGTCTCTAGTTTAGCCACCATATTCAGGGAGCTATCTGGTTTCTGTAATAAACTATGCTATCCCTTTTTATTCAACGGCGGATAGTCAATCAGACCTGTGAGGAAAGACTGCACCGAGCGACGCCATTCTGCTCCTCGACAGAATCAAACACTGTGGGGGAGCACTAATTCCTATTCCTCCTCTGAGCTACAACTCCGGCCCAGACGTTGCGCGTGTCACCCTGTTTCCGGTGAGAACGCCTACAGCACAGCGAAGAGCATCACGTATTAAGCCCAACAACTGTCTGGTGCGACGAAAGTCGATAGAGACCCAGGACTATCTTGCCATCGCGCTGAATAATTCCTCCGCCCGAGACTTCTTAGCGTCCTCGAAGTATTTTCGTCTAGTGGCTAGTTTGACCGATGGCATCGGTTTACCTGTAGATGAGGGTTATGAAACCTCTTATAACGAGGCACCAAGCCTCGCAAGCTTTTCGGTTTCCCAATTTGCCTTGAAAACCTTTATGTTCAGGTACCCAAGTCAATTGTATTGCCGAATGTCTCACCTGAATTTTTTAAATCGTATTAAACTTTGTAAGCAACTCAGGCGGTGAGGAAGATACTGAGGAAAACAAATATGGAACAGAGAAGCATTGTAATTAGTTGTTTAAATTTAATTTAACCCATGGGTTACGTGAAAACGACTAAGCCCAGAAATTGCGATAAAAGGCGCGCAAGGGGGGAAGTTCATGTACACGCCTCATAATTAGTTATTGATTCGAAACAAAAAAAATAAATGATTTTTCTTTTATAACATATTAAAGGGAAACCTATAACACTAACAAAAAGCATAACATTCAATATAAAATAAGCCTTTGAAAAATAATTCAGAATTTCGGGCTATTTTTTTTACATTATTGACCCCCAAAAAGTATTTTATTAACGCGAAATATCTGAAATGTTAGGTTTATCCTTCCGATAATAATGTAGAGAAAAGCCCCTCCAAATTTCAGAGAAATCGGTCAGCACGAGCAGTTTTTGAAAATACAGTTTCGAGATAATCGTTTCGAGAAATTAAAGTTTTAGTACAGTAGCACTCCGCACTCCGGCGCGCTCGATCATATTACCTATAACTTCGTAAATATTAAAAAAAAAATTTCCTCTCCTCAATACATGCTCAACATACTATAATTTGAAATTATAGAGGTAAAAAACTGATTTTTAAACATCTTTTACATGGACTTCTCCCCTTAAATAGTACTCTGTACATGGTGGAAAATGTGCTCGAGCTGGCTCTGGCCCCAGGATATATCCATGACGCAAACTAAATGATAGCATCACGATGTATTCATGCACCTGTTTATTTTCCGACCGATAAGTGTTCGGGGATGATTATTAATCTGGTCATAATCCACCTCCTCAAGTCAAGTAATTCCACAACAAAAATTGGTGAGTCTAGATACTGGAGCTGGTAGATAGCTTCATTCAAAAATTTACAATCATTGTGTATACGAGTGTGGAGTGAAAATTTCCATGACTTACTTTACAACTGATTTTACTCAGGTACTTATTCCGAACTAAGTGAACTCAAAGATCTTTTTCGGTCTTTTTCGGGACCTGGATTCGTATCCGGGACTCCACATACTAGGAGTTAATGCTCTACCCACTGCCAAAAAAAAAACAGTTTGAAGATTCCATAATCACTAGCTAGCCATGTGGGCTAGCTACAAACTATATGTTCTGCACTAGACACCAAAAACTTTACGTGAAATATTCGTGACCTTTGTAAGTATGTGAATCTAGAAAGTTTGAAATAAACTGTGAAAACAAATATTTAAAAAAGTAGCCAACTAACTTTATTAAGCAGATCGTCTGATCCTCTGTTTATGAGGGTTGGATATTTACACAATGTTTCATAAAACATCACCTTCATTCACATTTACTGCATTAACAGTAGCTCCAATGTTTGAAATAATGTGCAAAACATAATTTCTCAATGCAATTACCGCTTCAACAATCATTGTACGTATTTAATATTTAGGCTAACTAGCTCGCTAACGCGTCAGTCCGAAGCAGCGATCTACTGTCCGCGGGTTCGAATCCCGCCGTGTCCATGGCTGTATTTGTTCGTCTTGTGTTGTCTTAACAGTCGGCGACTGGGCATTAATTAATTAAGTGCAACATTAAAGCTTTAGTAGCGACTAGGCATAACACTAGCGCTTTAGAAAATAAGAAATAAATGTGGAACTTAAAAGAATAATGGAATAATTGATATCGGCTTCTCCCATATGTGTTTTCCTACCGCCATCGCTAAGCATTCGCTTCAAAGGGCAATCCCCTGAGCTTTGGTATTATCACAGAAAAAAATAGAAACGCCGTGTTTTTTTTCAACGAAGAGCTACTCAATTATCCTGTAGCATTTACGTTCAAAATTTCTTATTTCGAGCTGAACAATTGATTAGTTTATTAGAAAATAGCAAGAAAAAAAACAAAATAACAGCCAGATGTTCAGTCGAAATTCTCTATGATTGATTACCCGCGCGGTATCCTTTTCAATATTACACGCACTTTACCGAAAACAAACATCGTATCCTGCGAGGGACTTGCAATCTCATAGCAGTGAAGGGAATGCTTTCAAGCGTGCCATATATATTTTTTCCACACATGCAACCCATCCGTGATGTAATTAGTCATGATAGTTGCTAAACTTTCATGCCCCTCCTAATCCTTTAAACTAGTTCTGCATGAATGCCTTGCCATGATGATGACGACGACGACAATTTAATTCCCGATATTTTCATTTAGCCACGCGAAAAAAAAACTGTAAAAAGGACTCTAAATTGAAAATTACCCTGCGAGAGCGTTCATTAGCTGAAGAGAGGCATATGCGAGTCGGTTTGGTATCAGATGAAAACAATTTCACAGTACCTGCATCCGTTCGCGCAAAGTGCACGTAATATCGAGCACCGGACCCGGAGGGGAGAAGACAATTTATCAGATCGCACATGGTCCGCGCCGCGGTGCAATATGCCAATGCCATCGGGTAAAACTACATATAATACGCGATAAGGACCAATTTGAGCGTTGATGACGGCTTTCGACTGAAGATGCACGAAATGAACGATTCGCATGAACGATCCTGCAGGTATGGTGGCTATGTAACCGTTACTTTTGTTTCAAAGCGAATCTGAAATTTGTGTTCGGTTTTTTTTTCTTCAAAATTATCGCGGCGTTTTTTCTCAAACAAAATATATAATTCTGCAATGGTAGGTACTTATTTCTGTTTCCAATTGAAACGGTTGAAATTCTATTTAAATATTCACTGAAATGCATATTACAACGAACATAAGACATGACGATTACATCAAACCAACTATCAAATGATATAATCAGCGTAACTGATCTGTAGTTCCGCTCAATGCGAAACCACTAAAATTGCATGATTTAAGAGACACCGTCTCATTAAAATTCATGATATTGATCGCGAACAAAAATCCTTTCATTTCCGCTTGCATATTTCACCAAGGAATACAAAGCTGGTGAGAATTTTCCTCTCATGCAAAAACGTAAAACCAACACCGTGACATCAATGCAAACCAGAGACAACTTAGCGGTTGCAAATAAATTTTCGCCCATTTAACCGCAGTCACTTCGTCACGGTTGCAAAAATGCATTGTGCAAGTGTGAGATTTGCATTTCCATCGAACAACCAAAGGGGTACTTTGCATTTATCGACGTTAACAAATCAATTTTATGTTACGTAGACACCCCGAAGGCGAAATAATAAGAAAAGGGTCTTTCGGGTTCAAAGTGCTCTGCTGGGGTCGGAGGCAATTTCGACTTGACAATTGGAGATAATATTTTGCGATTCGAGATCCATTCAAAAGATGTGCAATCATATCTTGAATCAATCCCAGACAAGTGCGCTTGGGGACATAAAAAGTTTTATGGAAGGAAAACGCTCCTCTTTACTTGATGCATGGAACAACAAGACCACTTATCCGTGACCAGGGCAACCGCAACTCGAAATGATAAAAAATGAGAAAATCTCAACACAATTATTCCCATTCTTATTATTTTCATTTCCTATTCACATCGTTGCATTCGAGTTCCGTCATGGTCTGATGTCGTATTTGATGGCAATTCGCCGACTAACACAACGCCATGTCATTCACATATGTACAGTTGGGAACAAAACTCTCCATACACCCTTAAAATTTCATAAATTTAGTTGAAAATGCAAATATTTATGAGAATTTTATATGCAACTTTACTGCAAATGTATTTTTATTAACACGAATTAAAAAAAAATTACAGTAATGTACTTATAACCGTAAAAACAAAAAAAAAAAGAAATTCAGTAGGGACAAAAGTGTTCATACATTATGTAATTGAACTGAAAATTCCACATTATTTAATATAATTTTATATTTCAATATTTTGTTGGGCCGCCGTTGGCATCAGTAACAGCCTGCAACCGTCGTGGCATTGAATCCACCAAATTTTTAGTGACTTCCGGAGTTATTTCTCCCCAGGCTTGTTGAAGCGCAGTTTTGAGTGATTCCTTGCTGCTGATGTGAATTTTCGAGATTTTTCTTTTCATAAGTTCCCAAATATGTTCAATGGGGTTTAAGTTTGGCGACTGAGGAGGAGAATACAGTTACCTTGGTGCATAATAAAGCAACCAGTTCTTTACAAAGCGTGCAGTATGTTTGGGATCGCTGTCCTGCTGGAATATCCAATGCCGGCCAAGACCCAAATTGTCCATGGAAGGTTGCAAGTTTTCTTCTAACAGTCTTTTATAATAGTATTGGTCCATAATACCGTCTATAAAGACCAATCTGCCAACCCCACCCGCTGCAATTACACCTCACACCATCATATTGCCACCGCCGTGTTTTACTGTTGGTATCAAATTCTTCAGTTGCAATGCTGTTCCGTTTTTTCGCCAGATTCTTTCTTTGCCATCATTACCGAACAAGTTGAACTTGCTTTCATCAGTAAATAAGACAGTTTTCCAGAACTCTAAATCCTTTCCTAAATATTGCTTTGCAAATTCAAGTCGAAGCTGCCTATTCTTTTCAGATATTAGCGGTTTTTTACGAGGAACTCTACTTGCATATCCATCGGAACGTAAGATTCTTCGGATGGTTCTAGGGTGAACACACTTATTCGAAGTATTAGCGACATGTTCCGCCAGTTGCCGACCGGTGATCCTTGGGTTTTTGTCGACCTCTTTTATAATCATGCTGATATCCCGCCTAGAAAGTTTCTTTGGTCGTCCATTTCTTGGCTTATTTTCCACTGATCCTGTGTTTTTGTGCTTTTGAATAATGTATTGGACAGTGGCATGGGATAAATTAAAGAAAACTCCAATTGCGCGGTATGATTTTCCACTTCTGTGCTCAGCAATAATTAAATTTTTTATTTCAACACTTACTTCCTTACGCTTGCTCATTTTTCAAACAAACTAATCATTAGATCGTATTCACGCATTTCATAGGAAATACAACGGTTCTTTGAAGAAAAACAACAGTAAAGCAATGCAATGAAGACAAGAGTACACTATCTGATCAATGTATGAACACTTTTGTCCCTACTGAATTTCGCTTTTTCTGGTGTTTTTACGGTTAGAAGCGAATTAATGCAATTTTTTTAAAATATATGTTAATAAAAATACATTTGCAGTAAAATTACATATAAAATTCTCATAAATATTTGCATTTTCTACTAAATTCATGAAATTTTGAGGGTGTATGGAGAGTTTTGTCCCCAGCTGTATGTATATACTGAATGTCAGCTTAGGTACAACACGAAAAACTTACCCAGCAACGGTCACGGTCTGCCGATATTGTCTGAGATCTGTTTGCAACCGAGAAAATGTTTGTGTAATTTGTCGCCAACGTTGGACAAACGACAATAATAACCACCGAGATTTTCAATGAAATTGCCTCGCCGTAATTACCAGACTATGTATTCCCTTGAATTACACTGCAGACTGTAATTTACAGCAGTAATGCTGCACAAAAAAAAACGGGAATCGCGGAAGCGCAAGAAACAATCATTTTCGTATGTTCACCTGTCTTTTTCCGAAGAACCATGAACAATTATCGTAGATAATTGTAGATGGAACATGCCTAAACGGGGCTAATTAAAGATCAAGTGAGTGATTTGTATAATCATGATGATTGAGCAAGCTAGGTGTGGAGCTGAATGATCTGATTGTATCGAGTATAGGTTAGCATATAGAGGGATTAGGTTAACCATGAACTTTTTTTTCTATTTAAAAAAAATCGAAAATAAGATTTTAAATTAAAGTTAAAAATATGAATAAAAAATTTGAAATATACATTAAAGTTAAATATATGAATAAAAAAATTAAAATTAATTTTGGCCAACCATTAGCTCGCAACAGACTTCAACCAAAAATCAACATAAACCAGAGAAATGTTCAGTTCGAAACCGTAGAATTCGTCATTCCAGTATTTCCACCTCAGACCTGTCTACTTTTGAGCAAAAGATACAAATCAAACTTTAATTGTGATGGACAATGATGTTTTATATAATGAGTCCAACGATCAGATGAAGGCTCCATTATACTGTCTTACGGCCTTGGCCAAAGGTAGCTGATATAAAATATATGGAGAATGCCGGTGCACGCGTCGATTACATATCTTTGAGTAGTCTTCGTGGGGTAAGACAGCGAATGGACGATTGTTCCCCATTTATATTGTTTATTGTATTGCGGATTACTTCGGAATGTAGTTTAGATCGCCTCCACCTTACGATGCTTTTGATGGTGTAGCTGCTGACCTACCTTTCGTCGACGGACTACTCTCTGATCCCGTTTTGATCTACGCACTGGGCTGATGTTCTTGGCATATTAGATCGGTAGCGACAAAGCGAAATCTGCTAATGAACACCTCCGGGTTAATATTATCATCTCCGTTCCAATAAAATCGTGGCAGGTCTCAGAAAACGCTCTATGTTTCGTAGCCATTAAGTTGGCCAGCTGATTTGGACTCCTGATTAGGACTCCTGATCCGGTTCTGAGCGCTTGCTTCCATAAGGACTTGCTGATTTTTATAGCTAACCATAGGTTCACTTTGGTGATTGCATATTCGTAAGGGATCTGAATTTGGACCCAAAAAAAAACCGACGTCCCTAAAAAGAGTTGAAACATATAAACTAAAACTTTTCCGACAGAACTCTGACAATTCTACTTCAATCCCAAGGAGAGGACTTACTCCACGCGCGGGTGTCCTAATGATGGAGGAAAAACGGTTAGAATGCTTACTGTACTGTCAATCGGAGGAGATATAGCTGGGAAACCTGCTCTATTGTTCACCGGACAGATAACGATGGATTCGTACCGCTTTCCATCGATTCAGGAAAAGTGGTTTTCGATACAAAGAAGGGGAAGAGATTGTTCAACAATCTCTTCCCCTTCTTTGATCCCTCGCAAAGTCAAGGTAACGAAACTGGACTTTGATGAGAGAAGGGAGAGAAGTCCGTATGAAACGAGCGAACGCGGTAACTAAGCTGTCTCTGCCGCTTCCATTTTAGGTACCCAATCTCAATCTAAATCTAATTAGACTTACCGAACAAGAGGAGATGTATTTTATATTCTAAGGAGATTTGTACCCGCAATACGGGCTGGTCAGAAACGGCAGATGTTAGCGGAGCAATCAGATTAGTATCGCAAGGAGGAACCTAAAAACGTAAGATTGCCACGACCAGAATAACTCAGCCACTTAATGAAGTGGCTAAAGAGGGCCTAGTGAGGGTTGTTAACAATACCAAAAGAAGCGACGGCATCAAATCTCCGGAGACCTGGAAGTTAGTGCGAAAGGCAATTGGCTGGCTTATGTGTAATCGAATATTCGGAGTCAATATTGGTATTGTCACAGATAGCCAAGCTGTAATAAGGTCCCTTGCTGGTACAGTGTTCATAATTGTTACAGAATGCGGTGCATCTCTTAGGGATATCACATTCAGCTGTTCAACTGATTTGGGTACCTGGACATAGGGGTTTTCAGGGTAACTGTGAGGCCGATGAATTACCTTGCTACCGGAGGTCTCATGTTCCTTCTCAATAGGTATACCGATGACATCGGTCAAACTGGACATAAGGCAAAAATATTTTGAGGACGCTAGGAAGTCCTGGGCAGAGCAAGGCAATCCTGGGCAGCAGACAGCATTTAGGTTTAACTCGAAGCGGTCCGCGTTGCAGTGCGGGCGTTCTTACGGGCCACTGCTTCATAGGGCGGCCAACGATTTGACGCAGGGTTCAACGATTTCTGTCGGAGTTGTGGCTCTGAAGACGAGGGGAAATCCGGCTTCCATCTCATGTGCCAGTGCCCAGCTTTGGCAAGGAAAAGGGTGGCGGCACTTGATGCACTCTTTCTCTCAAACCTGACTGAAATATCCCTGGTCAACTTAAATAGGTTCGTCAATGAAAGCAGATGGTTTCCTGATTTCAGAGAGTAGGAGAGAGTAATTAATCATTGTGGCATCACAACGGGCCTCTTTTGTGCCTAGATGTGTCTGTCGGCAGGTCTCTGTCGATCGGCAGCCACTTCAATCTACCTACATACACTCAAAAAAATTTTGGTTGAATTTTACCCTTCTAATAGTAGGAAACTGGTTTCCTACTATTAAAGATGTAAATTTACAAAATTGCGTAAAAAGAATATTTTTCTGTACGACCAAGTGGTGTAATTTTACCCTACATAATGATGCAATTTTATGGCTCTGGCACAAAGGTGAATAGCAAACTAGTAAATTTACACTCTTTTTGCTTCAATTTACAAAAAGCTGTGTATTATTCAGCTGATATGACGTAAAAGCAAAAAAAAATTTGTGATTCGTTATTTTAAACGAAAAAATAAATATATTTCCTATTATCAAAGTATTAGTTATAGACCCACTTTTTAGAGTGTACCTATGTATCTTGCTTGCTTAAGGTTTTCATGCACTCCTATCATCTGGCAGGAAATTGGTTGGTGGGATATCACATAACCAGTCGCTTAGACTCTACTCTGATCCCGAAATTACAGCATGAATTGTTTTGACAAATCTGTCAAAACAACGCTACATACCCTAGAAAGATATGCTGAAAAATCACTTGCTTGCAAGGAATACACGCTGGCTGCATTTTTAGACATCGAGGGAGTATTCAATAATGTATGACCATAGGCGATTGTGAATGTTCTCTAAAACCTGGATGTCAGTTCACAGTTTGTCACATTTATAAATCTTTTGGTAGTTCAACCATCAAGCGAGTAGCGGACATCGATCGTACTGTTCCCAACCATCTCTCTCTCAGGGGTTTGAGACCTAAATCTCAAGCAGAGAGGTGTGGGCTAGAGGGTTATACCTAGGAAATAATGCTGTGCAAATATATACCGATGGCTCCAAATTTAATGGCAGAATGGGGTGCAGTATATTTTCCACTGACCTTAATTTCAAGTTTTGCTGCCGCCTGCCAGAACACTGTAGTGTCTTTCAGGCAGAAGCGTTAGCGGTTCTTGAAACGGTCAATTGCTCTTACATAATCAAATATTCGGAGTGAAAATCTGCATTTGTGGAGTGCCAGTGCCAATCTGCGGAGTGAATATCTAGTAGACAAGCGGAGTTCACATACCTCCCCAAAGCTAGTCCTTGAATGCTATACATCTCTTCATGAGATGTCAAGACATTCAATGATGCAGCTGTTTTGGATGCTAGGATATAGGGACATTAAGGGGAACTGTGAAGCAGAGCCACTAGGAAAGGCTCCCACGCTTCTGCCGGAGGTATTCTGCAGCCTCTCCATTGGCATTAAGATGGCTTCAATTAAACGGATCATCGGCCAAAAGTATTTGAAGGACACTATGCAGTCCTGGGTGGAACAAACTTCCTATGCGATCTGTAGACAATTGTAGAAAACGTTTGACACTGGTTGCCCTAAGGAACTTCTCGATTTAGGAAGGCGGCCCCTCCGTGCAGCGGTAGTTGTCTGGACATTGTCTGTTTGGTAGACATGCAGCATGGCTGGGTGTCCCTTACAACGCTTTTCTCCGGAGCTGCAGATGCGAGGAGAAAGAAGATACAGTTGTGAAAGCCCGACCCTCACTAAAAGAAGAATGAAGACCCTTGGCTCAAACTTCTTTACTTGCCTAACCGAAATGGCTTTAATGGACCTAGAGGAGATCACCCAGTTCATCAAGGATAATAAGGATTGTACACTACTCAATACGGAATTGCAATAGGCTCATGTGTGATTAGATTTTTCCGAACATTGTTCTGAGGAGGCAACCATGATGCTACCTACCTGCTTCTTTTTTTAGCAAATACGGTTAACATGCGTTTCAATCTCATTATTTTTTTTTAGATTTAAATAAAATGCCTCAAAAATTCATTCAAAATCCGTTGGGAAATCGGACTTTCTATCAATTTTATTACATTGGAATATATTCTTTTCTTAATACTTTTTTGCCAAATTTAATTTTTCTATCCATAATTTTCTAGAATTTTCTAATCACGTATCTTTCTGATCATTCATTCATTTAATCGTACCAACCAACCCGCATACATAGATCCTATAAAACTAATTTCAAAGGCCATCAATCGTAGCTATTTACTTTTATGAAATGATGTGATATAATTTCGTCTATGTTTACATCGACTTCAGCGTCCTGCCATACAAATATTTGACTGCAGTCGCACGCAACATAACGCAGCGCATTTGCCATAACGATATTTTGTTGGGAAAATATTCGTCTGTGTACACAGGAAACTGCTACTGTTTCGTTAGTTCTATTCTTTTTCAAGTCACAATGTTTGCAGACAGATTACTTGAGTACCTGAAAGTTATGTTTATTCGCGTGTTAAATACTGCTACTGTTTGTCAGGAGAACGACAGTTTGATATACTGCAGTACAAGGAATATTGTTTCGTTGTAAGGGATTTTTGGTGACAAATACCAAAGACGAATGTCAAAATAGTTATACGGCATTTCAAAGGAACTATCTTCATGATGAATATAGAAACAGAAAAATAATTTATTTCAATTAAATTCCAATCAGACTTTCATGAAACAGCAGTGACAAACATTAATTGTTAAAATGAGGGCTCGACAGTTTTTAAATTTGGGTGAATTGACTTTACAAAGTACTATTCGAATTATAATTAATTACTGTTAAAGTAAAACTGAAGAGTTCTATTAAAACAGTTTACATCTCTCTACAAATGGAATCTTGATTATTATAAATCGTCATTAAACATCATGATTGATTGCATACACTTTTCATTCTTCGTCTTCCCATACGAAATTGATGGACAGGGACCGACAGGAAAATGAGTCAACTTGTCGTTGGGTATAGACAGGAAACTAACATAACACAATGATGCTTCAAATCATCAGGGCGTGAATGATTCGAACGGTGTCTCGTGGGTATTTTTTAATCTAGATAGTTCCTTCAACGGATTTCATGTTAATTTAAAGAAGCGCAGCGAAGGGACGCTCAAGTGATGAATAAGCAGGCGCAAATAATTATCTGGGCGCAGTGAAGAGGAAAAAAGGCAAATCATTAGCATGAAGACAACTTCCTTACTTCTTAACAGAGCATAGTGATTTGGTAAGTTTTAGACATTTAAAATAAAGAGTTCCACTTTAAATTATTTCTCAGGACATGAGCAATTGTTTACACTTCAACAATTTTACAATTTTTACTTGTTTTGTGTCATGAGTTTGCTGGAAAGGGACCAGAGAGTTAAATACATTTTGAGCTAAATTAACCATTGAAATGCTCTATAATTTTACTGATTCGTGTTCCTTTATAACTTTACGCTTTGCCTTTTTGACTCGAGGCCATATTCAAAATTTGGCGATTCAATAACAATGATAACATTGCTAAAAAAAATGAACATCAGTCTCGCATCTTTTCAAAAGCTCTTGCGCGAATTAACGCTCGTAAATTTTGAGAGACGAAACGATAGGTTTTGGTATGTTTGTCATCTAGGCCGATAGAAGAACACTCATTCGACGGTATGCTAGCAAACAATTTTTGACATTAGGGATGGGTCGCTCAGGAGCAAGCCAATCAAAAATAGCTCTGTAAGCCAGCTCTTTAGAAAAAAGAGCAACTCTTTTGAAAAGCTATGTGAGCCATCATTTAGATCTGCTCTGCACACTTCATACCTTCACTTTAGTGGCAAGAGCGATATTGCGGAGCCACTTGAAAAACCACTCGAGCAAATATAGCTTATGCATATACACACGGCAATACTTCATTAGACTACCGTGTGAAGTTGAACGAAATCTAGGCTATTCTATCGTCGAAACATGTACATATGTTTGTATACGACTACACATATTGCACAGACGAAAGAGCCAGCTCCGTGTGAATGAAGAATGAATGATAGCACGGAGCCAGCACCGTGTGCATTGCGAATAAAGTGTGAATGATGGTACTGTGCGAATGATAAGAACGATAAGATATGAATACTCATCGTGTGCGGTTATTGAGGGCGATATTTTGTGAGCACACAGTGTGTGTTTTGCGTGGATACACTTTGCTCTAGTTCACGAGTAGTTGCGCTTTTTCCGCCGTATGAGGTCTATACATGGAATCTAAGCACTCCTTTAACGCATTGGATCTAGATAGCGATAGCCAGGCCGATCCTTTCTAACGGACGCATGGTCTGGTACCCAGTAGTGAAAAAAACTACCTTTGCTGAGTTCAGCGCTTGGTGGCTCTTCGCATTACAGTTGCCTCGACTCCTTTGTCTGCTCTGAACGTGCTGCTTCATCTTCCTCCGCTCGACCACTTTGATAGAAGCACTGCCGCAAAAGCTGCTATCAGGCTTAGGGAGTCGGAACACAACGAGTCAAGATCCTTCGGCCAGGGAAGGATCTTGAAGGATCTCAGTCAAGATCAGTCAAGATCCTATCGAGCGGGGTACGCAGGAACCACGGACTACTTACTCTTCACTCTGTGCTTCGAACGGAGATATCAAGCGACTGTGGGAGATAGGCCAGAATGGAATCAGCAAATGGATGCAGCAGCTCTTAGCATCTACACTGACGGCTCTAAAACAGCGGCAGGAGTGGATGCTGCAGCATATTCTGCGGATGCAGCTATGGAGCCACCTAATCACTGTAGTGTTTTCCAGGTTCTGCTTTTTGCGATACGTAAAGCCGCAGATTTAGCATATGCCAAAGATACTACAAGTGGGGAGATCAACATCTTTACAGACAATCAAGCGGTGGTAAAAGCGCTGATGTGTCAGAGATACAGATCGAAGTGTGTACTCGATTGCATTCAGCCCCTGAATAGACTGAGCCATAACAGAAGAGTCAAAGTTTTCTGGGTTTCCGATCACAAGGGCATTGATGGAAGTGAGAGGGCAGATGCGCTGGCCAAGCATGGGACCAGTCTTCACCTGTCTGGATCGGTAGACATCCCGACTCGTATCCAAACGATCAAGTACTCGATTGACTCTAAAATGGTGCAAGGTGCGATATGCAGATGGCGTGCAACTCAGATTTGCAGTGTAACCAAAATCATGTGGGGGTCATACAATCTTGCAGCGACCTGCTCGAATTAACGCGGACTGACTGCCAACGACTGGTCGGAATCATTATTGGCCACTGTCTTATAGCAGCACATGCCCTGAAAATGGCACTCCTAATCAGCGACATCTGTAGAAAGTGTCAGGAGCTGGAAGTCCCAGAAACAATCCAGCATCTTCTATGTCATTGCCCGGCACTGGGAAAAACCAGGGAGCGCTGCTTCTGTAAACCCTGGCTAGTAGATGTCTCGCACGTGGTGGAGCAGAGGCTGAAGGATATCTTGCAGTTCGCAAAAAAGTTCGGGGATTTCGACGGCCGCTTGGACTATCACTATGGATGAAATAGGTATATATGTGACCGCTTGCCAGCCGGTTTAACTTAACCTAACCTAAGCGTTAGGGTTAAAGGTGCTACTTAAGCTCTACCCACTCTGCTACGCGGGACTACCTTTCGGTATCACTCGACATTTTTACCAGTCGGTTGGTAATCAGTGTTTTTTTTTCTATGATTTCTCATTATTAGGATTTGGCTCTATTTCAATTGTCCCCCATTCTCTTGAGTTCGATCATGGCATTGGAGTTGATCTCCACTACTCAATTCTATTTTGCTGCAGGTTCCAGCATATGTCCCACTAAGTTATGTTATTCAGTGGTAATGCGATGTTCCCAACAAGGAAAACACAAGAAAATTACATGCCTTACATTCTCCTCCCTTCCCTGGGCACATTAATAAGTCACCATGACGAAATCTGCTGAAAGAGCTATGTCTTATCAAGAACTAAATCTGATAGCATCGAAGTCACCATTCTTCCTCTGCACCGAAAGAATAATTTTCAACGTCAAATGATGCTTCCATATCGAATATGTATCGCATTCCAGCTTTAAGGGCTACTTTCGGCATTCGTCCACAGGCTTTAGAATAGCCGATCTTGCTGCAGAGTTCTTTCAGTTTATTCTGGGTTATTGATAGGGTTTCTTTTACGACAATTAGTGGGCTTATACCATCACCAACAGTGGCTGGAGTATATTGCAGAAAGAATATCACGACCACGTTACGCAGCATCTTCGAGTACGTTGTCAAAGGAGATATATTAGTCCCTAGTTTCTTCATGATTATCCTGTAACTGGTTACGGATAGTCATGAAGAAACGGGTCAGGTTACGGATAACTTGTTTTGAGTGTTTACACGAATCATACATCATACTAAGAAATTTGTCTATATTCACATTCAAATAATTTTCTACCAAAAATTATTTGAATGCAAACTTTCGCACGAAAATGTACTACGTGCTTTGCCAACCCTGCCGCCATCTGATTGCCTGTCGTGATCAGATCAGGCGATTGAAAGATACTGTTGTGGTTTTTTTTCAGCTATTTGGATTGGCGAGAGGAAGTGAGATAAATTCGATTTTCGTGCAGAAAGCATCTGGAAGAGACGTTTAGGCTGCAGAAATTGTCAATGCATAATATTTTGTTTGGCATAAACCAAACCTTTTGAGAGCTTTTACCGAAGTTTACCATGACCTGTCCGCACTCTGATGAAGCACATCATATGGAACATGTTTGTTAAGTGGTTTTTTTTGTCATATGATTTTCCCAGTATCTTCATAATGAAGAGCGAAATAACCAAGGATAGTGTGAAAAGAGATATCAGGGTGTCACAGTTCATTGTAAGACCTCTTGGACTTTGATCTTGTTGAGATACCTTGCCGTCTTCCAATATTCTAAACTGCAACAGCTTCAGTATTCAAACATTTAAATAATTTCACCAAAATATCCACCTGATTCTAATTTAAGAAGATTGATTTTCGGTATTTTCTGTATTATAGTTTTCGACCAGAAATCATGATTTTCGAAATAAGGACTCACATTTTTTCTAGTGTCTCATTACTTTTTCTACTCTATATTCTTTGTTTCAAGTCACTTTATGATGTTCAGATCAACTCATCAGATCACATTAACTCCCCCACGAAAATCCTATGACAACAAAAATCCAACTTTATTTATTATGATGCAAGCTGTGCAACACGCTCGTTATAAATTTTCTGTAATGTCACCGCAACTTACATTTGTCTATTTTTCATTAATTGCATAAACTTCGAGTCAGCTTCCCTCGTTTCCTTTTCCAAAAACGACATCCAGCCACGTCTGCATCCTCAAATGGATTTTCACCGTCCGTTCGTTGGCAAACGAAATGATGACTCTGTAAATACAATTTGTGTATTAACGGGGCCTAGATGCAATCCCGGCGCACTCGCTAGCATCCCTCCACGCAATTGTAACTGAAAAACAGTCTGGCCTGGCGTTGCGTGGCGCGTACCAAAAATAGAAGAGCCTTCACTGTTCATTACCAACCGAAACAGTCTGAACGAATTGCTTTTCGCCGGCCTGCCTGCACTGCACGCTCTTCTCGCTCCTACACAATCAGTACGCTGAAAGATGTTAATTTTGCAAAAGATAACACCATGTGGTGTTGATAAATTTTTCGAGTGCTAATGTCATTCCCATCACTAAAAAGAAATTCGCAAATTGCGCATTTCGATTTTTTTGTGTGAGTGCTGAAATCGCAAAACGCATCGGATTCTTCGAATCTCCCGCATTCTCGTCATTCTACCTCGGCCAAAGGGTTCTCAACCGAACACATGACGGCGGATGCTATAAAAAGGCTCCAGATTCGAATCCGCATATGCATCCTTCGCTCCGTTCTCTTATTTGGATCAGTGACCCGTGCGGGAGGTGTTTTGGTGTTTTTCTGGTCGGTGAAGCAAGCAGCTGGTTAGATCGCTCCGACGATGATTAAGTAGGTTAGTCCTGTCCATGTGGCATATGACTCGTTATAAATATTTTCAGAACGAAGGTTCGGTATCGGGTATGGGATGGCAGACAGACTTTTGATTTGATGGACATTTCGGGAATACTATCGCCGTGGTTGGCCTGTTCGGGCGTATGTAGTTTGACTCAGCTTGCGATGATTTATGAGAGTTACGAGAGAAAGAAAACAAAAGGCAAAATTGTATCAAATTACACGTTGTGATAGATCACCTTTGAGCTCCTTAAACGGACATCTGAGGTTCATGTTCGCGTCTATTGGGGTTGGTTGAATGATTTTCTGTAATTTGTGGGAACGCTTATTCAAAATGCTGTTGTTTGAAAAAGACTGATGCCGGGAGGACGATCAGCTGTCGTTTCGATTACATGGAATATTCATTAAGTCCTTGTCGTTTCATTGGTTAAAAGCTGGCTTAGTTTCAGTTACTTAGTACAAAAGATGTCGAAATTTCTATTATAGAAGAAATTACGTTTCAGGAATTCTATTATCAATCGAAAAAACTTCAGAGCCTCTGGTACTCGCACAAACCAATTACACTGGTCAACAAAATTTTGTACCAAGAAAAATACTTACTAATTTTGAAACACCTACCTAACCTGAATACCAAATCATATTTATTCTTATTTGATCAGATCTAGTTTTTGTGCTGCAGCTATTAACAGTTAAATTCAATAATAATCGTTTTTTTACTTGCTTTTACTAATTCAGATTGTTTTGTTTTTCAGTAAAGTGGTGCGACAGCCCAAATCGGGCCCTGCCCTCCAGTAACGACCGCCTCCAATCGTCTCGATCCTGCGACCTGGTTCTCCAATTATTGAACCCCAGTACCTGCTGTCTGCGTCTATCGTGTTTTCCCAGCGTTTCCTCAGCTTACCAACTGGACGCTTCCCTTGTGCTCTACCTTTCAACGTTCTTTTAGGTAGTCTATTGGCCTCCATTCTTTCGACGTGGCCGGCCCATTGTAATTTTCATAATTTAATGCATGTGGATAGAGATGGGACTACTAATCGCACTGCTCTTTGAAAAGAGCAGTGAGCAGTGCGATTGCTCTCTGCTCATGCTGTTCAATTGCTCACTGCTCTTTTGCAGAGCAGATAGTTTTATGAAGAGCAGTGAGCAATTTGGTTGTGTTTTGCTCATGTTGTTCGATTGCTCATTGCTCTTTTGCTGAGCAGAAAGTTTTGAGGCGATCAGTGAGCAATTTGATTGTTTTCTGCTCATGCTATTCAACTGCTCATTGCTCTTTTGCAATACAGAAAATTTTAAATGCTCATCTATTCAGATTCTTTTCTTTCTATCCTTGCGAGTATTTTCGGACTTGCAAGTATTTTATTCAATTATTCAAAAAGTTTTTAGGGCAAAAGTATCGGACAAAATCGGCTAATTTTGGGTTAGAGTGGTTTCGGACATAACGGGCCAAGACCTTTTGCTGTGATACAAAAATTTCGGTTTTGTGGGGGAGTAAGGGGTTTTTTGGCCATAGTTTGGCAAAAACTGCTTTTATGGCGCTTTCGATGATTGAAAGTGGTCGGGGAGTATATTAGTGATATATTAAGGGCAACCAATTTTTTGATAGGGGAAATTGGGCAAAGACGTCCACATTTTCCAAAATTTTTTTTTTGTTCTACCATGTTTTTGGGGACCTTTCTGAGTTGTTTCGGGCGAAATTTCCATACAAATCTGAGAAAAAGCGGCCAAGTTTCGAAGATACGGCAAAAGTAGCTGAAATCGGACAAAATCGGCCAATTTTGGGTTAGAGTGGTTTCGGACATAACGGGCCAAGACCTTTTGCTGTGATACAAAAATTTCGGTTTTGTGGGGGAGTAAGGGGTTTTTTGGCCATAGTTTGGCAAAAACTGCTTTTATGGCGCTTTCGATGATTGAAAGTGGTCGGGGAGTATATTAGTGATATATTAAGGGCGACAAAATTTTTGATAGGGGAAATTGGGCAAAGACGTCCACATTTTCCAAAATTTTTTTTTTGTTCTAGCATGTTTTTGGGGACCTTTCTGAGTTGTTTCGGGCGAAATTTCCATACAAATCTGAGAAAAAGCGGCCAAGTTTCGAAGATACGGCAAAGGTAGCTGAAATCGGACAAAATCGGCCAATTTTGGGTTAGAGTGGTTTCGGGCATAACGGGCCAAGACCTTTGCTGTGACACAAAAATTTCGGTTTTGTAGGGGAGTAAGGGGTTTTTTGGCCATAGTTTGGCAAAAACTGCTTTTATGGCGCTTTCGATGATCGAAAGTGGTCGGGGAGTATATTAGTGATATATTAAGGGCGACCAAATTTTTGATAGGGAAAATTCGGCAAAAACGTCCACATTTTCCAAATTTTTTTTTTGTCTAACATGAATTCGGGGACCATTCTGAGTTGTTTCGGGCGAAATTTCCATACAAATCTAGAAATAAGCGGCCTAGTTTCTAAGATACGTCAAAATCAAATCTGCCCGAAAAAACTGAAAGTAGCACTAAAAATGTTGAGATCCTTTTTGGTTTGCCAGTTGTCTTCTGCGGTGGTGCTCGTGACTGCACTCCAACCCTATCGGGGTTGTGACTCATGTCCAGCCTTACCGAAGAGATTGGCCCCCTAGTGGGTGCATGTTTAATACACGTAAAAATTTGGTTATCATTTCTCAATAAAATTTTCGACAAACTTCATGCTTCGGTGAGGCGAAGTGGAAAACCGATTGTTTTAGATTAGCCAGGAAAAATAAATCTTCGAAATTTAATTACAAACTGCATAATACTGTACATGCATAATAACATTTCACTACGTTGCTTGCATCCAATGTATGTTATGACATTTTGAAAACCACAAAACTACTATACGATTTACCAAGCACTTGGCAATACATTCTTCTGCTAGCAAGTGCCGAATTAATGCAGGCAACGTATTCGCAAACATACTACATCTGTTCTAAACATGAGCATTCATCGCCACGGAAAAATAGTCACATTGTAAGCATACAATGCGATTGCAATCTGAGGCTAGAAATTGCTGTATCAAGCACAAATCGAAGTAACGCAGCACTCGGATCGATGAGGACTTTTGAAATTTTTTTCAACACCAAAATTCAGCTTTCCCCTAATTTTTCCGAAGCACCATGTTAAATTTTCCCGGACTATATAAGGCATTAGGCTGCAATGTTTCCCTAAAAATAAATTTTTTACATTCACATTTGGACTTTTTCCCCACATATTTGGGGTACTGTTAGTGATGAACACGCTGAAAAATTCCAGCAAGATATTTTTACAATAGAAAAACGATACCAATGAAAATGGAGTCCAAGTATGCTGGCGGATTATTGTCGGGGATTATACCGCGACGTTCCTGACGCATAGTATAGGAGAAAGTCATAAAGCAATACTTATATTTATATTGTAACATTGATTATAATCTAATTTTTGTTAAAAATTTGTAGTTAAAATATAACAAAAAGTTCATATTACAATAAAACTATTCGTATCTAAAATACAATATTTGACTACTAATTCTACTTTACTTGACCTCGTTCTTAACACAATCAGCTACAATTTTTCTTGTTACATGAAAAAATTATTTTTTGTTTACCGCTGTTATCGATGAGCAATAACTTTCTTTTGACAAATTTATCCTTAATAGCAAGTCCAAGGACAATGACTTTCGACAAGAGTGCTATCTCTGGCATTTCCTGCGCATGTAGTAAGATAGCCAAAAATATCAAAATTTTTCCACTATCTTAAGGCAACATAGCACCTCCAAATTTTTGAAAAATCGATTTTTGTTTTTTGATTGAATATGTTAGAATGAAGCTTTAAAAACATGATTTTAATAATAAAAAATTGAAATTCTAAAAAAAAAAAATTTTGTGAGTATATATAGCGAAGCGCTCCAAGGTCATTTTTTCTATGATTTTCATTGACTTCGCTATATCGCTACATCGACTTAATCCAAAGTGTAGAGAAAGATAAGTGAGTCATTACCTTTAAAAGAAGCAAAAAAACAGTTAACCTTGGCAAAAAAAAACAACAAAAAAAAGCTGTAAAAAAAGTGTAGAGTCTCCAAAAAAGGTCCGAAAAAAGTCCTACTGACACTAAAATTAATGAAAAATTTTGCCACATATTATGGCCTAGCTATACGACGAAATCCTGATTCAGTTGAAAATATGCCCAAGTAAATTTGGGCAGCATATCACCACAAAATTTCAACTGATGAGAACCCTCAACACTCTTATTGTCCTGTTGGAGAAACGACTTGGTGTAACTGGCGCAAGGCGGAGGCAGCTGGTGATAATGCATTAAAAAATTTCAAGCATCCTCCACCTTTCGATGATGAGGTACAAGAAATTTTAAAGCCTTTTTATGATGACTTATCATCAAAAGATTTATTAAAGCGCTGCTTGGGCAATTTTCCGCAGAATAATAACGAAAGGTCTAATTCTTGTGTTTGGAATTTGGCCCCCAAACATACTTTTCGTGGGAAAAACGTACTAAATATGGCTGCAAATATTTCTGCATGTACATTTAATGAAGGATTTATGGCTATCTTGAAAATAATGCAAGTAATGGGAGTTACGATTGCCGAACGTGCGCTGGAACATGCAGAACATAGAGATGCTGCAAGAATCGACCAGGCGGAAAAACACTCGACTGAGGCATCTAAAGAGGCCAGAACTGCTCGAAGGGAGCAAAAATCTTTGGAAGAGGAGGAGTATGAGCAAGAAGAAGGTACATTGTATGGTCCAGGCATCGCAGATTAATTTTCGGTAAGATTTATTGCAAAAAATATTGAATTTTAACTTTAAGCGCGATTTTCTCGAAACAACGTTTTGCAAGTTGGCGTGCATGATTAAGAAAAACAATATTATCCAATCGTTCTGAAATTTTAACACGTTAATCTGCACATGTTGATGCTCAGAATGAACTACGGATGAAAAAATCGGCACTAAATTTTTTTAGTTATAACCGATTTGTGGGGAAAAAAAACCTCGATTTTCGAAAAAACGCCGCCATTTTTTTATTTTTCAGCCAAATTTTCTTTTTTTAGTTCATTCCAAGGCCGCTTTGATGTTGATCAAAACCACGTTTTTGTTTGTTTTTTCAGACTTTCCTGAGGACAGTTATCATGCACGCCAGGTTTTTTTGGCGTATTTTCCAAAAAGTTGTAGCAGACGACAGGGGGCCACAAAAAATTTTTAACAATTTTTTTAATGTAGTATAAAAGGTGTTAAGTATGTGTAAAAAGTTTCATTAAGATATGTTATTTTATTCAATTAAAAACAAGCCTTTGAAAAAAACATTTTTTTTTAATTTGAATGTGCTACGTCCCCTTAATGTAAGAGTATATGTCTCCAGACAGGACAAATTTTATTTCCTATCTTTCAGCAAACACAAAAAAACATTTCCTATCTCACCAAAACTTTCCGCAATTTCCTTTCGAAATCTTTTTCCAATCGGTATGGCACCCATAAAAGAAGTGTGCCTTTCAAAAGGTCATTGCACTAGTAGGCGTATTATCAGCAGTATTTTACCTTACAATTACGTCAACCTATGGCAAAACCTGCGGGACATATCCGTTCTTTTTTCTGTCATGAAAACTTGTAGGTAATCTGTGCACGACATTTCAATCTGTTCGTCAATAGAAACTACATTGGCCGCAATTACACAAACAATGAACGGAATCCTTAATGACTCCGTTATTGTAGTCACTCTGAATCCTTCATGTCGTACGAGAACAGTGCCACCGAAATGAGCTACCTTGGGTTCCGGTTTCGGAATCAATGCACGCATGTGCACTTTGATAAGGTCGACTCAGACCTGGTTGTGTCTCGAGGGTGCGCAATCCGTGCAGCACGACGGCAATGACAATAATGGATGCATTTTCGGAAGAATGATATTTGAGGGAAATCGCAAATGCTGGGGTTGCTTTACGATGTTTTGTCTTTATTGAGCGCGGCGACGCGACGTGCCGAATATTAGGGATGTTTGCATTTTCGGGAAGATCGTCTGAATAGAGTACGCGTACGTGTGCATTTTATGGATTTGGTGCTTGTATCAATGCAAGTAGTAGTTTTATTGTTACTGCAGAAAGGACATATGGCTGTTTTTTTTTATTGTAAAATAGAAAATAGATTTTTCGTAGCGCGGGATTTGTTGGACAAGAAAGAATAGGTTGTTAAAAAAATCGAGATAATCACTATGTTGCTGGTACTATTCATTTTCTTTTTTTTACGTTCGATCCTGTCCAGATTGCCGAGTTGCGAAGTGGGAACTCTCAACTTTTATGATAGACACTGAAATACTTGGCGCTTTACAATATGATTACAATGCGAATTGAAAGCATTCAATTATTGAAGGGTGCACTAGTTTCATTGTCTTGCGAAGTTTATGACGCGGAACTTACTAGCGAACGGTAATCCGGATTTTCGTATTGGAGACGAGTTTTTAGAAGTGGTTGCACGTGCATGGAAGAATCTAAGATGAGTGGAAATTTAGGATGCACTTTAGTACTACTGGGCTTTGATTATTTGTACTGCGGATTGCGTTTTTGGATTGAATGCGAGGAAAGTAGAAATGAAGGTTTTAATGCCAGCTCAACGATCAGGATAACGTTTTTGCACTTTTCTATTGCTGTGCACACGTCGAATAGGTTAGATGTAGAATTAAAAGAAGTATCCCTTCCGATTTAAGTTAACTGCATTTTTAATAAATCGCATCTAAATAAAACCTATCAAGCGAATGATATGCGTGTGGGTTGGGGAGAGGTGCCTGGCATATTTAAGCACTCATACCAAAAAGACCCATTGTATTCATACCCCTAAAACTGCCATAGTTTTTCTGTTGCAGAGAAACGCACCAAATACTCCGCAGAAGAAGCCCTAGGCAGAATGGACTAAAATCATCCTGTACAACACCTATTCGATACATGCGTCCTAGGCAATCGTGCCCAGTAAGTATGCATATAATGGCTTTACGAACTATCCTACTCTTGTTGAGGAGGAGTCTTGCAGTTGCATTGTTGGGCTCTGAAAGAAATACCTTATCGTGGCTGGCCAACTACCCACTTCCGAAAAATGGTACGCGCAGTTGCGGTCGGCAACCCTGAGGCGGGTTCAAGGCTCTGTAGTGGAGACCCCGAAAGTTGCTTCGCACCATAGTTTTCTGGTATCCATAGCTGGAACAAGCGCTGGTTGAACTAAATATGTTCTTCTCGTAAACTCTCCCTGGCAAATTAGCATATGCATGAATGATTTTATTATGTTAATCAATAATATAATTGAAGAGTTTCACTGCGACATTAGGACCTGGCCTTAAAGTACGACCATGGACAAGTGCTCCAGGGAACATCTGTATGAATAAAGGCTTTTATGCTTTCATACTAAAAGATGTCTGCTTCATCCGAAAGAGAAAAGTCACTTGTTCTGCACGACCTATGTGACTAAGTATCGATACTGCGGGGGCAGGTGTAGCCCCTACCTACTTCGAAGGTAGATCTTGCCGTTGGGAGAGGCCCCCTTAATGGGAGCTCGGCAGTGGCTGTGGTTTATAAGCTATCCGGTATGGAATCGTTATTTTAACGGGCAAAAAATCGATTCTGGATTTGGTGCTTGCTTAGGAGTTTGTGGAGAAGGCGCACACTCCGCCAAATCATATTTGAACATTTTTGATTCAAAAATGGTCAAATATGATTTGGCGCCATATACGTTTCTTTTTAATTCAAATAATCTCACTTCATTTCAATAACGCTGTATCAAAGTGGGTCAACGTTGTATCAAAGTGAGTCTTGCTTGTTTTAATGTTTTATTTTTCATTCAATGATGAAACATTTTGATTTGAAAATAACATTTTTATAATAAAGTGGAATTCAAATAAGATTCCCTTTTGATTTAAAAGTGTTTCAACTTTTGATTTAAAGTGATTCTAAAAAAATCTTAAGTGATGAAATTTTTCTGAGTGTAAAAGCTGAAAGTCTGGAACTTCACGCTTAATTCATGCAAAGTTTGCAGGAAATTATTCTGCATGTCGGCAAGAAGCTCCGTGTCATTGTGGTCTTCATCTTCCAGGCTGTTATCCCCTGTGCGGAATCCCAATCTGTCGCATATCCTATGGACAGACGCTGCTGCTTTCGTCCTTAATTTTAACTTGTAGCAGAGAGCATAACTTAGTTTCACTCACTATTTTGACAAATCAATATTTCCCACAAGACTGCATACATTTAAATGATACTCAAGATTTTAATGACTTCAGACATCTACCTTCCAAAAGACATACGGTTTCCGAGACGTTCTGGTATAAAGAGTTATACCTACAGATGATTCATTTCTAAACGGATATTTTCAATGCAATCACCCAATAATAATTCCGTATTCATTATTTCATTATTATCTTTTTTTTCTATATGCATGTGATAAGATTGTACATTTTTCGGTCTGATTTCGCAAAGTTATCTACTTAAAATAAATAATAGAAGACCTACTGATTGTCATCGAAAAAGTGGTTTCTCTAACCAGTTTTGACAACTTTGTTCTTCAATTATTATAAAAGATAAATGTATTTGTTGTTGTTAAGCTTCATTTTGAGAAATCAATAATAAATTCAATATACCATAGCTGATTGTCATATGAATCAAAACTGTCAGAAATGGCCAGTAGAAAAAAAAACGTGTGATCTTGCTAGAAGGAAAACTATGACATTCGCAAAAAGTACGCAATTTTTCGAGCACGATAAGGTTAAATAAAGCAGACAGTTCGGAAAAGCTTGCACACCCGAGCAGATCAAATTTTGTTAAGAATGTACATATATTGAATACAACAAAACAATTGTTGTTATATTCAATATACTTAACAAAATTTGATCTGCTCGGTTTGCAAAAAAACGCACCTATTATTATATGCATTGCGCATTTCATGCGCTGGAATGTGGGATTTTATTCTGAGTCTATTGAGAATCACAGAATTTTCAAGATAATTGTGTTGGACCATGGTGGCCTTGATTTCATTTTCAACGTTCTAAGATCATTACTATCTTCATTAAATTGTAAATATCTGAAATAAATATATCTAACCAATCATTTCACTCAGACATATAACGATATCTCAAAGAATTTAAATTTTAAATGGTTTTAACTTTTCTTAAATTTATACTTCAATAAATTTCGATAATTTACAGCTTTTAATAATATTTGTTGCAAACAAAATTACATGTTGCCAGACAAAAACTTGAAGCAACAATGGATGCTGCTTCCATACATTTTTCAGCTACTTTTCATAGATATTCGATTTGCCGGCGAAAAGTCAACATAATTTCCGAGAAACTACCAAAACGCTTAAATTAATTTCAATACCAATCGTTCGGAAGAAAGTATACTTACATACAAATTCAATCTCAGTTTCAAATTAACTATGATCCAAAAGATAATTACTTTCTTTCACTCACCTGGAACCACAACACAAATACTCGCCGCAAAGCACACAAATCTATTCTCGCCACATCGACTCTCGACTCGACCGTGTTTCCCGCCAAAATAAATCTGACACATCGTCCACGAATGCAATTGTGCAATATTTTTTCTTTCTACATCGACCTTCAGCCGATCATTTTTCACACTCCCAATTCCACATTGTTTACCTGCATTCCGATCACCTGTGTCTGACCGACCGCTTTCTGCGAAAAACAACCTTCAAACGTACTCCAGATAAAACAAAAAAGTCGCGAAAACTTATCACGGAAATCACGAGAGCTTAATAACGCAACCTGAACCTGCACAATGTACATCACATACTTGCACACAATCGCCACAATCATCATCATCCACTTAGTCAGCGGGGAAGCCTTCTGGTCTGGTGCGCATATTAGTCCATTCGCCGCCTAGCCTGACCGGCCGAAAGTTAAGGCCGGCGCATCGTGCGCCGTTGCTTTATTGCTACATTCGCGATCGCATCCGCTACACGAACGACTTCGTCAGCCCAGCACCGTTAACCCACTTTCCACGTTTGCTCCTAAAAATTTCTGTACGAATGCCTACTTGTATTGGTGTATCCGTTAAAATTGCCGTGATGCGACTGGCGATGACGTCACAGAATTCGCGTAAAGTTTGCAGCGTGTTCATTGTATGGCCGAAAAGTAGAAAGTTCATTTGAAGATTTGTTTACTATGTGCTTACCCCTGCCGGCTTTGATTTAGTACACAAGCAAAGCATGCGAAGCGGTTAATAAAGAACGAGTCTCGAAAAATTGGGGAAAATCGAAACAGGTTTGAGGAGAGCGTTTATGTTCGAATTTCAGAGACGCCACGCCACGAAAGTCGAAATTAGACGCTACAAGGGGAATAGACGCACATGAGTTTCTCCTGCGTTTTTTTTCGTGGAGGAGAAAATGTTGATTTTCGAAACGTTTCGTGGTTTTTGTAGCGGAAGAGAATGAAATGATGCTGAGAGAGAAGTTTAGTTGGAAATGTTGCAGAAGAATGAATTTTGTTTAGATGTATGTGTCTGAAATATATGTTTGGATACATATGCTAATTGATGTACAATACTGCAAATTGGTAAATAATTTAAGTAATATAGTGTATCAAAAGTCAAAATGGAACAAATATACTTAACAGGCTTCAAATTGAAAAAAATAAAGGAAAAATGATATCAAAGAAAACCTTTTAATACATTTTTCAATCGACTTCAAAAATTAAAAGCAACACAGTGCTGGTTTGATTTGCATAGCCTGAGAGAACTAAAGCTAATTTTTCCTAATACTCTTTTTACAATACTAGCGAACAATACTTACGAAATTATCTTTTGTGGTCACGAATATCTTTGAAAAATTGCTGGCAGTACTAGCGTCATGCAACATGTTTCATAAGCTTTCTGCTCGACTCAGCCCAAAATCTGCCGTAGATACATCAACAGTTTCGCTTCACATTAATTCGCTTCGAATTTCTTCTATAGCTCGTCAAAATATACACCTGTCCTTGTTTTCCCAGTTGCAGGCATTACTATAATTGTGCGATAGACGTTATGATTCTACGAATCGAATGATTTTCCCCACTACTGCCGCTATCGATATGGTGGTGACGGTAGTAAAACGAGAATTGGAACTGCGAATTTCGAAATTATTCGTTAAAGGAGAGCGCATCATCATAAGTATTTTAACCGTGGTGTTGAACTGACGCGGCCGTAACACGCTCGTTAACTGGGACAATTCGAGTAAATTGAAATTCCGTGTATCTCATCAAAATCAATTCAAGTGTCTGCAGTTTCTCAAGTGCAATAAAGATTATCGTGATCGAAGTGAACGCTCATTTCTCTTAAGTGATAAACGCGCTCGAAAAAAGTTCTAATCGAAACGAAAACTTCACAACATCATCAATCGGAATAATTTGCATCGACGTAAAGTGAAAAATAATCGAAGAAAAATGACAGCCATTCAAGTACGCCCTTTAGGAACGACCTACAGCCGAAGTGCAACAACCGCTCCACCACCACCGCCGCCGCCACAAAATCGATCTGTGCCTCCACTACGAGCCGTGCGTTGTTTGTTCGGTCCACCGGATCCCGTCGAAACTAGACGTATCCTTGAAGAGGATACGCAGGCCAATCTACGACGTTTCGAAGCGCGCTATCAAATTCTGGAGCCACTCCCGCAAGCAGAAGAAGCAATCGCTGCTGACCTTGGTGTAGTAGCACGAGAGCCAATAAGCTCTGCCGCGAGTGGCGAAAGTGGAGTCCAATGTGCCGAAGTAACTGTTTGTGAGGCAAGGGATCGTGTCAGTTCATGTCTGAATGATCGAGTACAAGTACAGTCGACCGGGTCGCAACAAGCTTGTGCTAGATCGTCACCGTCTGATTCTGTTGCTGAGATATCATCTGCACTTGGAGCCGTTCGCCATAGTCCTGCAGCGTTGGGAGTCTATTCGTTCAGGAAGAAACCGTATCCGCCCAAGAAGCAGTCACGAACAAATGGTGAGTTGATGATTTTGTAGTTATGGTGGAGGGTTTTGATGAAAAAATATGAAAATTTTCTGGTACTTGTTGGCGAGAAAATTGGAGTCGCCCACTTTGAGTTACTGGAGCACAAGTACCGTTTTCCTTGAACTTAGTTCGGTGAACTTCGTTTCGAAAACACCATTCGAGCTTCGATTGAGACTTCCATCCAATCGAAGGTTAGACAATATATATATATAAAAAAATATTTCTTGTAGAATCTTGTTTAGTTCTTGCTATTATATAATATTACTTAGGAAAGAGGATTCAGGGTTTCCGTGACGTCGTGAATTATGAGCATAGTTTGGAAAAACAGCCCAAAATAATTTAAATGTCTGCCATTCATTGTTCATTATTTCTTCTAAGTTCAGATACTTTCGAATCGAAAACTGAATTAGGGTCAAGTTTATTCAAATTCTTTGAAAACTAAAAATCTAACCTTTTGTGGTTTGACGTCTTCTTTAATTTGTTTTCATATATTTGTATAAAAAGTAAAAATTTTGATAAACTGTTCTTCGAAACCAAATTTAGTAATAGAAAAACTAAAGTAATCTTTATGATCATCAAAAAATATTTTCTAATATCTTGCTTAGTTTGAGGGATAATTTGTTTCAAATTTCCGCTTTAATTTTGAGGAGTCCAAAATATGAAACCGTCATTTCTGGGGGGGGGGGGATCAGTGAAACCATACTCTTTCTACAAAATTCGTGGGTAGTTTTTTGAACATTGAAAATTCACAACTTTTTCTTGATTTAATTGAATTATTTATGGTAGGTAGGTCCCAAAATATGTCAAATAAGATTTGACTCAAAAATTGACTTAGTACACTAGAAGACTCGGTAGTGAAGTGCTACGCTCCTAGGATATTTATTTAATTTACTACGTCTGAACTAGGCAGGAAAAAATAATTTTGTATTCAGTTCTTAAAGTATTGTCGAAATCAATCCATTGTAGCAAGCGTCTACTCAAGGTATTACTACGCTGACAAGCCCCGACACTTTTTAAAATTTCTGAAATCTTTTCTCCGCACAATTATGTCACCTCTTTTTGGCGTGTTTGTTTTATTTGCATGAATAAAAAAAGTAATTCAATCAGGTGATTTTTGGCAGCCAAAACTCTCAAACCTTTCCCAGACACTAAAGTCCTAAATGCGTCGGGACGTTAGTCTCCTAAAAGTATCAACATCTATCGCTGGAGTTCTGTCGTTTTTCGACTCAATTTTGCGATAGTTATCGAGTTTTCCAGTTATCGATACCAGTTATCGAGTTTTCCTTCCTTTCGTCCTTTTAACTTCCTGGTTTGTGTCTTAAGTGTATGCGGCCCAGTTGAAGGATGGCCACATTTAAGATCTTCGCCTCTTAAGGCATATGAAGTTTTCAATTTTTTTTCTCGAACCTATGCTCGTCTTTGTCAAAGTTCGTATTATGGGCGTGGTTGCCTTTGTTCTCATGATTTTGTACTGATGCGGGGAAAAACTTTTTTCATTGCCAAGATGATGTCATCCTCAGAAATAAGTGGACTTATCGAGCATTTTATGGACTGGACTTGTGAAGTGGGTTGTGGTTTGTGAGGAACTTATCAAACATTTAATGCTCGATAAGCTCTCCACAATTCACACTGAATTTCATTTTGTATTTTATGTACTTTGCCCTCGATCAAGTTAGTTTCGAAATTCTTTATTGCTGACTTCTTTATTTTGTACTTCATTTTGGGCTTCTTTGTTTTGAACTTCTTTGTTTTAGACTTCTTTGTTTTAGACTTCTTTGTTTTAGACTTCTTTATTTTGGACTTCTTTATTTTGGACTTCTTTATTTTGGACTTCTTTATTTTGGGCTTCTTTATTTTGGACTTCTTTGTTTTGGACTTCTTTATTTTGGACTTATTTAGCCTGTGCATCTGAATTTCTTTTACTCGAGTCTTCTGGATTTTGTTTTTAGTTTGAACTTCATTAGTTTTGTCTTCTGAATTTCCTAGTTTCGGTTTCTAGATCTCTTTGAGTTTGATTTCTTGAATTGTTTTACGTTTGGTCTTCTAGACTTCTTTAGTTTGGCCTTCTTCAGTTTCGACTTCTTCAGTCTGAACTTGATCAGTTTGGATTTGTCCCATTTACCGTCATATTGTGGCATAATAGCCAATAGTCACATCACTAGTATATACAACAACAAAAATTGTCGGTTTTGACTCCTCTGTTCTAAAAAAAATCACTATCTGTCCTTCGTTTATTATTCCCTATAGCATCCAGGTAATTCTAAAGATCATCTTCGTTGTGAAGTGCGATTTTTGAAGTACTAGTAGCTCCATTTGGTTCTTATGTAATCAGATATACGGAATGAGTATCTTTATTATCACTGACAGCTAAGCAGCTTCACTAGTGATTCACAACCTTTTTGTAGCTGTCACTCCTAAGGAGGAAAAATTTTTTGCAAAGCCCTCTTTGTGAGCATTATACAGTGCTTCTCAATAGGGAAGATAGGATTTTGACAGCTCATAGCGGCCATTTTGGATTCTGAAAATCTGACATTAGCTGTCAATTGTGTTTAGTTAGGTTTGCCATTTAATCATAAATAAATTCACGCTTCCACAACGTTTGCAAATTGTTTTTACGAAAAATCAAGAAGTTCGAAAAATTTACGGAAAATCAGATATCAAGAAAAGTCGTGTTTTCGGATGATACGCATTTCTGGCTGAACGGCTATTTAAACAAACAAAATTGCCGTTACTACTATGAGTCAAACCCACAAGTGATTCACGAATTACCATTACACCCACAGAAACTCACGGTTTAATGTGCATTTTGGTATGGTGGCATTATCGGGCCGTACTTTTTCAAAAATGCTGAGGGTCGCACAGTTACCGTGAATGGCGAGAAAATTGATGAAATCGATGTTGATGACATTCTCTTTCAACAAGATGGTGCATCATGCCACGCAGCCAGAGTTACGATGGATTTATTGCGCGGACAGTTTGGTGATTCGATAATATCGCGAAATGGCCCTCACAACTGGCCACCGAGATCGTGTGACTTAACACCATTGGATTATTTTCTTTAGGACTATGTTAAGTCTAAGGTTTATGTGAACAAACCAACAACTCTTGATGAGCTTGAAGTCAACATACGAGCCACTATTGCTGCCATTCCAGAGGAAATGGTGCACTGAGTCATCGAAAATTGGAGCGAGCGTATACACCAATGCAAAAAAAAGTCGCGGTGGTTATTTGAATATTTTATTCAAATCATAAATGGCATAAATTTTCCATCAAATAAAGCTATTTTGCACCATTTTTGGTCGAAATATTCATATTTTATTTCAATTTCAAATTCTATCGCTCTTATTGGGAAACCCTGTATTTGTGTTGAGGTCATCTATGTTTACGTGATCGTAAACGATCTCTAGAATAGATCACTGGAATAATTGTTCTACTAGATTTGGAGTTTATAATTCGCATTCATTGTAGGGCTATTCAGCATGATTGTATTACCCTCGATAGTGGGCTTATCCATGTGGTTACCGATGGCTAAAATCTAAACAATAAAGTCGGGAGTGATGTATACTCGAATGAGCATAATCTAAAGCTGTCTCATGGTAGTGTCTTTCAGGCCGAGGTTGTGGCTATTTTCCAAGCAAACGACTGGCTTCTGTGTAATCAAATATGCGGAGCTAATATTGGTATTTTCACAGATATCCAAGCGACTGTTAAATCCCTTGCTGGTCGTTGTACAGTGTCCAGTTGTCGCTGGATGCCGTGCAAATCTGTTAGAGAGATGTCCAAACACTCGGCGGTACAATTGATTTTGGTATCTGGACATAGGTATAGCCAGGGCAACTGTGAGTCCGATGAACTTCGTGAGGCTTGATACCTTCCTACTGGATGTCTCATTCTTCTTCTCCATAGGAATACCGATATCATAGGTAAAATCAGGCAAACATATTTCGCGGGTGCTAGGAAGTCTTGGGCCGATGAATCATCCGGTGCGATAACAAGACAGTCCTGGGTCTTCATTGACATAAATCGCATCAGGCAGCTACTAGGCTTAATCCATAGTGATCTGCGCGGTCTCACGGGCCACTGCCTGATAGGACGCCACGCGCGACGGTTGAGAGCAGAGTTCAACAACTTTTGTTGGATCTGTTGTTCAGAGGGCGAAGAGGAATCCGTCTCATGTTCCAGTGTCCAGCTTTGGCAAGTAGAGAGGGGTAACACTTGATGCACCTTTCCTCTCAAATTGGACCGACCTATAACTGGTTGAGCTAAAGCGGATAATGCGGTTTAACAAAGAAAGCAGATGACTTCCTGATGTGACTAGCGGAGAGAAAACTACTGTCGCATCACAACGGGCATATTTCTGCATTTGTATGTCGGCAGGTGGCACAGCCTACCTATCAACCTAACTAGCTACCTTTAACTTCCTGCATTCCCTATTTGCATCAGGTCAGAAACGGCAGGTAAAGATACTTCTCTTGAAAAGTTGTGTTTTCGGGTACGTTTGACCCATTAAAAAATCGAGACTCAATGATAGAGGTGCAGCCAGTCCTCTTGAGGCTAACTTTAAAACGTTCTAGAAATATAACTGCACTTTTTTTAAAATTTTATTCTGATCATCTCTTTAATGGATCTCACTTAGATTATAATGCAGTAGTGAAAACATTTATCTATTTTAAAATAATATATCCAGCGCCAGAAACTGCCAAAATTACTTAATCTTAAAACCAACTTTTCTAAATAATATATTCTTCAAAAGAGTACAATAAAATATTTTCCGAAATTAGGCGATCACCTCGCATCTGTCTATTCTCGAAACGAATATCGATCTGACATCAATGACCCTTAGACCCTTATTTTCTGGCACCACTATGCATGTGGCAAAAACGATACTACACATACGAGTCGTCTCTCACCACATCCGATAAAAATCCATGTAGGTCTCCACACACGGCGGCCATACGTACACCATACAGCTCTAAATCCGATTTATACCTTGCAAACGGTGCATTGTGTGCATTCAAGTGTGACTACCTTGATGGTTTTATTTCACGGACTATATACATAAAAACCTACTTGCACAGACCACATCGATTCTGTCCATCGAACTCACCCTCACGACGCACGAAACGGAAAGGAAAACCCCGAAAAAAAATCAATGAAGTTGGTTGGATTCCGATCGCTCTGTTCAGTTACTTCCTCCCATTACCAGTTTGGAAATTCATTACGCACGTACATATGGATGTACTATATCAGAAAGGGATCGCCTTACGAAGCACCAGCTGTGCTTAACGCGATCGTATAATCCATTTCCTTGCGCTATCATCATCCACCATATCAACCTGCATGTGAACAACTTGTATGACTTCGATAAGACAGCATTCCGTTATTTGTCTGCTGAGACACGACGTACATATTTGGAATTCTCGTAAATATTAATATCGAAAGTAACGAAAAGCTGGAGATTTGTTTTGCAGCCAGCTGTGCTACTGTTCTCAACAGTAGCAAAACTTGACTGGAACATATCTTGCTTTTAATTAAATTATCTTGATCTTGCTTATGAATTATTCCCAGCGAATTCATGAATTAAATATTGTTTGAGTTGATTGATTGTATTATCAATTTGTTTGATGTTTTTTTCGGTTGAATGGTCGAGGCAAGTAAGGTGCATCTGATAAGAAATGCATAGGGGTTGATAGGAAATTCGGAAACCACGATATCCTTTCGCGATGTGTTCCCAAAAAACCGTATCGCAGGGGAGGTACTAAAGTTTTAAAAGGATTCAAGCGTAAAGAAGGGAAGGGAATTTCGATATTCATAGCAATAAACTGAAATCTGTCCAAAAACAATTCGTGCTTTTTGCTTTGAGAGATCTCTATTATTCACACGATTTTAAAATTTCCAACTTATAGTTACAGACTTAGTCTCTTAAATCTAGCGACATTTTCCTCACGCTTCATTTTTGATGCTATCAGGGGTTTGGTTACCGTAGAATACCGTAATTAAATCACTATTAATAATCCTGTAAGATAGACTACATCTCCTTAATGAGCATCAACATCACACTGTCTAAGTAAGTGCAGAATTCTCAGTGAGAGAAAATATCAGAACCCAATAGAAAAGGTTAATTAGCTGCCAAACGGCGTCCAATCTCGATAGCCGTCAAGCAAAGTCCAAAAAGTATTTTGGTTTATACGATGTAGTATATGAGCCTGGGTGGGTTTATAGCCAATAACTCCTTTAAAGGCACATAATCATTTTATTACTTTTCTTGGAAGGTCCTTGAAGGATGTCGATTATTATACATATAAATCACTTCAATTCTTCTTCTTTCTAAGAGTTTATTATTTTTGAAGTATTTTTGCCACAGATTGAACATTCAGGTGAATTTTAACGTTGATCTCCGCAAATCTGTTAAGTCTTTCTTGAAATTATAACTTTAGTGTCGAGATTTAACCCTTAGAGTGTATATTTCTTGGGAATCACGTAAAGTGCACACTTGGGTATCCGACACCCTGACGAGTTCTATGCTGATTTGCTCTGCTGCAATGGAATATTTTATTACAAAAAAATTATGGGATGTACTTTAATATATCTCCTTCAAAACTATGCGAATTTTATATTAATTTATTAATTTTTAATTTGTTTAAAAAATTGTTGAACGAAAAAAAGTTGAAAAAATGGTTTTTTTAACTTAATGTTGTTGGGTGTCAGGCACCCACAATGCACTTTAAGGGTTAATTTGCGTGCATAAATAATTGTGGGCCAGAAAGTTCAACAAGTTTCATTTGAGCATAATCGAACAATCTTATTTTCTGTATTCTTTTTTATTAATTTCTTTACTCTTTGTATTATTTTCCTTTTGAATATATTCTTTACTTTTTTAATTAGTTTCTTTATTTTATTTTTTAATTATTATTATTATTTTTTATTCAGCTTACTTTTTTTTTACTATTTTCTTTATTTTTGATTATATTCCTTTATTTTGATGTTTTTGTTTTTCGTTGCTCTTGAAAGTTTTTTCCACTTTTTTTACTTTATTTTTATTATTTTCTTTCCCTTTATTTCTGATAATTTTCTTTTTTTTTTCTTATAATTTTCTTTCCTTTTTTCTTATAATTTTCTTTCCTTTTTTCTGATAATTTTTTTCTGGTAATGTTCTTACATTTTTTTTTCATAATTTTCTTTCTATTTTTTCTGATTATTTCTTTCTATTTTTTCTGATTATTTCTTTTCCTTTTTTCCGATAATTTTCTTTCCATTTTTTCTGATAATTATCTTTCCTTTTTTGATGACTTTCTTTCCTGTTTTTCTGATAATTCTCTTTTCTTTTTTTCTGATAATTGTCTCCTTTTTTTTTTTGATAATTTCCTTTCCTTTTTTCTATTTATTTACCTCCCCTTTTTATTTTTATTCTTTCCATTACTTTTTTTTCATTCTTTCCTATTTTTGAATCATTTCTTTCCTTTTTTGATTACTTCATTTTTCCTTTTTTGATGCTATCCTTTTGTTTTGATTTTTTCCTTTCTTTTTATGATTATTTCATTTTTTGATTCTTTCCTTTTATGATCATTTCAATTTTTGATTCTTTCCTTTTTTGTTTCTTTCCTTTCCGGTTTTGATTCCTTCCTTCTTTGATTCCTTCTTTTCTTTTTTAATTTTCTCCTTTCTTTTTTCATCCTTTCCTTGTTTTAACTATTTCCTTTTTTTAGTTCTATCCTTTCCTTTTTTTAATTCTATCCTTTCCTTTTTTTAATTCTATACTTTTTTATTTTTGATTCTATCCTTTCCTTTTTTGATTGTATCCTTTCCTTTTTTGATTCTATCCTTTCCTTTTTTTGATTATATCCTTTCCTTTTTTTGATTATACCCCTTCCTTTTTTTGATTATATCCTTTCCTTTTTTGATTCTATCCTTTCTTTTGATTCTTTCCTATTTTTTTTTGATTATTGATGCCCTTTTCTTTTTTGATTATTGATGTCCTTTTCTTTTTTGATTATTGATGTTCTTTCCTTTATTATGATTGATTCCTTTCTCTTTTTAGTTGTGTCCTTGTTTTGATTGTTTTCTTTTGGATTACTTTTCAGTTTTTATTAGTTCTTTATTTTGTTTTATTCTTTTAGTTTATCGTTTTTGATGTTTTGCGTTAAAAGCACTGTCGTTATTCAGCTTCTAGAAATCCAGGAGAATTATGATTGAAGCTATTTGCCATCTCCTCCTCGGTTGTCTAATTACTAGGTTTGTTGATTTATATTCATTGGCCTCCTTGATCTCGTTGACCCATCTAACTGCGGTTGTTTATCAAAGGGACACTTTAAAGCAAGTGTACACCATTCCTGTAAATTGGAAGAACTGAAGGAAGCTCTTCATAGTTTTTTTTTCTTCTGGAAAGCTTTCTGTCTTTTATCATAACCACTTTAAAGTCCTCGAATTTTACAGATGAAGCTTTTTTGGGGGTTGATTCATCATATTGTACTTTTTACTCTGTCGAAAATTGGTTGAACATTTTTTGCGGAACGTTTCCTAGTAAAAAAAACAACCCTTTAGTTCAGTTGGTCTAATAAAAATTTCTAGGCTTTATAGTTTGGTGATTTCATTAAGATAGTGAGGCACTAGATTCGTCTCTTGTTACCATTGATCCATCATATCGCACGACGGGTGTTTGCATCGTCTATAGGTTGGCTATATACGTAGTTGATAGCCCGGATTACCAAACTCATGCCTATTTAGTATTGGGAGTGGAACCCAAATTAGTTTGATCCGTTTACAAAAGATGGCTCAGACTGTTTTATAATGATAGCTGATTTCGCTAGAGAGGTTAGATATCTATCAATAATATTCAATTTACATCGTTTCGAGTATCGTAAAATAATTTTTTTTTTCTTTTACCGCGTTGAATGTGTCAAATTTTGTGTTAACTAAGCAATATTTGCGGCAGGTTTTAGTTTTCTGCTTTAATTGGAAGAAAATGGCAGCTGAAGCGCGTTGAATGCTTGTGGAACTTTATGGTGACACTGTCCCAACTTATAGATAAATAATGTAGGGAACAGTTTCGACGTTTCAAGAATTGTGATTTCAGCGTTGAAGGCAATCATCGCTCAAGACACCCAACAAATTTGAAGACAATGAATTGAAGGCATTACTCGATTGAAGATCCGAGGCACAAACACAAGAGGAGCTTGGAAAATCATTGAGAGTGACTCAACAAGCAGTTTCTGTACGATTGAAATCCATGGGAATAGTTCAAAAGCAGGGAAAATCGGGTGCCTTATAAACTCAAATCGAAAGACGTGTTTTCAGTTCCGAACAGCTGATTCAAAGACAACAAAGAAAGGGTTATTTTTAAGTAATACTTTTTTAATATAGTAATACTTTCGTTAATCTATTCGTTCAATTTTTTTCCTGAAATAAATGCATTTTCAACCACTAAATAGGCAAGAGCAGTAACGAACTGATTTGTATATTTATTAGTTTGTCTATGAAGAAAAAAATCGTTCGAAGATAGATAAAATATTGCACATATTTTCTCCACTTAAATTTCGAACTCAAAAAATCGAGGAATTATGCAGAATAAAATCATCCATCAAGCAAATAGTGCAGATCAGTAAAGACATAGATACGCTACCATTACTAAAACAATCTTTCTCGTTACGATACAGCTTTTTGTCACGCAACAAAATATTTTATCATTAAAACAAACGGGATTTATTCTAGTTTCTCGTTTGTTTACCAATGAAATCAGCATTTTACGTTGCCCCCATTTCAATGAATCGCCATTATCATTCGCTCTTGTTTGCTTTCTCGACTGCCTCTGCTATATTTAGATATTTCAATCATTTGAAACAACGACGATGTGTTTATTTCACTTGTGGAAAGCTTAAAGCGTCCTCAACCAATACCAGTCACAAGATTCTCGATGCTATTTCACATGAATGACTTTTCGCGCCAGAAACAAATACTCCTAAAATTGGCTGCGCACCAAAACTAAGTGATCTTCTTACGAAGAACAAAATATATAATTTATATAAATTCCAATTGAATTGAGATTTTATTTTTTTTCTAATGGAGATTTTATTTAATTTCTTACAGACTCGAACGGCAGACAAAATCCATCGGATACGACGAATATTTAGTTGCGGGCAAGATATCGATGGCCTGAGTCAGTCATGTGTTGACGACTTTTGTCACAAGCCCTCAAATCGAATCCTAAGCTACAGTTCGCGTATCCTCCGATAGCTGGAACTCAATTCGGAATCTCTGTGACAAGGCAAAGACTGCACTTCACAACGAATCCACGCAGATTGCGAGTGGATTTTTGGAATCGTGCTCCACACACTTACTGTCTTGGCCCCGGCGAGGAGTAATGTCGGATGATATGGGAAAACAATGGCGAAGCAATTGTGTTTGTAGCTTTGAAAATGCGATCAGATCTAGCTGATCCGACCTGTATTACATAATTGTACATAAAAACCAAACATAATTTAAATATTATCGAATGATGATTATTGTTGAAAACATGAATATTATACACGTACGAAAAAATAAGAATATTTATTGTAAAAAAGGTTATCAGTAAAAATACGAAATTCCATGAAGGTCTCAAGATTAGAAAAATTAAGTAATGAAATGCTTAGCATAAATAAAATTTTGAAAATAATATGTATTTTATTTTTATCGCTCCTTATTTTAACTGGTCTATGTAACCATGTTGAAATGTTGAAATAATATCAAAACGATTGCTAAGCAATCGAAAACTTTAACCTTTTTTGCAAAATCACCAGAAAAAAAAACGGTTTTACGCTGTATAGTAAAATTTGCGTACGAAATAGCACGCGATAGTCTGCTTTGTCATTGTTTGTGAGGGAATGAAGTCGAATCGAGACGAGACACTCAAATTGTAAACGCAAACACTATTCTAATTGTTTGTGACTTTGTTCAGCATCTGCTGAGAAATAAAAATTTTTGCGCTCAGCCATACAGTCTACAGGCAAAAAGCGATAGTAGGCCGCACACTCGAAGCGTGCTAATTTTTTTCAATGCTACAAAATACGTTACTGCTCTTGTCTCCGCGCGCAGCTAGTAGTCTACGCAAAACAACTAGCTTTCGAAAACAAACACGAAACGCCCAATCACATATCATTCGCATATCTCATGATATGCTCCACGTATGTTGTTCGGACTAAGCTAAATAGTGGAGGTCTAAAAGCAGAAAACAAGCAACCAACTATACAAAATACATGCATAGCATACAAAATGCTATAGCTGGGCTTGCGTCCGTTAGGCATTCGTGACCGTGGGGCTCCATACTACTACAGCATGTTGTAGAATGGTTGCCAATCCACATCCACCTACGTTTTGATACTTCGGAACTATTTCGAGCTGTTGCTTAGGAAGGAGAAGAATAACAAATAGCAGTGAACGTCGAAACTGAGATTTCTCTGCGATGGTGATGGCGTCATTGGCTTTTAGTTCAAAACAAGATTTGGCGCGAAAAAACATGATTCTAGTCTTAGGCTAAGTGCACACTTGTGAGCTAGTGCGGCAGTAGATTGTGAAAATAATTTCAAGGGGGAAAGCAAATTTGTGATAAGGAAAGAGGCCTGAATAATTTCACTCAAAATAAATTTTTTATTTCATGCATCCAAGGTGCCGTACACTAAGGTTGATAAAACTGACCTACTGCGAATAACTCCTTAATTTGAACAGAAAATGTTTACTTGCAGAATCTGAATTGATTTTTTAGTTGTTCACAGCTTGAATGATATGATTGTGTTATTTGAAACGAGGAAAACCTTAAAATAATTTAGTTTATAGAGAAGAGATGCTCAGGACACTATTCTGAGAGTCACCTCACGTGAGATTTCTTGTCATTTGCAAAGTCACGTCACCTAGGAACCGGTGTTCGAAGAGTCACGTGAAGTGACTCTGGATGAGGTGACTACGAATTTGTGTTTGAATGGCAATCCCTGAAAATTGACAGTTGAAATTTTAAAAATTTAAACAAAAACTGAACTGAGAACTCCCATAGGGGTGAAAAGCTAAGCACCTGGGGATAAGTGAAATAAAAAAGCAGAATAGCATTTACAAGTGTAACAGGCATACTAAAATTTGTTTCAACAAAATTGAAAATGTTAGGATTTGAAAAATAAAATGCTGAATATTCAAAGCATTTTTTATGTATTCGTTGTGTTGTTTTGGGTTTTCTTAGGAATAGTGTCATAAATGACGATGTATGACTTCCCACAGCGCAGGAGCGTGATGAAATCGGGGAATAGGTCAGCATGTTTCTATAATTGTTATTGGCCAACTTCTGCTGCGCTGATTTGTTGCTCTGACAAATCAAATACTTTCTCTGTACTCGGCATTCCTTTATCTAGAGACAATAAATTTGTTGTCTCGTCTTCCAACGCGGAAAACTGTAGCACAGCATTCGGCCCTCCTCCTGTGGCAGGTATTTCTTTTTAATTGTGGGTGTTTTTTTCATTGTAGTTTTTAATTTAAAATCGCTTCATAGCTAAAATATATTTTGTTGAATACGCTTTCGCAGAATAATTGAAAATATATTGTCAAATTTCAAAAATCAATTCAATTTCAAATTATTTACCTTTTGTCACACGGCTTCGATTTTTATTGGTGGTCGGATATTGTTTAATTTATCAGCAAATGTCTGCGATTGTGCATTGAAATTTGCCTTTCCTATACAATCTAAGCTTTATTTAAATTTTCCTTCTTTGCCTTCGAAATTTCACTTCCTACAAATTGCGTCCGAACGCACTTGCTTTTAGCTATCGGAATAGCCGATAAAACGAAAATATCACTTGAGGTGAGATAAAGTCACATCACGTGACGCTTAGAATGCCAGATCAAGAGAGTCACTTCATTCGTCACGTGAGGTGACTCTCTAAATAGGACCCCCATTTCTAATGAAAAATAAACGACACAAAATATATTCAGCTAACAAGAAAAAATCTAATTTCGTCTTAAAACTACGTCAAAGCGGATACGTGGTTTTAAGATGAATGAGAGAGGATGAGAACTAGTTATGAAATGTAACGCCAGAGGAGACAGACTATTTGATTTTATAACTTCTGCGGGGCTGATGACTTTAAACACTGGGATCTCTCCCATATTTGTTACCCCAAACAGAAGGGCGGTTTTCTATAGTTATATCAATAGCTGAATGGCATGTATCGGATGAGGTTTCACTCTCTGATCATCGCTACTTGGTGTTCTCTGTAGCCACGGATTCAACACCCGTGGTGGAAAGAGGCAATCCAAGAAACACTGATTGGGCTAAGTTCAATCGACTTCTTGTAGACAGAACGTGTCCTAGTGGTAGGATAAAATCGCCAAAGACAATAGAATCTTGGTTGAGCACTCTGAATAGAGACATAATAAGCAGTTATGAAGAGGCCTGCCCGATCAAATGTGGCAAGACGGTTCCGTGGTGGAACTGGGAACTACAGAAGGAAACTTCTCAACCGAGCTTGTAAGAGCAACGCTGAGGATGATGACTGGATTGCCTACAGAGCATCGAATAGAACATTTAAGAATCTAATGAGGACTTTCAAGAGGGAATCATTTAGATAGTTCTGTGATTGACTGAAAGGTGCACAGGAGACGTCGAGGCTTCGCAAAGTCCTATAGAGGGATAAATCAGCTAAGCTGGACTCTCTAAAACGCTCGGATGGTGACTTAACCAAGTCTAAAAAAGAGTCCCTACAGACTTTACTTAGGACTTACTTTCCGGGAGCTCCAGTGATTGAAACGCAGCAGTCGGGAATGCTGGTACACAGGGTAGATCTGTAGTAACTAGTGAAAAGGTCAGGGATGCAATCATGTCTTTTGAAAATTTCAAATCCCCGGGCATGGATGGCATCTATCCAGTTATGAGAGGGAATTGACAACTTGCAGGCATATTTAGGAGAAATCTTTTGGGCAAGCCTATCCTTGGGGTATGCTTCGTCACCTTGGCGTGAGGTTATGGTAGTTTTTATGCCTAAACCAGAGAGAGATGACTATTTAGATGCAAAGAAATTTATGTCGATCAGCTTAACTTCGTTTATTTTGAAATGCCTGGAGAGACTTGTTACGACACATACGCAATAGGGCGCTTAAGTTTAACCCATAAGTTTAACCCCAGTTTAACCCATTTAACCCAACCATGCGTACCAGCGAGGAATATCATGCTAGTTGGCTCTTCCTTCTCTGGTTTCAAGAGTTGAGGGAGCGATCTCAAGTGGTGAGTATGCGATGAGGATATTTGTGAACATTGAAGGGGCCTTTGATTGCGTGCCCTTTGTAGAGCTATGTGAAGCTGCGAAAGCTTATGGCGTGGATTATGTCTTAGTTAGGTTGATGCACGCCGTGCTGACGCAGAGATTATTGCTGCCGGAGGCTGGATCCGACTGCTACTTAAGAACGGAGGCGACAATTGGATGCTCTCAAGGGGGTGTTCTATCATCGCTTCTGTGGAGCATGCTGGTTTACTCCCTGCTTGCTAGACGAGCTGCAACAAGAACGGCTGCACGCACTGATCTATGCTGTCAGTAGCAATCTGAATGTGATACGTAGAAATACACAACGCGCATTGGATCTAATTGACAGTTGGTGTTCGAGGCATGGCCTAACAGTGAATCGTGGTAAGACGAAACTTGTTTTATTCACCTGGAAAATGACTAGTGCTTCCAAATATGAAGGTTGTAATTCTTCAACTTTCGGATGAAGTCAAATATCTTGAAGTAATCTTGGAAAAAAAACTTTCCTGGAAGAAACAACTGAAACTTCCTCGTGCTTTAAATGGTTTCGGGCAAGAGAGTGTGGCGATAAGCTCTGCCCATAGACTAGCTCAACTTGGCCTCTGGGTAGGAAATAACGATGTGAAGCAATGCTCTATTAAAGGTGCGATGCGTGAGAGCTCCCCGATTCCCACAATGCCTTCGGAAATTTGAGTGCTCTTCCTCGACTTCGTGAGAAGGTACCAAGTTATCTTCTTGAGCAAAAGTGACAGGGAGTATCCATATGCCTGATCGAGGGGATAATCCGAGATCTTTTTCACGCACGGTTCGAAGACAGATGTTAGATCTGGAGCTGGTGTGTGTCTGTATTGATCGAATGACAGATGGGCCTCTTCTCTCGGAGAGCATGTTTTTAAAGATTCAATAGAGTGCATCTGCTCTGCGTACCGGGGCACTGTGGTATTGAAGGAAATGAAATTCCTGACGCCATTGTGAAGCAAGGTTCGAGGCTTCCACTACAGGGCCCTGAGCCCGCCTTGGGTGTGTCGACCGCATCTGCACATGCCATTCCTCAGAAGTGGGTAGTTGATGCTCACAAAGATAGATGGATGTCTTCTGATGTGGCCAGGCACACGAAGGTCTTCCTCTCAGAGCCCACCATGACAGTTGCAAATAAAAGATCTGATGAAAATATTTGTTTCACTTTTGTAGTATGTAAAGTTTGTTGTAGCACTTCTATCACTGCACAATTGTACACATTGATCGTGACTGAAGTCTCTACCAACTTCGACCTCCATACTTGCAATGGACTGATGCATAGGGAAAATGTTTGTTCTTTTTCATTTAAAAAAAGCCACGTCGCGCAACACTTATATACGCTATATACATAGAACCCAAAACTATCAAATATAGGTCGCAGTGCCATAATATCACATTCTACATTGCTTCTTGCGTGTGGGGTCCCTGGTTCGAATCCAGGTTCGGACGAGGGTCTAACTAATTGATTGAAAAAATTGCAATGAAGCTATCTACCAGCTTCAACCCCTAGACTCGTACGTGGGTTGTCGTGGGAATACTTAACTTTACATAGCTCATGTCCTTACGTGATTTAGCTCCGCGTTTATCGCCGCATGCGTTATGTACATGCTTCTCTGAATTATGAGATAAAGCGAAAAAGGACAAATATTGCCGAATTTTCTGCTATGCACATAGTTTCAACTCCTATGTAACATAGCCCCAACTACATTGTAGCTCGTGTAGCCTAGTAGGTAGAGTATCGGCTCTTAAAGAATGTTGAAATTGTTTTGCAGCTTTGCATTCACGGCTCAAAACCAGCATGATGATGTATTTATCATGCATTTTTCATATTTTGATTGAGTTCAACAACATGATCTACCTTGCAGCTTCCGATCATTATACGTTCACCATGTAAGCTTGTTTCTCATTTCTCTTCAGATTCTTTCTATTGTTTCAAAAGTATCTAGGTATATATCTACTGGTTTAGGAATACAATTAATAAATACCCACAACATACACGCTTTCACCTTGCTTCATTCTCAAATTTCTTCGAATTAAATTGACTTGAACAACAATCCATATGGAACAACGTAGTATGTACGTGGGTTGGTGCTCTCTGCTTCCGTATCATTTTTTTCCGAATTTCACATAATCGTTCATACAAGTATGTAATTCTATCTAACTGTCGATGATGTGGAAAAGGAGCAATTAAGAATTCTCTGCTTGATTTGAGGAAAGTCTCAACAGATGTTTGACAATATCGTGTAATACGAGATTAACGCTCCGCTGCTCTCTCGCATACAGTATTGCATTCCATACGGGAGATTGACAGTGTATAGAGATCGATCACCTGTCATTTGACGCCTCATTCTTCATCGGGGCAAAATTTGCATAAAAAAATTGCGAAAATTTGATACACCTACTTGCACGTCTTATAGACGGCTATTATGTGATTTGATATTGTCAAATTGTGACATGTGGCAATATGTGAAGTGGACCATTCAATAGTATTTTACACTTATTGTGGATAGTGGTCCGACAGTACAGAGTTTTTTTCATGTGCTTCCCGTTGAGATCTGTTATCTCTCACTTCCTACTTTGAGCTGTAATTGCATACAAATTGCATTATTTCAAACATTCACTTCATTAAGAGAAAACTGCAAACCATGACGAATAAACAAAAAAATTATTAACGCAACCGAATGATTTTTAGACTAGAACAAATGCAGAATGCAGCACAATCGCTCCAATGACTGGCCTTGAAAATTCGTTACATAAGAAAATATTGATTAATTGTCACGATTACGTGTGCAAATATTCATAGTTATAGTGCATATTGCGTTCGAAATTGACTGGCAGCTTTAGTGCAGTCTTAAAAGTCAAGTCTAGCTCATAAAACCGCTCTATCTTACCCCTCTTTTAGTGCACTAACAAAAGTACTAGTAAGTTATTGCAGCGCAATTGCATGGAAGGAAGTCAAAGCTAGTTAGTTACCTAACGCAAGGTCGACTTCGTGTATGGATTATGATTCACATTTTATAATTGTGCCTGGAACGTCTCCGAACATGATCATACATGTCGCGATCTTGTAAGATGTCGCGTTAGCCATTTAAGCGTCTATGTTTATGGGAAAAAATGAAAACAACTTTATTATCAACACGTATCTTTAGGCATACATGTATATGCTCATATGTATATCCACACGAATACAAAAAGCTTGCAAAACAACATCCCAACGGGAATCGCTGCAATGCATTCCGGACGGAATATATGAAGAAAACATTCTTGGTAATGAAAATGTAATGTGCTTGCAAGGGGTTTTCAAAGAGTCCATGACTGGCCAATGAACATCACTCGCAGAAATAAGGGGAAAAGAACTTGCGAGCATACATCGGCTATGGCTAGTGTGTCATATAAAGCGGAAAGATGAAAATTTCGGAGCATTTCAAATAATCACGGGTAAGCAAATGTATGAAAAACAACAGTACCAATCAGTGATGCCAATTTAGCTACATTGTAGCTAGATTTAGCTACAAAAAAAAACCGGTTTTGCTATGTGTTTCCTCAAATCTAGTTACAAAAGCTTTAAAAAAGTTGACATCACTGGTACCAATTCCCCCTAGTAGCAAAGAGAATGCGCTATTGGAATTTCTAATGAGCGTCACAATCACTCAGCATGCAATAGCCACACACGCAGAGGTACGATCGACCGCCGGCCAAAGCTTCAATTCGTATTCACCCTAAATGACAGGCCGCCTCCACTAGCAATTTCCCATGGCATAACATTTGAAATTGCCAGTGGAGGCAGCCTGTGGTATGCAATATTTTATGGTCTGCCATAAATGGTAGGCAATATGGTATGCAATTTGCTCGGCCATCTGCCTGGCAATATTTTGACAGTTCTTGATTTCAAAATTACGCTGAACCGTTGGCCTGTTTTATTTCTTATAAGAAAATGTAGGGATTCTGAATTCAAAGGGATTTTTAGATTTCGTTGAGCAACGAAAACAGTCTACAGAGTATGAAATGCTGGGAAATTGGGGAATTTCTTCGCTCTGCACTTCAAATAACTCCTTAAGAGCATTTGACGCTCAGATACAGCGCACGTACTTCTCGCTCAGAGGCATTTTCGAAATGATATTGCATGCCATGAAATAGTCCACGCACAGATGGCATACCATAAATATGACAGTCGTTGCCATCGGAAATGGCAGAGTAAATTGCCAATCGAGCCTCGGTGTAAGCATTACTTTTCCCGTTGGGATTTTGCACACCACAATACATTCGCGGTTGCAAAAGTGTGATTTGATAACTGTACCGACCGTGAGCTTTCAAACCGAATATTTTCACGAATTTAATCGAAAATTTTGTTATCTATCTGGAAATGTGACGAAAGTAAACTTAAGAAATATTTAGCCAAGCAATTCGGTTGAAGTAAGCCAAAGAAGTATGTAGCGTCTACGGTGATACGGAGCCCGTGATTTTGATTGCTGTTAATTTTTTTCCGCCAGATGTGCGTTCAGACGATCAAATCATTCGATCAGATAGACTTAACAGGACTCGCAAGTAATTTTTTTTCGAAATTTTTGTCACTTTTTTAAATTAATTTTGAATATTTTTTTTTCAACTTTCCGGAAGACATTTGCGGAAAATATTATTGTCTATGCGGTTTGATGATTGTGTGCGATATGATACTGGAGACAGACTACAATCGAATCTTGTTTCGCATGTCTCTTTGAACTTTTACCCTAGTGTGTCACACCGGGACTCGACTAGCCATTTTCCCTGCCATATCCGATGGCAACGACTTTCAATTTATGGCATGCCATCTGACGGGTGGGCAACTCCATGGCATGCCATATGATTTCGAAAATGCCTCTGAACGGTGAGGACGAGGACGTGTAATTCATATGAGCGTTGAATGCTCTTAAACAGTTATTTGAAGTGGAGAACGAAGGAATTCTTCCGTTGATGAAGGTAGGATAAATCACTTTTATGATAAGCGAGTGAAATTTCAGATGAAGGTGAAACTATTATATGATTTGCTTGGGTATGAAGAGGGTTGGGGTAGAAGTCATTATTCGCCGATCATCTATAAGCAGTTCAATTTAGTTACTCATCCTTCAAAATTCATATTATTTCTCTTTAATAAATAACAAATAATTAAATTTTATTATTTAGAATTTTCACATCATAATTCTACTTTTTCGCAATTTCTCACCATTCCATATTCTGTAAACTATTTTGATTCGACACCGAGATCTTAAAATCCTTGTAAATCAACGATATAACAATTTTTTGGTCTTATTTCAAATTTAACATTCCGAAAATAAGACATATTTTGTGATATTTGACAAAATGATCTGTAGAACTATTTGAAGAGCTATTGACGCTACTATAGGGCAAATGGTCTGCCAAAAAGTCAACCAACAAAAGGACAGGGATTTTATTTCCATCTTTTGGCATCTCTACACCTGCTATTAAAAAAGTATCAGCAGGTCAGGAGATATACGGCTGTAGCTTCAACATCACCAACTAGTTCTTTTGAGTCCAACTCCATGGAGTTGGAGTTGCAGTCCAAATTCTTGACTCCAAGAGTGGCTCCTCCATCTTGCACAGCCCCACAAACACCTTTTCTTCATTTACCCTAAACAGCCACATCATTTCCGTATGATCTGCAATAAACTTTTCCTTAGAACTGCTAAATCCAATCTGGCGAAAGCCTGTTCTTTGAGCAATGGTTACATGCTAATTTTTTACATGAAGGTCAACCTTCTGCGAAGACTTTGCTCTTGCCTATGACAATTAGGCTCTCTTTGAACACCAAAACGAAAGTTCCGACGCAGAATGCTCCAGAAATTGTAAGATCCCAGGAACACAAAGCTATTGTCTACGCAGATTGTTCTTTAAAGACGAAAACATTTTCGGCTGCAATTTTCCACCACTTGAAAAGGAAGTTGAGAAATTTGTCTGAAAATAGCAAACATCCTTTTCTCCTAGTGAAAAGAGGATTACTTGAGGTGGCTTAGAGCTGGAACTTTATGAGATCAATGAATTTAAATAATTTAGCTTATTATATAGTAAACTTTAGTTGAGGTACTTGACACCTGTTTCGCATGCAAGACAAAGCTATGTATGTGTTACAGCCAGATGGGTAAAGTCTGAGATCAACAATATGGCACTACTCCTGTCGTAAAAAATTAGATCAAAGCCATAAGATTAGTTCATGAAAAATTCAGCATGCCTGCAATCAATGCCTACACGTATGAATCCTCGTGAAGATCCTATTTTTTTAGCTTCTACGCCAACCATAGCTCCTCTTCTCTCTTATCTATCAGATGATCTAAATGGAGTTATATCTGCAATTTCAAGCTTATAGTTAAAGCTTGCTATTTAAGGAGACTACAATGCTTGGCCACCTAAACAAGGATATGATACGATATATGATAGCGCTTTTTGTTGCACTTTTTATAGGTGGCAATAGACTAAACGTCGCGAGTTGTTCGTTTTTGTCCGAACGGATCTTCTCTTCTGAAAGTCTGATAGCACAATTGATTTTTTTTTCTAATTTCCCCCCGCCTCCTCAACATACCACCCCGATGCTATTCGGTTGGCTGCTCAGTATTTGAGGCTGAATGAGATCATATTTTTTTTTTTTTTTGAGTACTATATCCTGTTTTACGAGGATTAGGTTGGCTTATAACGATACGCATCAGCCATCGGTTTCGACAACACCCGTTTATGGTGGGTTTGACCTTAAATAATAATTGACAACACAAACACATAAGTGACTCAAACAACGCAACGAACACGAAACCGCAGTTTAAGACACGTTGAAACACGTACTGTCAATTCCAGAGAAAGACTGTCCTTCGGAGAAAAGCAAATTTCTCAGCAATTCTCCGGCTACAACCTTCCGCCACACGAGCCAACACGCGAATGAATGAGATCATATGCAACATTGGCGTTGCCGAAGACAAGGGCGTTCCATTTCTTAGCATCATTCTTTCATCCTGTACAAAAAAGCTGCAAAAACTTCAAACGAGAAGCTCTTTGAAAAGGGAACATTAAAATAACCTTTTAATTAAAATAACCTTTTTCCTTGAAATATACTAAGCCATTGTAAGCATCAATGAAATCTTGCAATATTCGATAAGTAACTATCTCATCTCATTAACGCCCAATATTTGCAGAAGAATCCTTCCAGATGACATGCTTGAGCTGCATTTTAGGTGCATGACCCTGAAAATACATCGGAAGCTGAACACATTCAAATATTAGTACAAAAGAGTAAAATTTATTGTACAAAGTATCAATTTCCCCATTCTAGCTTAAACGATGGCGTGCCTGAACAAGCTTTAGAAATTATGAATAGAAATGTTCCCGGAAATAGAATGACTAGATAGTTTTAATTTTTAACAAAAATGGCTTATGTTTTTTTTAGATTATATCACCACTCCCATTACTGCTGCAGATCATTTCTCAGTCCTTTTTGAGAGCAAAACAGGAATTGAGAATTCATCTTTTGCCACTAAAGTGGCACCGAGAGTAAGTTGGCTTAGCCAGAGTGAAAATGGTTCTTGTTTGGAGGAAATATCTTCGTCATGCCTGTCTCACCACCTAAGTGTCAATGGCAGCTCTACTAACCCGATTAATCCTTTTGAGACTAGGTTTCTACTAACCTGGTAAATATTCATATAAATCAAAGGTGATCTGAGACTTAAGAAGTTAGAGCAGCACAACGCATGTAACTTCAAGCTAAGAAGATAGTCTTTCGCCTTCTTTGCACAATTTTCAACAATTACCTGAACAATTGTAGACTTTCCACGAACATGGAAACGACGGAGATCATTGCGATCCTCAAATAGCATCCTTATTTTCGATGACTTTAAGATGGCTATTGTAGTGGGAGACTCCAATAACCTCTGTTTACTAACTTACAACCACATTTCTGTTGTAACTTATTCTCTTCTTCCACTTGTTCTTGTTTACACATGAACAAACTTCGCAATAATAACAACAATACTCGCGATTTAGTACTATCTATCATTCCTTTAGATTCCCTTTCTTTTTCTCCTGCCCCTTTTCCATATGTGCAACCTCACCACCCACCACTCCTAGTTGATGCTGACCTTAATTTCCAGGCGAGGAATAGATGTCTTTCTGTCTCGCGTTATAACTTCTATAAAGTTGACTTTTTGAGAGTGTCCACTAAAATCAGTGTTATCAATTGGTATTCATTTTGCAAAGGATTGAATGTTAAATGTACATTTTCAAAGCTTTACTCCTTCTATTATAATTTGTTCTTCCGTTTTACTCCTATTAAACATTCTCTTAAACCGAATTATGTTCCTTGGTTCACGTTGAAAGTCTCTGATACTCTAAAGGCTAAAGAAAAAAGCTCGTGAAAAGCTAAAGAAAATGGGTTCACCGACTGATCTTCAGGAATTCCGTAGTTTGTGTTCTGAAGCTAAAAGAGTGTTCAAACAGTCAATGTATGATTACTTCTTCATTATTGAGGCTTCAATCTGTTCTAATAAACCAAAATGCTTTTGGTCCTCCTTCCGTTCCCGTAAGTCGAATTCTTCCGTTCTTGATTCTACGCATCTTGATGACGCTATAGCTTCCAATCCTCAGGCTGTTTGTGGTTTATTTGCCATCTTTTTCGCCTCCTCCTTTAAAAAAGCACTAACTCCCTCGATATCTTCTAATTTTTCACGTGCCTCACTTGCTTTATCCTTGTTTAGCACCAATCCTTTGGAAGTTTAAACTCTGATACATACCTTAGATTCTAATGCTGATTCCGATCCTGAAGGTATTTCCAATATCTTTGTAAAATCACTCTCAAGCTCTCTCTCTGTGCTTCTTTAGCTCTTCTTTTCAACACTAGCCTAGCATCTGGTGTATTCCCTTCATTGTGGAAAGTCAACTAAATTTTCCCAATTTTGTAAATCTGGTGATCCATCTGACGTTTCCAACTACCGTCCTATATCCCTCCTCTGCTGTTTCGGTAAACTCCTTGAGCACTTTGTTTATGATAGAGTTTATCCTTCCCTACAAAATTTTCTTGTTGCTGAGAAGTATGGTTTCATCAAGGACTGCTCTACAAGGGCAAACCCTGTGGTGTTTAGTAATTTTGTCGCCTTCGCCTTCAGTTCTCCAAGTCAAGTTGATGTTTTTTACGCTGACTCTGTGAAGGCTTTTGACTTTGTCAATCCTTTCTTTCTGAAGCTTGCTAATCAATAAACTTGAAGGGCTCGGCCTTTCTCCTATCTTCATATTCGTCCCTGCAGTCACTTCAAACGGTTCCATATCTCTTCCTATATTTCTCACATCCGGAATATCCTAAGGATGTATCCTAGGTCTCTTACTTTTTATCTTGTTTGTAAATGACCTTCGTTATGTTATCAACTTTTTATGGCTTCTATATACGGATGACTTATACGGGGCAATCAAGTCTGTAGACGATTATCATCAATTGCAAGCTGAGTTTTTGCCCTTAATCACTGGTTCTAAAGCAACTTACCACTAAACATCTTGAGGTGTCAGCAGATATTCTCATTTTTATATGAAAATGCTCAACATGTGTTTTATTATTCCTTATTTGCTATTTCCCTGTATTTTGACCAGCATTTTAAAGACGCGGGTTTGGTGTTTGATTCTAAGTTAACATTTGATGTGACGCCATTGAATCAGTTCAGAATAGGTTCAAATTTTTGACGTTCAAATTCAAATTTTTTGACGTTAGTTTTAAAATTACTCAATTCTTTTTCATTTTTCCCTTTAATTTTTTTATTTTTTTACTAGAATTCATTTGCATTGTTCACGCTGTAATTGAGTTATATATGTAGCGCAAGGGATAGTACGTAAATAAATAAATAAATAAATGATACAAAATTCATCAACAGCCGGTTTACTTCACCACTCTTAAGGGTAACTCAGAAAGAATAATTCACTTTCCCTTGAACAAGCAGTGATTAAGAAAGATATGATTTCTGATTAGCAGTTTGGTTCTAAAAATCACACCGCCAGAGTCAGAATATGATTCCAAAATCAAGATGATTTTCTGACGTACTTGTTTCATTGAAGTAGGCTTTTAAATTAAACTAGATCAATGACCTGATCTATAAACTTATTCATGTCAATTTTCTTAGACATTCTATTCAGTAAGGTATTAGAAATGGAGTGGACATGCCCATAAGATTTACATTGAAGGGGATGGTAGTATTTTTTCCGCTAAATGTCAAATCTGGTCAAATTCAAGTAGTTCCCCTCCAATTTGACATTGAACGAGAGAATCGAAGGGGCTAATGGTGGAAAGTTATACTGTCGATGTTATCTCCACTTCTACTACCTCACTGATTCTATTAAACACTCTATGACAGATAAGCTTTTATTACAATGGTGCCAAGCTCAGGCTCTGACGTTCCACAGGGTTCCATCCTCGGTCCCATTTTTGTTAAAGCCTTCATTTCTGACATCTCAGGTGTGAAGAGCGATGTCAAAGTTAAATTATAAATAAAATCTATAGGTTTAAGATACAATAGCTTACAAGTTAGCTACTCATAAACCTACTTAAACGGAAATCATAAAGCGATAAACTCTGATGACTATATCTTTCATTCGAAAAAACAATTTGATGAAATACGACTATACACTTGAAATATGCATCATAGCCTTTTGTTTTTAAATGAATCATTCAATAAATTCAATAAAAGTAAAGGTCTGTTCAAACTTAGCTACAAGATACTTATTGTAGTCTGATCGCTTTGGACGTTTATAGTAACGTAATTTTGGATAGAATGCAATTTTACAAGGGAGCATATCTTGATGAGTCATGCGCAATGTACTTAAGCGGAAAATGTGAAAATTCAACAATGCAATATACCAACGCGATTGTTGTTTTCAACTAAAGCTATGAACTTATCAGTAAATTAGATAATTTATCTTTCGGACACGAATTTTCCTTTCACTCGATTTCCTTTGCAACTTCAATCACCCTGAACAGATACATGGCTCCAATGCTATTTAGCTGGCGGCAGCCGTATAGAAAAGTTTGTGTGCAAGAAGACAACTGCATATACGCTTATCTAATTACATTAGATTGTAGACGCGAACGTAATCGAACATGTTGCATTCTATTTGTATGGAAACAGTGATGCGAGTGACGAACGCTTCAGTTACACAAAAGAAGTGCCGATCGACAAAGCCGATATGCAGGGCAGGGACGCGAGTCGTCAGATAAAGATGCATCATTGGAAAAGATAATCCATGCCAGTAACAAGCCTCTTCGAATGCAGCGTTTGCCCTGTGATCCGCGTTGATGTTCGCGGTTGTTCTATTCGGAGAAGATGCTTCAGGCATCCCAGTCCCAATGCCTTGTGTCGCTGGTAACAGTTTATTGTGATGATGCATTGTGATAATGGGCTTGGATAGTACGCATAGAAAAGGGGTTCGACGAGTCACTTGCGTTGCATAAAAACACTCGACAAAGATATCAAAGGGCAGTGACCAAGCCTGCTGGTGCTGCTTTCGAGTTGTTCGCGCCAACACAACACAACATTGCAACTAGAAAACATCGAACAGGTTTTATTGCCCCAAGTACTTATACATGAGTGCATACATTTATATAGATACAGCTTCATATGTGTATGCACGTAGGAATTGAATCCTCTTTCTTTCCTTGCAGTGCCACCGTAATTACTAATTACGATGCCGTGATAGGCAATTATTGTCCTATGTGCCTCATGCTCTTCACCTGAGTAGCTATCAATAAAGGAATCGACGTGAGCTTATTAGTATTATTGTGCATTGGAGGAAGAATCGTACTTAGAATGTGCACAATGAATAAGTAATATCGAGATATGATTAAGTCTTGCGCGGAATATAAATGGACGACCAAGTTGGACCTTAGTCTGGAGAAACTACCATTAAGGGACTTGAGGAATGATGTCACAACACGTGAACTTGTGCTCCTGCAGTAGCGACTCGAGTTTAGAAGTCATCAGTATTGCAGTCAAGTTTTTGCAATGAGAATTGATATGGCTTCCTTCTTTTCGAACGTAAAGTGCACAAAGTTACAAAATAGTGAAGCGACTGCTTCTACTCAGGACTTTGCAGAGTGCATAAAGAACGCAGGTAAACAAGTAAATTAAGACAAATCAAAAATTCGTTATTTTTAATGGAGTGTCTCCAATTTTTACCATATAAATATGAGGGTGGGTCATTAAGTTCATGTAATGAGAAGGTAGGTCATTAATAAGGGTAGTTTAACGAAACCTAATCAGTTCAGACACTCTTTATAAGTATAAATAGCAAGTTTAATTTAATTGAGCCATTAGTTTTTTAACCATCGTCGACCAAGAAACTCAATCTGGACGGAAGTGGAAAATATTAAGAAAATCGATGGCCGCGCTGATATAAAGTTCCTGACCAAACAAGGAGAGTCGGCTCAAACCATAAAGGAAGAAATGACATCCGTTTACAGGGACTCTAAAGGCATGGTTTACAAGTGGCACAGTCTTTTTAAACAAGAAAGGGACGACTTACGACCAGGACACACAATCGATGTGACCATTCCGGTAACTGTTCGAAAAGGCGAAAAAGACACATTGAAAGATGCTAGACTAAAGAAGAAACATCTTGCACAAATGGTTGGAGTATCAGATACAGACGTTTCTAATATTCTTCACAATCATCTTGGCATGACTAAGGTCAGCGCAAGCTGGATGCCGAAAATGCTCACGCCACCTCAATAAAGAATGCGTTTTTTCACCTCTATAGTGATGACAAGGATGGAGTATAAATCGTTACTGGTGAAGAGACTTAGATTGATTATTATGAACCTCAAAAGTCCAAACTAGATTCTATGCAGCACACCACCCAAGAAGTTCAAGATGTCACTGCTGGGAAAGTCATGACGACCGTATTTTGGGTATTAGAAGGGATCTTGTTGACCGATTTCATCGTTTCAGTTCCATAGCTGTTAAAAGAAGCCATAGAAGAAAAAAAAGGAAAATTAACCAAAGATGTCCTCCTTCTGCACAACAACGCGCCTGTTCAAAAGATTCGTTTTACATTGGTAGCCCTGGATTAGGTGGGCTTCGATATTTTAGATCATCCACCCTACAGCACTGACCTAGCTCCCAGCAATTATTATCTTTTCCCAAACTTAAACAAGGGACTTTGTGCGAAGAAGTTTTCAAACGTTGAAGAAGTGAAGGACACATTTTTGGCTCAGTTTTCCGACAAAGACAAAAATTTTTTTAGTAGGTATTGTTATGCGTTTAAGGTTTACGGCCACTGACTTTGTATATTTGCGAAAGAAACAAAAGAGTGGCAAAAAATAATTAATTATTTTATCGATCTGAATTATACGCGACCTATCCTGTCAAATTCTAAATTCTCCATCTTCTTTTTTTCTCGGCCTTCTTCAATCATTCATGCAATTTTTGTTGTACTGTCATTAAATGAATTGACACAGTGGTCATACAATTCATGTAACACTACCCCCCCTTAAATCTTTTCATCCCGAATCGATATTGCGCCAGCCGGTCTGATGGCGTTGGACTCGAAGTATGGGATGAAACTATCCAAATGCACGATCTTCATTTTGGCCAATGGCTTTCGGTGCTCCTGTATGCGATAGACTACGTCGTTTACCCGGGTGATGACTCTATAGAGCCCTTCCTCTATAGAGCATGTCGTGGGCAATTATAACCAAACCAGCTCATTTTGCTGGAATTCTGATGAGCTCGCCTTTAAGCCACATATGATTTTCATGATTTCGGTAGTATGCGATCTAATCGTTGCCTTAGTTCGCTTGCGTACTCTGAGACGATTTGCTCGGGAGAAGTTCCGAAATTGACAGTAAATTGACGCCCGTTGACGCGTGCTTTGCTGCCCTGTAAGCTATCCTGAAGAGAGGGATTTGTCGATCCCAGTCCCTTGGACTTCCTCGACCACCTTGGCCAAATGTTTATTCAGCGTGTCGTAAACCGTTCGACCATTCCATCAGACTGGGGATGAAGAGGCGTTGTTCTTGTTTTTTGAATCCCCAGCAGCTCAGGCACTTCGCCGAAGACTCGCGACTCGAAGTTTCGAACCTGATTAGAATGCAGTTCGCGGGATACGACATACCTACTGAACCAATATAGAACGATTTGCTCCGCTACTGTAGTCGCCTCCTGGTTCGGAATGGGGTATACTTCTGGCCATTTACCACGACCACAGTATACCAATTTCCCCACTCGAACTCAGGGAAGGGTTCGGCGATGTCCTCGGCAATTTGTTCGAACGGTACTCCTACGTTGTGGGTTCGCAGCTGCCCCCTTGTTTTTCATTTTGTTCCTTTGACAGAAGCGCAAATGGTACATCTTCGGCACAAATTTTCCCCGTCTTTTTAAGCGCGGAGCTGATAGAACCATTATATAGTACCTCTTTTACTCGGCTTTTTGAAAAAAACAATTTGCATCCTGCATGATGTACGGTCCCACGCTTCCGACTTCCGCTTCAGCACACCATCCTCAATCTACAGAGAGTTCCATTGGTCCCAATAGCTTTTCACGACAGCACTATGCTCTGATATATCCTTCCATTCCGAACGTCCCGTGGACTCTTTTCATACAAACAAGGGCCCAAATTCGTTGTGCTTTCAACCGTCAGTAACTGTACCTCCATGTTTAGTTAATTTGACCCCAGATGATGGCAATGTCTGTAGTTGGTTGGACAGGGACGATGAAACAACGCATAAGCATTCCCATGTATCCCTGCTCTACGATGGACTATCTCATAGTCGTAGGATTGTAGTCTTTCGATGCATCTAGCGACTTGTCCTTCGGGACTTTTGAAGTGTAGCAGCCACCGCAGTGAAGGATGATCAATTCGGAGAACGATTTTTTGCCCATATAAGTACTTGTGGAATTGCTTTGTTGCCTCCATTATAACCAGTAGTACTCTTCTGGTTACACAGTAGTTCTTTTCGCTCTTTGAGGGAACTCGACTGAAGTACGATATGACGTTTTATTCACCTTTTGGTGGCCACAGCACCAATCGCGCTGTTACCCGCGACGGTGTCGAAAACAAAAATCTTTCCTGGCTTCGGATATGCGAGCACAAGAGCTTCGTACAGCTCCATCTTTAGTGTCTTGAATGCTTCCTGGCACTCCTTGTTCCAAGCAAAGGGGCGATTTTTCTCGGTCAGCTGATGTAGGCACTTGGCTATTCTCGCAAAGTTCTTGAGAAACCTATGATAGTATGAAGCTAATTACAGAAAGCTCGTAGCTGGGCGTTTGTTATTCGATGCTGGCCAACTTTTGACAGCCTCTATTTTCTCTGGATCAGTTTTGACATCGTCTGCGGACACAACGTGTCCAAAGTATTTTTTTTCAGCTGTCAATCATAGAAGAGGTACAAAGAGTCATAAGTCGGCTGGAATTTAACAAAGCCCCTGGAGCCGGCAGTATACAAGCTGACCGAATGAAACACGTTGCACCAAGCAGTTCATGGAATTCTATTGCACGCATGAGTGCATGAAGAGATGCCAGAAAACTGGCCGAATAGTATAATTCGCCCTATGCATAAGGTAGAGTATAAAATTGTTGAGTACTTCCTGTATGATGCTCTCCTTTATTCTGCAATAGCGGATAGCCCCATACGCTGCCTTCATCCCAGGTAAATCAACAGTTGATCAGATTGTTACTCTTAGGCAGGAGATGGAAATTTGTCTGGAATCCAATATTTCATTGTATCATCTATTTATGGACTTTAAGGCCGACTATGACAGCATAGCCAAGGTAGAACTGTATAAAGCGATGAGAAAATTCGGCATCACAAACAAGCTGACACGGTTCTATAGGTTAACTATGACCAATACAGCAAGTCAAGTATAAGAGATCTGACAAGGAGATGGTCTGTCCTGCATCCTCTTCAACCTGGCGTTGGAGAAAGTAATTCGAGACTCCGAGACGTCAACGAGAGGGCTTAGCCAAGTCCAACCAGATACTGGCTTATGCAGATAATATTGACAGCATTGGGAGATCTGAGCAAGCTGTACAGGAATCCTTCATCCAGATCGAGTGGACGGTACATAAACTGAGGCTGTACATAAATGAAGAAAAAACGAAATACATGGTTGCAGCATCTGCAGGAAGAACACCTAGAATTTGCCAAACTTTGGAAGGCTCATTATCAATGGCTTTCCGATAAGATGATTTGCTTTTCTAGTTAAATGAATACATGCCTATTCGTTACTAAATCTGGATGAAATCCTTGACCAAGAAACAATCCCGATCTGAAAATATTGACTACAGATTGCCAAATTAAGGATATTTACGTTAGGAAATATCTTTCAGACTAAAATGCATTTTTTTATCTCTATTATTTGTGAGGTTCTAAGTATGGCAGATAGTTCTGCTTGATAGATGGTCATCTCCTTTGGGAGAGGAAAATGCATTTTGCACTTGAGACCTAGGATCCTGCTCGTACTACACAATAGATTTTTGAACAATCCGTATACCACATTTGCGCTCCTTTCTACGAGAGAAGTGGGCCATCCTTCCATTTGTCACTTAATGGCATTGTGACCTGGAACCTCTTCTCGAAGGCTGCTTTGGTCTTTAGTTGACCGCTGAAGCTCAACATTTCCATTATGGGCCTGATGTCCTTCAGGACTTTAAAGGGGCCTTTAAGGTCTCCTGACTTGTACCTTAAGGCCTTTTGTAGGCTAATAGCCTGTTTCGCTACTTTCTCCTGAATTTTGAGGTGTAGTGGTTCTAGGTTTAGACGAGCCTCCATTCCTGCCATTGAGGTGGTGCTCATCGCTCCTGTAATCAGCAGGCAGGTCATCCTTTGAAGTTTGTTGAGCCTATTAACAGCAGTTTTTTTCCACCACATTCCAGCTCTATATAGGATGGTAGGTCTTATCGTTTGACTGTATGCCTGTAGTGCTTGCCTTGCAGATAGTCCCCGATTGCGTCTAAGCATTTGTTTTTTCACCCAGAGTGCCTTAGTGGCTTCATTGTCGTTTTGTTTAGATGATTGTCCCAGGTGAGTTTCCTATCTAGGTGGATTCCTAGATAATTTACCTCTTTTTGCATACATGCGACTTTGCGCTTAATATTTAGGGCTCCTATTTCGATTTTTTTTCTTCTGATGAATGGTGCTATGCTGGTTTCCTGAAGATTAATGAATATACCCTCTTCTTCGCACCATTGGGATGTTTCATTTAACCCTTTTTGCATTCTGGATCTCAAGGTATTCATGTGTGTGCTTCTTATTATTATAGTGATGTCGTCCGCGTAGCCGAGAGCAGTTAAGCCCTTACTATTGAGGGTCACGAGAAGGTCATCAACTAATAGGGACTATAGCAGGGGGATAATACCCCCATGCGGACATCTCCTCTTAGTTTCCGCCTTACCATCCCTCAGCTCCGCAAACCTTAGCATTTTACTCGCTCACTTTACCATATCTTGAGGGGCATCGCTCCTCTGGAGATCGTGGTACAGCAAGTCATATATTGCATTGTCAAAAGCTCCTTCTACGTCCATGAAGGCGCCTAGTCCGATTTTTTTGCCGTCCAATGCCTTTTTTATTATTTGTATCACCTTATGTGTTGCTGATATAGCTGATTAACTTTTTTGGTAGGCAATTGAAAGTGGCATCTATACCAAAAGATCACTCCTTATGTATAAGTCAATCAGCTTCTACATGGTCTTCAACATGAAGGATGTGAGGCTGATTGGGCTTTATGATTTTGGCGGGTCTGCCGGATTTTTGGCTCCTTTAGGGATGAACTCAACCCGAAACAGTCTCCATAAATTTAGAATATAGCTGAGTTCCAAGCTCGCTCTAAATATGTGTATCAGATGATTTTAAGAATCCCCGTTGCTTTTCGGAGCAAAGCTAGGTAGATTTTGTCTGGTCTTGGTGATTTAAAGGAGTTTATAGCCCATTCAACCTTTTCATACGTGATGATTTGTTTAATCAGAGGTGAGTGTAGTGTCCGATCAGGGCTTTCCTTGACATCGGCTCGCGATCGAAACTGATGGAAAACAAACTGTTAGGGCTGTCATAGCTTTGAATTTCAATCTTGTCAGTTGATGTATCTCAAAGTCATACAAGTTATCTTACTTATTTTCACAAACAAAAATCAAAATGATATATAACGTGCTCCCCCTTTTCAAACAATGCTTTCTACCCAAAATTTTGAATATGTACAATAAATGTATGACAAGTTCACTATGCTCAGAATACACGCCTACATATGCCTAAATAATATATGTAAGCCTACATTTTCATTAGCAGCACAATAAATCGTGAAAAAAATCTTTGATTGAATATAAAAGTCTATGCTCTGCGACCTGATCGCAAAGAACCTAAACAAAAAAAAACAGATAGCAACAACAACAATAAAATACACAAACGGTCCAATAAGAACGGCAACAAGTAGATACAATATCGAAAACAACGACCTTTGATTTTTCAGTTTTCGTGTTCATCGTCCAAGCTCAAGAGCTCACACAAAACACGACTCCACTCCAATCTACGAAGAAAAACCCTTTTGCCTTTCTCGAGTTGTGCTGTGTCTGAACACGTGTGCTGCTATTAAATCCAAGGAGTCTGGCCCGGACTGGACCCAAGCAATTTAATGTTCGTTTTTTTTTTATGATTGCCTGTCTAGTAGTTTCTTGAGATTCTCTTGATATTCTCCTTCGTCCAATCTCCTCGATCTTGTTTTTGTTGTTGTGTTGGTTTCGTGGTGATTGAATTTTTTTTTTATTTTATATCATACGGATCCTATAGGAGCGTTGCACGAACTGTTGTGTGCTAACAGTTCGAAAAGACGTTGACTGATCTCGTCGTCTGTCTACGGGACAAGAACACGATATTCTTGGGGTGAAGTGAAGTTGATCCGTGGACTGTAATCGACTATACGCCCTTGACACTTATTGTCTACGATTTAAGGGGGGTAGGGTTTAAGAGAATTTTTTTTCGGTAATTTTTCTTTGACACATTAGTGAGTAATAATTTGTGATTTTATAAATAACTACAATACAGGATATTTATAAATGTTTCTATTTGATAAGATTGTTTTCACAAGCAATCAATCGAAGGTTATTAATTGTTTGTTTTTCAATCGATGAATTAAAAAAATTTATTACGAAGTGCGGAATCACTTATTTGTTTTCAATTAACTGTCGTTATCGACAAATTGAGTAATCGTAAAACAAACGGAGTACCTACTTTCAATGCTTATCTACTTTCAAAGAAAGTATATTTTAGCAAGATAAGTATATCAATAAAATGAGAAAAGTGTGTCAAAACACAAAAAGCAGTTTATCCCCTACTATGCCGCCGACAAAAAAAAAACGGTCAGTCACCTTCACTTAATGTTCAAAAAATGGCCACAAGCGGAATTGTGATTTAATTTCATATTTATCATTCGACTGGGTCCCTTAAACGAAACTTGTGGAAATTAATTCCAAGGGCCAAAAGGCCAGCACAGAAAATGTTTGACGAAGTATAATCGAAAACACGAATTATAAAAAAAACGCGTGATATCGTCCATTATGAATCAAACTACTACAGGTTTCTATGGAAACAGATACTTGATATAAAAATGATACTATTGACGTGGGTCTATATTCGTAAGTATTTATATTAGATAGGCATATGTAGGCTTATATTTTTAGTACAGACAGTACATAACATATATCACATATTTATTTCATGGTTTCAAATTCAAATTTTTTGAGCGTATATCAATGTTCGGAAAAACGAACGTCATTTGTTCATTTTTGTTCAATTTTTCTATGCAATACGTTAGTCAAAGAATTACTATGTCATTTAAATCTTTGAAATTGAGAAGATTGAAAGTTAGTTGAGCTCGCTAGTGGTAACATAAAAACCTTTATTTACATATTACTTTACAAATGTATTTTTTACTTTATATATGTATAGTAAAAAAAAACATGTATGACTGATCTATTCTGAGCATAAAGAACATTAAAAAAACATGTTCACACGCAAATACATTCTCATTAGTGTACAATAATTTGACGAAAATTTGAATAGAATACCGACTTCAAATCATTCAAAATTTTGCCCACACGGGGCGCTAATTTTTCGAAGACATTAAACATTTCTCTGTGCACTTGATGAGATAGTTCTTCGATTTAAATAAAAATATATTTAATTTTAAAATTAAAATTATTTAAAATTATTTATTGTTACTGTTTACATTTTGAGAAACGTAAGAATTAGAAATTGATAGATGTGATGAGCTTTAAATTTAAAGAGTCCGAAATTTTTGCATGTCCCCTAAAGACAATTAATGATACTGTAGCCCATTGAAGTTAAAGTTGTGTATTGGAAGGTTTTCTGGTTGACAACCTTCAAAGGAATGCCATAAAGACGAAAATAAACTCATAGAAAAAAATTAATAATGCAGTAAGAATTTTTGTAATAAATATTTAGGAAAGGTTCTCTCAGATACGGTCGAAAATAAGGCAAAGTTTGAGAATTTTTCGAGGGATAATGAAAAAGCATACGACGTTCTGCTTTTGATTATTTTATTTGTTGATCATTCTTAAATCATTCAAATTTTTATTAATATGAAATTCAATATGGCGGCTCCAAAATATCGGTTCTCGTCTGCCTCTGCACGCGAGACATCGTCCGGTAACTTCTAGTCTGGAGCCTCTCGTAGTAAACTAATATCAGACTTTTTGAAACTCGCTACGGTTTGCATGAATGAAAGTTATTTTACTTTCAGGGGGAAATACTTCAAAGCGATGAAAGGTGTTGCAATGGGAAATCCTTTATCCCCACTTATGAGTGAGATATTTATGGATAGACTAGAGAAGAAACTTTATGAAGAAGGTTCGCTTCCTCGGGTTTGGCTGAGATATGTAGACGATATTCTAGCTATAGTTAAAAAAGATGCTTTGGGAGAAACGTTGGAGAAGTTGAACCAAGCACATAAGGACATCTAATTTTCAATGGAAATCGAAAAGAATGAGAAACTACCCTTCTTGGATTTAATGGTCATAAGGAAAGAAGGTCTTCTTAGTTTTAATATCTACCGGAAGCCCACACACACCCAGAGGACAACACCATCCACGTCTGATCATTGGCATTCCCAAAAAATGGCCCCCTTTAATTCGATGATTCACCGGCTATTAACAGTGCCCATGGATCAGGATAGTTTTAAGTCAGAAGTTAAATATATTAAAGATACGGCGAGAAAAAATGGATTTGACGAGAGGATAATTGGAAATCTTGTCAAAAAGAAAAAGTATAGAATACAGCGTGATCTTTTAACGACGCTTTTTACGCAGGAAAAACAAGAAACAACCATAAGAGTTCCAATTATTTATTCATCAGTATTCAAAAAAGTTCGGGTACTTCTTGAACGCTTTGATATTAAAACAGTTCCAACCAGTAAAACTAAAAAATTAGGTACTATACTACACAAAAAATCCACATAGCGCCCAGAGCCATGTAACATAGCGCATTATTTATGGCCCCATACGCCATGTACATAGTACTCTGAGCCATGCAATATGGCTCCCAGTGCCATAATGTCAGAATCTACATAGCGCGTGGTCCCATGTTAATGGCGCAGCATTTATGGTGCCACACGCCATGCACATAGTACCCTGAGCCATGCAGTATAGCTCCCAGCGCCATAATTACATGGCGCAGAAATTATGGCCCCACACGCCATATTACATAGTGCCATGAGCCATGCAATATGGCTCATGGCAATTATAATTCGCAATACAATTATAACTCGCAGCCATGCTGTGTGAGGAGATGTATAAATATCAGCAAGCTTCTTGAGGTCTTTGATGCAGTTGATGATAGGTGAATTCCATCACCTATCATCAACTGCTCTACCTTCAGATGCTCAGAAGGTAGAAGGCTCGTGGCCTTTTGTTGGCTGGATAATCTTCATGTAGAAAATACATATTAGCCGAGGCCCAGCGAGCCGAAGTCAGACGAGACTGCCAATATGTGGACGGCATTTGACAGTTCGTCACGAAATCGCGTTGACTCGTGCTCAAAACCCACTCCGATCGGAAGTCGCACGAGCGCCGGCGGGACTTGTTAAAGTCGCTTGTCTGGACCGTCCCCACAATCGGGCTCGCCAGATTTCGCCTGGGCTCGGCAAATATGTATTATCCACATCAGATGCACTGAAAAAACACATAGCGCCAGACGCCATAATTTATAGACTTCTGGCGCCATATAGATGGTCGATTTGTGATAAAATATAGCGCCACACGCCATAGTACATAGGACGCTATGCTTATAGCCCTCCACGCCATGTACTATAGTCCTCCACGCCATGTAATATAGTCCGCCACGCCATGTACATGGCGTGGACGACTATAATACATGGCGTGTAGGCCTATGTACTTTTCGCAATGTATTATGGCGTGTGGCGCTATATTTTATCACAATCCCTAAATCGACTATGTACATGGCGCCAGAAGTCTATAAATTATGGCGTCTGGTGCCATGTGTTTTCTCAGTGTATGTCACGTCAAAGACAAAAAGGATAATAAGGAAAAATGTGGAGTTTATAAAATTACCTGCCCAGAATGCGACAAAATATACATCGGGCAAACGAAACGGTTAGTTGGTGTTAGACTAACGGAACATAAACGGGAAGCAGCTTCAGCGAGGAAAAAGAATACAACATTAGTACGTTCAGCAGTAGCAAAGCACATATTGGAAGATGATCAGAACATAACTTGGGACAACGTGGAGGTGATCAAGGAGGTACAGCAGGTGCGAAAACTGGATGCGTACGAAAGCCTCCACATATGGAAAACCCCTATGCATAGAAGACTAAACACAGACCAAGGAAACTGTGCATCACCATTGTTCAGGCTAATTTGAACATTCATTTGATAGTGAGGAGGATAATTTAATTAATATGGATAGTAAAGTAATTAATAGGCAATTAGTTGGTAATTAGTATAAGTCAATTAATAGACAATTAGTTGGTAATTAATATAAGGCAATACTTTAAAAGTAAGTTCTATAAGTAACATACATAAGTTAGATTAAGATTAGACTGATAGACACTGAAGAAGAGGGCAGATTACCCTCGAAATATCGATATTTGTCACAAAATTCAATATATCTAGCTTCGAAAGGAAAAATCGGATTTTTTTATTAAAATATCAGTCATAGTTTAAAGTCATTAAAATTTATGGAAATCTCCATGTCTTATACCTAATGAGAATGAAGTGGGACAAAATAACCCAAATTATGGACATTTAAAAAAAGTGTAACTTTTAGCCCGTTTCTTTTTCAGTTTGACCTCGCTTAATAATTATGAATTGAAATTTTTCATGCTCATTTTAGGTATAGGTCGGAATGGCTGCCGATCCGCAGAGACCTGACGACCGACACACATAGGCACAAGAGAGGCCCGTTGTCATGTATTTTAGACATAAGACATACAAAAAAGTATATTCTTTTGGGCAGACTTAGAATGAAGTGAATCGGATCAATAGATTGACACCTGTGCTTGAAGTTATGATGAAAAATATCGTTTCGAGAAAAACGCGTTTAAAGTTTTTAACAAGTTTGCCTTGGGATAACTTTCTTGTTTGCTCAGTTATCACGACCAGTACTAATGGTTATAAGGTTTTGGGGTCGCTGCTTACGAATCTGAAGTCAAACTAACAAAATGCAAGATGGCGGATCCAATACGGCAGATCAAAAAAAAAATTCATCTGCCGATTTGGACCAAAATATCTACATAAAGATTTTCGTGGTCGTCGGTCGTCAATTTGCTCCATTATACTCAAATTAGGATCTAAGTCGGCTATTCCTGTGCCGTATAGGAATCTTTCCTTGATTTCAAACCGCTCCTGGTTGGCCTGCTCCTGCAGACGTTGCACGAAGCGGACGTTCCGCCAGGGGGCGATATTCGTCGTTTAACTATGAGATAAAAGATACGCGATTTTCTGACGCATCGGTTATTTTTCGCATGTGCTGCCACCTAAAGTGTATTTCAGCACAAATAAGTTGAGATAATACAGATCTTAATTAGTTCCGGTACATAGAAAGCCATCTGGGACCACGCGGTGTATAAGCTATACTTGAGCGTTCCCTAGCACGCGTGAGGTAGGTGCGTTTGAGACGCTCTAATGCGGTAAATATGTTCCAGATCGGAATATCCTTTTGCACACATATTCTACACGTATGTAGATTTCATTTTTTGCAAAACAAAAAAACTCGATTCCTATGAAAAAATATGATACCTACCCTTAAGGTTTTGAATAAATTACACTGCAACATTTATATTTTTAACATTAACATTTATATTTTCTTTTTAACTTAGTAGCTCCTTCAAAACTGAATATATATTTTTCTAACAATCAACTATATTTTATTGGTACCAAATATTCCGACGCAATCAAATAAAACGCATACAGCTCTGCAGAAACCACTGCTCAAAGCAGTTCTGACCGCAAACTTCCATCTATTTTATGAAAACTTTCAGACAATATGAATCAATTCAAGACGACAGTGAGTAATATGATGCAAGAACAACTCAAAAACCAGAACATGTTACTCCAATTTCTTATGAACAGCATTCAGGATCGCCCATTGAAATGCGAATGGCAGTATCCAGCATAAAGCAGAAATAGCCTGTTTTATATTATCTCATGACATTGTTGTGTTCGTCAGAGTGACCTATTTTAGTTCAGGTCACTTGAAATCGTGGACTGACCTATCTGCCAGTTTGGGTCAGGTACTGAGTGTTTACAGCAGGTGGACTAAATAATTTAGGTGGAATTTTGTGTATAGTCCGCGGACTAAGCGACTGCTGTAGACATACCCAATATAATTCCGTCCATCTACTGACCACCGAGGCACAGCATTTCAAAATTAATATTCGAAAGCTTCTTCTTATCGCTGAGAACCAAATTCATCGTAGCTGGCGACTTTTTTGAGACTCTCGACTCATAGCATCTAGGGGCAAAGTACTTTTCGAAACACTACTATCCTACGGCCTAAGGCATGTCTTAACCGGCCAGCCAACTTATTGACCGTCAACTGTCAACAAAATTCCGAACCTCATAGGATTCGCAATCCTAAAGGGAATACCTATAAACTCCGCAAAATCAGAAACAGTTTTCGATTTGTCGTCAGACCACTCTCCTAAAATCAAATAGAATGCATTCAGTCGATACCTCACCAACTCAATATTTCTAAGAGCACCACCTCGACACCGCAGCACCTTAAAAAAATGGCGTTCCGCACCCCCTAAATTAATTTATTATTCATCAATTAGAATTCTAGTGCGGGGAACGATGACATTGGCAGCTGCACAGATCAAAGTACGACTCAAGAAAGCAGCCTCTAGTGATCTCAGACTGGCATTCATTTGCGGAAGACAACGAGTTAAAATTTCACTTATTCTTGGAGAGCCTCAATCCCACTAAAAATACCGACTATTCACTGTGAAAATTGGTCACTAAGAACTGCCAACGGACCATGGGTCAAAAGTAACTCAGAAAAAGCGACCGTTCCCCTAGAATAGAGTTTCACACCATTCACTACAGCAACATGCGATTTTTCATCTAATATAAATGCTCAGGACTCACAACCAATCAAGACTTCGACTAAAGAGATGTAAAACATCATTGCCCAGGAAACATGCTCTAAAAAATCTCCGCAAATTAATCCTATCACTGATGAGGTCCTCAAATAGTTACCACCGATCATTTTTTCTTGGCTATCTAATCTCCTATCTTCCAAATCGGATATTTTCCAGAAGGTTTTTTTTTATGAGAATGCCAAAACTCAGGGGATTGCCCTTTGAAGCGAATGCTTAGCTATGGTGGTAGGGAGACACATATGGGAGAAGCGGATATCAATTATTCGATTATTCTTTTAAGTGCCACATTTATTTCTTATTTTCTAAAGCGCTAGTGTTATGCCTAGTCGCTACTAAAGCTTTAATATGGCACTTAATTAATGGAGCGCTGGTATTATGCCCAGTCGCCGACTGTTAAGATAACACAAGACGAACAAATACAGCCATGGGCACGTCGGGATTCGAACCCGCAGGCAGTAGATCGCTGCTTCGGACTGACGCGTTAGCGAGCTAAGCTACCGACCAAAACAGGCGTGATCATAATGACTCCCAAGCCTGATAAATGCTGCTCACAGAGCTATTTGACTTTTGTCCTTCTTTTCCAAAGTTACCGAGAAAGTTCTGTTGAGAAAATTACTTCCAATACTAGAAGATACAAGAAAAATTCCAGAACATCAATTCGGATTTCGAGACATTAAAGCGCCATCGAATCACGTCAAATCACGTCAGAATGAACGAAACCAAATGCATCCACGTAACTTTCACATTGCTAAAACTAGCTAACAATACGAAGTAAATATATTGACAGGGGGATTACCCAGAAACGGCACATTGAAGTCAAAAATGTACACCGAAAGCTCAAATTCATCAACGTCAAATGGATGCTTAACAGTGTATCGAAGGTTTCGCTCAACTCAAAAGAGCCTATCTGCAATTTTGTCTTGAAGCCAATTTGAAGCTGTGGCATACAATTCTCGGAAACTGCTCGCCCATCAAACATTAGCATTAGAAAGAGGATCCAATCAAAAATACTTAGATCTGATGGAATTGTTTTAGACGGCTGTTTTAGTGTTTTTTTGATTGCTTAAGCTCAAAAGACGGGCCTGATGCCTTCCTGGATTCTAAGATGACTCTTCAAAAGAAGGTTTTTTTTTCGTATTTTTCGTCCTATTGAACTCTGTTCTTGTGGGACTTTAGAATTTTTTGGCACCCTGTGGAACACCTGAGGAGGGATAGAAGGGAGTAGACGAACAGGAGTTCACGGTAACAACACAAGTACGCTCATGAATGTAGGTAGAAAACCAGGAAAGCAGCGGACCATGAAAACCATATTTCTCTAATTTCAACAGAAGAAGCTCATGGTTGACAGAGTCAAAACCTCGGAGAAATCTGTGTAAAGAACATCCATCTGTCTTTGCTGATCAATGGCGGAAGCAACAGTGTTGGTGAACGATAGCAAATTAGTAACAGTAGATTTGCCTTTGACAAATCCATGTTGCTCGGTGGGGAGGAAAGACACAAATCGAGGATATACTCTGTTGTAGATAACTCTTTCTAGTAGTTTACTGAAGCAAGGCAAAAGCGATATAGGGCGGTAATTCGAGATGCAAGCAGGGTCACCGGTTTTAAGTATAGGGAAAATATTGGCAGATTTCCATAAGAAAGGAAAAACGCCAGTTGCGATGCTGAGGTTAAATATTATCGACAAGGGTACACAAAGTGAAGAAGATAGTGACTTGGCTAGTATGCTAGGAATACCGTCAGAGCCACAACTAGAGCTAGAATCGAGACAACTCATTAAGTTCTCAACTTCTAAAGGGTTTGTATGGAAAGAAGAGAGCGCTTTCAGGCTATCACGATACGACGAAGGAGTTGAAAAAGAAATATGTGGAGGAGAAAGAGAGTTTTGCGGGGTTGAAAACGACGAAAAAAAAACGAGCAAAGAGCTCACAGGTCACTACACTCTCGTTTTAGGGGCACTAGTTTTCTCAGGACAATTATCATGGTGTGATTCGAGAATTATTCTACGGACCTTGCCCATTATGTCGTTCAATTTCGTCTTTGTAGTGAAGCTCAGATGTTGGCCATGAAGCCCCACTTTTTGTAGGTTGCCTGTGCTTAACTCTTTTCAGGATATTTTTCCCTAGTTCAAAGCTTATACGTTTATATAATTGCATGTAGTTTCGATTAAACGATTTCACCACTTCACTAGATGTACCGTACTCTTCCACACTAAGGTAACGTCGTACCTCCAGCCTGTTAACAGCCAAAAACGTTGGTGTCTTGCCCTTATTTTCTGTAGCTAATTGCTAATTAAGAGAAATTTTAGGATTGAATCAGTTCTCCCTGTATTATGCTTAGTGATGTGCATGCTATTACAGCCAATTATCAGTATATTGATATCCTTTCTGTTGTCAAAAAAGTAATCCTGTTCTTATTAATTGAGCATGACAGACGTTGGTTAGTACAAAAATATGCGTGCAGATTTTAAAATAAAGGCAAATTTAATAGAAACTTCAGCACAATCATTCGATATTGATCCCATAGAGACACTGTAGAATTAACTTGATGAAACCATTCGAAAATATAGCATTACTAATAACAAAAAAGTTCTCAGTAAATTACAGTTTTAATGGTCTGAAATCTGAGCTGATTACATGTAAATGTTAATTGATCCTGGTAAAATAAAATTTCTAATAGCTACAGATTCCTTGATTTTTCCTGATTTGCGAAGAAAACTAGTATTAAACTCATTTTGGCCAAAAGTTCATATTTTTAATTTATTTATATATCAAGACGATTTTTTATCCATCGCATGGAAATTTGAGAATTTCGCTTTTCGTGATCTTCACGATCTTATCAAGCTCATCAATAGGTGAAAATGTTTCAGAGGACTTCTTATCCGCATCTACCTTTGATCTCTCAACACGAATATGAATCCGGCGTCAATCATGGTTCGAGACTGGAATATTATTATTATTATTATTTATTTCAACCAAACAAGGCGTACAAAAAAAAAAACACTTACAATTAATATTTAACAATGTATATAAATTTGTACAATAAACAATAACGAACCTATTTTAAAAATTTAACCATCTTTGGTAGGGAATTGGATAGGGCGTTCATGACGTGAGCACCTTAATCAGAGCAGTTTTAAACCTAGGTCGGGAAATGGTTGGGGAATAATGTTTTGAGAAGCTATTGAATATTCTGCAACATCTATTGATTGGCTCATTGTTGGCGTAAACTGTGTGGTGTCGGTATTCATTGAGTAAACGTGTGTGCCTCGTCTGCCTTACTGATTCGTTGAAGGTAATCTTATTGGACAGGGACACAACATTGATCAAGCCCCTAATAACATCAAAAGTAAAGCAGGAGCATATGACTATCCTCCGCGAAGATAGACTTGATAGATTTAAGAGATTTAGCCTGTATCTGTATGAAGGTAGATTATCAAGGATTATACAGATCTCTCAACGCAAATAGCAAGAACTGCTTCTGCACCGATTCGAGCCTATCGCTATGGATATCAAAGGTAGGGTGCCAGACAATACATGCATATTCGAGCAATGGCCGAACTAGAGCTATGTATAAAGACTTCGTGACCCATAGGTTTTTGAATTCCTTTGCACGTCTTTTGATGAATCCAAGCTGCTTATTAGTCTTGCTTAAGACTTTGTCATAGTGTAAATTAAAACGCAGCTTTTTATCCAAAGTAACCCCGAGGTCGATGACATTGTCAACATTATTGATTGCAACATTATTGAGGCGGTAATCAAAATTTATATTACTGGTTTTGCGGGAAAAACTAATGACTTGACATTTACTGACATTAATGTCGAGATTATTTTGTTTGCACCACTGCTCAAGAGAAAGCAGTTTCAATTGAAGGAAAACTGAGTCAGATGTCGATTTGATTGTGTGGTACATTTTCAGATCATCTGCATAAAAAAGGTGAGGGATGTCTGCTAAAACTTCAGAAAGATCCGATACGAAAATATTGAATAAAAGAGGCCCCAAGTGACTACCTTGTGGTACACCTGATAAAACTTCATTTTTTTGGATAGCATACCCTGAAACTTAACGTACTGCGTCCTATTTCGAAGATAAGAGTCTAACCAGTTTAATAAGAGACCCGAGATACCAAATTTCTGTAGTTTGATTCGAAGAATATCATGATCAACACGATCAAAGGCCTTGCTGAAGTCTGTATAGATGGTATCAATTTGATGCCCTTTTTCCATGCCACAGAGAACATCTGAGACGAGAATCACGAGGTTGATAGAAGTTGACCTGCCTTTTCTAAAACCATGTTGTTGTTCATTTAGAAGAGGTTCTATTAGAGTAGTGAGCTTATCACAGACAATTTTTTCAAATAGTTTAGGCAATGTTGATAGTATTGCAATACCTCTGCAATTATCAATTGACCGCCTATCACCACATTTAAAAATCGGAGTCAGATGGGATGATTTCCAGAAGGAGGGGAAAATCCCACAAGAAAGTGATTTGTTGAAAATTAAATACACGGGTAAGATAAGCGCCTCCATGCATTCGAGTATGAAACTAGGAGGTAGTAAATCAGGACCAGGACCCTTGTTGACATTAAGATCTTTCATGGCCTTTGCGATCTCCTCTCTAGTTAAATACATTTCACAGATGATATTTGGTGGGAATGTTTGAGAGAAAAGAATGTTAGACATGCTTGTACATGAACAAAATACTTCTTGGAAATGCTCAGCGAACAGGTCACAAACTTCGTGAGGGCATGACGAACAAAAGTTGTTTTTGTACATCGAAGTAGGGTAGCCCGAAGTTTTCCGTTTGGTGTTCACGAAATCAAAAAACTTTTTAGGATCATGAATTATATTTTCGCCCATGATATTAACATAGCGCTCATACGCTTTACGGGATTTCGTCAGGAATTCTTGAGCTAATTCATTATGTTTATCCTTGATATCATCTCTGACACCAGTGCTGGTTTTAATTACTTTGTAAAGTTTATTTCTTTGATTCCGCAAATACCTTAGATTGCTATCAAGCCATGGTTCAGATATTTTGTCTTTTCTCTTGATCTTTGGGGTAAACTTTTCAACGGCGTCAAAAACCAACTCATAGAATAATGATACAGCGTCATCTAATTCTAGCGTTGAAAAATTACTAGCCCAGTCGACTCTGAGAAGACAATCCGTAATGCTCTTATAATCAGCATTGCGAAAGTCATATACAATAGAGTTATTGTAAGATAGGGAAGTGAACATTTCAGATGTAGATAACAACTCAACTGTGAACGCTGAGTGGTGAAGGGTGTTGCCAAAAAAGTTTTCTGCATCAACAGTTGAGTTAGCCACCACATCGTCGTAGCTATTAGTAAATATGAGGTCTAACCAATTTCCATTTTGGTTAGGTGTCGGAGCTATTTGCTGCAAATCATTGCCATAAAATATACTAACTAGATTGAAATCGCAGGGGTCAAGAAGATTGAAAGGAATGAGATTATTATTAGTTTCATCAGCAGTAAATTTTAAATTTGGGCGATTGAAATCTCCGAGAATTATAATTTTATCCTCCTCATTAAGAGACGAAACTAGGGTAGAAATCACTACGCATACATAATTATAAACGGCTTCGTCTGAACCGGGTGGGATATAGAATATTCCGATGTAAATGAAACCTTTGGACCAGGAAATGCGAATAATCTTATAATCGAAGAGATTATGTGAGCTGCTTTCGACTAGTTTGCTTGATAGCGAGTTACGAGCTGCTACTAAAACACCACCACCTTGAGTTTGGCCAGTAGAAAGATAGTTTCGGTCCTTCCTGTAAATAGTCCAGTTACCATCTAATATTTCTGCGTTTGTGTACATGTTATTAGGAAACTCGAACGACATCTAAAACAAAGCCGTACCTGACCTAGATATACAAAGAAATGAATTGTATTCCTGGTCCTTAACGATTAAAAAACAATTTCACTTCAAATGATAGCATATTTCTTCCGTCCTCTTTCTTGCTTCCATCAACTGCAGTCACTTTTTTTTTAACTTTCTTCAGTAAAATCATTTGTTGTCTCTATCTAGGTTCCTTTTGTCGAACCCCTCCTTCGTGAACAAGAAATCCTTACTTACTTGGGCCCGAAAATCTTTCAGGAAAAAAGTCATCAGGACAAGATGGAATCTTCAATTTCATCCTGAAAAAGATTCCATCTTTTTGGACACCTTTGGGTTGAAAATATTGAATATTTTCTCTTTTGTGAAACGTGCTAAAATATATTTATCTTCAAAAATATCTGGTTCCCACACCCCATCACATATCACTGCCTTTGAATTTCGGAAAATTACTGAAAAGAGTGATCAACAAGTACATCTATCCCATTGTATTGATGAGTATTAAATAATACTAACAAGACAATTTGGGTTCGAAGCTAAACAAACCAAAGTGAATGTATTAATGATTCTGTAAATAGCAGTTGAAGACAGCAAAAAGGTTTTAGGCGTCTGCCTGATTGATGTGCACGGAAACTTTTGTCTCCGCATGGATTGACGACCTCCTCTACAAAATGATAAATTCCACCTTTCTTGTATGGATTATCAAGATCATCGGAAGTTTCCTTAGCGTCAGAAGGACCTTCTTTTCCTTTTTTGGTTTCATTTATTGGTTTCTTTTGAAATCGTATGCTATTTAGCTACACCGACGGCTCAAAGCTAAACAATAGAGTCGGAGGTGGTGTATACTCAGATGAGCTGAATCTCAAGCTGTCCTTCCGTCTACCAGACCATTGTAGTGTCTTTCAGGCGGAGATTGCGGCTATTTTACAGGCAATCGACTGGCTTCTGTGTAACCGAATATTCAGGGTTAATATTGGCATTTTCACAGATAGCCAAGCGGCTATTAAATCCCTCGCTGGTCCTCGTATAGTGTGCATGATTGTTGCTGAATGCCGTGCATCTCTTAGGGAGATGTCAAGACATTCCGTTGTACAATTGATTTGGGTACCTGGATATAGGGGTTTTCAGGGTAACTGTGAGACCGTAGTAGTAAGAATTGGAGCCATGTTGCCGGAGATTTCCTGCTCCCTCTCAATAGGTATACCGATGACATCGGTCAATCTGGCCATCAGGCAAAAATATCTCGAGGATGCTAGGAGGTCCTGGGCAGATGAATCATCCTGTGCAATAGCAAGGCAGTCCTGGGTATCCATGGATGCGCACCGCACCAGGCAGCTTTTAGGCTTAACTCGTGGTGCTCTTCGCTGCACTGTGGGAGTTCTTACGGGCCACTGCCTCATAGGACGATATGCACAACGATTGGGAGTGCAGTTTAACGATTTCTGTCGGAGTTGTGGCTCTGAGGATGAGGAGGATTCCGTCCTCCACCACTTGTGTCAGTGCCCGGCGTTGGCAAGGAGAAGGTTGGTGGCAATTGGGGCTCCCTTTCTCTCAAACCTGACCGAGTTGCCCCTGGTTAATCCAAAGGAGATAACGCGAATTGTCAAGGGAAGCAGATGGCTTCCCAAATTCAGTGAGTAGGAGAGAGTCACAAATCATTGTGCCTATGTGTGTCGGTCGGCGGACCTCTGTGGGCCGGCAGCCACTTTAACCTAACCTTAACCTAACCTAGACTCTGGGTGTTCATAGATTCATCCTTGCAGATGACATTTCCTGAGGTGAACATAAATACTGACACATTAATCTAGTGCATTTATTCCATAATCTCCGCAAACACTTTCGATACAGATTATCGGTGTAAACTGTCTCGTCAACATTATCTAATTCTTTACGTCCGCTTCGTCACAACATTGCTCATGCTTCAGTTTTTCCCAGTTGACTTCAAAACAACATAAATGGCGCAAACAGGTTGTGTTCTGTATCGAATTTGTGTGTACTCTCGATATGGAAATGGGCTTTGACCTCTTTCAACAGTTTGTTTGTAAATTTATGTTGAACGAAGAAGAAGATGATGATGAAAACGAAGTGGAAGCCAGAAACCAATGAACTCAGCTCGAGAGCTCAGTCCACTCTGTTGGTATTGGTTTTGTTGATCATCGAAACAGATCGAATCCAATTTGGAGACGAGCGGATATGAGCTGAGTGATGCGATTGCAATTTGTATCTGAAGTCGAAATGAAACCTTTTGTTTAGATATCGCAACGATCATGTGCCAGACGCGTCCGTATCTGTTGATCTGAGCTAATAGCTGTGTCCAGTATAATTGTGTATGACTGTATAGCTTCAATGAGTATTTTTCTCGGCAATCAGAATTTTAATTAGGCGGAATCAAATAAACATCCCGCAACCGGGCAAAGTAAACACGAAACGCAACGAAAATATTAACGCCGAAAATCACAGTCAATCGATTATCTTCTTACAACGTTACAAGTCTCTCAGATACACAGTACGTATCCATTCGGTTCGTTGTATTGTTCTTTGTTTGTCCGTCGAGAGAAAGATGGACGCGACGAATCTTGACCTGAAAAAAGCGTTCAAGTTTTTGCTTTTGGAAAAGTGCGTTCAACTTACATCGGAACAGCGTAAAACGGCGCGCGGCAAGGAAGGACAAGGCAAAAAGACGATTTGCTAGCTCAATCAAAAAGAAATCCTAGGCTAGAATAGAATTGAATTGAGATGGCTGAAAAGCCAAATAACTCGAGGCTTGGCATGATGAGGGAAAACATCAAAACCGTGATTAGAAACGTTGTTTTGTTCGCTTCGTTGAGTTCTTTGACTTTTCCCATTGGCTTTCTTGGATTGAAGCTCTATGGCAGATGGAAACGACAAGCCATACCAAGCCATTCTTGGGCTAACAGCATCTAGATTGCTTCGTTCCCCCCCGCGACTGCTTCCTAGCTTGTCGGATGTTACGTTAACGTTGTAAGAAGCTCGCATTCTTTGGAACTAGAATTGGTCGGAGCGTAACCTTTGATATAGCGAGAAGATTACGTGAGTGCGTGAGGTAGTGATGTAATGGGCACAGGTCTATGCTTTGAAATACTTTTCGCGTATATTGATCTTTTCCCACAATCAAGCGTACCATGATTTGATGTTTGCCAACGGATCGTTATAATACTGCCTTGCTTGATTTTCGTTATTCATATACTCATGTATGTACATACATATATATGTTACTGTGGACTATCAGAGTGGAGTTTAGATAATTGGCAGGCAGGTAGTTAGAATTTGGAAGAATTTCGCTAGGTGAAATCCAAAGCAGAATATTAACAAAGATCATACCGTATACGCTGTGCTATGTCGATTGTCAAATTTTTATAATTAAGTTGAGAAAAAATAATTGAAAATTCTTGGCTATATAACCCAGAGACAAGGTCAAATCGGGTCATTTTTTAAAGATATTTTTAAGAAACACGAGCAATATTATCCACCCTGTAAAATTGGAAGGGTGGATTTAAAATGTTTTACCAGCAAAATAACTAAATTTATGAAATTCAATTGAACGTATCATTACCAACGATCAGTGGTTCAGTCTAAGACTGCTGCAGTTTAGAGTTGGGGACGTTTGGGTTTTGCGCCAACTTCATCCATTTCGATATTCTTAGTATTTCTTTGACATCCTAGCATTCGCCAGAAAAGCCCTACCTTGGTGTCTTGTTCAAATATTACTGCCCCCATATATTTTCCAAGCCGGATCTGCCTCCCTTATGCGAGCTAAGTGGCCGGCTCACCGCAGCTTGTTGGGCTTGATTTTATCAATGATCTCAAGATCACGATTTCGCTGATATATTTTGTAATTAAATAAAAGATTTAATCGCCCAGCCTCATGTCGGAAGCCAAATGAATATCGGACGATCTTCCTCTCCAACGCAGACAAGAGTTCCCAATTGCTTTTCGTAAGAACTAGGAATGGGCTAGTACTAATATTTAGTGAGTCCATTCCCGATATCAACCTCCCGCAGACCAGGCTTCGGTGAGTCCATTCCCGATATAACTCTTGCTTCGGAGACGTTGTCCATGATGGCAAGAGACTGGAGAGTGATGGACGAGTACAATGGTAGTGACCACAACTATATTATCTTCTGGTTGTCGGAGGAAAGCCCGGCCTCTCAGAACTTTAGACGGAAGATACTAGGGTGGAATTTTTCGAATTTGGGCATGAGGAAGCTATTGGAGTCACTTGACAATAGCTTTGCTGACGAAGCCAGCGCAGGAAAAGTAGTGGTAGTAATGGGCCCCGGGGAGATAAGTACGATTGTAAATTTCACCATGGGCGAAATTAGACGAGCGTGCGAATCCTCGGTGTCACTTCGAAAGTCACTACTGGGCAAAAAGAAGGCATATTGGTGGACTGAAGAGATAGCGGAACTGATGCGAAGATATCTAGCGTGCAGACGTAGGGGACGGCGGTCTATTGGAAGACCAGAAGCGTTGCTACTTGCCGCGACCCACAACTATGCAAAAAAAAAAACAACTGGGAATAGCTACAAAGCGGAGAAGTGGACCGGGACCTGTGGGGCCAAGGCTTCAAAATAGTATCGGGTAGGCTCGGCCGCATGAATCCCGACCCACCCATGGAAGTGGGTATGCTGAGGAATATTGTAGATTCGCTGTTTCCAGCGCACGACGTGAGAGCAGAAAACGATCACACAGTCCGCCAGAAAGATATCAAATTGTTCACTGAAGAAGAACTACGCAGCCCAAGTGTCAGAATGAAGAAGCGAAAAGTCCCAGGCTTGGACAATATTCCAGTAGAAGTTCTAAAAGTAGTGGTGGAGAGACACCCGTCAACTTTACTACGTATGTATAATGAATGCTTACTGGCGGGTGTCTTTCCGTCCCCCTGGAAATTGGCACAACTTGTTCTAACTGCAAAGCGAAAGGGAGATCATAACACACCATTCGCCTACAGACCTCTCTGCATGCTTAATATTGCGGGAAAACTTCTAGGAAGGCTGCTGAAACCTCGGCTAAAGGCGACTAGACTAGTGACCTTTCGAAACACCAACATGGATTCCGCAGCTTCCACTCAACAATAAGTGCCATCTGCGAAGTTATTATCGCAGTAGATCGCGCAGAGGCCGCTTGTCATTGAGCTGAACCCATAGTGTTTTTGGTAAAGCTGGACGTCCGTAACGCTTTTAACTCGGCGAGATGGATAGGCATATTAGATTCTCTTCAAAGACATTTTCAGGTAGAGGAATACTTTCTGGTAATGGCACGAGACTACTTGAAGGAGCGCCAGAGGAATACGCAAAACCATTACAGCTGGAGCAGTACAAGGGTCCATTCTAGGGTCAGACCTATGGAATATTGCTTATGATGGTCTCTTGCGCCTCGAAATAACGGAAGATGTGCACTTCGTGGGTTATGTCGATCAAGTAGCCGCTGTCATCCCGTCTAGAAATCCTCACCTCGCCCAACTCAAACTCAATCAAGTAATGAGAAGGGTTGAAGGCTGGATGGAAAACCATGGTCTCCAGCTGGCGATCGCAAAAACTGAGATTGTCATGCTGACGAAGAGGAGGATACCAACCATTATACCCATGACGGTTGGCTCTGAAATACTTGAGATCAGAAAATCGGCTAATTACTTTGAAATGATGTTGGACTCTAAGCTGGCTTATAGAGAACACATCCGAAAAGTATGAAATAGGGCGCTACTGGCTGTTATCTCACTTGGGAGACTCATGGCAAACGCTCTGGCTTATGGAACTAAAAAATCAATCGCCAAGGTTCTTAGGAAGCTAGGTAAGGTCTCCCTCGAGACGCTCTCCAATAAGCACCTAAAAATTCATCCAATAGGCAACTTGGTATATTGCAGAGGACCCAATCCCTCGAAATCATGAAGAATCTGCTCAGAAACAACAAAGGTTGACTAAGTAAAAGAATCGTAGCAGGCAAATTTTTAAGCAGCCTAAACTATTGGCGACAACATAGCCAAGGAGTGCCTCATCGGACTGTAATAGATGGCACTAAAAGAGATGGAATAATCTCGATAGAAATCTGTCTGAGAATAAGGCGTAGATTAAGCATATGTTATAAACTGCGAAAAACGAGATCGTGTTATCCACCAACGGTGATTGACATTACCTGGTGCAAGGAAGTCAGGCTGATAGTGATTCCGATCCTAATGAAAATCTGGAAATTATCGGACTCTTTAATCCTGATCTTTCTATGGAGGATTGCTAAAATTGGAGAGCATTGGAGAGCAATCGACGGAAAGATCTTTTCATTCTAAATGAAGAGGCGGGACTGGTTTTTAGAGGTTCGAATGGGAATTATTATATAAGGAGTTGAGAAATTGGGCTTACACTTGTACAGGAGTGATCGAGCTAACGGCTCTGCATCGATGGATCCTCAGGTTATAGTCCGAAGCAGGAAGCTGAAGCAGTGGAGGAGTTTTTCAGGAGTGGTATCTGCAGAAGAATCGGATTTAAATGCCTTTTCCGTTTATGGCGTTAGTGTTGAGACTACCTATGAGGTGGGCGGCTGTTTAGACCTTTTCACTCTGGTAACAGAGAAAGATGGTGAGGCAGCTACAATGTACGAGGAGGACCTAGACTTAGCCCTAATTGGTAATGGTGACGGTACTTCAAATCAAATTTCAGCATTGCAAAGCAGCAACAGTTACCCTGCTCCTTCGGTTGTCTAAGACAGGGGAGGAGTTAATTTTGATCCAAGAACCAAGGATTGTAAACAGTCGAGTTTGCGGTAGTAGAATACACCCGATGGCTTGCAGAAACCATAACTCTGTATTCTTGCCAAAAACATCATTAACATTCTTGTTCTTCACAATTTTTGTGAATCACTGCAATAAACCATAGGTTTTGCTGGCTTGTTTTTTCCCATAGGGCACACGATCATATTACAAACCATCCCAGTGATACTGTTAATGATATGGTAGCCACAGCCACGATAATTTATGTGCCTTTTATTTTCGGAGCCGACTCTATCACTCAGCATGAAGTGTGGGACAGCTCCAACGCAAATGGTTGAGTTAAGGCACTTTTTGATTTTATCTTGGTTTACAACATGTCCATCGCATCTCTTGCATGACTCCAGGGTTAATCTTGAAGTGTTCGTTCTCTGATCACAGGTACAGATCGTTTGATGTGGGTGATTGTAGAACTCAACTGAACAGGTAGCCTTTACTAAAAAGAAGAGAACAGAATGGATAAATTTCCAGTCCCTGACCAGATCCTCTCTAGAGATTTATACCAGGATCTAGATCAGGCAATGCTACCAGTGCTTTAAACTCTCAAGCTAGGACATTGTGCAGCCCACTCAAAGTCCCCTTGGTGAAATGTGAAAATCACCGCTTTGCGGAGAGAATCCAGGAAATAATTTAACAATACAAAAAGATCTAATGACTGGTCATTGTATGAAACCAAGCTAAAGGCTTTTAAGTTTATATTCTACGCAAGGCAATGAGAACTTCGTGGAGAACCTTCAGTGGTAACATAGAGCGTTTCAATGAGTCAAATCGTCTACGTGTAGTTCAAAAAGCTCACCGCCGAAGGTTATGGGGTGCATCCAGAACCCTGACGGCATTTGAACTAACTCGAATACCAATATTCTAACCTACCCCGCAGGCATTTCCAGGCGCAGCATATCATCGTTCATGGTATTCCAGAGGTTAGGTCCTAAAATCGACCCCTGTGACACACCTTCTGACTCTCTCCTCCGTGTCGTAGAGCAGTCAGTGGTGGCTAGCAAGTAGCCAGTGATGCGAAACCTCTGTTCAAGGGCTTGAATAATGTCTGTTCACCTCGTCAAGTGGAAGGCGTTTTATACGTCCAGCGTCCAGCAGGACGACCGGTCTGGCTTGATCATATGCCTCTTTCGCTCATTCCGCACAGACGGTATGCCGATGGATTGCCATTCGCCTTACAAGTACCAGTCGAGCTATTAGCAACGACAGAAAAACCACCAACGGCTAAATATGAGTTATACAAATCCAATAATAGACGCGGTTGACTCTCTGCCACAGCTTTAAGCGCTTCGACCATCAGATCCCGAAGCCTTCCGATTTTCATCCTGGACACTACCCTCTTCAGCTCCTCGTCTGTAATTAGTGAATGAACTCTGAATACGTTATTGTCAATAGTCCGTAATTAGTGAATACATTACCGATTATACTCGTTAAGGTATTCACTAATATTTGGTATTAAATGAGATATTAGCGCATAACGACGTGATATTTGTCATATTTGTCGTTATAGTTAGTTTTTCTTATTTTTGGTTCAACCTGCGCTACCAGAAGCAAATCGACGAAGATATCAGTAGTTTTACGTGCCACTTAAAACTACTTAGGTATCTTTACTCTGGATAAATGTACATCATAGATTATTAAAAAAACAATTTAGGCTAAGACAGTTGTAATCAAGAAATAACTAAGATAGTTAAGTCAATCCAAGTAAAATTTTACTATATATAAAAAACCACAACAACGACATAAACAGCTCACCGATTTCCAATCCAAAAGTTAAGATAACAAGAGACAACAAATCGACGCTCATCGGACTTAGCATGAGCATCGCCCGTTTCTTTACAAAGACCTGGACTGATGCTAAGCCTAGTTAGGCCGACAGGTCGTTCACCTATGGCTTGTTGTTCGTGAAATCAAAAACACGTCCTATCACGTTTCAACAGTCCGATAAATGTATGCTACGGGTTACGATGAGATTCTTCTTGACTTTTTTTCATCTCGTATTCGTAGTTGTTTACTGGCCTCACGTTGACCTGCCTGGAAACTCGCGAGATGTAAACGCATGAACAGAAACAAGCCAAGCCAAGCCAACTCAAGCTAAGACAGCCGCGATTGTTTACACCACACGCATCTCATATTATTATGCCAGTTTGGGTATCTAAATTCGATATTCTGCCACCACGCTACGCACGAAGCAAAGGATGTGATAAAATCGTGTAATGAGCATACAGGAATCGAAAGAAATATATAGAACTTGAATGCCTCACTATGGAGTTTCACCAACCGTCAATTTTGTTCGAGTTCATTCCGATCGTGCTTCAATGAATATTGAATGGTACCTCAATAGATGGATGTCGGTTCAATCTAAGTACGTCACCTTATTTCGATGTCGATACTTTCGCCAGTTGAAATCTGATTAGCCCCTTAAAACTGAGACGCCAACTTATCCAGCTACCACGCCTCCAAGCGTTGGAGCCGAGCTGATCTGGTACACATATAATAGGCATTAGCATGCACAATATTAGCACACTCTATTTTATAGTAAAGTTGTAGGAACTTGCTGAGCATGCAAATTTATTTTTTTTCTTCACTTTATCCAAGTTATGAACGTGGAGAAAGCAAAATTGCACTGAATTTTCGAAAGGAACGGACTGACTGGGACGCTAACAAACGAAAACAAACAATCTCTATACATATTTAGGTGTGTATAGATGGAGCTCGAGCATAATAAGCAAGAAAAATCACTAGCTGACACAAAGCAATATTAAGAGAGAAGATAAATTTCTCATCATTGCGCTATGATTCTTCTGAGCAAAACTGAAAAGATAAAAGTGTATCTACTCGTACTCGTGGATCGCATTCGCCATAGGCTTCGTAATTTGCACAATAACGCTGAAACGGCCAATAAACTCGCACGATCATGAGGTGATTGCGCTTGCGATCCGTTATGTTTGCTTGGAGTAGTCGTTGGACGCTACGCTACGTTGGTTGATAGAATGCAATTGAGAGGACATAATGCGCGTTGTTTAGTAAAAGAAAGCACAAACAGAGAATGCAACATAGATAAAACTGATATTCGATAGATTGGTGTCTGTTTGGCTCATTTGAACTTTCGGATGAGTATCGCTTTTTTACAACAATATTTTTGCTTCTCGTATTTAGCCAAAAAAAATCCAGGGCACGTGAACCGCTAGAAATGCTAATGTTCGATGAACAACAGAAGAATCGTGCAGATTTTGAGTGCAAGAAACATCCAAAAACTGCTTAGATGAAGCAAAAAAGTCAGCCATAAATTAAAACAACTGAAGCCTTGGATAACTAAAGGTCTCATTTTATCAATTAGAAAGCGAGATAAAATGGCAGCCAAATTACAAAAGCAGCCTTTCAATGTCGTACTCTTGAAAAAGTATAAAAAGTATAGCAATATTCTGAAATGTTTAATTCGCTCTACCAAAACTAATTACTATAAAAATCTAATAGAAATCTGCAGGCACGACACCCAAAAAAATCTGGTCCATCATAAATGAAATAACAGATTCAAACAATAGTAAGCGTACGACTGGTAGCTTAATTTCTGATGATAGGAAGTTGGATATCGCAAATGCTTTTAATGAGCATTTCGCAAGTATTGGTCATACAATCACAAGTAATATCCAAGTAGGCAACAGAGTAAGCCAGGAAAATACAATACTACCTCATTCAAATAATAGTTGCAAATATTTTTTCTTGCATCCGGTACATGAAACCGAGATTGCTCACCTTATATCCGATCTAAAATCAAATGTAGCTCCTGGTTTTGATGGATTGCAGCCAAATGCATTGAAGAAAAATGTAGATTCTATATCGAGACATCTAGCACATGTAATAAATTTGTGTTTCGCCCAAGGATATATTCCAAATCAGCTCAAATGGGTCATAGTTGTACCTCTGCTTAAAGGTAATGATAAAACAGACCTCAACAATTATCGGCCCATATGTCTCCTCTCGAGTATTTCAAAGGTAATTAAAAGAGCTATTAAAAACAGGCTTATTAAATATTTAGAGGAAAATAATATTTTATCTGACAACCAGTATGTGTTTAGAAACTCTCGTTGCACAGAAGATGTATTGGATAGGCTTACTAAAGACGTCATATCTAACTTAGACAAAAAAAAGGCTCAATTTCAAAAACGCATTTGACACAGTTAGTCATAAGTTACTATTGGAAAAGATGGATAAAATCAGGATAAGAGGCGTATCACATGATCTATTTAAATCATATTGAAATGAGAGGACACAATCAGTGCGTGTGGAAGATCATTTTAGTGAAGATCATTTCTCTCAATGTAAACATTGGGATGCCTCAGAGAACAGTTCTTGGTCCAATATTGTTTTTAATATATATTAATGATTTGTTAAAACTAAAACTGAAGAACTGTTCTTTATATGCATTTGCTGATGACACAGTTGCACTATACTGGGGGCCTAACTGGAATGAAACATTTCATTTTGCAAATGATGGAATGAAACTTGTAGCATCTCGGCTAAATATAAACCGAGTCAGCATTAATATTGACAAGACAGTAGTATTACCGTTTTCACAAACGATGGATGGATTACCTTCTAATTCTCTTCGAGTAATTATTCATAAACCTTCATGTACGTCTAATAGTTGCTGTTGCAGTCCACTAGTAATTGTAAACAGCACCAAGTATCTGGGTGTAATTTTGGATCGACACTTGCGTTGGGAAGATCACGCTTCGTGCCTATGTGGTCGCCTAAGAAGAATTTTGTACAAATTTGTACAATTAAAAACTATATTTTCTCCTGATCGAATAAAAACGGTTTTACAGCACCTGTCCAGTCAGTAATAGAATATGGTCTTGTCAGCTGGGGAGGATTAGCTGTATCTATCGTAGAGCCGTTGGTTCTGCTTCACAACAAATTTATTAAAATATGTTTACGAAAACCGATCCGGTTTCCAACTCTGCAATTATATAAAGACTTTGGCGTTTTATATACTAATGCTATATAGATTCAAAATATTGAATTCTTTACATATGCATAGTACTGAGTTTCCACGCACTGGCGAAGAAGTGGTAACGCGCAGGAGACGAAGAGTGCTTCAAGAACCAACATTTACAACAGCACTGGCAGCTAGCCATGCTTTTTATGTTGCCCTACGACTATTTAACTGCTTAGGTTATTAGCAGATTTTAAAAAGTACTGTAAGAGCATATTTTTAAAAGTTACTAAAGTATCATATTTAGCCAAATTTTTGTCAAAAAAAAGGTAATTAAAAGCATTGATTAGTTAAGGATATTTACTAGCTAAGAATATCAATTGCGTATCATGAAATAATATATCATGAGCATTGAAGCTCAAAACTGGCGAACCCAAAGCACGAGCTAAGCTCCTCTTGGGATGGCCGAAAAATTGTTTGTGTTAAGCAATAGTTTAGCTCTTAAACTTAGAATTAAGATATCTTATTTTTTGTTAGAACATAATGATATTAATCATGTTTTGATTCTGCAATAAATAAATAAATAAATATTCTACCACATGTGCTCCAACCTGTTTCGAGTGCAAAACCAATTTCATCTTAACAATGCATATAAACTCATAAGGTGGAAAGGATTTACTACCACTTGCATGAATTTCAAGATTTAGGAAAGCCAAACACTGCAAAACTTTGAAAGCAGCATAAAATAACACAAACAAAGAAGATGCTCAGACAAGATTTTACCAGTACTGCAACGAAAGTTACAGGGATAGAAAGATGTTTGGGATCAAAAAACGAAAGATGTTTGCGACCGAAAAATCTCTAGATCTTAGAAAATTTAAACATTGGTATCTTGTTTTCGTTGTAAATGTTCGCGGTATGAATACTTAATAAAAGCGAAAATATCAAAAAACGCCTCGCGCTGGCAACCCTTCGCCAGCATCAAAGCCAAAAATATATCACACCTGCCTCACATTGAAATCAACCTACCCTGCAAATTTCGTTTTGATCCGATGGCTGCATTGGAAGTAATAGGGGTACAAAGAAATTTAGGGTTACTAGTCGCAAAAGTTTTCAAATTTTAAAAAACTTAATATTTGTTGTTTATTGTCACTACAAGATCATTACCGTTTAAAAATTTTACGGTAAAATCGCTTAATAAAGATATTGCAAATAAATACAAAACCAACAATAGCTGGCAGCCCTATCATGATTTTTTAACCAGATTCCTTCTGAATAATGCCTATAATAAGTTCTATTTATCATATGAAATTCGTTTTGATTTCATGACTGCACTGAAATTTATAGGGCAAAAAGTTTTATTTTCCTGAGCAAATTTTCAAAACCCATGACACCAAAATTACCAAATCTAGCTTAGAGGAAGGTTCAGCGACAGTGTCAATTTCATGCAAATCTGGTAACTGAATCAAAAACCAGTTTTTTTTTGGTAATTTTTAAAGATGGCACCACTGGCACAGAGCTCAGCGCATTCCCAAATCGCTTCTATTAGACCTGGTCCTACTTAGTACTAATACATTCTGTGAATTTCAACTGTATCTGATAATTGGGTCGTGAGTTCTCTTGAACAGAAGTTTTTGATGCTTAAAATATAGGTAAATTGGAGGAGGGTTACCGTTCTTGTCCGATGTTAAATATCAAAAGTTTTGCTTTGGTTGTACATACAAAGCATAAGATTTCTATGAGCTGGTTCTCATTGTAAAAGACGAAAATTTTTCATTAGAGTCAATGGTTTAAAGGTTTTCACTTTCAATGTCTGTCGTAGCTGCAACACGTTCATAAAAAAACCACAAGAGTCTATAATATGTCCTTTAAGTTTCATAATGATCTGATAATCTGGTCAAAAGTTATCGCAATTCAAACATTTTTAAATTTTCCCATTCTTATTTTAAGCGCCTAGCATACACATAGGTTTCAAAAATTTCAAAAAAATTATATTCACATTAAGAACACGCTTGAAATTCATTTCATAAGCTTTGTATTTGCAAAAGTTATTTGTTGACAGAATACATAATAGGTATATTTAAAATATTACTAAAATTTAAAATATCACTAAAATATCCTGAAAATTTCAGTTCAATCGGATGGCGCATTCCTGAAATTTTTTCACTTAAATTTTTTGATGATATATACATAGTCGTGCCATAAGTTCTGTCACACGTATATGGGCGATTTTTGTATAAATGAAAAAGAGTTTTTGACAAAGGAAAATATATTTTATTTTGGCATACTAATGGAAGTAAAATAAGCAACAAATTATTCAAAGTGGCCGCCTTTAGCCTTTACACAGCTCTTTAATCTGTTGGGCCAGTCATCGATAGCAGTACGCACTGTTTCTAGCGGAAAATTAGCTACTGCTTCTGTCAAAGATCGCTTAAGGCTCTCGATATTTGGGTGTCGTCTCGTGCACACCATGGACTCTAACTCCGCCCCCAGTTTGTAGTCCAGGGGATTCAAATCTGGGCTCCCAGAAGGCCATTCCGTCGCCCTTATAAACTCTGGAATATTGGTTTCCAACCACGCTTGTGTGGTTCGAGCTTTGTGGGCTGGCGCAGAATCTTGCTGGAAAACCCAATGTCGGTTGTTGAATAGCGTAGAGTTCTGCGACTTCACACATCCCTCCAGGATGTCCGTTTGATAATTTTTCGCTGCAGTTTTTACGCCTTTTTCGCAAAAATGAAGCTCGGTGACCCCTTCGTAGCTGACACCCCACCATACCATGACTGATGCTGGATGATGTCCTCGCTGTACCCTAGTGGCAACTTCTCGGGCTTCTCTGGAGCTGTGGGCATACACCTTATCATTTTGGCGGTTGAAATGTTCCTCCACCGTAAAAATTTTTCATCGGTAAATAAAATTTCTCGATGTTTGTTGTTGCCGTACCGCCGAAGGAGCTCTTTCGATCTGGTGCTCCTAATTTGCTTCAACTGCTCAGTCAGCAAATGTCCCGTTGATCGTCGAAAGGCACTCATCCCGAGGTCCGATTTTATGATGCGAGACATACTTCGGGTGGAGATGTTCATCTCTCGAGCCATGATTCGTTGTTTACGAAGCGGATTTCGACGAATTCGACTCTCGACCGCTTTGATGGCAGCAGAAGAACGTACATCACGCGGACGTCCAGAACGAGGTCGATCTTCAATAGTCTGGACCTCGTTATATCTCTGGATCGCACGATACACAAATCTTTGCGTTATTTTTAACGGGCACAACGACTTGAAAATTTCACTCGCGGATTTTCCACACTTATGTAGTGCAATCACTGCAATTCGGTTTTCTATTACACCCCATTCTATCTTCACACGTTAACGAACAAACTTTAAATGACCATCAACTGTCAACAACATTATGAAACAACATTATGACGTTTATAAAACTGGCCGATATTGAAATGTCACTCATAAAATAAAGTTGTTGCCAATGTGAGAAATTATGTGACAGAACTTATGGCAGGACTAAGTATATATATATATATATATATATATATATATATATATATATATATATATATATTATATATATAGGTTCGAACTTATTCGTTCCTCATTACTCCTTTTGCACGTACTCTTGTATATTTTAATTCACCTATACGTAGAATTCTTAGAAGCCATGATGAGCATAAGTTGGGGTCTTTGCCCATGTCCTTTCAATCTTGTAAAAAACATGTTACGTAGCTTCTCCATTGTGTATATTTAGTAATGAAATCACTTTGGCAAAAAATTCATATTTAATATATATATATATATATATATATATATATATATATATATATATATATATATATATATATATATATATATATATATATATTAAATATGAATTTTTTGCCAAAGTGATTTCATTACTAAATATACACAATGGAGAAGCTACGTAACATGTTTTTTACAAGATTGAAAGGACATGGGCAAAGACCCCAACTTATGCTCATCATGGCTTCTAAAAATTCTACGTATAGGTGAATTAAAATATACAAGAGTACGTGCAAAGGGAGTAATGAGGAACGAATAAGTTCGAACCTTGCGATCAGACACACATAAGAAATGAGACACGCAAATGTTTGAGGAAAGTAAGTAAGTAAGACATTCATCAAGGAACACTCTGCGGATACTCAGTATATGGAGATTTAAGAAAAGCAAACAGTCATCATAAGGACGACAAGCAACATTAAACTTGTACAAAAGGCACCGAGTAAACTTACACTGAACGGATTCAACAACATTAAACAGGTACCACGAAACGAGAAGACTACACTTGGGAGCAATATTCAACAATGCTACAAACAAGGGAAATAAAAAAAAAAGAACACATATGCTGCTATTGGTTCTAAAGCGGGAGTAGCGCAGAACGAAACTAGCTACCTTCGAAGATTTAGGGACAATAAAAGCAACATGCAGATCAAATTTTAACTTCCGATCAAAAATGATGTCAAGGTTTTTTATGTTGATCTACATGCTTCGAAAGACTATCAGACATAAAGTATACCAAGGAGATGGGATTAGGCCTTTTTGAAAAAGACATCACGAAACTCTTGGAAACATAATGTGCAAGGGAGGTCGCAGAAAACCAATCACTTAAAACAAAAAGATCAGATTCTAAATTACAACAATCATTTAGGGAAGTGACAGGATGAAAAATTTTAAGGTCATCAGAGAGAGTCCGACTTAAAATTAAGGTTATTGATAAATAACGTGAAAAGGAGGGGACCAAGGATGGAACCTTGGGGGAACACTAGAAGTAGGACAGAAATGGGAGGAATAACCATTAAAAACAACACGGCAGATACGATCATGGATGTAGGAAGAAAGCCAGGATATAAGGGAACTGGCAACACCAAAATTACAAATCTTTTCTAACAGCACTGGGTGGTTTAACATGTCAAATGCTTTCGCGAAGTCAGTGTAAATAAAATTAGCTTGAACACCGTTGTCCAAAATACACGCGGCACTTAATGAATCCATGTTACTCTTTAGAAAATAAGTGACTAAAAGCACTATGAATTCTTTCATGAACGATCCGCTCAAGCAACTTAGGAAAGCAAGACAGGAGGGATATCGAATGGTAGTTGGCAACATTACCAATGTCCCCGAATTTTAAAATCGGAAATACTATGGCAGTTTTCCAGCTGCAAGGAAAAACACCAACGGACAAACTCAAGTTAAATAAAATAGACAACACATTAAGAAGATGCAAGAGACTTAACAAACACATTAGGAATACCATCAAGGCCGCTGTTCGCTGAGTGATCCAACAAGGATATTAGGATTTCCACCTTCAGATAATTAGTCATCACAAAATTCTCATGAGAAGACACAGTTGCAGCAGAGTTCTCTGAAGCAATGTTAGGAGATGAAAAGTAAGAGGCAAAGAACTTAGCAAATGTTTCGAGGACTAGAAGCAGAAGTTGCCTCCAGAAAAAAAGTGTCAGGGAATCGGTTAGTAGTTTTAAGGGAACGAACATACGATCAGAAAGGTTTCGAGCTATTTAAAGAAAGACATGCTTTAATATGGGCGAAATATCCATGTTACGCTTCGTCAACAGTTCTTTTAGCCAATGCTCGGAAAGGACGATAACGCTGAAAAGCCTCAACATACGAACTATGACGAAATTAATTTCGGGCCTTATCTTTCTCGCGCAAAAATTTAGAGGCTGCCACAGACAACCAATGAGGACAAGCACCACGACGAGTACGAGACACAGTAATAAATCTAGATACAAAGGAATTTAGGAGAGAGTAAAAAGGAAGTAAAAACTTTATTGATTTCAAGCCCACGAAAGAAAGAAAATCAGTTGATAGCGAGGGGTTGAGCAGCAATTTGGTCATAAGCTGCTTTAAAAAAGTTGAAAAACGGTAGAGCTATGCTCTTTGTGCGTGGTATATTCACTAAACAAATCGATGGAAAGGGGGAAGTGATGAGGGTCAGGATTAACATAACCAGCACAAATAAATTCATTATCTGTATGTGGTATATCTATTAAAGAGCCTTTAAATTTTTTGTGGAAGACCAGAAGAACACCACCTCCGGCAGGAGCGTCAGCAAGATCTTCATGTATATCTCGGCGGAAAATAGTATACTCCGAATTCAAAATTTAAGCATTGTGAATATTTACACTAAACCACGTTTCGGTGACCGCAATGACATCAAAAGCTTCAGAGTTCGAGAGCTTATAAGACTTATTAAGCTTAGATCGCATTCCACTTACGTTGGTGAAGAGTAATGAGATGAATTCGTACCGTGTTTGGTTGCAGCATTTGATTTACTTGTCTTCATGTTGATTCATGCACAACGGAATTCAGGTGCCAGATACTGATATTTGCGATGGAACAGAAGCAAAAATCTGAAGCTATAATTTTAAAAGAAGATACGCGATATAGTTATGAGGACTGAAGATCAAGTTGCATCCGCGGAATAAGTAGCGGTGGTTCAGGAGACTACAACGGTGATGATGGAATCAAAGTGGTTTTGATTTGGAGTTGTATTTTCTGTTCACCTTGTTTAAGTTACTGTTCTTGCTTTTGCAGCGGTTGTTGTAATTTTTGTCGCTGATATTGCAGTGTCTGCTGTGGTCTTTGTTGCTGATCATTGATTAAAAGTTGATGATCTGTTGTTGGTTGCAACAATCTGTTGACTATGATGTTGCAGAAATTGATCTTGTATAAGTTGCTGATAGTGCGGCCGATTACATGTTGCCCGGATAATAGGTGGAAATACTTGATGCGTAGTCAAACTAGCAGCAAGAGAGCCAGGAGATAAAATATTGTTTATATGACTAAGAAGCACTGATCCTTTAGATCAAGCAGGAGCTTGTTCTATTATTGATATATTAAATCAAGCACGTCCAGCAGTAGGCATGTTCAGAATCAACTCGCTTTTATCAGATATCACAAACTCAGATAATTTCGGTGATGCCTTAGCATTTTCAGGCGAAGATATTTTGTGTAAAGTACTTAGGTCAGTTTTGGTTACCTCCAGCAAGTTTGATAGCCTAGCGAAGGAATTTATCAATTTACCAATAGTATCGGCAGCTGATGAGAGTGTGGTGGCATAGGAAGCTATTGAATATTTCCTGCAAAGATTGCAGAACCAGTAGATTCTTGTGTTTCTGGCTGCGACTGCCTCAGCTGCCGCTCCCTTGCAATGCCACATTCTCTTGAAATCCGCACATTTGGAATGCCATATAAGCCCAGAGAAACTCAAACAGATGAGGATTGCTGAGTCTATTTTGTCTATGTAATTCGAATCTGCATACAGAAACATTGCTTGAAGATTGGTTAATATTAAAGTAATATTAAAGTTTTGGAAGTTTTTGTCTGCACTTAGTACTGCGCGAACCGAATATGTGTTTTAAAAAATCGAAAATATTAGGGGGCAAATAATATGACATGTCCGTATACGTTTGAGAACAATTTTCACTGATCAAGTTGTTGTTATTGTTGATGCAGTTCAGTTTTACGATCTTCAATGTTAATGTTACAACCCTAATCGTAAAATTTAAAGCTATTATACTCAGAGCTTCCGAATAAAATACTGAGAGTTTCATGCGAAATTTCTTAAGCTTAGCTAACGCTGAAAGCTTTTTTTTTAAATGCTGTTAAAAGGTAGATAAGGCACTAATCGTAGATAGTTCATATGTTCAAAATGTAGATAAGGCACTAATCGTAGATAGTTCATAAGAAAGTTAATTGGCACTGGATACTATTTGATATTGTGTATTACATATTCAGAGTGCATAGTTGATTTATTTTGCATTATATTTATTAGGAGATTTACTCAACTGAATTTAATTGGAACAGTTCACTATAGTTCAATAACTTTTCTGCGCGTCGTTTTTCCATACTTGAAGGATTCTTGAGAGTCTGCGAAGCGCAATCAGTTTGTAGATAATTTCTTATTAATCTTTAGATAATCTGTCGATCTATCAACCGATTTATGTCGGGGCACAAAACTTTAATTGGTGTTGCTTTTCATTAGTGAACACACCGAATATGTACGTAAATTCGAATGAATGTCACTCAATGAAATCCCCGGGAAACCCCTTAGGAAAAACTTTCTGTTGTGTACACTGCACGTACACGCTGAGAAATGGCCGAAATAAATATATTAACATCTTAATATTGTTATAGTAACACCATTGTCACTAATACATAATTTTAACAGCTCAATATTTTATGTAAGGAAGTTACAATATTATATTTGCAGTTTAACTTTGTATATTAAGGCTGTTAATTTTTTATCTTAAGAGCATCTGTAAACATATTTCGACAAAATGTTTTGACATCTTAACCACAGATATGAAAGAAAATGGATACGAAATGGCTATCCGTGTACCCATACGTGAGTGTACCTTTTTTAATACACGCACAACATTGCTCTCTCACAAAAATTCCGCTCAGTGCGCCCCTTTCTACCGCACTCACAACCAAAAAGCCTTAATGCTGTGCCTTATTTACGAAAAATATGTGACAACACCAGATCGGTATAAAAGCGTGCAGCGGGCAACACGGAAAGAAACGTCAATGTCAGTTTGATTTGTGTCGGGGACTGAAAACATTGACTTTCAGTCCAAATTTGTCAAAGAAAATTTGAAAAGCCAAATTTCGCAGCAAAAAGAAGCCAGCTGCCGAATTCTGTTACTGCTGCAGTTTGCTGAAGTACGCGAACAGACCTATTACTATGCCAATATAAATGTATTAACCAAGGGTGGTGAAATTGATGGTGAAACAACAAAGTACAATGTTACTATTGTATGTTAGGATGTTAATATTAAATAAGGCAATAGCATACGGAAATAACTGGTTCTCGTCCGATCACCGAATTTAAGCAGTGTTGGGCACGGTTAGTACTTATATGGGGGACCGCTTGGGAACACTGCGTGTCGTTCGCACGGAAATATAACTTATTGCCATGTTAATATTTAATATTGGCCTACTAATATAATATTGTAACAGACAAATTCACCACACGCATGTCAATATATAAAATTTTAAGAATGCTATGTGCTGGCAATTTAATGTTATTGTTTTTATTTTTGTTATTGTTTTTCATGTTTTTAATATAAATATATTAGCTGCAAAATATATTAAGGGTAGAACAATGATTTTTTAGCGTGCAATAAGTTCGCATTTGATTGATTCTCTCGTGACTTTCCGAATTTTTATTCGAGGTTTGTGATAATCGAAAAGTTTGTATTAACCGGGGAATTCCAATTTTCGTTCGTTGGTAATCGTTATCGTAAGTCTTGTCGTATTTATTATAGATATGAAAATATATTTAGACTATTTAGTTGATTTCTTTGATATTTTCATTTTATGTTATGTCCGCAATTAAGTTCACTGTGCTCATACGCTGTAGACAATTAGGTTCCCCATTTCTAATATCATAGTGCGCGAAAATATTTTTACGGTGTCGTATAATCGAAATAAGGGTTGTGCCACAACTAATGATAATCGAGTATTTGCATTACTCATATAAATCTTAAAAAATTGATTTTACTTCCTCATACTAGATAAGTATGAAAAAATCATTAAGTAGGTCACGAAACACGAAAACACGAAAATGAAAAAAAACGATTTGAGCTTTCAAGAGCACTTTTGCTGGCAAAAAATCCAACAAAAACATACACTCCGCTTTGGTGGAAACACTGGGAGACTTTGCTCTTCCATATCCAACAATTGCATGTTGGTGCAAGGAGAATATTCACAAAAGATGAATATCGCAAATTATGCTCATCCACGATTTTCGCCGAGGATAACGTTAAAATAATACAAGATGTTGTTTTGGCAATCAGAAATCTAGCTGAAATTACAGGGATTTCATTTGGCATCATTCAAAGGATTCGCGCGAACAAACTGAGTAGCGAAAGAAGAGTCGACTTGACATTTCAAGACCAAAGTTGCAATGGCTGCCATTCGAAAAGCAGGTTTCGAACTGCTTGAGCACCCACCCAATTCTTCAGATCTAGCCTCCAGTGACTTTTACCTCTTTCCTCAGCGAATCGAGGAACAGCTCAGGGGCAGGGAAATTTTTAGAAAATAGGATGCGAGGTGATTGCAGATGTACAGAAATTTTCAGAGATTTAAGAAAAATATATATTTTTTTCTAAAGACATTCAAGATTTAGAAAAAAATGGACTAAGTGTATTTACTTGTTAGGAGACTGCGTAAAAAAATAAAAATTATTTTCAAACACAGCTGTTGTTTTAGAAATTCATTATAATTACTTTTTGTAAAGCTCTCGTATTATCAATATAAGGTGTGTTTTTTGTGCTCCCCCTATCTAGAACAGAACAATGCAGACGTATTGGGAACAACAACCCCCCCCCCCCTTTCCATAACAGGAGTTGTTGTTGTTACCCATGCATCTGCATTGTTCTGTTATGAATAACGGGAGCAAAAAAACGCGCCTAAAGAAAGAGATGTATTATCAATAAGGTCATTCTTAATCTTATCACGTAGATAAGATATAAAATTTTTGTTTATTAGTTAATAAATAGCAGGTATCAGCTGAAGCAAGCTCTTTGGTAATTGAAATGTTCACCTTATACGTATTCCTTTTATCACTGAAAGTTCTTGCTTGCACAGCAGATCACTTTTGCCGAACAACGACTAATCATTCATATACGACTACAAAAAATTGTTTGACAAACAGGAAAGTGCGTACTGTGGAATATGTATTTTACCGGGAAAAACTCGAACTTGAGACAGTCAACGAACAAATCGAAGTGGAACTGACATCGAAATTTACTATACGCGACTGCTGCGAAGGATACAAACAGGTACCACGAAAGGCAGGTAGTTCAGCCTGTATATCGGTTTGCGTACAAGGTAGATGGAACACGACGACGCGAAAATGTGATTGCAATGCAGATTATGGTGGAAAATATTGTGATGTAAATTGTATTTATGGTGATTGTAAAGCAGCCGAAAATTCCAAACTCGTTGAATACAAGCCAGAACCATTTGCTCTGAAAAAACAAAATAAAAGAGTCGCCAACCAACTTGTTTCGAATAAGAATAATGCTATTGTGTTTGACGGAGAATTTCCATTTACGGATCGAACAATTAAAGGAGTGGTGTTTTTATTTCTATCGGTGATTTTGTACTTTTTTATTTGCTACCGTTCTTTTTCAATCAGTTTGGACAGCTCGGGATCATGAAATTGTCATCAAGAAAGTGGCAGCTCGTGACTTTGAACGAATTTCAAAGACATACAGTGGCTCAATTAAGTAACCGGACAGTACCGCGATGTGAAGATTTTTGTCTGTAACTTTATGAAAAATCACTTTAGGAAAAAATGAAATGCATATATATTTACTAGGTAACAATAGTTTATAAAATAAGAAAATACTAACTTCCTATTTTATTTAAAAAAAAAAAAAATTTAAGCCAAAATTCAAAATATATGATTGTTGGTAGATTTTAAGTGGCTATTGCTAGGATAATCCCAGCCACTGTACACGGCTGGGTATGATAATTAGCGTGTAAGATTAAAAGAAAATTAAAAAGATAAACATAAAAAACAAAACAATCAAGAGCCAGCAGGCCAAAATATTATAGCCGCTAGTAAGTAATTTTTTTTTTTTTAATTGTAAATAGTACTTAAATTAGGTTAATAATGTACAAAAGAAAACTAAAAATAAAAAATCTTTCTAATCTAAAAAAAAAATATATGATTGTTAAATTCCAATTAAATATTCGGATACTTCAAATAATGATAGTAAATTAAGTATAAAAAAAGCCTTTTTTTTCTTATTTTAGTGTTTTGTTGGAAAACCTTTGGTTTTCCGAATGGCTTCCAGTCTTCTTGGAATAGATTCCATCAACGACCTGCAATAAGAGGGATCGATTGATTTTCATTCGTCCTCCAGAGCCACTTTAAGCTCGGGCTTCGAAGAAATTACCCGCGATTTCAATTTGTTTTCCAAATAGGCCCACAAATGTTCGATTATATCCGGAGATTGTGGTGGCGTTTCCATCACGTGAGGACAATTATACAATAACCACATGAATCGTATTGTAAGCTTTGTGTTTTGGGTCATTGTCTTGATAGAACGAAAATGTCTCAGAAATGCCCAATTTATCTACACTTTCTTTAAGATTTTCTTTTAAAATAGATATGTACTTGTATTGGTCCATTACGCCATCAATAAAAACTAGCTTTCCTGGTCCAGAGGCAGCCATACAGCCCCAAACTATCAATGATCCAGCTCCATGTTTTACGGTCGGTTGAAGGTTAGCAGGTTTGAACTCCTCATTTGGTCGTCTCCACACATATGTTTGTCCATCTGACCGAAAAACATTAAATCTGCTCTCGTCAGTAATACCACTGTGCTCCAATAGGAAAAGTCACGCAATTTATGCTCTTTAGCGAACTTAAGTCGCGTTGGCTGACTTTTTTTTATTTACAAAATGTTTTTTGCGTGGAACTCTGCCGTTACAATCGTCACACCGTAGAACTTTTCTCGCAGATTCTGTACTTGCAATAATGTGGAGGTAGTTAGACACTTCTGATGTCAATTTTGTCGCACTCAGCTTGGGATTTTTCTTTACTTGCTGCACGATCCACCGTTCATTTGCCTGTGAAAATTTTCTCGGCCGTCCGGATCTAGGATTATTTTCAATACTTTTATTAATTTCAACCCGTTTAATGATGTCATGAACTGTCGAATGGCTTCTACCGATGATTTCCCCAATTTCTCGCAGAGACATCCCGTTTTTGTGATTATTGATGACCAATTTCCGAACTTCGTTAGTAGTTTCTTTACCTCGACGACCCATGCTAGTTTCGTATGAGAATTCACTATAAAAATTTCGCATCAAGTAATTTATTCTTTTCGTTTACACTTTGACTATTGTTATTCACACTTAATTTGTTATAATTCGGGGAATTCCCATCTCAAATGTCAAATGAAAACCAGTGCTGCCAGGTGTCCGAATATTTAATTGGAATTTAACAATAACATATTTTGAATTTTGGCTTATAACTTTTTTTGTTGATGTAATAAAAAGCTATTTTTTTTCATAGATTATAAACTAGTGTTAACAAGTAAATGTAAATGCATTCCATTTTCTCCTAAATGGGATTTATAAAGAGTTACTGAGAAAAGTCTTCGTCTGGTAGCTCAGTCCGATTACTTAATTATTAGACATAGCTTTTTCATACGTGATGTCAAAAGAAAATGACAATATTTTTTATATATTGAATATTTATACTCGTAAAGTCACCGGTAGTGAGCCATTCAACAGTATTCAGCCTTTTGGGACCTTAAAAGCTCAGAAATAAGATCCCAAGCGCGCATATGCGGAAAGAAAAACAAAATTGAAAAAATACATACATAAACATTGACATGTTGAAAATGTTTTTGCTTTATTATATTGCAATATTAAATGAGAGAGAAATCCAAACAAGAAGAAAACGTAATCTTGTCAAATTCATCTTTTCGCTTAAAGCCCTGAAATGTATTCGACGCGAAACGGAACGAAGTGTCAAATCCCATACAAAATCAGCTTGGTGCGGGATTTCGTTTCGTTTGGTTTTGCTCGGCAGTAATGTGTTCGAAGACGTATAACTGTCTTCGAAGACAACGCAGTGACTCGCTCTGAGATGGCGCTGCACTATGTATAAGTTAAATTTCGCGGCCATTTAATGACCCAGGTACCTTAAATTGATGCGAAAAATGTGACAGCTCATAATTTCATTCGAGTTTGCGGATATTTTATTGAAAAATGAGTGGAAATGGATGGATGAGCAGCGCATCTTTGCAACAATAGTTTTTGTTTTGCCGATAATATCATTTTTGATGCCGGTTAGTTAAATTTATATGCACCGAATTCAAATGTAATGCACTTGTTAAATGCCATCAATGGCAATTTATACTGCCCCCGGTGTCGGGGTACGGAACTTTATTTCGCTCGATTCCGCACAGACGTTTTCGCTGTTTTTCGTTCGTCGAATACATTACTAGGCTTAAACCTAAAATTCGTTTAAACACAGTTCGCACCATACCCAACCCCTTGAAAAATCATCGCCATGCAAAAAATTGGTGGAGATCTTTCCTAAAAAGAAATCGTGTGCTATCATTATGAGCGCCAGAAAGCATATCCAAACGGCTTGCTAGGCTACAAACTCATAATATTTTCGGGTCTAATTCATTTCGGGTAGGCTGACCATGACCAATGTAACAAGCCAAGTTAAAATAGCCGAATTGCTATCCAGACCGTTCAACATCTTTAATGGACTCCAAGGGGATGGTCTGTCCTGCCTCCTCTTCAGCCTGGCGTTGGAGAAAGCAATCCGTGACTCTGGCACGTCAACGAGAGCCACTATCGTCACCAAGTCCTGTCAGATAAATAAAGCATATGGTGTAAATGAAGGAAAGTCTAAGTATATGGTGGCAACATCTGCAGGAAGAACACCTAGAGTTGGTCAAACCTTCAGGGTAGTTGAGCATGAATTTGAAGTAGTGCCATCTTTCAACTACCTTAGGTCAATCGTAACAGCCAATAACACATGGAAATACGCGGGCGGCTGCTCAAATCCAACAAAGCCTACTATAGTCTGTCAAGGCTCTTCAAATCCCGAAATCACACCCGAACATCAAAGCTCCTGCTGTACAAGACCATGGTCCTGCCAGTAATCACGTATGGATCCGAGACTTGGATGACTCGGCACTCTGACCTCTTAGCTGCGTCCGAGAGGAAAGTCTTGGGGAGAATCAGTGGCCCCATATGTGAAGAAGGGCGATTCTGGAGAGGCTACAAACATGAGTTGTACGCTATCTACCTTGAAGCAGATATAATTACGAAAATTGAGCTCAGTAGACTCCGGTGGGCAGGACACCTAGTTCGAATTAGCGAAGAGAAAGCCCAAAACCCTTTGCGGTGTATTTTACGGCAGACGACAGCGTGGGAGACCTTGCCTGCGCTGGGGAGATGACGTTGACCAGGACGCTTGGAGTTTTTGGAGTTCCCAATTGAATGACATTGGCTCGCGATCGGGTCCGCTAGAAAAAAAAACTGTTGACAGAGGCCAGGACCGGACCCCGGTTATGGCACCGATGATGATTTTGACTCTAAAAAGTTGTGAATTTGGCACGAAACATTACACATTTGTGTCGCAAATTTAAGAATTCGTTTTGAAAAAATATAAATTATACTCGAAAATATTATGAATTTGTAACAAAAATCCATGAACTTGACTCGAAAATTGTATTTTTAATAGCGATGAGATAAATTTCATTGTGAGTCCCGAAACGAGAAAAGATGTTGCACTCAAAGATACAAAAATATTTATGAAACCACTAGAGTCTTTTCTGTCAACTACGAAATTTTGCCCTCTTGTCTTGTGTTCCCTTATATGAGACCAGCAAAAGACGTTTTCAATAGCGTAACAAGTGATTGGTTTTGGGTCTGGATCAGGGCAGATATTGCAAAAACTAAAAAAAGTTCTTGTTTTAGTCGATGGACACAAAAGTATCACAATGAAATCATATTTTATTCGCCTCTACCTAATACAACTCATAGAAAGCGAAGACGAAGTATTAATAAATGTACTCAAAGAACTTACATATCCGTAAACTTAAAAAGTGGAAATGACGATTTAAAAATCAAGGAGCCTTTAAATTATATTCCAACTGAAAACATGAGAAAACTACTAAACAGTGCTGATACAGTTTTCGAAATGTTATTCAACTCATTATTTTTGGTGTCATCTATCATGACACCGAAACTGATGAGTTCAAAAACTTTGGATGTATTCGCTGTCCGGCCTGGTAAAATAAACAGAGTTTGTTGCTAAATTTTATAAATAAATTGCTTTTCTGCCTTTCGTGTTTTAGAAATCCAATAAAATTTTGAAATATATTTAAGATTAAGGTATAATTCAGGGTGGCCCAAAAGTTACCATCCTTAGTGTTTCTTGTTTAAAATTTGAATGAAAAGAGATTGGTTTAATATTAGAATTTTACTTATATTTACATATATTTTGAACTCTAGCCATCGTATTAAAGAAGAATACAATGCAGTAGCCAAAAAATTTCCAGGAAAAGTCTCACGAAGCATATGACAGATTCATTGAAACTACCGGCGAGAATATAATCCACAAACCCCAAAAAGTTGTTTGACTTTATGAATATGAAGCGGAAAAAACCCGGTTGTCCTTCTTCTATGTGTAATAAAACCTCAATGTCTTCTTCTCGTCAAGAAATTTGCAACTTTTTCGCAGAAAACACAAAAGGTTTTAAGCCCAGCCAGTACTCCATCATCCTGTCACTCCCCTATAGTAACTAGAGCAATTTTTGCTGAGGCTATAACTATTTCCAGAGATGATATTTTTAAAGCTATCTTGGAGCTTGATAGCAACAAAGACCCTGGACCCGATCTTCTTCCTCCGACTTTTCTTATTGAATGTGTTGTACACTTAATCTCTCCTCTTCACATCATATTTAACACTTCTCTTTCTTCTGGGCACTTTCCAACGTATTGGAAATCCTCCTACGTTACACAAATATTCAAAAATGAAGATAGAAGATCAATTCACAATAATAGAGGTAAAAATTATATTCCTATACTCTTTGAAATAATCATATGTGATAATCATAACTGTTTGAAATAATCATATGTGATGCTCGACTTAACGAACAGCAGCATGGTTTTAGAAAAGGCATTTTACCACTACTAACCTGACGGTGCTGGTTTCTCATGTTCTTTGTAAAATGGATAAAGGTGACCCCATCCTGTTGGAAGCTTTCGTATGTCACACCCATATTCAAGAATATTGATCGACGCTGTATCGTAAATTATAGGCGCATTGCCATTTTGTCTTAGATTTCGAAACTTTTCGAAAAGGTGGTATACGATAAACTTTCTCCGCTTGTTAATTCCCGTTTGAACGAGCAACAACATGGCTTTAAAAAAAGGCCGCTCAACTTCCACGAATTTGACAATCCTAATCTCTGACGTTCTATGCAAAATAGAAAAATGATACCAAATTGACGCAGTCTACACTGACTTCAGTAAGGCGTTATACAGAGTTGACCATTCTACCTTAATTTTAAAGTTTCAGAAATTCGGTCTTGCCGGGTCTTTACTCAGCTGGCTGAATTCATACCTTCACACTACCTTTACACAATTTGTAAAATTTCAAGTACTTTTGTCGAAGAACGTTACTGCTACCTCTGGTGTACCACAATGTAGCCATCTTGGCTCATTTCTTTTTAATATATTTATTTCCGACTTATCTGACGTCCTAGCAGACACCTCATTTACTCTATGCAGACCATCTCAAACTTTATCAGACCATTGAATCGAAGTCGGATGCTCTCTTCCTCCAATCCAAGCTTAATTCACTTGAGTTGATAGCATGAAAAACTCCGCTTCACCTTGCACTATGATAAAATACTTTCTCGTGCAAGCAAACAGCTAGGCTTCATCAAAAGACGTGCCAAAGAATTTCGTAACCTGTGGGTCACAAGATCCTTATACACTTCACTTGTACGTCCTGAATCCCGCTTTTGAAAACCACAGTGGCAGACTTGAGTCAATACAAAAGCAATTTTTACTTTTCGCTTTGAGAGAACTATACAACCCTTATGAAAACACTACTCCCTTATGAGTTCTGACTGGGCCATTTAAACTTATCGACACTAGCCGCCAGAAGAATGGTGATATCGGCCTGCTTCACATTCGACGTCATTGGAGGTGCCATCAATGTAGAATTCCTGAATAGTCAAATTTTGATAAATATCCCTGTGAGGAACACCAGATCCAATCGTTTCCTAAAAGAATATTCATATTCGACCACATATGCAGCTAATTAGCCAATAAATAAATGCTGCAAACTTTCAACAGCATAAGCAATTTATATTTCCCTACGATTTCCAATTCATCCACCAAATCCTCTCTTTTGCATACCATCCGTACCCCTTAACCTTAAACTATAACTTATATATCAATGTTTTATTTATTTATTGTTATTTGTTAATTTATTTGTTACTTTTTTAATTTGTTTGTTACTTATTTAACTTTCTTATACTTTTTACTTTACTTTCCTATTTTTTTTATTTGATTTTTTTTTAAATGTTTTGATTTTGTACCTTGTTTGATGAATAAATATGAATAAATAAATAAACTTCAGCAAAGTATTTGATCGTGTTAACCATTCCATTTTAATTTGCAAGCTCCAACAATTCGGAATTGCAGAATCTCTACTAGGAAGGCTTAGCTCTAACCTACAGAGCCGCTGAAAATGTCAAGGGTTTATCTCTAAAAAAAAGTACATGTCAACTCTGGAGTACCTCAAGGTGGCCAACTTGGCCCCCTGCTTTTTAACATTTTTATATCAGACCTGATGATAAATAAGTATAGTTTAAGCTTTGTTTTGTTACAAAAATAAACAAAATTAACCTTGTTTTTATTGTCTACCAATTTTTTTTCTAGCTTGTAAAAATTGTTTAAATTTAAACCAATTTTTTCCTTTCGAAGCTAGATTTATTTTTATTTTGACATATATCGATATTTTGAGGGTAATTTGCCCTCTTCTTCAGTATCTATTAAATAAATAATTAATAAATCTAGCTTCGAAAGGAAAAAATTGGTTTAAATTAAAAAATAAAAACTAACCAGGTCCAAATTATTCAAATTACGTTCGGATTTACACAAGAAAGCATTTTTTGCATTTAATTTTAAAATTAAAAATAACAGTTAATTTTCTATACCAATCTATATGTTTAATGTTTTTTAATTTGCCTTAATCACAGAATCGGCTTTCAAAAAAACCTCTCATCAATTTCATCATTTATTTAGAAGCCCATAACTCGGCAACTAAACCTCGGAAAAAATTATATATCCACATTCATATTAGCTGGAAGTAGTATTGTGCTCAATATGAGCGAAATCCAGAGCCTCCACTTTTTTCGTTCTCCGCTTCACGTGAAATCAAAGCCTGCCTATTTTTTGATCTGGAATCTCTTAAGACACTCTCCTTTAATCTGAATCACAGATACATCGAAAAGTGCCGAAACTCCGAAAATTCTCTGGCTATATCTTTATTCTACCCCAGCTAGTTATATTTCTCACTGCAGATCCCCATCGACTAACTTATTACTAACTACTTAGTAATACGTTAGCTTAGTGATCCAGATATTAGGTTTTATACTTATTTCTCCTAAATAATTCTACTGCATAAATCATTAATTCACGTACTAGTAAGTTTTGTTTAAACAACCCAACATAGTGGTAAAGACATTGTCTAATCCCTAAATAATATACTGTACACATCGCTCTTGACTTGTAATAATTCACATGGTTTCAATAAAGTTATTTTATTATTACTAATGTTCCAAGAACATTAGTATTAAAAAATCGCTTCGCCGAAAATTCGTCATATATATATATATATATATATATATATATATATATATATATATATATATATATATATATATATATATATATATATATATATATATATATATATATATATATATATATATATATATATATATATATATATATATATATATATATATATATATATATATATATATATATATATATATATATATATATATATATATATATATATATATATATATATATGTATATCAGCAAAATGGTTAAGAGAGATAATCTCTGGATTGACCGATCCGATTGAGCTGAAATTTTCAGAGAACATAGATGTATATAACAGGTAGGTCCATGACTTGCTAGAATTCAGATATCTTAAACCTTTTGGCGGCGGCGGGCATTTAAGTGAATTTTCAGGTGCTCCTATATATCCAAGCAGTGTACATTTTTGTTCAAAACAAGTACTAGGAATGAAATTATTATGTTTTAAGTTTGTTTATGATAAAGTAGTGGAAATTTTGAGCCTTGTGTAGGCGCTGAGTGCCTAAAAGTAGGCAAGGATTTTTTTTCAAAATTGGATTTGTCATAACTTCTAAGAAAAACAATGAATCATCATGAAATTTTTAGAGCGTATTGATATAGACTAAAATTTTACACACATGGACTTTCAAGACTGTGCGGGCAACTCTGTAGCTACAGCAGGCTCATGAACAAAAATCCTTCAAATCATCGAGTCTCCTGAAAAATTTTTGATTTTTGAAAATAAATTCAAATTATTGATGAATTTTGACTTTTGTCCACCAAGTCAAATAAAATATTTCAAAATTCCGCGGTAAACAAGAACGGCAACCCGTGATGAAATTACCTCTATTTTCAGCACTCAAAACTTCTGTTCACGAGAACTGACGATCGGATAATGCGATCAATATGAAATTTACAGGACATGTTGGAATTTGCTAGGACCAGGTCTGATAGAGGTGATTTTGAAAAACGAGCAACACTGTGGCAGTGGTGCCATTTGGAAAAATCGCTGAGAAAAAAAAATGGTTTTTGGCTTAAAGCTTCCGATTTAGCCACCAGATTTTAACGGAATTCACGCAGTAGGTGAACCTTGCTTTAAGATAAATTCCATAGAAATTTGGTTGAAAAATTAGCATAGGGACGCCAGGTACGGCAATTTTTGTCTCCTAAATATTGTAAATTTGCTCAGGAAAATAAAGATTTTCCCTATAACTCCCTATAACTTCCGATGCAGAGACGAAATCAAAACGAAATTCATGTGAAAAGCATATCTTGCTGAGATTGTAATTCTGTAGGAATTTTGTTGAAAAACCGTGAAAGGGTTGCCAGCTATGATGAATTTCGTAATTTATTTACATTGCTTTATCGAGCGATGTTGTCATAAAATTTCCAAATGGGAATGATCCTGCAATGACAATTAACAACAAATATTTACGTTTCAAACATTTGAAAAGTTTGGTCGCTGGTAACCCAAAAATTATATTCACTCCTATAAATTACAGCGCAGCCATTCAATCGAAACGAAATTCATAGGCTGGGTTTAACACAACGTGAAGCAGCTATGGTGCTAACACATGATTACCAGCACAGGACAATTTCGTAAATATCGCACCAACAGATGCTTTCATTTTCTATTCATAAGCAAACCATATACAATAAAATAAACAACCGATATTTAAATGTTCCGAGTTTTGGAAATTTTATTGTTTGTTACTTGAATCTATAGCCAAGTTTATTAGCTTATTCATCTGCATCATCCCCCCTCTATGGTAAGAATAATTTATGACAAACGACTTCGATTATATAAAAGCACTAAAAGATTATATAAAAGCAAAGCATCTAAGTTATATATCTATATGCTTTTAGAAAACCAAATTGTTTATATAATGTTATTTTATTTGAATAAAACTCTTTGCCCTATAGCCTCCAGTACAGTCATGGTATCATAACGAAATTAATATGGCAAATTTAAATTATTGTAGACACTATTCAGTAGAAATCTAGTTTGAAAAACAATTATAGGGTTGCCAGCTATGATTGTTTTTGTATTTTTTGACATAGCTTTAGTAGGCGAATCATAAAGTTTTCAAATCGTAGTGGTCTTGTAGTGAAAATACACACCAAATACTAAGATCTAGAAAGTTTGAAAGCTCTTGCGAATGGTAACCCTAAATTTCTTTTTATCCCTATAACTTCCAATGCAGTAATCGGATCAATACGCAGAGCAGGTTGACTTCAACGTGAGGCAGATATGATTTATTTTTGGCTTCAGTGCTAGCAAAGGACTGCTAGCACGAGGTGTTTTTGTTATTTTCGTACCAATAAATGCTTGCATTAAGTATTCACATCGCGAATATACAATATATAACAATATATATGACAATACATACAATATATAATATATAAGACAATAACAACAATATAACAACAATATATAACAATACACTCAAAATCTGCACAAATTCTCTACTGTTCTTCGGACATTAGTATTTCTAGCGGTTCTGATGCGCTAGGGTTTTTTATTATTATTATAAAATAGAGGGGAAAAATGGTTCGAACGTACCAGAATTGTATGAGACGAAAGGCTTAGTTCATTTGCTAATTTTTATGATTCGCAAAATTTATTTCAATTAATTTTTTCAAAGTTTTAGTTTTTAGTTTTATTTATTCACGCATGATTGTTTTTCACATCAATATGGTCAAAGTCAAATTCAGATTCTTCTGCCTTACTTGGTTCGTACACTGACCATGGGAAGTCTATGCTGTTTCGCTTTCAGCCCATGACTGGGGATGAAATTTTGGCACAGAAAACGATTTTTATGACCGCTGCTAATGTAGCAAAACATTGAAGCACTAATAAAAGCCGTTTTAAACATTTTTGCTGCAGTCGTAGATTAAAATTTCGCTTTTATAAAAGCCTTAAGCTAAAGTTTGTGTCAATATGTTATAATTTCTCCACATCATTTGGTTGCATCTCCCTTTGCAATTCCATCCCTGACTAGGCTCTTCGAAAATTTTTATCAAAACATGCAACATTTATTCTCTATCTTTAGTTTATACTCCGTGTGCACACAATCAGTTCAAGTATGTTGTGATATCTTGATCTAATTTCTTTTTTCTTTTTGCATTGAACAGGTTCAGCTTGTGTTACCGTAAATTCTCATATATAGCTCGTAAGGGGTGAACCTTTTCCATATTCATGGGTCTCGTTCACATTACAACACTAATATATTCATGGAACTATGCTTCGTTTCATTCTTTAGTCAAAACTGCATTTCAGAGAATGAAACAAAATGTCTATGCAAATTTGTTTCCGGAACCGATGAAATTCCCAAACATGCGTGGATAATGAATGCAACTATTTTATACAAGTGCACTACTAATTTGCATAAGCATTTTGTGGGTGAATTGATTAGTTGGTAAGATATCAACCCATATTTACAGGAGACGTAATAGTGAGTATGGAATAAATTAATTTTTGAATGTAAAAATATAACACATCTGATCGAAATCATTTTTTTTAATTTACAGGTGCACTAATGGATGAAAATATATTATTGGGATGCAGAGGATATCAGTGCAAAGTCTGATTATATTCCAGAAATCTTTGCTTATAATTATCTTGGATAGTTTCGAGCTCTTTTACCCTTTCGATATCTACTAATATAAATAAAAAACGAAAAAGAGTATTAAAATAAATTTAGTCCCTGCTACCGTTCACAAACTAAAACTTTGGAGTAGTCAGTATGAAACTAAATGCCCTCAATGAGGAGTTAGTTACAAGTACGTTGCTACATGTCATGTAAAGATTATAGTTTCAATGACTACGGAAGATACAATTCAGATTCTATTAGATCTGCAATGAGATGCATACAGAGCAAAGAGAGTGCAAATGAGATTCGAGCAAGGATCTGAAATATTCTGTTGATATCCACACCGGAGCTAGTAAGTCGATGTTGAAAGCGGGTTTGATGAAGAGTTGAAGCCCAAGCTACATTGGGCAATACCTGCTTCGGAAGTCTACTAGCGAATTTACATTAGTTCGTACAGAGAACTTCCGGAAGATACAGATAAAGGGATTTGGTGCTTTGGCGTCGGCTCCTGGCATTTTTCTGCCATCATGGATTTAGTTTGCAAGACCGGAAGATAAAATAGAATAGTATTAAAGTACCGTTAGCACCGGAATGCAAATATTGCCAGTGACTTAAGGAAAGAAATATGCTCAACATGCTACATAGATTAAGTTAACTTTTACTGGATAAGAAATTCGATAAGGCTTTACGATGAGATGTTCATACACTCAATTATAGGCTGTATAATAATTCTGTTTGGTGTATCAAAGGCGAAAATTGACCAATTCTTGGTAATTTACTATGGTACAAAAACAAGAAGTTCCGAGCTCTTTGAAATGTTTCGTATGTTATCTGTGCTATGTAAAACATATCAAAAAACAAAAACATTACAAAATCTAACCTTATATGCGTTCCGTCTTTCCGTAAAAGCTGCATTTCGATCAGCTATTCCGATCCTTTCCGGACAATTGTGTTCACCTTCCCGCCCAGTAGACGAAAAAATATGGCCGCTGTCAAATATCATGTTTAACCTTCTTTCAAACGTAGCGAATCTATGCGTTTACAGTTTAATTAATACTATTTTAGCTAACTTAAATCGTACTAATATCAATTTACATTGCATTCCCTATTCTCGATAGTATTTGGAATCAGTTTCAGAGTTTCGTTATTTTTCTCACACTTTCCGCACAACAAACACAACACCCGTCAAGCTCCGATCGCATTTTTGTTGTCAATTTTCTGCTGTGGTGAGCCGCTGTAAAATCCCACTGAGTAATTTCGCTTCGAAGCGAATTCGTTTCGTTTGGGCATCAAATGTCAAAAGTTGGAAAAATTTGCGAGGGTGTTCGGTGATGGATTTGATGAAATGAGATGTTGTCCGTGAGGTGGGCTTTGTTTTGTTGATTTTATCATCAAATTTACAACCCTGTTGATAGTCTTATTGTTTCACACTCAATTTTTAGATCCGTTTATTGTTATTAAATTACTCAAATCACTGGTTTCGCGCAAGCAGACGTGTACTGTTGGAAGCTGTTGTTTTGTCACAAATGCAACGAGCATTTAGGAAGATACGACGATGCCCGTGAGAAAGTATCGACGCGAAACGAGTGAAATCAGCTGCTGTCTGAAATATGTTATATTTAGTTTCAATGTATTCTTTTGGGTAAGTTATTCGCGCTTTGTAAAGATGAATGGCTGTCGTACAAAAATTAAATAAATATCAATCATCTTTCAGCTACTTGGTTTAACCATATTGGCTATCGGACTGTGGGCATGGACTGAAAAGGACATTTTCAACAATATTGGCAAATTGACCTATATCGCTCTGGATCCAGCTTTTGTGCTAATTTGTATCGGGACAGTTACATTTATCATTGGCTTCACAGGCTGCGTGGGTGCATTAAGAGAGAATACGTGTTTATTGGCGGCGGTAAGTGGAACGACTTATAAATTAGTTTTAATGAAAACTAGAACACAGAATCAAAACACTGGCCTTATCAAAATGGCTTTTATCAGAATCTCTAAAGTGAAATTTCATATTATGTTTATGAGTTTATTACTCAAGTGTTAAACGTTGAAGATGCGGATTGCAGCAGGCAAGTAGATGCTTGCAATGTAATTATTTTATTCGCCTGATGAAATACAAACAAACATATTACCCACAAAATGAATTTCATCTACAAGCTGGTTTCTAAATGTGATTGTTATAATTAGTATTATCCCAATATAATTGACTGCGAAATTGAAGTATTCTACGGACAGTTACAGTTGACGAAATAGTAATATTTATTTCCCGATTAATTAAAATTTATAACTTTTTACAATTTATATGTTTGCTTTCGTGATTTGCCTCTCACTAACAATATGTACAAAAAGCAAATGTTTTTCAATTGAACATTTGTTATTGTCGGTCGGGGGCTTTATCTCAATCATATAATCTGTTTGATTAATTTAGGAGCTACAAGCTGTTAAATGTTTTCTCATTTATTTTTTGGAGGAATATATATAAAAAGTACGAAAACGATTTCCTGCCATCGCTTGCAAAAGATGGAGAAAACCAAAAGTAGCCTATTTATTTTCAAATATAGCCTATAATTTTTGTAGATTACTGCGTTGAAATGATTTAGAGTGGACGAGCAGCATAGTATTCGATACAGTGGAAGGTATTTTTAAGTTTCTCAATTGCAGATGAACAAATATAAAACATTCTTATAAATCTCCCAAAAAAGCTTAAGTACTATATAGCTACTTAACTGCGGTTTTAAAATAAACTATTTCCCTAATAACTGAAAAAATGCCATCTTCATACCCACAGCTACATCAGGTAAACATCCTAAACTGTCCCAGAATTAGCCAGAGCCATAAGGAAGAGTCCCCTCTTCATTATTGTGGAATATTATGGGATGTACACTTCTGAGGCGGCTGGGCTGTGCCGGTTGCAAAATGGTTGTTTGTTAATGATGGGTGGCACCTATGCGTGCTAAGCACAGTGTGCAGCAAAATTTGGTGTGCAATTGGATCACATTATAAGTGTGCCGACAACACACTTGTACGGGCAGTACCATTCTTTACAGCAGAGCACGTCAGACACATCGCACATTGATGTACTTGGGAACGAATGCAGCAAGTGTGTCGTGGTAATTACTGCGCGCACACCGCCCATTCAGTAATAACGCATTGTTTGCATAGCAAAGAGTACGCATTTTCTGGTTTGAAAGCGCTAACTCTTAAATGCATTAGCTGATGAATAGAATAATTATCTTACGAAAAAGGCAGATAAGAGTTCTAAATCGTATACCCATCCATCCTTCACAAATGGGTTCTAGACGCGAACTGTGCGTAGTGTGTTGCGCTTTAATATGCACTCTGTTGTGCGATGTAGTATATTCGGTACACAGTGTGCTGGGCGCACAGTGCAGCCCACTGTTCTGGCACAGCAAAATGTGCGGATTTTGCCTATGACTAAGAATATCAACTCAAAAAACATAAAATTCTTCAAAACAAACACTTTAAAGATTATTTTAAATAAACCATATTACTTTTCTACCTTCCAATTGGATGCTCTTAAGCTCCGAGCGTCCTGGTCGTCCTCTCCCGCTGTCGTCCGCAAAAGGTCCCAGTGAAATCTGCCGAACTTTATCTTTTTAATTATGTCTGCTAGTTAGATAGCATACAACTCGTTGTTGTAGCGTCTCCAGAATCGCCCTTCTTCATATTTGAGTCTACCGATTCTCCGAAATACTTTCCTGTAGAATGCGGAGTGCCTTTCACTGTCCAATCAAGTCTCGAGTCCATACGTGAGTACTGGCAAGACCAGACTCTTGTACAGTTTGTTCTAATAGTTTTCCATTTGTACCTACCACTGGACTTTCCCAAACGATCCACCGTTAGAACGGGAACCGTTTATGCTGCACGGTCAAACAACGTATTTGCAAGCAAATACTACAAGTTTTACTTGGATCCATGATATCGAAATCATCAATTGTTAGATTCTGGCATTATCTGCACCCGTGCACCCGTGCTCCAGGTCGGAAATATGCCTCGTGCATATTAATCCAAAGCAGTGCCAGGTCCGAAAACACTTCTGGCCATTGCAGAATGTGAATCTTTACTGGATAGTTTCTAAACCACAGCCACCGCGATGGCACGTCTATTTTCCAAAGGGGCCACACCTGCCCCCGCAGCACCGATACCATTCATTTTTCGGGTAAAGCTTATCCATATGAGAACGACAGTACGCATAAAGTTGTGCTCGATAGCACCTTATCATGGTTGTGCCTGGGATTGGGCCTCAGCTGGATATGTGGGACAGCCACTCCCCAAGGATCTATATCGCTATATATTCCCTCCTGCATTCGGTCAGAAAGAGCCCACATTAGTTTGCAACGTCGTCTCGAGCATTTCATTTTTCCATCTTATCATTGCCAGTATCTGAATTTTGCATATTTTCATAACACCTTAAAACGTCAATCAAATTTAGCAAAGTAGAAAAAGCAATATACTAAAATAATGTAATGGAGCAATAAATACTTTAATCAAACGCTTCTTGCATCTCCACAATTGAACTCTGATTATTATGAACCATCTGTCTAATCAACTGAAAAATCTCGTCTCAACTTCCACATATCAATCTTCATTCACAACTATGCACAACCAGGACTACAATCAACGCTGCTTCCATCTTAATAAATCAACTATGATTATCAGTGATATCGTAGATACCAGTTATCAGTATCTGATATCACGTAGACCTGTCTAATCAACAGAAAATCTCGTTTTCTCGTTTCGACAGTTTCGACAATTAATCTTCATATCACATTCTTCATCATCCATACTCAATAATCAACTTTATCTACTCAAATTCAACTTAAATCAGAGATATCGTGGACCATCTGTCTAATCAACTGAAATGTTGTTTCCTCTTTTCAATATTTGCAATATCAATTCACTATACCAATTCTTCAACTTCTTCTCTCCACTACACTATATTAACTGTTTTTCTTTCATTATTACTCATATTTTTATTTCTTCAACTTGTAACAATAAAGTTTCCAAAATCCATGCTCTTAGCTCAGTCGCAAACTGCTTGACAGACTGTAGTAGGATTTGTTGGATTTAAGTAGCCGCCCGCGTATTTTTCCCTCCATTTTGTTATTGGCTGGTACCAGTGATCCGAGGTAGTTGAACGATTCCACTACATCAAACTCACACTTCACTACCCTGGTGATTTGACCAAGTCTAGGTGTTTTTCGTGCAGATGCTGCCACCATGTTCTTCGTGTTTCCTTCATTTATATGCAACCCCAATATTTATGCCGCCTGCTCGATCTGGATGAAGGATTCTTGTACAACTAATTCAGATCTTCCGATGATGTCAATATCATTTGCATAAGCCAGTATCTGGCTGGATTTGGCGACGATAGTTCCTCTCGTTGACGTGCTAGAGTCTCAGATTGCTTTCTGCGACGCCAGGTTGAAAAGGAGACAGGCCAGACCATCCCCTTGTTGGAGTCCATTGCAAATGTTGAACGTCTGGGAAGTCCTATCGAAAGATACACATAGGCGCGTTAGGGGCCCCGTTGTGATACCACTGATATACTCTCCCTGTACTCTGGGAACCATTTGGATCCTTTGATGAACTGTACAATACTCGTTAGTTCGATAAGAAATAAATCAGTCAGACCTGAAAGGAAGAACGCCTCAAGAAAGACCATTCTCTTCTTCGCGAGAGCCAGACACTGGTACATGAGATGGAGAACGGCCTCCTCTTGATCCTCTGAGCCACAACTCTGGCAGAAATGGTTGAACCCTGCGATCAATTGAAGAGGTCAATGTGGACTCCGTTTAAATTGGGTATGTCAAAACGAGAAACTTTGTACAGGGTTTTTTTTAGAGGTATAGAGCTTTAAGTTGGCCACACTTTTTAATTATACGTATATTGTGACAGATGTCATGGTAAGTTTGGTTTGCCATTTTGTCATGAATAGGCTGACGCCTGAGCAACGTCTGCAAATTATGCAGGTTTACTTTGAAAAAAAAACGGTTCTGTTCGAGAAATTCATTTTTTGTTTTTTGTTTAGCGATGAGGCTCATTTCTAGTTTAATGGCTACGTCAATAAACAAAACTACCGCATTTGGAGTGATGAACAGCCACAGGCGGTTGTCCAAACATATTTTACATAATTGGTCCATATGTCTTCTTATCAATGACTTTCTCGTTCCGAAATTGACTCGGCATAATGCAGGGGACCTCTGGTTTCAACAGGATGGCACGACATGCCATACAGCTCGTGCAACCATCGACTTTGATGAGCGCATAATTTCTCGTTTTGGACCTGTGAACTGGCCTGCAAGATCTTGTGATTTAACACCGCTGGACTATTTCTTGTGGGGATACGTCAAATCACTCGTCTACGCCGACAAGCCCGAGACGCTTGACCATTTGGAAGACAGCATTCGCCGCATTATTGAAAAAAAAAAAAACAAAAATCATATTCAAATAAAAATGGCAGAGAATAATCTTTCCAATAAAACCAATTTCATGGCAATCAAAACAATTTATCCGAATTGTTTTTCATTTCAAAGTTCTATACCTCTATATAAAGAACCCAAATAATACTAGCTCCGTTTTACTGGGGCTCACATTCAAGCTACAATTCCGGCTCCAACCTGAATGTATATCAAGAGAGTGATCTAGCCTCTCCGAAAGCGCAGATAGATTTTTTTCATTGCTGATACTGCTATGCCTACGTCGTCTGCATAAGCAATCACTTTGCAGCCGGAATATTCCAGACGCCCGAGCAGAATATTTACCGTAGTGTTCACAACAAGGGAGCGAAAATTCCTCCTTGAGGTGTGTCCGTTTAGATAGCAATCCGGCTATTTTTACTTGACTTGTTACATTGATCATGATCAACCTACGGAATCGAGTCAGTTTGTTTGGAATGTGGAATCCTCTCAAGGCTTGATGCAGTTCTTGGGCTTAAAGTCTATAAATTGATAGTACACTGGATGGAATATTAAATTCCAGACATTTTTCCATCGCCTTGTCAAGAGTATAAAACTGATAAATTGCTGATTTGCCTGGGATAAAGCCACATTGATATTGTCTAATAATAGCTTTTGTATATGGGGCTATCTGCTCTTTCAGAATAGAGAAGATTATCTTATCGAAAATACTCAACAAAGTTATACTCCTATAGTTGCTGCACATTGTTATATCTTCTTTTGTTATGTATGTATTATACCTTTCCGCCAGTCTTCTGGCATCTCACCATGCTCCCATACGCGCATTATAATTTCGTAAAATGCTTGGGGTAACGTGGCTCTTCCATATTTAATCAGCTCAGCTGGTGTGCCATCGGCTCCAGGGGCTTTGTTAAATTTTAGCCAACTTATGGGTTTTTGTATCTGCTCTATGGTTGATGGTGGCAGCATAAGGTGTTCTTCATGCATTGGTGGAACCTCAAATAGTTCGGGTAGCTGACCGTTTAGCAATTCATTAAAGTGTACTTGCCATCGCTCCAGAATCACTTCATGTGGAAATCTTGTCAAATTTTACTATAGATATTAGAATATTTGATAGTAGTTTTTTGCGATTTCACAGATTATTCTGTACGACTTTCATATTGTCAAAACTAGGGCATGCAATCCCGAGATTTCGGGATCCCGAATTTTTTATCGGGACTCCCGAGATTTCGGGATTGATAAAATTCAACCCATTTTGGGAATTAGAAAGCAGAACTTAATACTAAAAGAAATATTGTTTTATTAAAACGGAGGCGGAAGGGCTCATTATTACAACTGGCGTATGATTACATGCTTAATATCCCACCAAAAAGTGTACCCGAAATATCTTTTTCAGCAGCTGGATATATGTGCAGCAAAATCAGGTCTAATTTAAATTTTGAAATTCTTAACGAATTATGTTTATTAAGAGCATACTTTCAAAACGAATCAGCCGTTTGAACCAATCGATATTATTACTTATCACTTGTTTCATTGAAATGCAATATTAGGTATGTTCCCGTACTACGATTAATTGCGATTAATCGCGATTAATTGCAATGAAGCCGTTCCCGTACTCCGTTTTACTGAAAACTGAAAATTTCCCCTCTTTCAGTAAATTTCAGTAGGGTCTGAGCTACTGAAAAATACTGAAAAGTGTCAAACAATGTGGCGCGAGTAAATAGGTCTGTTTCCGTACTTGAATCTATTATAATATATTAAAATAGATTCGCAGCAAGTCGTTTCCGTACTTTTGCTGCAAGCCAAATGCAAGCCAAATTTTGCAGCAAAAAGAAGGCGATAATTTATCACCGCTTAGGATGACTTTATAATAACTATTGTTCTTCCAAAAACCGAAAACTCACTCTTTTGGTTGTCAATTTTCAGGAAATGCAATGAGAGCGTTCCCGTACTTTCATGAATTTCCCCCACCACATGATTCAGGAAAATTCAGTGACTGAAAGTACGGGAACAGACCTATTATTTGTGATTGATATGCAAACAACTAAAAAGAATAATATATTTTTATTATATTATCATAACATTCGTTATGCTGATTAAATTTCAATTCGTTTTTAACTAATTTTATAATGAACTATCACGATCAAATAAACAGCTTTATTGGACAAGAAGCTAAGAAGAAATTAGATCATAAGATTAATTTAGATTATTAGATCATAAGATTAATTTAATATGTGCATAAATTTAACATTATAATGAACAAAGCTTCCGGTTTTGAAATAAATTTTTAATTGAGTATGAATAAGCCAAAATATCTGTTTAAATTCCTTTAATATAGTTTTTTTTTATAAAATCCCGAAATCTCCATTTCTATCTCTGGATTAATGCCCTAGTTAAAACACATGTTAGCAATCAATTTAAACTAGTTCAATTCAGTACGGGTATTAAGCATAATCTGTAGGTAGTCAAGTTCATATATTCCTGATATCATAGTGACGCAATTTCTTTTTACGTTTTCGTAAAATCGACCTACGAGGGTTGTACCAAAAGTAATAATAAACGCGTATTTGTAACACTTATATAAATTTAATAAAAATGGGTTTGCTTCCGCATACTAGACAATTATTAAAAATTCACATGGATCATATATGAGTAGCTGCAGGTAGATATATTCATTTGGAGACAATCATACGATCAACTCTCGTATGATCGTATGAGGAATTGAGGGCAAAGCAAACTTATCTTAGAAACATTAGATTAAATCAGAAACATTAGATTAGATTAGGTTCTTGGTCAATTGTATTTATCTCTTTGTTTATTTATATAAAGAGGCAGGTATCAAATTAAGCAAGTTCATTGATAATCGAAATGTTTACCTTATACGTATTCTTTCTATCTATTCTATCACGGAAAGTTTTTGCCTCTACGGCAGCGACTCCTTCATATACGGCTATGAAAAATTGTTTGACAAACAGGAAAGTGCGAATTGTCGAATCGATATTCTATCGGGAAACACTCAAACTTGAGCCAGTCATTGAGCAAATCGAAGTGGAATTAACATCGAAGTCTGTTAAACGGGACTGCTGCGAAGCATACAAGCAAGTACCAGGAACATCAAGGAGTTCAACCTGGATATCAGTTTATGTGCAAGGCAGTTGGAATGTGAAGACTCGAAAATGTGACTGCAATGAAAATTATCGTGGAAAATATTGTGATGTGAATTGTATTTATGGTGATTGTAAAGCAGCAGAAAATTCGAAAGTCGTTGAACACAAACCAGAACAATTTGCTCCGAAAAAACAAAATAAAAAAGTTAAACTTGTTTCGAATAAGAATAATGCTATTGTGTATGACGGAGAATTTTCATTAACGGATCGAACAATTAAAGGAGTGATGTTTTTATTTCTATCGGTTGTTTTGTACTTTTATATTTGCTACCGATTTTTTTTAATGGGTTCGGACAGCTCGGGATCAAGAAATTTCCGACAAGAAAGTGGCAGCTCGTGACATTGAGATTGAAAGAAGCACAAATCCATGTACACAGAGAGTGCCGGGTGCCATAATATTTGGCTTTAGAAGCTAAATGTATTTTTTTTTAATCACAGACATCGACTGTTACCTATATACCACCAATTATAAAACAGTAAAAATAATTTAGCATAAGAAAAAAATTGTAACTTTTACTTTATTCAAAACTTGTGTTGAAAAATAAAATTCAGTGGAATATTTTGAAATCCATCTTTTCATCTTTTGAATCCATTCAATCATATGAAATTGGAGGGTTGCTTGCAGGCACCTAAACTGAACCGAAGTCCAAAAGAGGGCCTGACAAGCAGGAAAGAGTGATGGCGGGCCATCAACAGGAGCAAATAAAAAAAAAGTACCCCGGGAGCACCCTAGAAATGGCCGTGAAGGCCCTTCGTCCGCATAAGCGAAGCACCCTTTAATCCGACCCCGACGAATGCTGGTTTGCCGCTTTGCTAGCTCTATGCGGCTGGGGTGGGTCATTGAAAAATGGAGTAGACTTGCTCCCAGAAAAAAAGGGATGCTACCTATATTTCATCCGTCTAAGGAACATATACCAGCCACAATAAAATGGGGAAAAGGGGTTTTTGTCCGCTACGAATGGGCTGTAAACCAGACCCAGTCGAGACGTTACGAAGCACGTTGCTAGCTATCAGCAACAAGAAAAAGGGAGCTGAAAACACGAGAATAAACTACCAAAGGGAAAACTGCCTCTATTTAGTTAGGCCCAAGGATGAGGTAGCCAGCCTCAGGCCCCTGACGTTGCTGGGGCCAAGACTCCAGATGTTAGGGGGTCTCTCCGCCCACTCCGCCGTCGCGAAACCCTGAAAAGTAAAGTACGTCACAGGCTTGCGCCCAATAAGAAGGTCAAATTATTAAGTCAGTGCCGATTCATTTTAATTTCATTATTCGCGAGACAACAAAAAAAAATGACAGTAACAATAAAGTATCAATAAAGTAAACCACTCAAAGCATATGTTGCACCCAAACATAACTTTCCGAACTGCCAGAAAAGTAGCATGCAAATTGGGAAACTTTTTGCTCAATTGTTGCTATGAGCTGTCCGTATGTAAAGTGGTGATGCGATACGACTTGGCAAATGTTCGCTCATGCACTGTATGGGCACTAATGCTCACGTGTTTGCGGATGCAAAAAATGCCGTTTTTTGCTCATGAACCGCTCGGTTTTGACATTTGCTTATGTTCGCAAACTCATGTTTGGTTAGGGCTGAAAAAATGAAACAAATAGGTTTTTTCGAACTATCTTTTTTCTATTCACTAAGTAAATCTTTCTGTATTCAGCGTAAAAAATATTTTATTTTTGTTTTATAGTTTTTTAAAATAAAGGCACGCGTACAAAAAGATGGCACAAAAATATAATTAATAAAAATGAGGAACACAGACTTTTTCTATCTTGGTTTTGTATGTTTTCTGGTAAAGAGCCGTTATTTCCGAAATATATATAAGTTGAAAAAATATAAATAAAAGCGAAATAAATAAATGTTGTACGTCGTATACCAAATATCTACTTAGTGAATACAAAAAAAGAAAATTTGAAAAAACCATTTGATGTTTCATTGTTTAATGGTACAAACTGATTGGACGCAAATGAATGCAAACTTTTTCTAGCAAGTACAAATCCTCTGCTGTTAGGACTAATTTAATTGATTCATTGAGTTTCTTTTTTCACGGAATCAAATATGTTTTCATCGTTCTCATGACGTTTTCATTGAAAATATTGCAATGCTTAGCAATTTAATCTGTAGCACTTTTTAATTAAAGTAGGAAAGCTTCAAGATTAGGCTTCAAGATTAACAATTGTTATATATCGGTATATATTTCATAGCGAATGTCTAATTCACTGTGCTTGTCATCTCCTTTGCTTGGCATCTGAGATAGGAAGCCAATAAAGTAGTGCTTTCGTTAGCTTAATACGAAGTGCCGCCGTTATTAATAAGGCTGCTAGCCTTTGCACTTTATCATTTTCTGATTTAGAGCCTTAAGTATGACTGGCCACCAAACTACTGCTCCGCTTGGTAGATTTGATTCTACTAGTGTAAATTCGACACAAGACTGCAGCCCTAAAATTGTAAAGAGCAAACAGTGCCTTTCGAATCCTTTCCGCTATATTTTCCTTCCATAGAAGCTTGAAGTTCAGGATTAGTACCAGATATTTTACTTTGTTTGTGAGGCTTATAAGAGTTTCATTGAACTGCGATAAATCGCAGGGTAGAATCCTATGCTTCCTCGTGAGGAGCAATAGTTCACTTTTTTAGGGTTAACACTAAAGCTACTGATTAGGCATGGGTGCGCTGCGCCGCGCAATTGCGTTGATGCACTAGCCATGATACCACTGCGCTGATACCGATTGTCGGTATCAGTAGCGCAGTAACGCACTTAGGTGTTAGTAGCACAGAAACGCACTTCGGTATCGATGGTGTTGGCGCTGCCGCTTTGCAATGCCAACACCATCTGGCTTGACGGTATGCTACGGCGCGGCGCAAAGATATGAGTTGAGTATACTTACCTCAAGTCTGTTTGATGTAAAACAATATACCTACGCGTACGCACGTTTCCACGATCTTATTTGATTTGCTTTCAAAAAGCTAACACTGCGTTCAAAAAGCTAACGTGAAACTGAAATTCATTCAAATTTTTGTATGAGAGTTTTTCTCAAACGGAAAATCAATAGCATTCCAGCTCATATTTTCTTTTCCGATCGGTTCGACTCAAGCCACTTGAGTTTTACAGGCTGCATGTGTACTTCAAGCAAAGTAAACATTATGAAAAGCGATGCGATCGTGTTATCATAGCGTCATGGTATGAGCGCAATGCTGCCAGCGCCGTATGTGAGTCCGAGAAAGGCAGTGAGTATCACACATAGGCGAATGAGATCATGGTATCATAGCGCAATGGTATCAGCGCAATGCGCTGATACCATTGCTGGCGCCAGTATCAGTGTATCAGCGCTTCAAAATTTGCTGCGTTACCCATGTCTACTACTGATATTGCAATCGTAATGTCATTTGAATACATTACTTCACATTCAGTTTAATCAAGTTTCTTTAGAAGCTCGTTAACTGTTAAGTCCCAAAGCACTAGAGACAAAACACAGCCCTATTTAGTGTCCATATTTACCATTTGCTTAATTGTTGTGCTACTCAAATACGCGTATATTTCCCGATTTCTGATATCTTTGAATTTGGTATCTGCGATAGTGAATCATCTATCATCTTTTACATTAAAACCATCATGTTTTTTATTCGAAGTATTTTAATTAACTATAACTATAAATTAAACTATAGATAATTTTAAATAACTGGTCGGGTTCCCCATGATGATAAGTTAGAATTGATTAAGATTACTCAATTTAAAACAATGATGATTGAATTCATTTTTGAGATTTTTCGATGGACTGGAAATCTATATTATACCGGAAGCAAAAAATATATGAGCGAGTCAATGAACAAACTGCAATGCAGCTAGTAACAAAATTTGCCATACGGGACTGTTGCGAAAAGTGCACGCAGGCATTACGAGGAGCAGATTGTACCAAATACATATTTGTTAAAGTATCGTATAATAGTGCTATTATTCCAAATGCTCTTCTTAAAAACTTAGGATATTCTATTTTTTTTTTTTAAATCAACATTTACCGCTTTCAAACAACCACAATGTTTTTCATTTTCATTTCAGTATGCCGTTTTTCTATCGCTGCTACTTTTATTAGAACTAAGTCTAGGTACTTTAGCCTTCGTATTAAAGGATAAAGGATGGGTTAGTAGAAACTAGTTCATTATATTATTCATTATACATACAAAAAAAAATACATTTAAATCATTGTTTTTTACAGATCAAAGACAAAGCCACCGAAGGGCTACGAACATTCATCACGCACTATCGCGAAGATCCCGATCAACAGAATCTCATTGATTGGATACAAGAAGACTGGCTTCAATGTTGCGGCATTGAAGGTCCAAAAGATTGGGACAATAATAATTATTTCAATTGCTCGTCGAGTACGGTGGGTAGTCGTGAAGCGTGCGGCGTGCCATTTTCATGTTGTAAGCAAAAACCCAATGAATTTATTAAGAACAAACAATGCGGCTATGATGTTCGAAAAGAGAACTATGTAAGTTTGGTACAAACGTTTTGATTGTTTATTTTCGTCAATATTAATATTTATCAATCAGCATATGCATAAAGTTAACAAAACATTTCCATATTTTCCATTACTCAATTAACAAAACATCTCTCTACTGTTTTAACAAACATTTCGAATACATAAAGCAATCAACTGACCGTCACATATATGAACGTGGCTGCTTGCGAGCTGGTGAAGATTGGCTAGAGGGTCATTTAGTTCCCGTGGCCGCAGCCTGTGTTAGTGTTATGATCCTTCAGGTTTGGGAATTTACTAACATATGTTTGTTGTGTTTTGTTTTTCTTTTTTTTTTTTGTGGTTTGCCTGATGTATATCTGAATTGAACAGTTTTGGGTTGTCACCTAATTTGAGCTTCATGATATTTTGCTCATTTGTAGAACTATGAGTAGCATATATCGTTTTATATTTGAATGAATTTTTAATGTAAATAACACATCAGTCAATAAGTCCCGAGGCTGACATATAGAAAGTACCAACCTTCAAACGAAATGTGTCAATATTTCATGACAATTGGGTTATTTGATTGTGATTTGATAGATATTTTAATAAACCAACTTTTTTATTTTCAAAATAATGAAATCAAAACAATTTCGTGCCTTGATTTATCATTGTTTTTGGATGGATCAAAATACCGTCACAAAAAAGGTTTGGCTATATAAGTGTTATTCGGACTCTGCTCTAATGAAAATGAGCGCTGGTTTGCTGGCTTTAAAAATTGTCGTACTGGCACCGATTCTGGCCTGCTAAGCATAAACTTTCTATTTACATTTTAGTACTTTCGATATATTCAATGATTTGTGTTTTAATTTTTCCTGGAGATATATGGAGAGTGCGTTTTTCAATATTGAATTTAACATACTTCCACTAAAGATAGGTTTTTTAAATTTAGTAGAATGATGTAATAGAGTATGTAGTTTTCGAATCCGGTGTTAACTCAAAAATGAGAAAAATGCAGATAGAACGTTTATCCTTAGTAGGGCAGTATGCTATAGACGCTCAAATGTATTACATCACAAAATATCAATAAATCCACAAAATTATTTTGACAAACCGTAAAATGAAATTGAAGGAGATAGCTGACACCGTAAAGATATCAAAACGCAGTGTTTTCACTATTTTACATGAACATTTAGGCGTGCGAAAACTTTTTTCAAAATGGATACCGCATTTGTTCACAGTAGAACAAAAACGACAACGTTTCGATGATTCAGAGCTTTGTTGGGATCTGTTTAGTTATGATAAAAAGAGTTTCATATGCGTCGAGATGTTACAATGGATGCAACATGATTACACTCTAGAATCAAAACGGTCATCATCTGAGTGGATAGCAGTCGGTGAACCTCGCCCATTCCAGCGAAAATCGCAACAGTCAGCTGGCAAGGTTATCATGGAATAATCACCCATATTATGAGTGTCGAGTCGATGTCGATAATATAGACATCGACTGCATATCGACAGATATGCGAGTGTCGAGTCGATGTCGATAATATCGACAGTTTTGTCGATTGCAATTTGCTTCGCGACGTTACATCGACAGGTTGTTGGATATATGCAAAATGTGAGTTATTTTCTTGGAATATTCAGTCACTTATAAAATAATTATTAAAGGGTCAAAATAACAAACGCCAAACAATTTGAACGTTTTGTATCTCTACTTGAGAATAACGAAGAGCTCACAAGAGGATTCGTTAAAGCCGGTGGGTAAAATGGCGAAGTGAAGGATGGATGGAATAGTCTTGCAGAAGAGCTAAATAGCATGGGTCTACCAGTAAGAGAAATAAGTGGCTGGCAGAAGGTTTGTTATTAAGATATCAAAATTCTTAAACTCGTATGACCTCCTCAGGTGTGGATCGATTTCAAATTTAAAATTCGCAAAAAGATCAAAAGAAACAATAGTGAGAAACTGGTGGTGGTCCGAACAAACAAGTTTATTTCTCCCCTCTTCGGGAGTGTGTAGTTGATTTACTTAATTTAAATGTTAGCTGTGGCTGTGAATTCGGAACGCTGCGCGATATGAGTGTGGAACTTGTATCATCGAATTTAACTTGTTTCACAAGCAGTCAAGCAACCTCAGTTGTAAGCGCGTTACGACGAGCAGCCATCGATGCAACTTTTTCAACGGAAAAAAACACCTCGAGAAAGTAATCTTCCACCGCCGGCCAACTTGAAAGTAAACTCCGATTACTCGAAACGCAAACTGAACTGCAGGAAAACATTAATAAAAATGTCGCAGAAACCCTGCACTTGGACAATAAAATATATTACTTTCAAAAATACAAGTTAAAATTGCTGGAGAACTCCTTACAAATAAAGCAAAAAACCCTGCAGGTTTATGAAAAAGATGAGAGAGACAAAAAACACTTCGTCCGCAAAAATTGAAATTAAAAGAAAAAATGTATGAGTTGCAGCGTCAACATTTGAAGTTATATACAGATTCGTTACCAAATATTTGAAAACGTTAATTTAGTGTTAAGTAGTAATCTGAAACTCCGAGCAGCATTACGAATGCTTCTTTTGAAAGTCTGAAATGCTGTATAAATCTACTCTTCATTAAATAAATCATGACTATTCTAATGCACAGTGCTTACTTCGCATTGTCCATATCCAAAGAATTTGACTAGTCTCAAGCCACTAGGTCTATTCCCGTACTTGAATCTATTATAATATATTAAAATAGATTCGCAGCAAGTCGTTTTCGTACTTTTGCTGCAAGCCAAATGCAAGCCAAGTTTTGCAGCAAAAAGAAGCCAGCTGCCAAATTCTGTTACTGCTGCAGTTTGCTTAAGTACGGAAACAGACCTACTTTCTTTTTCGCCTTAATTCTAGGAGGGCGGTTGGATTGTCCTCATCAAACTCGTCGTCAAAAAATAAATCAAAACAATTCATTTTACAAACTTTCAAAAAAAACTTTGTTTTCAAAAAAAAAATTCACTTGACATATTGTTCAGAATGGCACTTTCGTTCACAATAGCAATCAATTCAAGCATTTTCCTCGATTTCAATATGGCAGTACTTATAAGTCGTTTCGATCGACTCTCGCAATACCAAAACGCCATCGACTCGACAGCTTCGTCGAATATCGACTAGCAATCGACTCGATACTCACAATACGGGTGAATGTTCATCGAATACTTTGAGAACAAAAGAAGCATCAATAGCGAATATCACGGGGTGTTATTGGTGCGTTTGAAAGACGAAATTGCGAAAAAATAATATTTTTCGTAAAGACAATGGACCGTGTCACAAATCGATGGCAATAATGGCTAAAATCATGAATGGAACTTCGAACTGATTCCGCATCCACAAAACATTCCTGATTTGTCCTGTAGCGATTAGCGGCTCCTTGCAGACCTGAAAACAATGCTTAAGGGAGAGATTTCAAGTTGAATCAAATGAAGGAATGCTTACCGAAACTAAAGCCCATTTTAAAGCAAAAGATATATTATTCTAGATAAAAGTATCAAAATGTTAAAGAACCGAGAAAATCACTATTGAATGATGAATAAATTTGGAATTTGCCAAATGTTAATGAATAAATTTGGAATTTGCCAAAATACTGTGTTTTTATTAGCTAGCCGCGGGACTTATTAATCGACCTGTAACCTACCTACCCTTGCTTTTAAAATAGTTCTTATATATTCATCTTAATCAAAATTCACTTGCACAAATATTTTTTTACTTCTTCGTGTCTAGCGAAATGCTTAACGTATGCATGTCAAGCATCCTCTTTCCTCATACTCCTTTTTATTTTTATCAATTGCTGATTAAGTTTCGTTTTATCCGTATAGAATTTTGATGTTTCGAAAATAATTTACGAAAAAGGTTGCGTGCAAGCTGGCGAAGAATGGGTTGAACGTAATCTAATCATAATTGCTTCGTCTGCAATATTCTTGATTTTCATGCAGGTAAGTTCGGAAAAAAATATAAAAAAAGCCAACTTAAGGATTGGTTAATCGAAAAATTAATTGTATGAAACATTATGTCATGATTTAGCTTCTCTTTCACAGACGTTCATTTTGAACTATTTTTGTATTGTAATACATGTTTGAATGCATCGTACGTAGTTATTTCTTTCTGACAAGTGACAAGCTTCACAATTTGTAAACCTAACACCACTTAGTAATATTGAATTTTCTTTTCAGATCTTGGGAATCTGTTTTGCTCAGAATCTTCGAGCAGATATTTTTGCACAAAAGTCTAAATGGCATTGACATATACCCGCCCCCATGGCCGTCTAAGTGAAAGCATCAAGCAGCAATGAATGGACGAAGAGTGTAAGGCAACCTGCATCAGAAAAATATTCAGATAATTGTACCACAACAGCTCTATAATATTTTAACACAGTTGTTCGTTGAGTTCGTAAATTGTAGAAATAACTACTTCATAGGATAATAACAGGGAGGGAGTGCATCCGATATTGACAGAAGTTGTTGAAAACGATTGAAATCAATTTATTTTTATGGAGTGATAAATGATTTTCTTTTCCTGGTCATAAAATGACATTTGAAAGTATTAAATAGTGTTAACGAATCATGACTTCATAACTGATTGTTACTAGGTGTGTTAGTTTCCTCTTACATAAACTGAACAACAAATCATTAGCTTACATAGACTCAAATGCTGAAACTCTTATATTTTCGCAGTTTATATTTATATATTTGCTATAACGTTTATATCTTGTTAGTATGACTTTAAAACTGTAAATCTGTGATTAACTCTAATTCCCTTGAATCATACTGTCCATAGAAAGTCAATAGGCTTAATGAAAAGTATTAATCAAGACTGCGGTCTATATGTTTCATCTAAATCCTAAATAATAATGGAAACTGTTGCAGCTTATTTATTTTCATTTATTAATAATAATTAATTTCCCTCAAAGATATGCTCAACTGCTCACATTTCGCACTCACCCTTATAACAGTTTCCATCATCATTGTATTGATTTGGCTTCTATTTTTACGCTTATGAAACATTAAATTATTATTCATTCTGCTAATGTTGCGTCAAAAGACAATCCATAACCATTCCCCTGCAACCTTTAAGTGACTTGAAATAAATAACATTTACATATTTAAGATATAAAGTAATAATAATCTGCCAACATGATAGGTACAATTTAAAAAAAATATTAATATCAACATTTAGGTGCATGGAAAGAGAAACAGATAGATGGGGGCGGTAAAACAAATATTTTTCGAGACAAAAAAAAAATACAAAAACTATATAGTTTAGAACTATTAACTTTGAAGTAGAAATTTAAAAAAAAAATACATAAAATTACGGTTAAGAAATCCGAATAACACGCGAAAAAAATCAATTAAATAAATTGAAAAAAAAAACTTTAACAAATCAATAATTAAATTATATTTCCTGTGCGGCTTTCCGTAAAAGCTTTATATGCGGAGCTTCATGCAACTGCCAATTGACTTTTAAATGTAAGGTGTTCGATAATATTGCATCAATGCTTAACGTGAAACCAGATAAAATCCAGACATATTAGAATTGAACCGAAACGACTTTATGAAAATGATTTTTAATATCTCGAAGATATTTATCGACAAGTCGATCGAAATGAAGAAGAAAAAAATATCAATTCCATTATCATTGTGATGTACTTTACTATAGTAGGTATAGAAAGAAAGAGAAACTCTAATTATTTTTATTGTGTATGTGTATTATTAATACAAAAAAAAATGGAATAAATGCAGATGATTTATACGAAAATGATATTGTTTTGTGGTAATTAGTTGTGATTGCTGGTAAATTGGTTTAAATCGGTTGTTTGAACATTAATATTTTCATTGAAACTGTTTCTTTCTCTTTTTGGAAATATAGTGCAAAGGATGGGAGATTTTGAACGTTCTATTGAAAGAGCAAGTGCAGTATAACTTGATGAGAGAACGAAGAAAAGATTACACCAGAGGAAAGACTAGTGCTGAAAATCATTGATAAAGGGGCACAACGAGAAGACGAAAGTATTTTCAACAATATATTAGGAATGCCGTCAGAAGCGGAACTAGCATTTGAATATAGGTTGCGCATTAGGCAATCGAAATTTAATCTTATGAGTTTTAGGGGTACGAATTACAATTAGTTTCATCACAGTTCAAAACTTTTCTGTCAACTTTAATAATATCTACGAATTTTTTTTCATATAGCGCTCTTTGCTAACCTCAGTCTGAGCCTTTCATATCATATCAAAATTTATTTTGAGAATAACCGGATAACGGCGTTTCACCAGGTATCGATAATATAACATCAGGAGACATCAAAATGCTTAAGCAACAAATAACTAAGGTTTTAGTGAAAATCATTAACAGCCATTTGCAAGCCGGTACATTCCCGGCATGCCTTAAACTATCGAGATTAACACCAGTTTTTAAGGGAGGTGACCCTTCGAATTCTTCAAATTATCGTCCAATAGCTGTCATCAGTGTGCTAAGCAAAGTGTTTGAAAAAGTCTTAATGTTCGAATTATTGATTATTGATTAGAACCATGCGGTTTGGCTCCAATGCAGTATGGTTTTCAGGAGCACAGCAGCACCATTGCGACTACCATTGACGCGGTTCAGTTTATAAATCAATCACTGGATAAAGGTAATTATGTGGCAGCAATTTTCGTCGACCTAAAAAGGCTTTTGATACCATTGACCACAAGATTTTGTTTCTGCGACTGAAAGAGTATGGGATTTGCATGAAATTTAAATCTGTTATTAAAAACTACCTATTGGATAGAAGAATAGTGACAAAACAAGGAAGCTACACCAGTCAGGAATGTTCTATAAACAAAGGTATTCCACAGGGATCTATCTTACCGCCTATACTTTTCCTTATCTATGTGAAGAGCGTTCAAGATCTCAGGCTTTCTGGTAAGATAGTTTTTTTTTTTGCTGACGATACGCTCCTGTTATATGCTGGAAAAGATGATTCAGCCATTCAAAGTACAATAAATATGGATTTGGACAAATACTTGAGGTGGCTGCGTCAGAGCAAGCTCGTTATAAATGTAAACAAAACTAAATACATTATGTTCTAGCAAAAAAAAAGAAACGCTCTATTAATCCATGTATTCAAATTGATGGAGCTCAACTGGAAAAGGCCTATTCAATAAAATACCTGGGATTGATTTTGGATGAAAAGATGTCCTGGACCCATCACATCAACTACATCAGCAGTAAAATCGCACCATTTATCGCAACACTGAGAAGGCATGATTTCCTGGAAAAACACTCAACTCCTAATCTTAAATGCTTTTATCCTGTCTACTGTGAAATATGGAGCAGTCTTGTGGAGCCAAACAACTAAGCATAACATCGAGCTAATTAGGAGACCTGGCACTAAGGTGATAAACGTTATATTTAGGTTGCCAACTTTAACACCAACGATCGCCGTGTACGCTCAATCAGGGTTGTTGAGCATCCAACAGATTATTAATCTCGAAATAATTAACCAAATAATCAACAGGCTAAAATGGCCAGATATTCCTCGGACTGTTGGAGAGCTAACTAGCAGGGAAACAAGATCAGCTAGCAACCTTTCATTTTGTAAACCAAGAACGGATAGATTATGGATCCAATACAACAGGCTATAGCTTTCTACAATACATTGCCAGATCCGTTAAAGAACTCGAGCAATATCGTGACATTCAAAGAAAACTTAAAATTGTACATAAAACATTAACACCAAAGTTTTTTGTATACTTTTCTCTGGACACAAGTCAATGAAGACAATCATAAGTCAATACAAATGAGTCTATCATATTGATAAGAATTGTGCTTTCTCTTATACCAACAAACTAGTTGTTTGGGAATCACTATGAAAAACTTACTGGAGGGTAAAGATAGTGCACATGGACTGTGCATGCTGATAGAGTGGAAGGAAGAAAATATTTCTTGAAGCGAGCATTTAACATAAAGGATCCGTTGGAAGTATCTACGAAATTGCTAAATTGTCTTCATCTTTTGATTAGAATGTCGTTTGTCTCATTTTCATGTGAAAAAGAATTGCACTTTGAATTTTGTTGTATAAAGTGAGATTAGCAATGCTACATTTTGGAGATGCGAAATTAAGGAAAAGTGTATTTATTTATTTATTTCTAATTTACTTTACATTTTTTTAATTTATTTATTTTTAGGCATCATTGTTGCTGAATGCCGTGCATCTCTTAGGGAGATATCGAGATATTCGGTTGCTCAATTGATCTGGGCACCTGGACATAGGGGTTTTCAGGGCAACTGTGAGGCCGATGAGCTGGCAAGGCTTGGAACCTCGTTACCGGAGGTCTCTTGCTCCTCAATAGGAATACCGATGACATCGGTGAAATTGGCCATCAGGCAAAAGTATCTTGAGGACGCTAGGAAGTCCTGGGCAGAGGAATCATCCTGTGCGATAGCAAGGCAGTCCTGGTTATCCATGGATGCGCATCGCACCAGGCAGCTTTTAGGCTTAACTCGAAGCGCTCTGCGTTGCACTGTCGGCGTTCTAACTGGCCACTGGCTCCTAGGGCGGCTCGCGCAACGACTGGGCGTAGAGTTTAACGATTTCTGTCGGAGTTGTGGCTCTGGCGACGAGGAGGAATCCGTCCTCCATCTCATGTGCCAGTGCCCGGCTTTGGCAAGAAGAAGGTTGGCGGCACTTGGTGCACCCTTTCTCTCAAACCTGACGGAACTGTCCCTGGTCAATTTAAAGGCAATAGTACGGTTTATCAAAGGAAGAAGATGGTTTCCTGACTTTAGTGAGTAGGAGAGAGTCACTAATTTATTATGGCATCACAACGGGCCTCTTTTGTGCCTATGTGTGCCAGTCGCCAGCCATTTCGACCTAACCTAACCTACAGAAAATTCTAATTAAAAAACAGGAAAGCATAGTATCATTGAAAATAAAACCTATAAACAAAAAAATAGAGCGATAATCACAATGTATTGTTTAAATGAGGTATTTCAGCAATATATTTTTCTGAAAAATAATGCGCTACTACAAGCGTAAAACAACGCGATGCCAGATTTACGATAAATGACAATTTGGAATGTCATTTCGGGAAAATGCAGCAGAAGCAGCACTACTTTTTACAAATTACATCGAAAAACCATGAGCGACAATTACACTAAGTCGAAGGAAATTTTCACTAACTTGAAAACTGTACTTGTGTGTCATGAATTTGATGCCTTTTTGATTTAGATGAAACCGGTGTAACTACCGTTCAAACACCAAATTGCATAGTAGCTTGCCGTGGATTCATACAAAAAGAGCGAGGTGTGTAACGGAAGTGCGAAAAAATAAATAGCTGCACAATCTCATGCTATCTCGCAATATATTACTAATTTTTCAATTAATACTTGAAGATTGAACTGTTGTCGATAATTTTGGACTGTAATTCATCAAATATATCCACTCAACAAATTAATTTACTTTGCTATGACAATCAATAAATATTCCCTAAAGCCACACTCGAAATCAGTTCACTCACTTTGCATCTGCTCGGCCGAGGGTTTGTTAAATTTGATATTGTAATTTGAATGGGCAAAAATTAATGATATACTGCACCCACACTGCTCCCTATGAGAAACTTGAAAAGTGCCAACATTGGTTTTGAACATCCCCCAGTCTCTTATACTTATTTAATTTTAATTTAGCTTAAGCTTTAATTTAACATATGTTAAATTAATTGTTTATTTTTCTTTGTGCCCTCCATTCGATTGAAAATAAATATGGAATGGATTTGCTTGTTTGTGTATTAAATCAACAAAAAAAACTGCTTTTTTTGCTTCCTGTCAAATTTGTCAAAAAATCGCTGGTCGAGCTCCGCTGAACAGAAATTCTGTACAAGTGCTTCAGCTTATTTTAAATATTATCCTAACTTTCAGATGTAACTTAATAACTCTCAGATGTAACTTACAGGAAAACATCATAGCTCAAGAATAACTCATAATTCAAAACTCATAATTCAATGAATACGTACAGAGTGCATTTGCGTGTATTTGCGAAGTTGTTGAGCATTTAGACAAGGGGAAAATTGTTTTAGAGATGCAATAATTAGAAAAGCGGCTAATAGATAACAGTAAAAGAAAATGGTAAAAAGCTTCAAAAAGTGACAAAATCTAGCCATATAATGATTTAGTTGACCACTCTGTTTGTAGTAGCTTGTATATATCACTAAGTCACACATTTATAAGGAATTAATCTATAGATTTTTATCGGGAACAATTTCTGAAGTAATAGCGATAAAGTAGTGACATAACATAATTGCTATTTAAAATTTATACTGGGTGGCGCAAAATTAATCATTCAATTTTGTTTTTGAGTAACTTTTTTATTACATAAAAACAAATGATTTTGAGTGATGGAAATCTTTATTTGGACCTATCCCGCTCCATTGTTTGTCTGTTTGTATACTGCAGCTGTCTAGTTCACAAATATCAAATATGATTCACGTACAACGCCATTTGCAAAAATTATAACATCTTCCGCTAGGGTGGCTAATTTTGGGCCACACCTGTAGTTCAAAAACTTACGATACAAATAGCATTGAGTTATCGAAATCGATCTGCGTCACCTTGATTTAAAAACGCATATTCGGTTTTGAATTAATTTCATGATTGTATTATTATTTTTACATAAAAAAATTGTAAGAACAATATGGTTTGTTATAAAATAATCAGTTGGTTGTAGAGAACATGTTTCGTTTTACGTAAATATGATTTTCCTTTCAAACATTTCAGCAAAATTAGATTTATCGATCAAAGTTTCTTTTTTACTCTAATTCGTTTATCACAGTAACAAGTTTCTGGTTGTACTCTTAATAATCGACTGATAAAAAACTATATTTTTGTAGATTGTTTCCCCTTCATCGAATCGTTTGTAACTTTTTTTGATTCAAAATGAGTTCTGAATTGCATACTGTATATTTAATAATTCTTCGTATAATTCAACGACATTTTAACGTCGTCTCCACAACCAGAAAGCAATCGATACACCAGTACATATTCCACCTAATATAATTAGAGTTTTGTAGATATGCTTACCGGTTCTGTCGGCTAATTTCACTTTTGCATCGCGTACTGCTACCTGAAAACAAGAGTATCAGGTGATGTATACATTATTTTTTTAGTTATTTTTTTTTCTTAAAACTGTTATATATTATTTATGTTTAATAATTATAATGTATTACCTGTTCAAGAGCACGCAAACGATCTTCCATGTCTTCCGTTGCCCTTTTCAGCTCATCAAGTGCATCAACGACGAAACGGCTTGCGAACACGGTACCATCCAACACAACATCATTCGACGGGCTTACGAGCATTTTCAAATAGGCAGCTGACAGAGAGTTATTCATCGAATTCAGATGGTTCTGTGCCCGACTTAGAATATTTTCATTGAAGGTTTCAGCTTCTGCTGTCGAACATAATCTGGAAAAATTAATAAAAATTGTAAAATTGTGAATATGGAAAAAAAATATTTTTGAAATATAAATTTTAATGTTTGTGCTTTATTTGTAAAGTGAAATAACCAGCGGAAAATCATCGTATTTTAAAACAAATTTACTACTGCAATATAGTATGCTTAAAGGAAATTTCATTTTATATCATTTTTTGATTCTGTAGTTCACTTTTCGTTATTTACGATCGGTGACGAATTTTCGTGCCCTATTGTTAATTCATTCTCTTTGTACTTCTTCTTTTTCTCTTTTGCAGTTGGTATATGAGGATAATTAAGGGTTGTAGGAAGATTGGAATTAGTGATAGGATTGGGTAGGATTTCAAGTTGTATGACATATGTTATATGTGTGCGCTGAATCACCATCAAGGTTTTGATAACAATATTACTACTAAAAATAATCAAACTATTTAGTGCGATAGTATTATAATTTGACAATTAAGTTTATATGATTTAATAGTTCTGATGTAATTAGTTAATAAAAATTCAAAAATCTTAATTTATAATGTTTATTAGTTTATGAGTTTATTAGTTTTTTTGATCTAGAAGCATATGCGTTGTAGCATTTACCTTTCAATCTGCTCAAGAGATAAGAGATTTATATTCTGGCCTTGAAATTATAGTCTATTTGCCATCATCTTTTGGCTTCGTCGAGAATTTCTCTCCTCGGCACATGCAAAGGTATTCATTCGAATGACGCTTTTTTTAAGGCTGTTATGCAGGCTAAGTGATCTCGTGCAAGATGCACAAGAAAGGTGTTCTATCATAATCGGAGCCGATGACACCCTCTTATTCGCGTCGAGCCAAGACCCGCTCAAAGCAGCGAAGAGCCTGGAGTACTACTTGGTAGAACTAAGTCTTTACTTTGACGAATGGGGCATCAAACCAAACAGCAGTAAGACTCAGCTATGTGTATTTCGCAATCCTTGCAAGTATCGGGGATCTATCCGCAACAAGGCCAAAAAAACTCGCTGTCTCGTTCGGAACATCTAAGATTACTCCTAGTTCATCTCTAAAGTACCTCGGAATCGATTTCCAGGAATTTTTAAAGTTTAATCTCTTTGTGCGGCGAAAAATCAAAGCTGCCAAATCTGCATTTCAACGCATCCGACCTCTTTTCGCCAAAAAGATGGGCATGACTACCAAAGCTAAATCCATTTGCTATCAAACCCTCATCCGACCCATCCTGACTTATGCATCCCTATCCTGGATTACCTGCTCAAAGACTCTCATGGCCGAAGCGGAGATGTTCGAAAGAAGAATCCTCCGCTTCTGCACTGGCAGGTTCTACAACCCGGTAACTAAAAAGTGGCCGAAGAACCTTCTCCTATATCAGGAGTCAGGATTGAAGCCACTTAGGGACCGTGTTGTGGAATTGACGACACGATTCTACAGACTAACAGACGGACATGAGAACGGACTGATTCGGTCACTAGGGCGTTCAGGTGGTTCTAATGAAACATTTATGCGCCCCGCGAAGATAGCTGTGCAGCGGCGGCTCACGGATGCGCTGTTCACCTACACAGATTTAAGACCTAGGTTAAGATTTAGGTCTAATTAGACTAAGTTAGTTATAATTAGGTATAAGTTAGATCCTATTTTAGCGTAAGGTAGTTTTTAAGAAAATCATTGCTAGGGCAATCCCAGCTGCTGTACAGGCTGGGTGATACAATTAGAGTGTAAGAATATAAAATTTGTGCCGAAAAAAAAGAAAAACAAAAAAAAACCAACCAGAGCCAGCAGGCTAAAATAGTATAGCCGCTAGATTGTAAGTTTTATTGTTAATTAAACTTTAAGTTAGGCTAAGAATGTACGATTAATTTAAAATAAAATATTTTTCAATTCAATTCAAAATTCTATCATAATCGGCGGTGGCTTCAACACATGAGCAGCCAAGTAAGGTAGCCGATCAACGAATGCGAGAGGCCGAATGATTCTGGAAATCTTTACACTTCTCAATGTGATGCTTCTCAACGACAGTAGGAAAACCACTTTCAGAAAAGCCAGTAGAGGATCAATTATCGAAATAAGCTTTGCAAGCCCATGTGTTGCACGCGTCATTTTATGATGGGTCAACGGACTCTACACCCACGGTGATCATCACGCGGGGGTGATGTTCTTGAAAACGACAAGAGAAGTTGGCACGAAAAATGCTTGGGTCCCATGTGGAAAGCAATATATTTCGACTAAGTAATCAGCTCACAATTCTTTGCTGTATTATCTGTGGAGCAAAGAACACGCAATGTCTGTGTTTTTAAAGATCTCCGTGCCACTGATGGGACGATAATATCTGATTTCTGTGGTCGGACTGTTTGAGAGCCAGAAGGATGATTAGGTAGACCGGATTTCAATGACAGGTTGACCGACTTAAAAAGCACTCGTTAAAAAGCGCAATCAAAAATTGGAAAGGAGAAAGTCTTGATTGACCCAGCCATTGGGTCACCGAAAACCGGATAGTCATGAGGAAACTAATATATCTTCATTTAAGCCCGACAATGCTTTATAACATCATTACTATGTTTTTCCCGCAACATCCTGTAACTGGTGTCACTGACGGCGTTGAGGCACCTCCTGCAGTCGAGGAACCCTCGCCAATAACCGAAAATGAACTGAAAGTACTTTGCAGTAAAATCGGCTACTGTAAAGCCTCCAGACCAGATGGAATTCTAAACCCAGCTCTTAAAACGGTACATATTCGTTAAAGCCTTTGAACAATGTTTGAACCAAAGAACTTTGCCAAGCTAATGGAAATATATCTAAGGGCAACAAACCTTTTGGTGAGCCATGATCTAATCGGGCTATATGTATACTGGAAGTCCTGGTATATACAATCATCTACTGCCAATCGTAGAAGCAAAAAGCGCATGACAATACGGTTGAATGACAATACGGTTTTCAGAAAGCACGCACAGCAACCGATGCAATCAAGGACGTTGTAGAAATTACTGCTGGCACTATTGTTAGCAAGAGATGGAGAAAAGAGAGTACTGCGCTGCGGTCAGACTTAATGTGAAGAACGTCTTCAACTCGGCCAACTGAGAGCACTTTAAAGTGGATCTTATTACTATGGAAGCCCCAAAATACATTCTGCACCTAAAATCGAGCTACTTTCGCAAGGCTCTGTAATCGGGCCACTCCTGTGGATTATAATGTACTACAAGGTCTTGAGACTCGAATTACCAGCAGAGTGTATAAGCACCAGTTTGCCGACGACATAGCAATAGTAACAATGGCCAAATATGTTCACCAAGTTGAGGCTGCTACAAGTGCTGCTACAGCTGAAATAAAGCGATGGCTAAACACCGACTATCTGGATCTTTCCCAGCATAAATCAGAAGCGCTGCGGACAGCCAGCTGGAAAAGAGTTGAGTTTATGGGTGTGCGAGTTGGCTCTCAAGTTATTAAATCAAAGACATCACTCAAATACCTTGGGAATGTTTTAGATAACAGTCAAAAGCATTACCGAACATTAGTGGACCCAAGACGGTCAGGCAGAAAATGTTTGCTGTAGTAGCCACAGTGTAGGCTGATGCTATCGCCGCAAGCTCATTCCGGTAGCGACATGATATCAGTAGACGGGCTCAGCTTGTTGAGGACCATAAGCGGCTTTCACACTATATCTGCAGTTTCTGCTTGTGTTATAGTCGGTATGATGGCCATCGATATCCTCGCGGATGAAATAAATCGAGTCTATGTTCGGCGTGTTGAGAGATGCAATTAAACAAAAAGAGCGAATAATTTCTTTCTCCAAGTGGCCAATGCACTGGAATTCGAGAGAGAGAGAGAGAGAGAGAGAGAGAGAGAGAGAGAGAGAGAGAGAGAGAGAGAGAGAGAGAGAGAGAGAGAAAGGAAGGTGGAAGCATCATTTGATACCAGAAATAATTCCTTAGGTGCAGAGGAAGCATGGTGATTTAAATTGTGGCCCAGTTTCTTACTGGGCATGGCTGCTTCTACCAATATCTGCATAGATTTAGGCATGACGATGCCCAAATGACGAAAACACGTGATTTTTGAATGCCCCCGCTCCAAGGGTACCGTGTGAAAAAGTTTTATGCGATATTTGTTGCAATCGCCAGCAAAGTGGGACGAAGCAGTGACGTTTATCAGCCACATGAAGACCGAGCGCAGGAAAATCGAGTGTGCTAGCAATGAAACTAAAGCTTATAGTCAAAAATCTCAGAAGAAAACATCGTCTCCTAACTAGTTCGGGAAGTAATAACAAAAGGCAACCCAGCGAAGAGAAGCTTGAAGAAGATCGTGTGTTGTAGTACGTACTTGCTTCCACAAATCGTGCATACCTCTAGCTCGAGCTAGGGTATCTATGATGGTCTCACACTCCACAGCGGCTGCCGCCTCAAAAAAACATATTGAAGAAGCGATAGGATTACCTTCTACTTATGCTCTTTTAGTCTTGTTATCAGCTGTTTTCGTCGACGGGATTTCCTTTGATCTGGCGTTCAGATGGTTGATGAAGCATTTTCCAAGTTTCTTGGATATATAGATAATTTAGGGGTGGTTTTTTTTTGCTCCCTCTATCTCTAACAGAACAAACAACAATTCCTTAGTCCAGTGCGTCTGTTCTGGATAGCATTGTTCTGTTATGAATAGGGGGAGCAAAAAACACGTCTAATATATTTCAAATCACGTGCTCACGGTAAACACGCCAAGAAGTATGGCGGTAATCAGGGATGCAAATTGAATTTCGTCTTACAGCGAATTCAATACCTAAGAATGCAGTAAGGTGAATGGACGAAAGATCGTTTACGAATATTGGCTGGGATATGGGGGTCAACCCATTATTACGAATGCGATCAATATTGGAGGGGACGTCACGGAGCGGGAAGCAATTATGTTCATAAGGTGCGTGTATTAGATTACACCCGTATAATAGATCGTATGAAATATAACTAGGACTGTTTGCTTTAAGATATTTTCGGTGGTGGTGCCGAGCACTTAGATCGCTACATATAATAAATTTACTTTTAATGCTTGTTATCAACTTGATGCTTTCGTGGAACAAATTTAGCATCGCTCAACTTGGTTCCACTAAATTATGCAACAATAACGTTCAGGTTAATGAAACTGATATTGATTGCTACAGTCTCAATAATTTTAGTTTCGAAGATATCTTATGATATTATAAATGATCTTATGGTACTGTAAACATTGCTCGAAGGTTTGTCGTCCCGCTTAAGCCATGCTTCGCACAGCCAAAAAAACAACTAATTTTGTTTCCAGAGATATATTGTGAAAACTTTGCGATATATTGTGAAAATTAGACAGGGTAAGTTGCTGGTTATAGATAAATTTGAATGCTAGTCCTGTAAGCGTGTAAAATAGGTGTTCGCGTGATTTACAATTCGCAAGCTTCGGTAAAGCCAATTTAGCATTTGTGTCGCTGAAAAAAGTGGTTTCCAGAGAGAGACGAACTGTTCTGAATGTCAGGGCTATTATCACTAAGGCTACTACACTATAAGTAAACTTAAGAGCAACATGCGAATCGATGATCGGAGTAAAGACATCTTGTGAGCGTTTGGATTCTAAGCTTGGAAAATGAACAGAATTGTGAGGTGGCCGAGTGAGTGATGCTGATGAAACTTCCTACTGTAAATGACGTTGCGATGCACCTTTCCGAACCTGCAAGTATTCGGAGCGTTTCGGGCAAACTTTTGTGCTGGAAAGATGTGCGCCAATTGAAAAAGCACATTTGATTTGTACTGTGTTTTAAGTAGGGCAATTGTCTTTGATGTAGCTATCTCCGCAAAACAAACATTTATCCGGGAGAAAACAATATGTTCCGTAGCCATATGCTAACCAATTTCTACGCTGTGTTGGTCGAAACTGGTTATACCTCCGTTGATTGCTTCAATGCACTCTGGTGTGAAAAACAGAATTAATCTTAAGTGGATCGGAAAGTTTTTCGTCCCTCAAGTGAAGTACAAAAATGTAACTATTAATATATGCGAGGATTTGAAAAAAAGTGAAACAAGTTCTTGAATTGGTAAGTAGTTTGATGGCAATGGAAAAGTTATATGTGCGATGCCAATGTTTGATTTCACCCCGTCGATACACGCATTATTTTTGACTGCTCGTCTCACAATATGTAATTGGTGTAAGAAAAGGCAACCTTGCAAAACCATCAGTTTTTATGGCCAACAACAGGATGTACTACCTTTGTAGTAATTTCAAACTGGAGGATTTAACTCGATTATTGATGGTAGCTTGACAACAGTTAGATTGTTAGCCAAGCAATCATTAGACTAAAAGTTCACACTAAGATCACCGTGCTCTTTGCGTTTTAACATAAAACATTACTAATTGTCTGCGAAGTATGAAGGAAATAATTTGTAATAAACTGTTTGATAGCTAGTAAAGAAAAGATGATATACTAGATGTATTAGCATGCATATACTCGCATGGAGAGATAGAAGGTTTCAGTTTTGAGGTGGCTCAATATTCATAAAGAAAAATCAACAATCTGAGCCGAACCTCGTTTCTAGTTCTTTTTTAAGCATAAAAACTAAGAGACTACTACATCTAATTTTTTCTTAGAGCATAATATGCACAAGTAGAGTCATAATACTTCACCTGTCATAATTCATATCCTGATTCGGCAGGTCTTGGAAGGTTTCCAGCATAGCCGATCTTGTTTCTGGATCCGTGACACCGAGCACAGTCAAATCTTCATCGCTCAAAGCAGCCAGATCCTTGAACTTGATATCTTCTTTGGTAAATTCATCAGTACTTTTGTCAGCATTCTTCCCAAATGAGGAGAGCAGCGTCCTTATAGCTTCTTGACTTCGGGTTCGTCTTACACTCGTTCCACTACGAACAGCTTCCGGCGTAGCAATTATCGATAGCTCTGGATCAGTTTCGCTACCTTCAACCATTCCACTATGATGATCTGTAACATTCAAGTCGGATCTACGCGTTTCCACCTCCGAGCTCATGGTTTTTCGACTGTAAACACTTTTCAAAAGCCAAACAATACAGTTAGAATAGATTCTCTACAACTGACAATGCGTTTATTTTCAAATGTATCAGACGTTATGTGAGCACTACACGCTTCGTGCCTAAGAAAACTTTATAGGTCGATTTACTTTCAAATAAAAATATAGAAATATATCATTTTATAATTTAATTAAACAGCGCACAGCTAGATAGCGATAGTAATAGCGGGATCGACAAACTTTTCTGGCGCGCGGCTTTTGTTTTGACATTTCAGCTTTTGTCACACAAAGCAAAGTGTCACAATTTTGAGTGTTCTACTTCGCACAGTTCTCTCGGAGTTTGAGTGGAAATATAAGATCGAAAAAGCTCCAAAAAGCCGGTCGACAAGCCACTGAACAGTAATTTTATTAAGAACAAGTTCTGCATGTCATTTTGCCCGGCCGGCAAGGAATTGGTTAGCTCTGCCTTATCGATCTCGACAGAATTCCCACCTTCGGGACGCGACAAACTAATATTTGGTTCGATTGGTGTTTTTCGATTTTGCAATCTCAGGCGTATTACTTTATTGTGTCTTTTGTGCCGTTGCATTCTTACATATCGAATCTACGATGAACACCTGGTTGCCTATGGAATCGAATCCGGATGTAATTTGATTGTTGCATTCTAATTAGCGGTAATTGCGAGGACTTCCATTTGCTTTGTTTTTTTTTAGGTGTTGTCCAACTACATTCACAGACTTGGTGTGTCGAAGGATTGGAAACTGATCGATGTAATTGGATTGGATGATGATGCTCTCGAATGGGTGCCGAAACCCGTAAAAGCATTGATTCTACTATTTCCGTGCTCAGAATCGGTAAATTATTGATTATATTGTTATGAATAGGCGAAAATTATATGAATTTGTTTTTAGTATGAAAAGCACCGCAGTGAACAAGATGAAAAGTTGAAACAAAATCCACCAAAATATCCGGATGATTTGTTCTATATGAAGCAGTACGTACACAATGCCTGCGGAACAATTGCATTGGTGCATAGTTTGGCGAATAATAAGGAGTGAGTAATGTCTATTTAAAGCATGCATGCATGGCCATGATTCTGGCTCATACATTGTGGCACATCAAAATTTCAATTGGGATTGTTTTTTTTTTTCGATTGTTTCAAATTTGATTTTTGTTTGGATTAAACGTAAAGTATATGATGTTGGATATCGGTGGTTCCGTTACTATTTCGGGGAATTATATGAGGAGTTTATTGTTATATTTATTTTCAAATTGTAAATGCATTGCTTAAGGTATTCTTGATGTAACATATCTAACGGCTACACTATTGTGACCTACTGACACTTATCGTTTTGTTTACTATTTAATTTCACATGTGTAATTTATTAAATTACACAGTCAAGCATATATAACACAGCACATTTTTCTCAGTTTAAATTTATATATCACTTAAAAAGCTAACTAAAGTTTAGTGCTGTTATTTATCATTAATTATTATTAATTTCGTTTGTGTGTGGTAATTCTATTCTTTTCTCACGGTTTATGAGGTACTAAATTTTGATAATATTAAACTTTGTACTGCTATCAACTGCCTAAAGAAAAAGGATCTTTCATTATCTATGCAGTACGTACGCAAAATTTCCATGCTAAATGATTTTTTGCAATAAGTCCATCTAGAGATGTGCTAAACTGTTCTTTTTTCTGAGCAGTGATTGCAGAGAGCAGTTAGAGCAAAGAGCAGTTTAAAATAGCAATGATTTTGATACAAACGTTGTTTGTATGTACATTTGTTGACTCTTGCCAGCATAAGAATGTGCTTTTAATTGATTTGTATATCGCCTAGTATTTTTAAAGATTCGAAAATGCTATGATTTGGATGTACGTACGCAGTTTTGAGCTTGAATTTAATTTAAATTTGATATTGACAAAATTTTTGATTGAAAGACGGAAATAGCTTTTCATACTTTTTTATGTTTTATGAAACAAGAATTTTGAATTTGGCTTCAAAATTTAAAACAATGCAATGAAAATGAAAATCAATAGATAATTTATTTTGCACAATTGAAGAAAAAAAAATTACATTATATATTATGTAGGTAGATGAATTTTTCACATATTTGGGCTCAAAAAAACTTAACTGTCGAAATATCAATTAAAAACAAAACAAAAAAGGAATAATAATTAATTCCCTAAAAATTTATAGGTAAATTCTTTAGTACCATATGCTTTACCCCCTTTCGTACTTATTAGGCAGATAGATGTGAATAACGCACATTAAGGCTACAAAAACTTTCGCATAAAAACATCAATGTAAAGCCATTAGAGCATTAAAACCACAAAAACTCTCAAAAACCCAAAAGTAAGTTCTCTAAAATCTCTTAACCATGTACAGATACACACACGAATGTGCATCTTATCACGTTTCAGTAAACCAATTGATTTTCAATAGTATCTACTTGAATGGTATCTATTTTCGATTAGACAAAGCACCCATGCCGAATTTACGAAGTCCACGATCAACGCTAAGCGAGACTATCAAACAGCATGTATGTCAATGTGAAGGCCACAACATAGGATAGAATGAAAAGCAGATGAGTGTACTGCAAAAAATTATTGAGCAATTAAACAGCATGAGCAAAGAACAATAACATTGCTCACTGTTGTTTCCGAAATTATCTATTCTGCAAAAGAGCAGTGAGCAGTTGAGCAGGATGAAGAAAGAGCAATCATACTGATCACTACTCTTTTCAAAGAACAGTGTGATTATTAGCAGTGATCGCAAAAGCAGTCACGTTTCAGTCCATCTACTGTGCTTGGTTAAAATTCGTATCGGCAAAGCTTACATTCTGAGACAATGGTCCATTGTATACATCTAGATATCGTTGAGGCTGCGGATTTGTTATGTCTTTAATGACTTACGCCTCTATTTAAGTCAGAAAATTAATAATCTTTGTCTGCAGCTGTAAGGAAACTCGTTTTTTAGTTTAAAAATATGTTTTTTTATACCATATATACTGAGCTACTTTTTCTTCGTATCTAACTGTAGCCATTTCTGTAGCGTCTTCGTAATGAAATTGACTTCAAATCCAGAATGCAATAACACTCTGCAGTCAGTTGGCTTCTGTTCTTTACCCCACGCTATAACCGCAGCTGTAGCTGGGAATACGTATTCATAGCTCTTTTCTGTCAATGAATCGGTTATATTCACTCTGGCCTTAGTTATTTCATCTTGATTGTGGCCTTTTTTGTGAAAAAACGTGTGCTGCTTCTGGTCGCATTTTTTACAGCGATTCGTATAGCAAGTTTTGCGTTCATGCTCCCTCATGAACAAATAAGAGAAGTTTTGCGCATGTCCAGCCTCGCGCCACTGACGTCACGTACAGGATCGTGATGAGTCGAGTAAAAATGTGGCGAAATGTATGATTTGAATGTGACTAAATATATGTATGAAGTGGCTGTTTCTCCTGCAATTTATACTGTGCTTGCATAGAACCAGGTGTTGTATGACAGGTGTAGTTGTGTACATTAGTACGTAATGAAAGGGTTATTAACATTTCGTAGTTGAAAATAAGATGGCCAGAATAGTCGTTTGTGCGATTAATCGTACCATATTAGAGACATTACCTTAAAACTATGATATCTTCGAAAGTACTCGTACCCAGGGTTTTCAATCAATTTTTAATCGTACGTTGTCGGTCAAAAAGTTGACAAATACAGTATTGGACAAAACTAAAGCACCCCTTTGCGAAATATCAGTTATCTTCTGGTATTATTACGAAAACTAGATGAAACAAATTTGCACTTAGTTTTTATTATTTATCTATATGTGTATTATAAAAAAACATAACGATGACAATTCAATCTTATCAACAACAAAAAATAAAAGAAAAATATTTCTCGGTACCCAAAATTTGCCTGAACAAAACTGAAGCACCCCTTTATATATAGCTACTTTGTCGTATCGCTACTGACGCTACTTCCCCTGTGCAAGTAGTCTTGATGACTATAATGAATATTTTGAGACTTTCGATGGTATTATTAATTCATCGTTTCCTAATTCTAAATTCATTCTCTGCGGTGACTATAATCTTCCAACCATTCATTGGCTCGAATCATCCAACCATTCATTTCTCGAAGCAATATCATCTCCCCTGTCATTCGCATCTGCGCTCAGGAATTTTATGCACAGCTGTGCACTTCTGCAGTTCAATCATATTCCCAACTATCTTGATAGGATCCTTGACTTAGTTTTTTTCTAGCATATCTACCAAATATCTTTTCTTCCCAAAATCCATGCACCCATATCTAAGGATTGATCCTCATTATCCTCCGCTAGATATTGTTGTTCATATTCACTCATTGGAACCTCTTAATCCACGTCAATGCTCTAAAAATACCTATTTCAAAGGTGACTATTCTGGGTTTCAATTCACTTCTAACCACCATTGATTGGAGCGACATTTTATCAGAAGTTACATCTGATTATTGTGTTGATTATCTATATGATATTCTTGAATGTATTCTACCTATATTCATACCTATTACTTATCCGCAGGATTCTAAATATACCCCTTGGTTTACTAAATGTATTATCTTGAACATATCTAAAAAAATTCCAAACTTCTTAAAATATACAAACTGTCTGGTTCCGTTGAAAACCTTGAATCGTATCGTAAACTGAGAGCTGACACAAAGCTTCTTATTAAAAATGCGCAGCGTTCTTATATTGCTAACATAGAAAACGGAATGCTTTGTGGCAACTTCAAATCGTTCCACTGTCGACAATTGCGAACCATTCGGAATAATCCCTCGACTTCCATTAAATATGAAGGTCAAGTTTCTACTTCCTTTCGAAGCAGCTGTGATTTGCTCGCTCAGTACTTTGCCTTGTCGTTCTCTGTGTCCCACACAACTTCTCCTACTGCTGAACTCTCTAGCATATTACTGACTTCATTTTATCCTATTTCTTCCATTACGCCTTCTATTGTTAAATATTAAAACTCAAATCTTCTTCAAGCATAGGTATTGTTGGACTTCCAACAATATTTTTGAAATGAACGGGCACTTCATTAAGTCTTCCTTTGACCATCATCATTAATAAGAGCCTATCTGAGGGTCGTTTACCTTCCCTCTGGAAACAGGCTATAATTCATCCAATTCCTAAATCAGATGTGTCCTCTGCAAACAATTTTAGCCCAATATCGATTCTTCCATCCTGTTTCAAGATCTTTGAACGGTACCTACATGACTTTATCGTACTCCATTACGGACATCACATTGTAAAAGAACAACGCAGTTTCCTCCCAGGTCGCTCAACATCAACAAACCTCGTATATTTCACGAGTTTTGTTGCTAAAGCTTTGGAGGCTCAACTTGAAGTTCACGCTGTATATACTATATGTTAATCATAATCTTCTTCTTTCTAAACTATACTGACTTGGCTTTTCTTTATACATTATTAAATGGATAGAATCATACCTATACGATCGATATTGCTATGTTCGGTATGATTCCTGTATGTCCCATTCTTTCAAGCCTAGAACCCGTGTTCCACAAGGTTCTATTCTGGTTCCCTCTCATCTTCCCGTTTTATGTGAATGATCTGCCGTCGCTTCTTTCATGTGAATATCTATTTTATGCCGATGACCTGAAACTCTTCGTGACCATAAGGTCCAGTGCTGCCATTTATTTTTTTGGAATAATGCTAGTTTCAATTTTATTTAATGCTAAATAATGCTAAATCCTGTAGAATAATAATGCTAAATAATGCTTTCTTATTGGATTAAAATAAACATATAAATAATTGCCGTGTTCCATTTTTACTAATTAGTACTTCCAAGTACTTGGGAGTAGATCGCAAATGGAACGCCATTTTCGTTCCTATGAGCAGATTCTAGCCTGTCAAATTGTATGCAGTTTTCAAATTTAAAACAGTTGATAATAAAGAGAGAAAACAATGAGCATAAACTACCGCAATTGCTAGAAAATATAAAAGCAACAGAAAATTACCTATTTGAACTTTTTACACATTATGAGGGCTATTTTTAATTTCCTTACTACGAAAACATTCAAAATAACCATGAAAAAATCAAAGCCACCTATCGACAACTAAATAGCCACTTCACGGCAAAAAATGGCGTAACTACTCATGAACTACCTATATTTTTCAAAATATCATTTTGAATCTCACAATCAAAACAGCAACCATTATTTATTTTTAATTGAAGAACATGTATTAGTGTCGGATGAGAAAAAATTTTCTCCATCGTTATCCGTGCGACTGGTTGCATTTGAAGCCCTAATAAATCAATTGATTCACATTATTCAGGAAACAAAATGTATAACTAGAATGCATATGCTTTGGTAAACTTGAATTTAAGGCTCCTGGGAGTCTGAAGTGGATGGGACCACGTCACTAATTTTTAGCATCATCACGATTTAATGGAACGCGAAACCTGAATTTACCATATTTGATGCAATCCAAAATTGCCTTAATCTTGGAATATCTAACTTTGAATTATATTTCACTTAATATTGCGCTTTTTCTGCAGCATTAATAGTATAATCGTAGATATAGAATAGAAGATCAAATATATATCCTTTGTTCTCTTGAAGGCACAAAGGTGTTGTACTAGTTCTAATGTTCTTTTGGTCTGCAGTGAAATCATTGGCAGCAGGTGGGTTTGCAGCAAGGATTGATCGGTCGGCAACGGTTTCGTTCGCTGAGGGTAAGCGTACAGTTGACATTTTCAAAATACTCTAGCCTAAAGCGCATATTTGTTGAAATGAGGCAGGATTACATCATATTTTCAAATGTTAGGTCTGGTCGCGTACTCTATGCATCGCCATGTAGTTGTTTTTGTACGCTGTTTGACTGAACACTGAAATCTTTTATGAAAAAGCATGAGATTTCAGTTGAATCTGAGCTAGTGCTAGATCCCGAAAAGTGTGAAACGGTGTGGCGCGAATACATATTTACAAAATACGCCGCAAGGAAAATATTTTTCGCGCAATGTTATTATGAAAGTTGGATATTTTTGTGGAGATACTTTATTACTGCTTAAGATGACTTTATAATCACTATCATTATTTCAAAATCAGGCAACTGTTACTTCTGGTTGTCACTTCTAAAGAAATGCCATGAGAGCGTTTTTGTACTTTTCATGAATTTTCCCCACCACGATTCAGGAAGTTTCAGTCCATGAACGTGACTGAAAGCACATTGTGATGATGATGGGGAAGATTGGAAGTAGATGAGTGATAGATCATTCCGAAATCTAAATTTAAATGCTAAAAATAATGCTAGATGCTAACTCCGAATTCCTAATGCCGTTTTGGAAAAAATAATGCCAGATCTAGCATTCAAAATGCTAAAATGGCAGCACTGATAAGGTCCATTGATGACTGTGACTTTCTTCAGTCCAACCTTAAAATCCCCGAAAGCTGGTGTAACGAAAACCAGCTTCTTCTGAAAACAAAGAAATGCCAAACACTGCTTGTTTCACATAAAACTCAGCCTAATGTATTCCTTTTTTCGTTGGATACTCATGTGCTCTCTTCTCTTGCCTGTGTCAAAGACTTTGGGGTTATTGTTTGACAACAAGCTCATATTTGATGTTCATATCTCAGATTTGGTCAATCGAACCTCTAAACTGTCAGGCTTTATCTTAAGTTCGTCGCAAACATTCGAATCCATGCAATCAACCTTACTTTCATATTCTTCCCTTGTCCGGTCAACTCTGGAATATGCTTCTTTTGTGTGGTCTCCTCAATATGAATGTGACAAAAATCAATATGACTCGTTCGCTACTTTACAAACACGGTTTTCCCCGTTTAGACTATAATGATCGTTTTTCTTTTCTCAAGCTTGAAACACTGTCTTTCCGTCGTATCTATCACGATCACTGGTTTCTCTTCCAAATATGTCACAACCTTGAACATTATTATATTTGTGAAGATATCAAATTTCGCAATCAAGCGCGTCAATCTTGGTGCCGAGAAACTTTTGAAATATCGTTTGCGAGATCGTCAGTTTACTTTAATTCGCCTTTACCAAGGTTAACGGGAACATCTAATTTTCTCTAACTCAGTCCTTTACCTCAATCCTTTAAAACATTCAAAATTTTGTTAAAAGCAAGAATAAACTAACTTACAACATGTAATTGGATTGTAATCTGTATGTTGTACATGAATAAATAAATAAATGAGTGGTGTAAGTTTGGTGTGTGGAACAATTGTCTCTTTGTAACAAAATAACCTTAAAAGACGAGTAGAGATTCCATAAGATTTAAAGTCAGTGCTCGGCTTTTTTTTACACGAATGATGGTATTTTCCGTAAAACCCATCTTTGGAGGGTCTTCTTTGACAAAAAAAATTCCAGCTAATAAATAGGCCTAATCAGTTTTCTGGCTTCAATGGCTAAGGGAGAGTTCCATGTAGTGTCATAATGGATATAAACGACTGTCAATATTTTAATAAAAAAAAACGATGTTTCCTTTCGAAGCTAAGATTTTTTCCTTTCGAAGACAAATATCGATATTTCGAGGGTAATCTGCCCTCTTCTTCAGTGTCTATCGGTCTAATCTTAATCTAACTTATGTATGTTACTTATAGAGCTTACTTTTAAAGTATTGACTTATACTAATTACCAACTAATTGCCTATTAATCACTTTACTAAAATACATTTAACTATCCATATTAATTAAATTTTCCTCCTCACTATCAAATGAATGTTCAAATTAGCCTGAACAATGGTGATGCACAGTTTCCTTGGTCTGTGTTTAGTCTTCTATGCGTAGGGGTTTTCCATATGTGCAGGCTTTCGTAATCACCTCCACGTTGGCCCAAGTTATATTGTGATCTTCCTCCAATATGTGCTTTGCTACTGCTGAACGTACTAATGTTGTATTCTTTTTCCTCGCTGAAGCTGCTTCCCGTTTATGTTCCGTTAGTCTAACACCAACTAACCGTTTCGTTTGACCGATGTATATTTTGTCGCATTCTGGGCAGGTAATTTTATAAACTCCACATTTTTCCTTTTTATCCTTTTTGTCTTTCACGTGACATAGTATAGTACCTAATTTTTTAGCTTTACTGGTTGGAACTGCTTTAATATCAAAGCGTTCAAGAAGTACCCGAACTTTTTTTAAATACTGATGAATAAATAATTGGAAATCTTATGGTTGTTTCTTGTTTTTCCTGCGTAAAAAGCGTCGTTAAAAGATCACGCTATATTCTATACTTTTTCTTTTTGACAAGATTTCCAATTATCCTCTCGTCAAATCCATTTTTTCTCGTCGTATCTTTAATATATTTAACTTCTGAGTTAAAACTATCCTGATCCATGGGCACTGTTAACAGCCGTGAAACATCGAATTAAAGGGGGCCATTTTTTGGGAATGCCAATGATCAGACGTGGATGGTGTTGTCCTCTGGGTGTGTGTGGGCTTCCGGTAGATATTAAATCTAAGAAGACCTTCTTTCCAAGAAGAGTAGTTTCTCATTCTTTTCGATTTCCATTGAAAATTGGATGTTCTTATGTGCTTGGTTCAACTTCTCCGACGTTTCTCCCGAAGCATCTTTTTTAACTATAGCTAGAATATCGTCTACATATCTCAGCCAAACCCGAGGAAGCGAACCTTCTTCATAAATTTTCTTCTCTAGTCTATCCATAAATATCTCACTCATAAGTGGGGATAAAGGATTTCCCATTGCAACACCTTTCATCGCTTTAAAGTATTTCCCCCTGAAAGTAAAATAAATTTCATTCATGCGAACCGAAGCGAGTTTCAAAAAGTCTTTAGCCCTCTTCCTCCCCTCCGGTGAGCTATTCCTCTCTAATAGCCAGTCCTCAAAGAACGTGAGTGCTTGTTTTACTGGCACGCTTGGGAACAGAGCCTTGACATCAAATGATACAACTAGCTTTTTTTCTTCCCCTATTGTTGCCACTCTTCCAAGTCGCCCTATTACCTTCTACTTCGTTAATGATCATTTGAAATTCAAGCTAAGTATAGTTTTGACGTAAGCACAGTCTTCTTAAGACAAAACTTTAGTAGATTTGATTGATTGATTTCTTTGTAAAAGGGCTTTATTCTAGTTAATACATGGCTCTTTTTGGCTTACGGATAATACACTTCTCAAATTTCTGTCTCATACTTATTGGTATTTCGTTGGTTTTGCGGAACTTCATGGGTGTAAAATTTATCGCTTTTCAATTAACCTAAAAACTATATTTAGTTTAGTACTACTACGCTTCGCTATTTGTTTTTTGTTTGCTTAATTTTGAACTAATATTAATTTACTCCACGTAATTCGCTCTCACATTGACGGATCTTGCTATTGGATTGTGATGCAAAAACCTTCACCTCATCACCACAGTCACCATTGTATCTTTTCGTTTTCAAATCTAGAAAAGTTCTCTAATTTGAAGGAAAAAAAGCAATAATGATTTCCTTATTTATTTCTTATTGCAAGAAAATGTTAACAAATTTTCTTTGCGACTTGGAAATCTGTTCGTCAATCAAGTGTTAATTAAATCACAAAAGACTCTTGCATAGCATTTCACAACTAGATCTATTTATGATCAGCAGTATTCCAATCGGAGATGGAATCCTACTAAACTATCTGAAGGCCACTGAATCGCTTTCACCTGAAGAACGTGGACGCATTCTACAAGCTGATGAAGCATTCACAACTGAACATCAAGAGTTAGCGCAGGAAGGTCAAACCGTAGCCAACCCCGATGTGGCTGTTAATCATCATTTCGTGGCTTTGGTGAATAGGGACGATCGCTTGTATGAATTGGATGGAAGGAAGTCCGCTCCAGTCGATCATGGTGAAACAACAAAAGAGAATTTTTTAAAAGTAAGTATCTCTATAGAGCTTAGTATAATAAAAATAAGCAAATTGTGTGTAAAAGATGTGTGAATATTATGTTTTTTTTTGTGCACAATTAAAAACAAACTCAAAAATAAGAGCAGATTGCTTTTGACTGAGTGTTTAAGCATATTACTTGCCACTCGTCAAACATCATTGCGATTATTGTATCGTTTCAGGATGCTGCCCAAGTTTGTAAAGAATTTATGGCTCGTGATCCAGATGAAGTGCGCTTTACTGTAATTGCTTTGGTTCCGAAACAAGATTGAAATATTTAAACAAGCATTTTCTATTATAATATATAAATAAAACGCATACGTTCTCTAAGAACGAATGAATAATCACTTTGATAACAACAAGCATTAAATGCATTTTGAAATTGAAAACTAATGAATTTTGAATGATATATATTGTAGCTTTTCGAATAATTTCGAATCATTCATGCGACTGCTTTTGATATTATATGATACACACATACACGCATTTTATAAATTTATAAACATTTGGATTACATAGTATTATGTTCTTGTACACTTGAAGTGAAAGATATTTAATTTGTTATAAAAATCAATAAATAATTACTGCTTTGCATAGTATGCATTTTGCTTTATTGTTTGTTTATGTATAGGAGAAGGGTGATGATCATAACACACCATCAACATACAGGTTTTTCTTTATGCTTGATACGACGAGAAAACTTGTTGAAGGAGAGCTAACATGGGTTCCATAGTGGTCACTCAACAATAAGTGCTATCAACGAAGTATTCGGTGCAGTATAGATCAACAAGGCCGTACGTCATCGTGTTTCTAGTGTCACTAGATGTTCCGAACAATCGTTTCTCTAGTACTTTGATAGAAAAATAAACTAGTCATGTGCATTTTATATGTGATTGTGGAAAAAACGAATGATTGGATATTTTAAGATTTCTTAACTATAACACGATTTGTGTGAAAGAGATTGAACTTTTTTACGATCTTTTGAAAGATTGATCTTTTGAAAGAGATTGATCTTTATTTCACACCCAAAGAAAATGTGTAAACTATAAACTAATCGTAAAAATGATACTGAAGAATACGTGTCATTTAAACGAAATATTTTTGTATGTTTGGTGTGAATACAGTCACTGTGTATGCAATACTCCAGCATTATAAAGTTGTTAAAAAGAGATTGCCTATAATCAATACAACAGGCTGCATAGAAATTATGCTTCTATGTTGTGAATTAGAGCTTTTCCGTTATAGTAGCTCTCTTCAATTGTGATCGTAGCTGGAACGATATTTTCTGTATTGTTGATCGTTTTATCAGGAATTGTTCAAAACATTATTTCAAGAACGTTATAATAGCATCATATCGAATCAATTCCTGTAGATTTCAATGAAAATTTTCTTCCGGAAAAATTCAATTACTATGAACTAACTATGAAAATCTCATCACGTGTATGTCCACACCCTCTGTGAGCTAGCACCCATATTTTGTTTAGATAACCTCGTCGTGGCTATGTAACTATTGTCGCCCCCTCTGGAGCTGCTCTCTTTCGTATCAAACGGTATTCCGTAATCGGCAAAGAATCTTACTCTTGATTGAGCGTGGTTGCGATTAGAAAACGGTCAATAAGATCTTCACATTGCTGCTTAATTACCATTCTTTATTTGATTGCGGGGCTATTATCCATTGTTTCCGGGCCATTTTCGTAGACCTAAGACTTACAAGGCTAAATACTAGTTTGAGTGAAGTATCAGGGTGCTTGCTATTATTTGGTTTAATAAAAAATTGTATTGTATTGTAATTGTATTTAGTAGTTTTTGATCAGTTTCCGTAAATTGGGGCGAACCAAGTCAAAAAACAAATATTATAGCTTCTTCTATAAGAATTATTTAATGGGTTAAACTACAGAGGCCATTCGGTTGGAAAATCTCTCCTGAATCTCGGCCTGAATACAGCTTAAAAGGTGTAATTCGAATGATGGGGTTTCAATAAAAAAATTTATACAGATTATATCGAATTCTATCGAAATGAGAACAACCTAAGCTCTAACCAATCTAATCCTTCTAAAATCCTAATCGTTATTTCTATTATTTCTAGCAAGTAATTAAAATATATTTGTAAAGGTCATTTAATTGTGATCATGGTTCCCTTCTTGTCTATAAATCAGCATAAAGCGTAAATACAAGTTAATGATTTCCAACTGCAAGTGGTCACATCAGTCAAGTATGCACTGTGTGCTGGAGTCTGATAGGAATCAGTGCATACTTTCGAAACCAGTTTGTCAAATAAAAAATTTTCAATGTAAATAAAAAACATTTTTCAATTTTAATCATCCCGCAAAAAACAATTCCAATTAAAATATATTCTTTGCACCAGTCCTTTGTCAGTTTGCAAATGTTTGTTTGGAGAATTCTCCAGTTGCTTTCGAACCGTTGCTCTATTGGTTTGTGATTTCAATCGGTCTAATGTAGAATGTGATCCTTATTCATTACCAAATAATAGAATGTCTCTAATAAGCTCGTCATCTCCATATTTTTGCTCCCTCTCCCAACACAACAGTCTCCTAAATGTAAATAGCATTTTAGACGTCCACTGCATTCCATAGTTCTGCATCTTTACCATATATGTGACTCCACGTCCTCATTCCTCAACATTCAGTAAAAATCTCGCTCGTTCAAAGAAGAATTTCTGGCTTTCCCGTTTCGACGTCCTTTAAGCAAACTTCCCAGGTATGACTTCTTCTTCCCTGGTATTCAGTAAATTGGTTTTTCTTCTTCCGGAGACAACGCGTTTGTCACCTATAAATTTTACGTATAAATAGTGCTCCTTGGTTCAACTCTGAAGTTGTATTTGCATTGAAGTTGAAAGACATAGCTCCTAAAAGATGCAGGCTAACAGGATTGGAATTAGACTTGATCAAAAACAAGATATTGTGATCTGAGGCGAAAACCGCCGTGAAAGCTGTATGCGCAATTATTTTAATAGCATCCTGTTGCCATACCAATCAATTAATCAAAAATCTTTCGTTCAAAAGCTCTCCCCCAACATTCCTCATAATATGTTCCTTGCTGAAACAATGTCTTGTCATGCGCAAGAAGTATGTGAACTTTTTACTGACTATCTCTCAACTTTCTACTCTCAGTCCTCAGAACTTAGCTCATTTGTCGTTCCTCTTTCTTTCCCTGGTATTTCATCCTTACTTCGTACCAACCCGTTTGAGGTTGAATCCTAAATGCTCCGCCTCGATAATAATACTGTTTGTCGCTATGATGGTATTCCTAATGTCTTGGTTAAATCTCTCTCCTTTTTCTATGTGTTCCATTAAACATTATTTCTAACTGTGGCTTTTTCACTGGAATTTTTCCGTTGCAATGGAAAAATGCAAGTATTTTCCCGATACTCAAGTTAGATGATCATGATTATATATCCTATGTCTTTTCTTTCATGCTTTAGTAAACTTCTTGAACGTATTCTATATATAGTAAGGTGTATATCCACGTTCAAGAGCAGAGAAAGTTTACTCTCTAATTTTATGTCGTTTACTAATACTGTTGCATCTACTTTGGATCAACAAAATCAAGTGCATGTTTTGTGCACAAATTTTCCAAAAGCTTTCGATTCTGTTGAGATTCTCTGACTTTTCTTCTTTCCTCGTTTTCCTCCTACGTACAGGATCGTTTTCTATCTTTTGTTTGCAATGTGCTTGAATATTGTTGGCAAGTGTGGTGTTCTAATTACATGTATCCCGTCCAACGTACCCGCTCCTTGCTCTTAAAGTCTAACATCCTCTATGTTGCACATAGTGAAACCTAACGCTATTGAGAACTCTGCCATTAGAATCTCACAAAGTGTTTCTTGGTGAATGTCTTCTCTAAAAAATGCATCATCATTACTTTTTGTCAAATGCTGTAGTGTCCGTTTGTGAGTGACAACGCTAAAAGAGAGCCACGACCATTTTCAAAGCCCCTTTCGGGCGCACGGATACATATTTATTTAGTTTATTCACCACTTTTGCGCATACTAAGATCACATAACAACCTTGATCTTGGTTCTTTATCGCAGATACTTACTGAATTTAAAGATATTCTACAAAACAAAAGTTTTCTTGTTCTATGTTAGCTGGCAAACAAAACTGGAGTAATTTTTTCTTCTTTCAATTGGTTGATCTGCCATTTTTTAATGAATTTTTCTTTAAATTAATATAAATTATTATTTCTTAATATCAAGACACAGTGATATTCTTATCATATACATTTATTAAGATAAGCCATCCAAGTTTGGAGTATCAGTGAATTGAATTTCACCGGAATCAGGAGCCTTTTGATATTCAACTAAGACGACTTTATTTTCGCCAACCTTAAGCAATTCCTTCGGTACGTATAAGGTTATCTGCGGTCCAACAACTGGCCAGTAGCGTCCCAAATTGAAACCATTTATAAATGCAACGCCTTTTCCCCAGCCAGACGGGTCTAAATACGTATCGTAAGTCTCATTGGAATTTATGGTAAATTGGCCATAGAACACAATCGGACCAGTTCGTAATAGTTCTTGATTGCGATGTTGTTGCATCATTTCACTAGTTGGTGATGGTCTTTGTATAAAAGACTGCAATTTGCTTGTATTGTCAAAAGAATATTTAGTCATTATCCAATTCGTCAAGATAGTTGCATTCGATCCGAATTCAGAGTCCAACAACACATCACTTAGTATCCCTTTGAAATCATTGACATAATTGAAATTAAGACGACCTTGATTCTCGACCACGATTTGTAGTTTTGATCCCGACTGAGCATTGATCGGTAATGAATGAACAGCATTTTCACGTGACAGGACACCGATAAATTCCTGAAAGACAAATATTGTAATGGATAGAAATATTCTAATTACTGATGATACCTACACGATCCACGTAAACGTAGCCTCGGTCTTTAATTAAACTGATCTTTAGAACGCTCGGATCCTTTTTCAAACGTGGCAATTCTGTTTCGTAAAGTACAAGACCAGAATATTGGTCCAAAGCTTCGAATGACAGGGGTTTTTTCGAATTGACGATACCATCTGATAAGTACTTTCGACCATCGGATGATAACAGACACCCGGATGGAAGTAATTTTACTGTTCCGTATTTTTCTTTGTGTGTCGGAAGTGGTATTGTAATGTTGGGGTCCGGAAGATACTGAAATTTCAAAATGGTCAACATTAACTCGTTGAATTTTAATTAGAATGGAATTTATTTGATATATTCTACTAATTTGGTTTTAATGATTATGATTAATGTTAAATATTTAAAACGTTTCTTCATTCTTCGAAACATACTTACTTGCAAAATAATTTCTCTTAATGCTAAATATTTAGGTGTGACATTGCCAGCTTCATCCATTGGAGCATCATAATCATATGATGTAACATCTGCAGAAAAATGTGCATCTCCATCATCATTTGCACCGGCTGTGAAGCCGAAATTTGTTCCTCCGTAGAACATATATAAGTTAACATTTACCCCAACATCTAACATTTTTCTGAAAATATGAAATTATTATTTAATAATTTTAAATCATTTTTTTTTAGTTTCGGATCAATCTCTGGGCCGATAAATTGTGATTGCGTAGCGGGCTTTGAATTTACTTAACTGTGAGACGATACCCGATTAAAATTCGAGGCAAGTTATGTAGTTTCACACTTTTAAAATTGATTACGATCTGAATGAAGTATTTACTGTATCGAATATTTAGTGGTAGAATATTTTTCTAATTTGTGAAAGCATCCATCATTGTAGTGAAATAATTTGGGACCATGAAACTGTGCTATGCACTTGCTTGTACCTAGGTAGCAGGGATGAAATTGGTACTCGCATTGTTTACTAGTGTTTTCATGAGCGGGATAAATCTTAGATCAATTAAAGAAAGCCGTTAGCAGCTTTAATTGTATTAAAATAAATGCTGAATTTATGGCATATGGGGCCTTAAGGCTCTTTTGCTCATATTTAATCGACTACTAACTGATACCTATGCATTTTTATAGTTGCTAATGAATGAAATTCGTACGCTTTTCCAACGTATATAATGGAGCCATATAGGGATATGACGTCAATTAACCACTGTTTAAAACCTCAGTGTAGAAGTGAGTTTAAAAAACCATTACTTCGAGCCATTATGTTTGAGAATCTTGATTCAATATTGCAAATTATACTATTTCATGAGAAATGAATCTTACTTGAAATCCGGCCTTATATATTTTGTAGCCACTCTAGACATTTTGTGTTGCCAGTGCGTTAGCCATCCTGGGTAAAACTCGGAGTTGACCAATGGTCCTTTTTTCTGAAACCGTCGTATTTGAGACCAAGCATTATCCAAATTTTCACCTGCACCAAAGTCCAACGTTGGCAAAACTCCATCAATATAACCGCATTCTAGGCCTGATGGTCCGTCGTTTGTGAAAAGAACGGCATTTCCTCCGACATGATGTAGAGTTAAATCCCGAAGCCATTCCCTATATTTTCTATCACAAGCAAAATAAGATCCATATTCATTTTCGACTTGAACCATAATGATCGGTCCACCGCTGCCGTAAAGCAATGGTGTTATTTTCGGCATCAGTTCGTTATACCATTTCTGGACTTCGTGCATGTAATCTATAAAGCATAAAGTTTTCTATAAGAATATATTATATCTGACGTATAATCGTACCAGGATCATATGTTCTCATTTGTATGTGAGGATATTTTCGTAGCAGCCAGTATGGAAAACCGCCCTAAAATGAAAATGAGGAATAAACAACGTCGGCCACTGTTTTATCAATTCAGCTTGAAAATTCACTTACCATATCACGCTCAGCGCAGATATAGGGTCCTGGTCGAAGGATTACAAGAAGACCTTCTTGTGCGGCTAGTTCGATAAATCGTTCCAGGTCGGCGAAATCATTCCACCTGTAGACATTTTCTTTGGGGTTGTGTAGTGACCATTCGACATAACTGATATTTTTTTTTAGAAAATTAATGACAAGTGTTGTTAGGAAAATGTGAACTTTTCAATATGGAAAGTATATTGAAATCGAAACTTAACAGTTTCTTATGAATTATTGCTTTAATGTGAATAAGAACTAGTGGAAATATCTATACTAGTTATGAAAAATTTTGATTACCAATCTTGCGATGTGATTTTGTCGTTGTTAGATTTATAATACAAAAATAATACAAAAAGATCGCACACATCCTCGCTGAGTCTATGGTGTTGACTCTAGTATAGAATTCATTTTGTTAGCATTTAATAGTTGACTTACGTCTGCATTCTGGTTTGATACTAACTCGAAACTTAGTGAGCTGGCTACCCGATTTGCGATTACAATCTAACTCTGTAAATTCTTGCAGTTCTTTGTATAAAAACTTCCCAAAAACTTATACCAGACTCCAGAAATTAGTTGAAAAATGAGAGATCTAATTTGCCACTTTAAGTTTTAACAGTCAATCCGTTGTTATTCTATACTCTATAATTGTATTTACCATGCAGGCAAATAAAAACTTACGTTGTAACGGCATTCAATCCGGCAGCTCTTAAGGTTCGTAGTTTTCGTTGCCACGTATCAGGATGTGCTCGAAAATAGTGAAATGATCCAGCGATAAATCGAAAAGGCTCACCGTCTTTGAGAAATCCATTACGCTCATAGTCTATGGTGAAACTTCGATTCTAAAATCAAAGAAGAAAACAAAGATTAAATTCAATGATAATTTATTGAATTATTAAAATTCCACTACCTTAGATAGAGCTACATTGTTCGAATTGCAAAAACTTATGCTCAACAGTAATGATGCTGCGAAAAATGTTAAACGCATGACCAAGTAGATGTCTGGGTAGCCTGTAATGTTTCTGAAAAAAATATTAATACTAATTCTAATATTGACACAGTGAACATTACGGTGAATAACTCCTCACTCGTTAAAAAGCATATATAATAATTGCTTCACCTTCAAAAAAGATCGTATGTTCTGGTACGATTTTGTATGATATTTGAATACACTTGTAAATTTTTACAATGGCAATATCAAGTATATGAAACTCATAGTTGAAATTATTGTACAAATTTCAGCTATGAGTTTCATATACTTGATATTGCCAAATGTCTTTTCAAGCTAGCTTTTTTATTCTAAAGTTTGCCAAATCTTTTAAAGCTATTCTAGTTTCATTCAAAATTGGAAGTCCATCGAATTAAAGTAATTTTCTGTGTATTCTACTGTTTAACCAGGTACTCCCTCGTAAAACTGTTTTCATTGCATAGCTCAACTTATCCTCCAATATCTACACTTTTTTTTTACCTTGTTAAGTTTTTTTTTTACATATATTCAACTATAAACTATCTAATCATATTCCGCAACGCAAGGTGGGGAGAATTCTTGCAGAGTATGAAACCTGGAGACGGAATCTCACGAAATACTTCAGACTAAGAAATAAATAAAAGCAAGTTTCCAATCCATGGGCCAAATTATTTGAAATTCAACTGCAGCACGAGCCTTTGTTGATGTTTTAGAGCTACAATGCTAGGAGAACTGCACTTCGGTAGATAATGTTAGCAAGGAAAATCAAATTTCTGAATCTGCTGACTAAATGCACGCCACAACTTCACCAAAAAGCTCTCTAGTAAGACTCACCAATGTGAAAGGATTAAAAAATCGAATAGAAAGGCTAGAACGTGACTTCCACGTTTGTCGGAACTTGAATTCCTGCATGAGACGTAGAATCGGTATTATGGAATCCATATTTTGATTCATGATTGACCTATCTTCAGACACATCTTCACATATCCTTCATTCTAGATTTCTTGTCCATTGACGCGAGTGGGAACATTCGAACGGATAATACGTTTTTATACTGATTTTTTCAACAACACGGCACCTTAAAAATGACTTAACCACATCTTTTCTTTATCGATCTGTTTCAAGCACTTAAACACATTAAAAAGTGACTAGAAAGTATAGTCGGTCGCCATCGTTTTATGACTGTAATTTATTTGGAAGAAACTACAAAACTTAACAATGTAGGACCTGCAAGGCTTCCTTCGGGGAATCCTATTTATCAGTATTGTATTCACTCTATTCCTATGTATTCACTCGGGGTTCACTGGATCTGGCACTGATTCATTGATTCACTGATGTACTCTACCATTATTTCCGGTACTAATTTACTGGATTTTATTTCCGGCACTGATCTATTTAGATTCGAGTTCGCTAGAAAGATAACTGAATGAACGTAGTTACTGTCGATTGATTTTATATAATCTCGAAGTAGGCTGAAGTGTTTAGGGGGTGCCTCATATACGAATTCTATTAATCTTAAAATACCGTTGATGTTTTATGAGAAAATGAGCTAGCAGCATGTCAGAAATCCTATTAAGAAAAATATAAAGTCATAAAATCTTTCTTTATTGAATACTAATAAATGATTGTGTTGTTGGTTTTATAAGATCAACAAATAGTTCAACAAATGGTGAATAGAAATTTCAACCATAACTAACAATTTTATATTAGATCAAGTAAAAATGAAATTTCCAAACAATAATCAAAGTAAACCAATTGGGTTGTGAACCAATAAGCTTGAATAGCGCCTTTTTTTGGTTTAGCATATTTCTGCCGCCATTCATTGTAAACTTATGGATCTTATTGTTCAACTTATTTTTTTCATAAGTTAAATCTAGGTTAAAACTTCAATTCTAAAATCAAAGAAGAAAACAAAGATTAAATTCAATGATAATTTATTGAATTATTAAAGTTCCACTACCTTAATAATTAGTAATAATAAGCAAAAATATTTTCAATTTTTTTAGAAAATAATTTTTAAACCTATATTTTCAATATATTTTTTTTAATTCATGGTGGCAGTCATTTTATGGCGACTTATACTTTCAAAACTAAAAACTATGCTTACTAATGGAATAATCTCATTTTAGATTGATTGTTTGTTTGTGCTCCTATCTAAAGATCACACAGTTAAATTTTCGAACCTAATGTTCGCTATTATACTGTCAAATGCTCAAAAATACGATCGAAAAATGAGCAGAATACTACAGAATGACACTAAATATGTACATTGCATGGTTAAGAGTGGTTCAAGAGTAATCACAAAAAACCAGTTATATTATCCTTTGGAAGAACTCAGCGATGATACCATTCAAGCAACATAAATTTATCTGCAAGCAAAATCGAGTAAGCTTGTTATTTCGTTCATCTACTAGCCACTGAAACGCAACATCTCAAATTCAAATCATCATTATTTGAAAGCTTCTTCACATCGGTAGCTCATGATTGGGACATTAAAGTTTTGGGTATCTGATTTATTGGAAATCTCATGATATCTCACTCTCGTTAGTTGTAATCGGGAACTTCGCATCAAAATCAACTTAAAAACTTTTAGACGACACCTCAGCAACTCAATATTCTTAAATGCACTACCAAATGACTTCAATTTTGCAGCTAATCTTTTTATGAGTATGACTTGAAAGCTTTTGCTACTGCAACAACAAAAGTTTAAAGTACAAACCTCACGTAAAAAAACTGCAAAACTTAATTTTCATCAATTCGAATCCTGATTCAGGAAAAAAAACGATGGGCATGTAGAGAATGGCAGCTCTACAGATCAACTGGAACAGGAGCGCAAACCAATAAAGCTTCTAGAGCGATCAGGCTGGCACTTGCGGATAGCATAAAGAGCCTCAATCCAATCGAAAACATCGATTACTCGTTGTGAAAAGCAGTCAAAAAAGTCAACAAACCTAGAGTTAGGGTAGCAGAGAATGCCACACTTAGAAAGGCAACACTTACACAACTGACTTCCATTCGGGTTGCATGAAATTTGCATTGCAGTCCAAGCATAAAATATTTCGTTGCAAAAGCTTGTGTCCTTCCGCTGTGTCCAGAACTCTCCTGTACTCCGAAATGATCTTTAAGGAAGCCCTAGACGGTAGATCTGAAGGCGTGGCAATTAATGGCCGTATAATAAATAATATACGTTTTGTAGACGATACGGTTATAATAACAAGCAGTATGCGTGATATAGAAATTTTAGTCGATAGACTCAACACCGTCGGCCTAATTATAAATGCGGCTAAAACAAAGTATATTGTAGTCAGCAAAACATCAAATATAAACTATCCGCCTATGAACTTCAGAGGGAAGTTAGTCCGACAGGTTACCAATTATCAGTATTTGGAAACTTGTGTGACGGAATCAATCGACCATAGTGTGGAAATAAAATGGAGGATCGAAATGGCTAGGCATTCCTTTAAAGACCTAAGGAAAATCTTATGTGGCGAAAGTCTACCCATCGACTTACGCTTACGACTAGTGCGATATTACGTTCGGCCAGTGTTATTATATGGAGTCGAGGCCTGAACATTGAAGAACTGCGATATTAACAAAATCGAAGCTTTCGAAATGTGGATTTATCGCCGATTGCTAAAAATATCATGGACACAACACAATACCAACGACAATATCTTGAACCGACTAAACAAGCAAAGAGAACTGCTTAACATCATCTAAGAACGTAAGCTTAAATTCTTCGGTTACATCATGAGAAACCAGAAATACGAATTACTACAACTCATAATACAAGTAAAGATCGCAGGAGGACGATCAGCAGGAAGAAAAAGGACATCTTGGGTAAAGAAAATGCGTGAATAGTTCCGGATTTCATCAATAGAACTTTTCCGAGCGGAAATGTTTTATTGATAAGTTAAGATTTTCATAATAATGTCGAATCTTCGTTAAGGAGCGGCACAAAAAAAAGAAGAAGAAATCAGGTTAAAGAAATAAGTATGTTTCCGCCAAAAAATGGCAACGAGAAAACACAGGAACCAAACAAAGTCAACTTAAAACTCACTGGCTTGTTGGCATTGGTTGTTCAAACATCCATTCCATTTTGAACAACCATTCATCTGAGCGCACGAAAGTCAACTTCGAGGACCAATGAGAAAATTGAACAGACTCCAAGAATCGATTATCTTCAGCAATGATTTTAAGCCATCGACTGAGATAATAACAGCGACACATTACATGAATTTAATGCTAGTAAATTTAGTCCTCGCTTTTGAGCGAAACGTACATCATTACTTCGTACAAAATCAATCCTAACCTTAACTTTCTATCCGCCAAGGCAGTGCTGTAGCATAATAGGGCATCCCCTGGCCTTTGCTAGCATCATAGAAAAAAAACGAGTTTGATGATAATTTGCGATTTTTGCGTTCATCAATAAAGCAATTGATTCTTTTTTATCAAATCCGTATAAAAGATGCATCTCATAAAACTATAAACTAATCGTAAAAATAATACTTAACAATATAGATCATTTAAACGAAAGATGCTTTCACGTTTTGTGTGAATTCAGTCACTGTGTGTGCAATACAGCTATCGCCAGCTACAGGGTTATCGTTAAATCGTTAAAAAATATCTTGCCTATACCTTGCTGCTTTATAATGATGCCTTTGTGTTTTCAACTATATATTTTACGTTACAATAATCCTCTTCGTTTATGTCCGTGAAAAAATTGTATCTGTACTTTTGCTCGTTCTAAAAGCAATTATAAGTATTGTTTTTGGAAATTAGTTTTGTTTTGGTCCGGGTCCGCAAATGTTTTGTCTTGAGTTATATTTTAACTTTAGGGGACAGCCAAAACTGTCCAAGTTGTTCAACGCCTTGTGTCGTCAAAATATTCGTGACAAATCCTCCAGTTAAACCACAACTACAGCTACAAAACTCAAATAAGTGGTAGTTCTGGTTTCATGTGAAATAACTCTAACATTTGCTCGAGCTCCCCTAAACCAGGCCTGCTACAAAAGTAATTACCGTAAAAATGGCGGATTTAAGGAAAAAATTTTAAGCAGTCTGCACCATATCTTGTTTCTACACCTGAAATAATATCTGGCACTGAAAACTGGTAAATACATTATCAATGCCAGTGAATTTTAAAAGCAAAAGATTGGCACACGCGATGACTTTTTCTTAATACATATCTTAACATATCTTTAACATGACTTGCAATAAAGATTTCCTCCTTAAACTCTTGGCAAGCTAAGTAAGATTGAAGCTCATCGAACATGATTATTTAGTCTTTTATTTATAACTCTAATAAAACTTATTTCCTAATATCAAGACACATGGATTTTCTTACGATTTGTATTTGTTAAGATAAGCCATCCAAGTTTGGAGTATCAGTGAATTTGATCTCACCGGAATCAGGAGCCTTTTGATATTCAACTAAGACGACTTTATTTTCACCAACCTTAAGCACTTCCTTCGGCACATATAATGTTATCTGCGGTCCAACAACTGGCCAGTAGCGTCCCAAATTGAAGTCATTTACAAATACAATACCTTTTCCCCAGCCTGTCGGGTCTAAATACGTATCGTAAGTCTCATTGGCATTTATGGTAAATTGGCCATAGAACACAATCGGACCAGTTCGTAACAGTTCTCGATAGCGGTGTTGGCGCAACTTTTCCCTGGTTGGTGATGGTCTTTGTATAAAAGACTGTAGTTTGCTTGTATTGTCAAAAGGATATTTAGTCATTGTCCAGTTTCTTAAATGAACTGGACTGGGCTTGACTTTAAAATCAAGAATCACATCACTAACTATGCCTTTAAAATCATTCATGTTATTGAAATTGATACGGCCCTGATTCTCGACCACGATTTGTAGTTTTGATCCTGCTTGAGCATTGATCGGTAATGAATGAACAACACTTTCACGTGACAGTACACCGATAAATTCCTGAAAGAAAAATATTGTAATGGATATAAATATTTTAATTACTGATGATGCCTACCCGATCCACGTAAACGTAGCCTCGGTCTTTAATTAAACTGATCTTTAGAACGCTCGGATCCTTTTGCAAGCGTGGCAATTCTGTTTCATAAAGCACAAGACCAGAATATTGGTCCAAAGCTTCGAATGACAAGGGTTTTTCCGAATTGATGATACCATCTGATAAGTACTTTCGACCATCGGGTGATAACAGACATCCAGATGGAAGTAATTTTACTGTTCCGTATTTTTCTTTGTGTGTCGGAAGCGGTACTGTCACGTTGGGGTCCGGAAGATACTGAAATTTAAAAAAGTTTCAAAAATAACTTTATAAAATTGAATTAGAATTGAATGTATTTGATATGTTTAACTACTTTTGAAAGGCATTTATAAGAACCACAAGACGCATAATGAAAGGACACATTGAAGTTAAATAGCTCAAGTGAAATACAATACAAAGAATTATGACAGTAGAATAATCGAATTTCTCATCAATTACAGCAACTTAATACGAAAGAGATCATTGAATTCCTCAAAACATACATACTCGTAAAATAACATCTCGTAATTCATAATACTTAGGTGTGACATCTCCAGATTCGTCCATTGGAGCATCATAATCATATGAAGTAATATCGGCATTATATCTCCCAGGTCCATTATCATTTGCACCAGCCGTGAAACCAAAGTTAGTTCCTCCAAAGAACATATAAAAATTAACGTTTGCTCCGTCATCTAGCATTTTACTGAAAATAATATAATGTAATTATTTACTGATATTGTTCAAATTTGTGATTTTAGATAGGTTCTTAAGTCAGCTAGCTGAGATTAGATATTTTTGCTGATTCGGGGGATTATCTGGAAATTTGAATCCCCCCAAATAATGGATACTTGGTAGTGAAACAACTTTATTATTTGATTATTTTGTAATAGCCACGAATTCACGAATCTGTATCATGGTAAAGGTGAAATTGTGTACAAGGTTAGTAACTATTATGTATTGTTTAGGATTTGCACTGTTTGTCGCTATTATTGATATAATCCAATTTTTTGGATAGTTAAAAATCCTCATTCAGTTTTATATTTTATTTCATATTTGACAGATCTCAATGGATTTTTTTGTATCCAATGAATGGAATTTGTGCGGCTATCCGCTGTAAATACTTGAGTTATGCAGATGTAGGACATCAATCAACCACAGCTGAAGAATCAATCAACTTAAAAAAGTTACATCACTTCTGCCTATTGAGCATAGAAGTCGAGAACCATATCTTTATCAAAAATACTACAATATGATGATGTAATGAATCTTACGTAAATGTCGGAACTATATCTTTTGTAGCCACTCTAGCCATATTTTCTTGCCAGTGCGTTAGCCATCCTGGGTAGAACTCCGAGTTTACTAATGGTCCTTTTTTCTGAAACCGTCGTATTTGAGACCAAGCATAATCCAAATTTTGACCTGCACCGAAATCCAACGTTGGCAAAACTCCATCAATATAACCGCAGTGTAGGACTGATGGTCCGTCGTTTGTGAAAAGAACGGCATTTCCTCCGACATAATTCAGAGTTAAATCCCGAAGCCATTCCTTGTATTTGCTATTGCAAGCAAAATAAGATCCGTATTCGTTTTCGACTTGAACCATAATGATCGGACCACCGTTACCGTAGAGGAATGGTGTCATTTTTGGCATTAGCTCGTTATACCATTTCTGGACTTCGCGCATGTAATCTATAAAACAAAAGGCCTTCGGTAAGGAAAATACAAGTCATTTACTAGTCTCACTGAGATCGTATGTTCTTAATTGTATTCCAGGATATTTTCGTAGCAGCCAGTACGGAAAACCACCCTAAATAAAAAAAAAACAACGTCAGTCGATGTATAATGAATTGAACTTCAAAATTCGCTCACCATATCGCGTTCAGCACAAATGTATGGTCCTGGTCGAAGGATCACAAGAAGATTTTCTTGTCTGGCCAGTTCGATGAATCGCTCGAGATCGGCGAAATCTTTCCACGTGTAGACATTTTCTTTGGGGTTGTGTAGAGACCATTCAACATAGCTGATAATTTATATAGAAAATTAATGAGGTATGGTAATTAATCAATATAAATTTTTCAATACGAATAATATATTTAAATTTATTTTTGCAGAAAACCGAAAACGCAGTTTGGTATAATTAAAGTGTCTTCTGATTTTTAACCAGGAAGTGAATGAGAACCACTAGTAATGTAGTGTGATTTTAATGTAATATGATTTGTGTAAAATACTACAAAGTAGTTGCACCTTCGCTAGGCCTATGACATTAAGGTCAGTACTAAAGCCAGTTCATTATTAATTTACTACTAGAATTTTATTATTTAGATGACTATTCAGTTTGTTCCTGATCTGGGTTACATATTAGCCCAAAGTTGGGTGAAGTCCTTAAGTCCAAACATTTATTCGATAGATGTTCCAAAAATTTACTGACGAAAGAAAGTGGATCGGTACATCCTTGCTGGTTTTGTCATTTTGAGGTTAGTAATATTAATAATAATTTCATTAAATCATCCATGAATTTAAAATTATTCATAAATTCGCCAAATAAATTCGTTCCCTATTTTCACCAATAAGCAATCTGAACAAATCTTTCCATAGCAATCCAGTTAAATTTAAAATATTCATATTTTCCTTAAAGGACTAAAATTCGATGAAAAAGGATGAACAAGTCTAAAAAAATACAGTCCAAAATCTTATATGCGTCTTAGTTGCCGTATTAAAATTAAAGATGGCGCACATCCAACTAATAGCCGTTTGAAAATCACATTTTGATACGCTGTTATAAATGCCATCATAAATCACGATTTTAATGTTTGATGAATTCATCTTTTGAAAGATATTTTCGATAGTACTCAAAATTCTAAGTTTTGACCAAAAACTGCTATTCAACATTGTTCATCGCCATGAGAGAAAATTAAAACTTACGTTGTAACAGCATTTAATCCGGCAGCTCTCAAGGTGCGCAATTTCCGTTGCCACGTCTCAGGATGTGCCCTAAAATAGTGAAATGATCCAGCAATAAATCGAAATGGTTCGCCATCTTTGAGAAAACTATTTCGTTCATAGTCTATGGTGAAACTGCGTTCCTAAAGTTGAAATAGAAAATATTGACCAAAATCGATTTGGTTTCTTGGAATCATTCTGTTTGCCTTCTTTACCTGAGATAAGACTACATTGTCCGAATAGCAAACACTTATACTAAATAGTAATGATATTCCGTAAAATGCTAACCGCATGACTAGTTTTTCTGTAATCGTGTCTGAAAAAAAATTATTCATTTATTAATTTCTCGTTGATCATATAATGTTTGGATAATCTGTTTGTATTTAGTCGTGATAACGCTTTATTTATGATGAGGCTGTTTATGAAAGGTTTTTTTTTTCGCTACATTAATATATGAGTTTACATGACAAACATCGTAAATGGCAGCACCAGAGTACATTTTGCTGAAATTTACGGAAATAAAATTTCATATTATTTGAAGTTTACACGGTATTTTAGTGGGCTCGTCATGTGTCAGATTACTTTATATTAAGGGAAAAATACTATTTAATAGATGCATAGATTATAATTGAGCAAAATAGTGGCATGATATATCGTGTGAAAGTGCGGGAAAGTGTGTTTTGCATTGCTTTTTCTTTCTGAAATTAAAAACCGAGTAAAATGCATTTTATGATGCCACTAAAATGCTTATCGTCTATCTTAGAGCAAGCTTGAAATTTTAAAGGGCATATCCCGTACAATACTGAGCACACAGTACTGAGCACTCTGTGCAACGAAAACAGCTGTATTTCTAAATATGATGAAATGTTGGCTAACGAACAGTTTTACATGTGAATAGTGAATGAATAAGCAACTAAAAGAAGTTATTTGTATATGTTTATAGATTAATGAAAATAAGTATGCTGCTTTCCTTAGGTACAGATTATTTAGTTGATAAGACGCTTGATGCTATAAACAAATAATTAACTTTGCTTACAAATGAATGGACGGAACTTATCGCAAGGCTAGATGTTTTTGGCATTTTGGTTAGAATTTATTCAATAATCAACCCATTATCGTAATTAACTATATCCAAAAGATTTATCTTTTACTTCTTATAATACGAAAAATATCTACCATGAATTCGCAATCAAAAAAGTAAACCGTCTTGCGCTGTGCGATGGATGAGAGATTCGATGTGATTATAGAAAAAACAGACAGATATTTCTTCTTCTAGTTTTTGTCTATTAAGAGTGGATCAGCCCGACATCTTAAACACCTCAGCTTGATAATAAGCGTTGCTTAAATGATTTATATCGGTCATCACTTCAATCTCCGGTCTATTAAATTTTCTAAATCGCAGATATACATCGCTTTTGAGGTTGTGTGTGGGACTAGCGAGGAGACATTTAATTTTAAGATTTGCGACAGTAAACGACCATATTTTAAATTTGACTTTCATAGTGACTCAAGGTAATATATACCCTAGGCTCCTTAGATTTCACTATCCAACATATCTAGCGTTATCATGTATTTGTCATTGGTCAACTATTAATGGTAAATACGAGACCTATTTACAGCTCAGTTGTAATTCGGAGGTAAACACCTGAAAATGTGACTACACACCAGGAAATTATGCTACCGCATATAAGTTGTATCATTTCAGTGGCAAGTTTGGATCCAGCTTTGATTATAGTAAATAAAATATCCATATTAGGTGGGTTCTAAATTTAGAGACCAACCTGATGACAGGCTTCAGAACACCAAAGTGAACTCAAGGCCTACCTACGGCTCGTGATATGGGTATTTTAATGGCCCGGATGAATCCATATAAGCTCGAATTCACCTATATGATTTAACACTGTGATGTTAAGCCTCCAACGCCTGGCTACTTTAATATGATGCACAACTCCTAGTAGACCGAATTGGTTTTACACCTAAATTCTCAGTGTCCTGTCGCAGACGCGGGTGATTGATAAGTAATGTTAATATCCGTTTTATTGCTTTCCTTCCGTTCCTGCAATTAAGATCAACCCGACGGCTCGCCATTAGGGGAGGAACTAAACGTAAGCCAATGGCTACTTAAACAAACACAGGGTTAACTACTCCGGTTTTCGAGTTCAAGCTGAACGAAAAGTTGAATGAAAAGGAATCCCAGACCCCATACTGGTGGATGCGAGGCCTACCTAAACCTTTGCTGTACAATGAGGCACAACGCTCAGCCCTATACGCGGCGCCACATTGTTGCGGAAAATATTTTACTCTTACCGGGGTCGTGAGAGTCACTGCCTGTTTCGGAAATTTCATTGTTAATTGATAAAGCTTAAGAGCTTAAGCGATCAGAGTTCCTCCTTAGCAATATCTTATTTGTCTGATATTGATGTACAAACATTGCATCAGATACAGTTTCGAGCAAAAAATTGTTGTCTAGTCTACCATGGAATCACCCTCTTCCATTAATACATAAAGTGTCGCCCTCTGAATATCTCAAAGAATCCCATTCGATTTCTGAAGTTACTGCAAATATAGTGAAGGGAGAGCAGAATGTAGTTACCCTGACGTTCTCTGAGCGTCATTTCAAACTGAATCTTATGAAACAACTGAAAATCTTACCAGTAAAAATAAAAACGTGTCTGCAAAAAAAAACTAAAGAAAACATCAAAAATTTCTGAGCGAGGTTCCCTCATCATGGTGTTATTATCAGAAAAGGAATGAATCCGTGCGCCACCGTACAAGTCAAGATGTGATTTTTCCCTCCGAAAATATATGTGATTTGATGTAATTTCATTAGTGAATGATGTGATTTCATTAGCCAATCAGGTCGCGCGCTCAATGACATGCTGAATGCATAAATATTCAGGGGTGAAAATTCAAATGATATGCATGGAAAAAAATTATTTGAATGTGAACAATGGTGAATTTTTATGCTCATTGAAATTTGCTGATAGTTCATCACGCATGTTATAGATATCTTGCAGATATGCCTCATGAGCTTATGTCTGATAAGAAAATGATGCATATCTTGGAAAACACAACTTAGTAAAATTCAATTTTCAAATAGTATCATACACAAAATATTTCCATCAATCCGGAAAATGATTCACAACGTTGCCCTATCAATAGCCTCCGCTTACGAGTTCAAGCTTTGGTACTTTATATAGTTTAAAACATATCAAGTAGATTGGAATGAATTTCCTTTTTACGTTCTTTTTCTTACATATAGATAAAAACGCTCAGGTCAGGTTAGGGTTTTCTGGCTGAGATTGTATGGATTTATTGGTCCGCAGCGATACCCAATAAGAAGATTTGGAGCTTAAAGATTCAGTCCAAGCAACCATCGGCGGTCTCAGACTTTTTTGCGGATTGAATGAAGGATGAAGGTGATTGAATTTCACTATCCAGGGCTTGCCGAAGTAGCGCTATCTGGCTTTCCACAGCGCCGGACGGTGACACATGAGACGTTGAATTGTTTCTGAGACTCCCGGCTCCTGACATTTCCTATAGCTATCGCTGCTTAAGAGCAAACCGAGGATCCAGAAGATTCTAATTCCTCTGTTATTGCCTAGTCTGTTCAGTGCTTGGATACATTAAAAAAAGACTCATTTTTATAAAATTTGTTAACTCAATCTGGGACGTTGATATAAAAATACTATTTCATGGTGTGATGTTGAAAAAAGGCCAACCTGCATTGTCACTAGGGAGTGCAAGCCAAAAACAATAGTGACGAATTTACGAATGACATGATTTGAAGTGAAATCAATTATGGATTGAAATCTACCAATTTATTTACAATGTGCATAAAAACTGGCTGATTCGAAAATGTGTTCGATGTTCTGTTAAATTGTACGATTTGTAAGCTTTGAAATTCCAATTTGAAATCGTACGTTTTTTATCTCGGCTCGACTCTCGTGCACATAGTCCGTCCAATTCATATAGTCTTATTAAGAATTGAATAAGCTCCTGTAGTCTAGTGGGAAGATTTCCAAATCTTAGAATCTGGATCCCCTAGTTTTAGAATCCAAACTCAGATAACCGTGGAATTTTTATTTTGATCGTGGCCTATAATATTTGTGAACTATAAATGATTTTGCAAGTTAAAAATATGCAAAAAATAAATATGGAGCATATTTACATCTAGCAGGACTATCAAGATATATTAATCACATTTAGAGATACCTTTTTCAAAGTTACAATTTTTCTATGACCAGTACTTCAGCTTGAAATACTCTGCAGTCATCAGGGAAACTTATTTATTTTAAGTCCAGCTCTTTTGCGAATCCATCGACAAAACAAGATTCCATGACAGTTCAAGACATGTACTAAGCATCTGGAGAAAAACCATCGACCTTATGAAAACCATCTGAGAAAAGAAATTCTATAATTTTTGGAAAGTTTGTTACTTCGAAAAGCAAAACGTATTTAAACGTATCTGAGACAGATGGATTTGAGTTTGGATTGACGGATTAATGGAGAAGAATACAAAGGTTATTCATATGAACATCTCACCAAACAGAGATGCTACAGCAGTCTGCCATGGCCTGTATTTCAGCAATTCGATTTTAAGTTAAAGTCATTCAATATGTTGATAGCAAGTTCTTAATTGCGCCAAAGAGTTAGCCACTAAAGTGAGGAGCGCGAAAAAATACTCGACTGAAGTATTGAATTATAGCGATACTTCCCTGCATGGAGGTGGATCTCAAAATATTTTTAAAACAATCAAAAAACTGTCCGCTCTTTCTGGAACTCCTACCGATACTTCTTCAGGGAAAGCATTGAATTATTCCAAGACTGACGTAGATTTAAAGTAGTTGAATTAACATTTGGGCATATCAATTTTTTGAAAGCCACATACCCATTCACACAGCCCTCACATATAGTTTCCAATATTGGACTCCCACTTCTAAAACTGCCAAAGCAGAAGCTTCAGAGACAATATTTCTAAATTCCGGTAGCTAAAAAGTTATCCAGGAAGGCCCTTTGATACTCGGGGCCGGGATTTAAGTTTCATCGGCACTGTGCTGTGTGGAACTTAAAACAGGTTTCTACGGACAGGTAGAGAAATGAATCCAGGACCTGATTTGGTTACTGGCGACATCTACCGAACGATATAAGTTATTTATACACTCTGCAATATCAGTAAGCCCGTGACACCAGATTAAAGATACTCAGTTTGAATATATAGCCTTTGGAGTCTTATAAGTTTACGGTCTAGTTTGTTTGGTTTATTTTCAAGTTGGTATAATTAAGGCCGTTTCAAGGTACACTGAAAAAATATCTACATAGCGCCTAATCCTATGCAATATAGAGCACCATTTATGGTCACATGTGCTACTTACATAGCACCCTAGGCTATAAAATATAGCTGTAAGGCCAAATTCCCGTAAATTATGGACTTTTCTGCGATGCACATAGTCTCAGCTCCTTTACAACATAGCTCCAACTACTATGAACATAATCTTTGCACATATCGTTCAAGTACTTTAAATAGCATTAGCTTCCTAATAAGCTAGTGTACCCTAGTGGGTTGATTAATGGCTCTTCAATAATAGGGGCCCGGGTTTGAAATAATAAAACAGATATTTTCATAACCTAGAATTGTCAAAATATCTAATTTGTCTAAACGGTGACAATTTTGCTTTTACTTTGCTTTTTGTTAGAGCTATTATAAATGGCGTTTTAGGCTATAATACATGATTAATTTTCAGCCATGTATTATGTTTTATCATAATCCCGAAATGAACTATATACATATATAGCGCCAGCAGTATATTAACTATAGTCTCTAGCGCTATGTTCTTTCTCAGTGTAGAGGTAGAATATGCTAGTCATATAAATACTGCAAAATACTGTTAGTGTGTCATACTTCTTTCCCTAAATCAAACAGACAACCATCAACAAGCCAAAATAATAAAGTCAATAAATTTTGGATTATGTCAGGTTTGCTAATGAATAATTTTTGAAAAAAAAAATTTATTTCCACACATTTAAATCGGGACCGCATTTAAATTCGGAAGGCAGATAAAATCGAAGACAGTGATATTATTCGAAGACAAAAATTTCTCGCATTCAAACACTAAAAGAAGTTGTTGAGTGATCGAGATACTTGAAGCCGATCTCTTGCAAAACCAAGTAGTCAAATTGATTATACTTCCACAATATTTAATGAGATTTTCAGACTGATCTTTCCGGTATGCTCTTATGTTCATTACCGATCGTATTCATCTTAGGTAAGAAGACACTGATATTCGTGCACAATAAAACATTCAATGAATTTTTGATTGGTTCAATTAATTCACGATTTTTCGACCGAGTCAACTTTTAACAAAACCCCCCTATATTGTAAATAGTAAAAAAGACACCCAATATCACATTACAGCTTATGACAGAATTTATGTTCCCATATCGAAAGTTCATTACAATAGCTTTTGTTGGTAATCCAGCGAATAATACCTTTATCGCGTTTATGAATGCTGTTGGGAAACCATACAACTAAGCCAACTTTCAATCCGGAATAGAAGTAAAGCACTTAGTATGAATCTGGAAACTAAACTTTTAACTAAAACAACTCCATTTCGCGAACTCGAAAAAGCTGAATACTTAAAAATTATCTATTCACTTGCAATTTTCACTGCTTCAGTTCGAAACACTTCACTTCAATACGCTTGACTATCGATTATCACAGCACCCAAACCGATTCAAATGCGCTGAGACAATGGCGTCAGACACCACCGTTCTAAGACTGTAATTAGTTCTGAAGAATGAACCAATTAGTGAAGTTATTTTCTAAGTGGGAACCTACTACACATCTACACTCTAGAGGACTCTATTCTATCTTTCAGCTTCGATTCAGTCATTCGGTGTTTACTCGGCTCGTCACTGATCCACTGATCCACTCCGGTTACTTAGTAGGCTCACGACGGCGTGACTTAGAATTAGACGAAAGCACCGAAGAAATGTAACTGAATCGATAGTGTCATTGCCGGTTGACTTTATATCACCTCAAGGTAGGGCTTAAAGAAATCGTATACGACTTTTACTGTTTGCTTTGTTCCGTCTTTGGATTTAAATAAGTCCGCTATATAGCTTCAGAATATTACAGACAAGAAGAGGTAGCGCGACGTACAGCACAGCATAAAAGTGTTTGAAGACAAAAACAATGCTTAGATGCCGGTCAGAAAGTGGTCTGCAAATAAAATACTCGTATGTCAAGATACGACGGCTCTTCAAATTTAAATAATTACAATTAGTCTGAGATATTCATAGGGGAAAATGAACTGCTGTGCTTGAACAGGTTTTTTTGAAGAAAGTAGATTTAGAACGCTTAAAAACTGATTGGCTTCAAACGTTGCAGTGAATTATTTTTTTTGTTGCTTTAAATTTATCTTTGCAGCCAGGGTGACAGTTAGTATATGGCTTTCAATATAATCCTTCAAACCGTCGACCCTCATGAAAAGTTTTTAATCTTTAGGGAAATATAGGGAAAATAGGAAATTAGGGTATCTAACGATTGATAAGTGTTTTGATTTACTAATCTTGTCAAATTTAAGTTTTCTAAATTTTATATCACACAAGAACGGCAACCCTTCACTAAGTCACCTATTTTTTAGGCCCCAAAATTTGTGTTCACGAAAACTCATCACCCGATAAACAGATCCAATTGAAATTTGCAGATTATATTGCAGATTACATTGCTCCGCCATCAAACATCCTGGCAGCAGAAGCTGAGCTCCATGATGATACCATTGGTCAACCCCCATCCACACAATCCCCGACAGTAGAAGAAGTTGATTTCGCCTTGCGTTCACGGAAAAGGAACAAAGCGCCGGGCGCTGACGAGATACCAGCTGAGCTACTCAAGTCAGTTGGGGCGGGTTTATTAAGTGCGCTACATCAACTACTGCTGCGAATATGGGAGACTGAGGTGATCCCAGACGATTGACGCAGAAGCATCATCTGTCCCATACATAAAAAGGGAGATAAACTGCGGTGTGAGAATTACAGAGGCATCTCCTTAGTCTGTACGGCCTACAAAATCCTGTCAAAAATCCTGGAGTATAAGATTAAACCGTTCGCGGAAGAAATCATTGGCGAGTATCAAGGCGGTTTCAGATCTGGTCGCTCCACAATCGACCAGCTCGTCACGGTCAAGCTAATTTTGCAAAAGTGCTGGGAATACGACGTCGACGAATACCAAATCTTTGTCGACTTTAAACAAGCATATGACAGCATAAACCGAGGCGCCCTATATAGCATCATGCTGTAATTTGGTATACCGGCCAAATTAGTGAGACTTATAAATATGACGACGACCAACTCCGTCTCGCAAGTCCGGATCCAGAACAGCTTGACGGATCCTTTTGAAACTCTGGGTGGCCTGAAGCAGGGCGATGGAATAGCGCCCACGCTCTTCAACCTGGCACTTGAGTTCACTATTCGGGCAATGAACCTGAACACCAGTGGCACGCTCCTTTTTAAGTCGACACAATTGGCAGCCTACGCGGATGACATTAACATCATGGCTCGAAAACTGACCGATGCAGAAGAACTTCTGCTTAGACTTGACACCGCAGCAAAGGAAGTTGGATTGCGAATCCACGAGGGCGAAACGAAGGCCGCCAGCGCACTCGACCATCACCTTAAGGGACCTTTGCATCAAATTCGTGGACAACTTCGTTTACCTGGGTAGCAATCTATCGAGTGACGCCAACGAAACTGACGAAATCAAGCGACGGATACAACTAGCAAATAAGACATTCTTCTCGGTCCTCCCCATTATGAAATCGAAATATGTGCACAGGAAGACTAAAACTATCATAAGACCTGTGCTGTGCTATGGCTGCGAAACATGGACCCTGACCTAAGCCTCCGAAAAAATGATCGACACCTTCGAACGGAAAGTTCTACGGCGGATTTTCGGGGCTATCCGCGACCGAGATGGATGGCGCATCCGGTGCAACAATGAGTTGTACGAACTTTACGATGAGCTGGAAGTCTCCAAAATCGTCAAATTACAACGGTTACAGTGGGCTAGGCACGTGCAACGCATGAATGACTATCGCATGCCAAAACGTGTCATGAACGCAAGACAAGTCGACGAAGCGAGGCCAAGAGGAAGACCAAGAGCTCGTTGGGAGAGCTCAGTGTATGCGGACGCGGAGCAAATATTGGGGTTCCAAGATTGGAGGACGCGGTCACATGACCGAGACAATTGGAGGAGATCAATCCAGGCGAGGAGGAGATCAATCCAAGGCCCGACGTCAGACTGTTGACCAGTTTTAATAGAATAGGACCAGTTTTGATAGATATGCTGGCAACACAGTGGCAGTGATGACATTTCGAAAAATCGCTCAGCAAAATAAAAGCATTATACCCTATAACTTCCGTTACAGTCATCAGATTAACATCTAATTCATACAAGAAGCTGGCCTTAATGTAGAATGTTTTTCCTTTTCTTGTTTTTTACTAAACTATAATTTTCAAATGATAATGATCTTGTAGTGAAAGTGAAGTATAGCTGTTTATTTTTTGAGAATTTCGAAACTTTTGAAGGCGGTAACCCTTAAAAGATTTCTACACATATAACTTCCAATGCTGCTTTCGGTTTCGGATATTCACAGAGTGAGTTGGTCTCAACGTAAAGTACAACTTTGGCTGCAGTGCTAGCAAAGGGCTGCCATTTACGTCTGTTTATATAGAAATAAAACATTGAAAATAAAACAAGAAGAAGAGATACAAGTCAAGTCTGCCAGATCTTCTGAAGTTTGGATCTGGGGAGCCAGCGTGACTTAGGTATAGACGCTTAGTCTATAACCATCTGTGATGGGTAGTGCTGAAAGGGTTGCTTACGGTGTTTCTTCAAACTGAAGGCGTAGGATTAAAATCCATACAAATGACGATTTCATCAAATAAATCTGAGTGATACCAACAGAGGCAATGTGGTCTCCTCATTTAGGTTGGCACATGCTCAAATTGGCCCTTTGGATTTTTATCCAACTTTCGGTGACAAATAGTGTTCCGTGTCTTCTAACTGTACCTATCTATACAGAAAAAAGTTGCATAGTAAAATCAAGAATAACCAAAGTTAAAACAATGTTCATAATACGCATTTAGTCTCTTTGTATATTCGTTGATGTTTCTTTCATAATTACAACTATTTTTTCAGAATTAAAACGTTTAATGTAAATGTTAATAAGAATACAGTAAATACAACACGAGCTTGTGGTTATTTCAATTACAAATCCAAATCAACTAATCGATTAGTTGATTTAACAAGATGCAGTGTAATTTCGTATCTTTTGTTTGATCCTTGACAAAATTCGTGCAGCATTCATTCCGAGATTTTCAAATTGCGTATGCAAGTTTAAGTACGAACAATAGAAGCAAATCGATCGGTATAATAAATCGTTTGCTCTTCGTTTTACTCATTCACTTTTTTTTTTCGTTTAAATTGGTCACTACCGGTACATGGTAAATTGTTTATTGATTTTTTAAATAAAAATTTGTGGCAATGTGCGATCAAATTGTAAATATATGAATAATAGTGATTAATATCAAATTAGTGAAAGTGAACAAATTGAGAATGAAACGAAATTTAACTGGAAAATATTAAAAAACATAAAGCTCAAATCATCAATACAAAAAAGTTTACTAGTCCATATTTTCCATAGTTAGAGGAGCTGAAACTAATTAAGAAAAATCAATGAAAACAATGTTTTTGAAATTAGCTTTGAGCATGAATATAAAATAAAGTAGTAAGTGCATCGTATCTTAGTCATTTTTATTTCAATTACTGGCATGATTATTTTAATTAGTGACAATGTAGCCAAAGTGCAGGTACGTTGTAGAAATAAAACAAAATGTGTTTAGAATTTAATTAATTCTTATGTAATTTTGAGAGTATGCCTTTGTTGTCTCAACTATCTATACTGTAGATTTATGACGTTGTTGTTCATATTTTCACTATGCAGCTGCATTGTTCTTTAAGATGTCATGTAATAACGATACAAGGAAGTTGATGGATTACTTATTCGCGACTTTGCAATTACAAGCATACCATGTTGATATAATGGAGAAAATTGCTGACAATACAACTCAAGTATTTATTATTACGTACACTCAGAAAAATTTCACCACTTAAAATTTTTTAGAATCAATTTAAATCAAAAGCTGAAACACTTTTAAATAAAAAACGAATCTTATTTGAATTCCACTTTATTATACAAATTTTAATTTCATATCAAAATTTTTCATCATTGAATGAAAAATAAAACATTAAAACAAAAAAGACACACTTTGATACAGCGTTATTGAAATGAGGTGAGATTATTTGAATTAAAAAGAAACGTACATATATGGCGCCAAATCATATTTGCAAATTTTTGGTTCAAAAATTTAAAAGTGTTTCAATTTTTGATTTAAATTTGACTCTATTAAATGAAATTTTTCTGAGCGTAGTAGTTAATTCATAGAGAAACCTCTATGGCGCCAATTCATAGTGAAAAATAAATGAAGTAACAACGTTTTCCTCCAATTTTACTTATTTTTTTTCTGAGTGTATCCATATCTTACCGCATATTAGAATACTTGTTAAAAGTTATATTATGTCTGGGTTCGAGCTTTGTTTCACACACGGAAAGTATGTCACGACTCTTAGAATTCAAGTATCTTTTAACTAATTTTCTTTTGAGAAGCAACCTTCAAGATTCTGAATTTAATAGACCTCATTGATGCCTCAAACATCGAGTGCCAAACTCACGTATACGATCAGTATCGCGCTAACAGAACGTTGAATTTTAAATTTAGCCGGTCTAATTTCATACCTAGGCCGGTATAAAGAGGATAATATGGCTTTAATTTATGATTCCTCATACTTGTGGGAATTATAAACAAAATTGTGAGTGAAAATATATTATTGAAGGAGGGGGCTACTTTAAGTACCCTAGACCCAAAAGCTCTCGGGCCTTGAAACAATGGAGCTCCAGAGCTTCCCAGTGCTCTATCAGATCAAATGATCAATCAAGACCCATGACGGATCTATCAAATCAACTGGAGACCAGAGAAAGATTAAAAAAGGAGAAGCTAAACATAGTTCCACGCGAAAAGCAAAGGGTGGAATAGGAAGGATCCAAGCTTCATTTGGTAAGAGGTAAACCGGAAGAAACGAAGGTGACAGAAGCTTTACCTCTTTACCGAGAATTTACGTCTGACAGCAGATCCTCAAACAGAATTATAGAAGTGCTCTCCCGAAACACGGTGACCCATGTCCTGGCTTCGGAAGAGCTGACAAAGGGTGGCTCCAAAAACGAAAGGTATGAATGTTTTCTGGCCAGAGAACGAATGAGGTTCATCGGGGAAAGCGACATGTCCAAAGAAGAAGCCAGGTAAAACTTATTTCTACCAATTACTCCAGCAGCTAATTGGAAAAAGCCTAGATCCAAAAATGATATTGATAGGACAGGCCGCCGAAGAAGACGAGTGGTACGGATACGATAACAAAACATCTGAAGTATTCTCAACCCAGTAAAAGGCAGCGATAAGTTACCTAAAGCGGAGCCTTACAAGGTATTAAATCAGTATAGGTCAACAGCTGCAGGTCTGCTCCAGGCATCTATAACATGGTGCTAGTACAGGAGCCCTGACTAAATAAAGGCATAATATGTGGCCTAAAAAATAGCAACCTGACCTGAGCCGCATGGAAAGAAACCCCGAGGGTGGTGATACTAATTAACAGAAACATTAAATTTCTTCTAACCCCAGACTTCACCAATAGGGATTCAGTGATGATCCAAACACAAGTCCCTATTCAAGGAGGCATAGTAGAGACGATATTTGCCTCAATCTACTTCACCGGGGATGAGGACAAAGTCCCAATTAACAACATCAAAGGACTAGAGAACAAAATACTAATAATTGGCTGTGGTCCTAATGCCCATCGCACGGCATGGGGAAACAGTGATGTCAATGCTAGAGATGAATCACTCGTCGAATTCATCCTAACCAGCAATTTAGCTGTAGCTAGTAAGGGTAAGACGTCAACGTTCGTGACAGCTAACAACCAAGAGATACAAGACCTCAAGTTGATTTTCAACAATGCAGTGCACCAAGTGAAGAAGTAGAATGCTCTAACAGGAACTTCGCTTTATGGTCATAGACACATAATCTTCGAATTAGCAGAAAATAACGTAAAAAAGGTCAATCACAGTCAAACAAGGTGCACGGACTGTAAAGACTCTTGAAATTGCCTTACAATGGAACCCCAATTGGAAGACACGGTGATCAAAGTCATCAAGATAATCCTGAGTTCTACTATGACAACTGTTCCGAAAAAAATATACTCTCAAAATGAGGGTACTCTGATGGAACAAGAAGTCAGAAAAGTTCAAAGGAGCTGCGATAACAGATTTCAACAGGGCCAAAAACTTATCGAACTGGAAGGCCTATAAAAAGATACTTTTAGAAAACTATAATAAGTTAAGGAAATTCAAACAAAATACTTGGAGTGCCTCATGACTACATGGATCCCCTTTGCTATAGTCCCTACTGGTTAATGATATTTTTTGGACGACCCTCAACCATAAATGTTTAACCATCACGATAATAATAAGAGACTCACACATGAATATCTCACACGCGCACCAAGCTTTGAGTTTACCTAGCTCTGATTAGGTACCTGATTTAAATCAGGGGTAAAGTGAGTCGTGGAATTAATCACTCCAAAAAAATTGTAATGAAGCTCTCTACCAGCTTCAACCCCTAGACCCGTACGAGGGTTGTCGTGGGATTGCTTTTACACGAATATTTTGAGATCCAGAATCCAAAAGACCTTAAATGAAACAGCAGAATGGTACGTAGAGGAGTGTCTATCAAAAGACCAACATAGCTAAATTCACCAGGAAATGAAAATTCAAGATAGGATCCCTAAAAACAAGTGGCAGAGAGGTGCGTCTGCAGGATGAGGTAAAATATCGAGGAATCCACCTGGATAGAAAACTAGGGACAGCCATCTAAACTAAACGACACTGAAGGCCACTAAGACACTTTGGGCGGCAAAACAAATGATTGGACGCTATCTTGAAGGCAAGCACTCTGAGCAAGCACTCTACAAACAAGTTGTAAAACCGATCATCCTAATACCACACAAAAAATGGCTCTCAACAAGCTTCAAGGATGGCCTGTCTACTGACTAAAGAAGCAATTATATCCACTCTTACGGCAAGGCCTTTCTAAACCTTGAACCGCTAGGCTTCGAAATTCAAGATGAAGCGGCAAAACAAGCCGCTTAAACAAAACATAAAAGGCCATATTAGTACCGTGGAAAAAATCAGGCCCATAATGAAAATGTTGAGCTTCAGGGAACAAATAAAGGCTAAGGTAACCTTTGAGAAAAGTTTAAGGTCATAATGGCATCAAGAAGCAAATGGGAGAATGATTCAGCATTTTCACAGGGGTGCAAATGTAGTATACGGACGGCACGAAAATGGATTGTGGAGTGGGAGCAGGGATCGTAGTACTCAGGTGCAAAATTCACTTTCTCCTCTTTAAGGAGGCCACAATCTGTCAAGAAAAATTGTATGCCACGTATATGATGAATGTAAGGAGCATTAAAAAGGTCTGCATTAAGATCCTATCCTATAGTCAGGTGGTTCTCATGGTTCAAATAAGCTCAGCTATACTCTTAGAGGCGAGAAAGACCCTGCATTAAATAGGATTACAGAACGACCTCGGGCTGATATCTGTCGCTGGTCAAAAGGGACACCAAGGTAACGAAGAAGCTGAAAGCAAGGCTAAAAAAGGGGCTAAATTGGCCAACATTGGTGCTACTTCGTGCTGAGGCTGGGGCTTTGCGAAGGTTGATACGGACAGAAAAATTAAATCATAGACTATGAAAAAGTCGAAAGCAACTGGTTTGATCTGAATGGTTTGAAACAATCTATAGATTATCTCAGCTTCGGTACAAAAACAGCAAAAGAAGCTGTGACCCTCCGTAAAAGTGGCATAATGGCCCTATGTAGAGTTTTGACAGGTTAACTTCCTCTGCAAAAAATACTTCCACCGGATAGGGAAAGAGAAGCAGGGAAGCAACAGAAATTATAGAACCTTATTTTGCACACAGTCCAGTACTTGCGAGCCGAAATTTGGAGCTTCTTGGCTCTACTCTTCCTTCCATCTGGGACATTAGAAAAGTCCCGTTCGGGAACATATCAAAGCTCATAAGGAGCCTAGATAGCCTATAGAACATGGCACTGAGGCGGCATAATAGACCCAGGAGGTCGTAGTGCTAAGGACCATCTGCCATCCACTCCAGGATCTAATTCATTCATTCGAATTCAGGGACAATATCAAAATCTTTTTACCAGTGAATTAAAGATTTAAGTAAATATAATTGCAATGAGAGTTCAATAGATTAAAATTGTTAGGAAAATCTGAACGATAAACAAATTTCTGTGAACATTTCAATCAGACAGTGAATAAATATACACAAACACAGCTTGAAAGTAACTTATATAACAATACAGTTTCTTTTCCAATCCGTGTGCATGTTTGAATAAGCCAAAACAGAATTGAATTGATATGCAAATATATGACCCCCGAAAACAAAACATTCGAAAATGAAACCAGCTTAAGTAAATTTTACTGAACAGTGCGTTTTAATTTCTCGTTTTTTTTTTGGTGAAATAAAGACAACTTACTGTGGAATTAACCCAAATGGCAGAAGAAAGAGAAAATTAATGATAATGATTATATGGAGAAACGCTTCTTTTTCAAAGCGGAAAAATGTTTTTCGAAGCGATTCAGTGTCATATATTTATGATTGATTCTATTTCTTGACAACAATTCAGGCAAACGCCAACTGAATGACATAAACGTTTCAACATTTCCTAATTTTAGGTGGATTTTTTTTTTATGGTTTTCCCATAAAATGAAATTTTAAAATTCATACGACTTAACAAAAGGAATTATTTTCCGATTGCAAGACGATCAAAAATTTAAATTTAACTAAGTGGTTTTGAAAGTATGCCCTGTTTTTCATCAGGCGTCAGCAATTTAATACATCTATGATCTATTAAATATGATCGTTTAATAAAATCTCGCAGATGACAACAGTTTTCACACCTAATTTAAATAAAAAATCAATAATCTCCAACTGCAAGTCAAGTATGGACTATGCGCTGATGTCTGATGAGAAACAGTGCATACTTTCGAAATCACTTAGTTAAATTTCAATTATTGATCGTCTCACAATCAAAAAGCAGAGAACCTACGGAAATTTTACTGAAAAAGTTCGCTAACAAGGAACAATGGAAGCTTAACCGAAAGCTAACGACATCACCGACACCATCACTGACACAAAGAAAATAGACAAAAAACTACACCATTTCACCTGTGCCGTCAGCGTTGGAGGACACGAATGTTAAAAGGCAATTAGATGGCGAATCGGACATGGAAGTCCAGGATGCACACTCCTCGGCCAGCCAAATATAGACCGAACAAAAATACCCTCCACTTCCACCTCCCAAACCAAGAGCCCTGATAAAACCACTAACGAAACACGTCACTCATTCAGTTCGCAAATTGCAATGCGATCAAAAACCGACAACAAAAGACAGAACAATTCGGACGACACTGAATAAAAGAGGATGAATCTCTATGGCCTTACACCAGAGGAAATAAAGAAGGATCTCCAGGCTCAGGCCTTGCATCCGCTAGAAGTCTTTTCCCTCAAAATGGAGGCTGTCTAAAATTCACCTTTCGGGAAGCGAGACAGAAATCTGTAACATGAAAGCAGTCTGCCATCTGATATGCAAAGTTTGAGGCCCAGCGACCTCGAGAAGGCCATGCAATTGATAATGGGCAAAGCGCGTACAGTGCGAAGGGAGCACTAAACTGCGCGAAGAGAGTGCCAAAAGTGTCAACAGTGGCAGTGATCATCCGGCCAGCAAAGGAGGATGCCCAAATAATCCCAAGAGCTTGAGGAAAACGTTTGCGCAGGTTGCAAGAGCGAACTCTCCTACAATATTCCCAACTCCTACATCCCAACCCACAAAACCATCCCACCAAAGCTAACAATGGCCCTAAATCACTGCGGATCTTGCCGACTATCCCAGAGTCGGCTATCATGGCTTCATTTTATTGCTAACTGGTCAGACTTTTTTTTATATTCAAGCAACGGGTAGAATCTGCTGTTCCGTCTAATTTGACCATGGTTTTTCCTAATTCGATTCCGGCAGCTACTGTTGCCGCCAAAAGTTGAATCTCAACTCTTCTCGACTCGCTAGCCTGCCATCGAATGTTGCCAGATACTAGTTTTTCAAACAAACCGTTCCTGAGCCTCAATACTGCATAGCATACGCAGCCAGCACCCAACACATTTCTTGTTCCGCTGATCTGATGACGCAGCTGATGCAAGTATTGTTGCAAATCAGCTGCGTCCAGAGCAGTGAACCCTTCACAATGCAATTGAAGTGTCCAGGGAAGTGTTTCTGTAAAATGGTCAATCTTTTAATATATAAACCACTCTTTTTATTTTTGTTGAATAATTCTATTTTTCAATTGTTTTGAACAGTTACTAATTTAGTTTCAAATCAAACTAAACTAACTTCATTCTTTCTAGACATTCCGTATTTTTTTTTATATTTTTTTACTTAGTATACTAGATGTGTATTTTCTAAACTTTGTTCAAAAATTTATAGTGGCTAAATATAGAATTGTATAGTATTATATGCGCTCACACAATCAAACATGTAACAATAAAATTCATTACTCAGCCTGTTTTTGGTGGCAATGTATTGCGCTCGACTGTTAAATGCCCTGCATTGCATATGATTGCAACAAAAGATATAAAAGATGTCTTAACAAAGAGGAATAGAACCCGGAGAAGAGCTAAAAGAACGGGTGACTCTAGTATAAGAACGGAAGCAAACCGGCTCACAAATACCATTAGCAATCGGAACGGACAAGTGGCGTGACTTTCTGCACATTATGGAACCTGGGGATAACAATTATTGGCGCATGACCAACTATTTCCGCCATAAATAGAAATTCCAGTGCCCCCATACATGGGCCACATGGGCTGAAATTTGATAGTGTTGGCAAAGTGGACGCCTTCGCCGATGTACTGGAGCTTCAATTTCAGGAGAACCGCTCCCCGGAGGATGACGTTAGCGAAGAAAAAGTTGCTGAATCTGTTGATTAAATCTTTGCCTCTGCGCCAACAGGAGACTCTCAAATTAAACCAACTAATTTCGGAGATCTCAGACAGTTAGTCAGTGGACTAAATAAGCAGAAAGCACCTGGACCTGACTCAATTAGCAATGAATGACTAAGCCACCTACCGACAAGACACTGGATACCTTGACTGACATAATCAACGCTATTTTTTGAATGAAGAACTTCACTGAGGCTTGGAAGACAGCAGTCATAACAATTGTGCCTCAAACAGGTAAAGACCTTCATTTCCCAAAAAAACTGGAAACCTGTAAGTCTCCTACTCTTTTTGGGAAAATTGGCTCAGAGTCAAGAGGATGATCAACGGCATACTAAGCACACTCCACACCAGGATTTTAAAATCTGTAAAATCCTTGCGCTTAGAAAACTTTTCAGAATATCATGGTACGTCAGGAATACGGAGATACACAAAGAACTGAGAATATACCTGATTGACATATATATATGGGACAAAACATTAAAACTATTCGACAGACTTGACGGACATCCTAACAGTACCATGGAGGAACTGAAAAATATTGTTAACTACTCCAATGATCGATATTCCAGCCGTCAACAGCTAACGGGATAGTGCGGACTGTCTGCACTAAGAAACAATTAATGTTTAGATGAAAGTTGAGACGAGCTGAAGAAATCCACCACCCAGAAGAGGAGAGTTAGAGTGTTGAAAGCACTGGCTCTAGCGAAACCCAGTTCTATGAGGCCGTTTAGTTTGTACCAGCGAATCTAATGGCGAAAAACAGCGAGTTATTTATTGAATTATGAAAATGTTATGTATGCGAACCAATTCACATTTTTAACTAAATTAAAAACATCTTTAGTTTTGAAAGCAAACGGTTATGACTTTATGTAACGAAGATAATCCCGAGTCCACGAAAACACAACAATCTAAACTGCGAGAGCGTTTATGCTAAGGACGGCATTACAGGTCAGTCTAAGTTTGAAATGTGAATCACACTTAAGTGCAATCTTTAAATTAAAAAATAAAATAACTGAATTGAATAACTGTTTTGACAAATCAATTCTTTCTGTTGGTTGATTTAATTCCTTTTGATGACAAAAAAAATCCAATAAAATTCTTCTTGTTCGAAATAGTCACACAAACGTCATTAATTATTAAAACAGTTTTAATTCTCACATATATACAACAATACTTAAACATTAAGAGTCTTACTAGAGTTCTGTTTTTACTCCAAGCGTTTCGCCATCTAGTTTTGGTACGTCCGTAAAACTAATTCGTCCGTCAGTTGGTGCTTTCTGATATTCCACGATAACGATACTATTTGTACCCTTTTTCAATAGCTCCTTAGGAACGTATACCGTTATTTGTGGACCAACCAGTGGCCAATAACGTCCCAAATTAAATCCATTCACAAAGATCACACCTTTCGACCAATTAGTCGGATCTATATAAGTGTCCTGAATATCATCACGTGTTATTGTAAATTGAGTATAGTAAATTGCAGGTCCTTCCAACAGTAATCCTCTCGAATTGATTTCGATTCTCTCTCGTCCACGTTCTTCAACCAATTTCGCAATCTGTTCGCTTTCTAGTGGCACGGACGATGAAGTCCAGTCCGTGATTTCATGTTGACTTCCGTCGAATTTTTGCAAGCTTACTCTTCCCAATATACCTTTGGTATCGTTGGCGAGGTTGAAGTTGATCCTGCCTTGATTTTCGACCACGAGCTGGAGTGTTTTTCCAAACGCAGAACTTATCGGTAGTGAAGCGATTGCATTTTCACGTGATAGAACACCAATGAACGTTTGATCGACGAGAACAACGGCACGATCTGCGAGTCCTTCGATCGTTAGCAACGTTGGATCGATTTCAAATCGAGGAAGTTGCGCTTCGTAGATCACAAGACCGGAGAACTGATCAAGTTCTTCGAAGCTTTTCGGATACGTAGATCTCAGCGACTTCACAACCAAACTGTCTCTTGCTGAATTTGAAAGGAGTAGATCGATTGGTTGCAAGTAAATAGCGTTCAGACTCATTTTCGGTGCTTTATCTGGGACTGGTAACGTTGGTAGACTCATATACTGGTCAATGACGTTTCGAATTTTAACATATTTGATTGTAGGATCGCCGGCCTCGTCCATCGGAGCATCATAGTCGTATGAGGTAATATCGGCCATGTATTTTCCGTAGCCCCAATCGTTAGCACCAGCAGTGAAACCGAAATTCGTTCCACCGAAGAACATGTAGAAATTGACACTCGCCCCAACTTGAAGCATGGACCTACAAAATATAATCCAATGAAAATATGTTCACTGAAACTTGGTTTTAAATGCGCACCTTAGTGTTTCTGCAACTTCATCAGCACTCCGCCGTTGATTTTCTTCCTGCCAATGAGTCAACCAGCCCGGATAAAACTCCGAATTGACTAGTGGTCCATTCGGCTGAATGGTACGCAAAATTTCCCATATTTTATCCATTTCGAAAGCTGAAATGAAAATAAACTGATTCGCTGTTTGATTTCAGTTAACAGTAGAGATACTCACCGCGGTCTATTCCAAAATCAGTGGTAGCAAACACACCGTCAATTTTACCGCAAGCAATACGATCGTTTGGAATGTCTGTTGTGAAGAGGAGCGCCTTGTCTTGAACGTACATTTGAAACTCGTCACGAAGCCAAATCAGATAGTCGTTATCACATGCATCGAACACACCATATTCATTTTCCACTTGAACCATAATAACAGGACCTCCATTCCCGTAATAATATTGTTGCATTTTCGGCATAAGAACTGAGAAATATTTCGAGACTTCTGTCTTATAGTTCTGATCATTTGTCCTGACTTTGATGCTAGGATGCTTCGTAAAGAGCCAATATGGAAGGCCTCCCTATAAATTAATAAAACGGTTGATCGCATGTTATAAGGATGTTTAACGAGGAAATGTTTACATTGTCGCGCTCAGCGCATATATATGGTCCGGGTCGCAAAATAACGTACAAATCTTCTTCCTGTGCAATTTTCAAGAACTGCTCCAAGTCTGCTATACCCTCGAATGTATAAACACCATCTTTGGGATTGTGAAGTGCCCATTCCACGTACCTGCGCGCAAAGGTGGATAAGTAAAGATATTTATTTATTTATTTTATGTCTGATGGAATTAAATTAATTACGTGTCCACTGCATTTAATCCGGCTGCCCGCATGGTTCGTAGCTTCGCTCTCCAGGTTTCAGGCAATGCCCGGAAGTAATGAAACGATCCAGCCACATATCGGAACGGGACACCATCCATAAGAAATGTGTTTTCATTGTAATCGATAGTAAATTCACGAGTTGCCTGGAATGTAAGGTAATACAGTTTGTTTAATTTTTTTTTTTTAAACAAAAGGATCAAAAGATGAAAGTTAAGAGTGAGTGAATTACTTTTTCCTTCTTACGACTTCTTTACCAATCAGCCTGAAAATAAGTTGAAAAAAAAATCTCGAGTAGCATTCCTTCTGTGGAATGGCTACACTATTTTTAATTTTTTACTACTGCAGAACTTTCTTCACCTGAAGAAATTATGGAGGACATTAAACTGAGTAATAGTTACCTACCAGTCAACGATTGGCAAATGGCCAAGGTCAGCAAGCTATCCAGGCTCTCTTCATCATCAACGAGGAGTCACTTCCCTACTTAAAGGACTGTCACTACATCATAGGGTTCGAATTCGTTCACTTGAACGTCTACAGGGGTGACTTACAGATCTTCACACTGGAGGATTCAGCACTTACGGAAGGTGGATACAAACGGGTCACTTCGGAATAGAAAGCAAAGGAAAAACGACCGTCTATTGTATCTGAGTCCTGCTCAGAAAAATCTGCCTCAGATGATAAACGAAGTGCTTCCACGACCTCCTTTGAGCGAAGGGGACACCTTCATATCTTGGATTTCGAATTTTATTGGGAGAAAATCTGACGAGGATCTGGACGGCACTATTAACAATAAAGGTGAAGGTTCTTCAAATTAACTTTCACAACTCAAACCCAGCTTCGGCTCTTCTCTATCTGTGTAGAAACGTAGAGGATATAGTACTTATCCAGGGACTAAAGGTCGTTAAAGATCCGGACTGCGAATTGGCGAATACTGGCCAGTGTCACCTACATTTTTAGGTAAACCCAAAGCCGGTATCCTCATCGAAAAGTTCAGAAATTTCCTCGTCCTTTCAAACTTCAGTAACAAGGACAATACCGCTATTATAATCGAAGTGAAACCAAAGTCATTCTGGATCGCTTCATGCTACCTAGAACACGATGAAGGTACTTGATACTATTAGGGAGCTGCCTGCACGCAAATATACGACAGCTCCAAATAATAATGCGTGCAGATACGAAAGTCCATAATGAGTTATGGGGTAGTTCGGACACTAAAAAAAGAGGTGAATCATTCTGCGTCCGTTGCAAATATTGACAATGTTCTTATTTTCAGAACCTCTAGCAGAATTGAGGTTCTAGTTATAACACTGCGCACACCTTTTCACGAGATGAATAGTTTTGCGTGAGTGTTCACTCTCAGACAACATATACTTGGCATTTATTTTAAGAACACTGCGAATTTTGAAATACTGCGAGCAACCATCAAAATTCGACACAAACTTTTCTTGATTTTCATTGCAGATGTGTGACAGCTCAAAGGGACAATTTTTTTCAATGGCTGTGATATTATAGAGGGGATCGTTGCCCCTCTTTCCCCTTCTGTGCACGTCATTGACTGCTACATAAAGAAGCAACTCCGTACCTAAACAAGAAATGTATTTATTGAAAGAAATTCTTCATCATGAGCTTCGTTATTAAAGGAGCCACGTCTCCCCATTATTGTAGTTTCTAAAAAAATTGGAAGATGAGTTTAATCATTTTCGAATTATATAGTTTTAGGTTACTATAAAGTAAAGTAATCCCACGACAACTCTCGAGTGGGTTTAGGGGTTGAAACTGATAGAGTATAAACTGATAGTGTATAGAGTATAAAGTGATTAGTTCCACGACTCACTTGACCCCCTGATTAATACAGGTACCTATTTAGAGCTAGGTAAGCTTAAAGCTTGGTGCGTGGATCCTCGACCGAACCTGGATTCAAACCACGGACTCCACACACGAGAAGCCAGTGCTATACCCACTAGACTACTCAAACAAGTTACTATGCTCACTCTTTATTAAGATATAGTAATTAGAGGTGAAGCTGACAAGCCTCTTCTTCGCATATTTAAATAAATAAACATGTGAAGCCTCATTTTGCAAGGAGCCCCTACATATCGAAATTCGAGTCTCTATCCGAATCTTATGCTAATGTATGAGCATCAAGAATGAAAATAGCTCGCCCTCTTTTTCAGCCCCATTTTCTACGGTTCAGCAGTTTGAAATCATCACAGGCACGTAAAGTATAATTTTCCAAACTTTCAACAAATACTAACGATATTTTCTTCAAACTACCGAATAATAATCTCAGAGGTGTGAGAAAAATGGTTAAATATTTTCAGTATGGACCAAAGATACAGAGGAGGGTGGTCTTTAAAGCAAAATTCTTTGGGTCAAAAGCTTCTTTTCATTCCAATAAAACACATTCCATTATCGTCCACGTTCGAAAAACCATGGTACTGATAGTGATTGATAAGCTTTAACGAGGCTTTTACGTTTTACTGATTCTATTGTTTCTAAAATTAAATTAATGCTTATAAACTCGCGTTCTTAAAGCGGTTTCTGTTTTATCATTTTGATGTTATTATTCATTAGTGTGTTTGCTTATAAAACTCTACTATTATATCTCAACTTAATCTATTCACCACGTAGATTGGAATTGAGAAAACTTTTCTGTAACGCCATGAATAGAGTTTAAATTCTCTATCAGTTGACAATATTGTCACGACCATTTTTGGAGTTGAGTTAGAATTCTCGTAATAGAGTATGCGTGTGAGAAAGTGTAAGCTTCGTATTTTCATACTGAAAAATTATAAAGGAATGAAAATAACGAGGAAAATAAACAAGCAGCAGGAAGATATATATATATATATATATATATATATATATATATATATATATATATATATATATATATATATATATATATATATATATATATATATATATATTGTAATTTATATATTTAAATTTATTGTCTATTGTTATTTATTTTGATTTTTTATTGATATTAACATAAGTTTTTGTGCACTTATAGTGCCCAAAAACTAATGTTATATGGGTTCACTAATTGGGTAGATGAAATCTTGCCCAAAAACTCTAAGAAAAGAGCCAGTTGCATAATAATGCAATACGGAGTACATCCTCACTCTTTTAGGAATATATTCTACTTTTCATGCCAGCAAATAATTCCTCCCGAAATGCACGTGCTTCCTTTTTGCTGAAACGAAAAAACTCCAGAAAACTGGCTTCCAGAATGCGAAGTCAGGAGTAATTTTTGTACTTAAGCAACGACACAACAGCTGGGCTGTGCATCTCGTTGGTGACATAATAGAAGTTCAGGTAACAATTCCATTCATTCAAAAAAAGAAGTTTTTTTTAGTCGCGAATTTCACCTTTTTTATTTAACACCGAAGCTTATGTTAAATGCACATAAAAAAATGTTTGCCTGCTCACATTATAAAGCTAACTGTTTCCTCTATGTTCCCTGTTTTCAAGTTTCAAGTTTGTTTTCAGTTCAAAAATTGACCTTTTGACGTGGATCTTTCATACTATTTTTAATGTTTTATATCCTTTCTCAAGTTTTTTACTCTTTTAATGCATAGAGTGCATAGAATCTATGGAAAACTACTTGTTGCATTAGCAATTTTTGAGAGATTTGCTAACATGCTTTCACATTTTGGGTTCTCAATCAGTAAATTGAACTGATTTTATGTTGCATTGCTTTTCTGTCGAGTTTTTTTTTGGGTCTCTCTTCATTATCTGAATAAAGTACTTCCTGTATGACTAGTCAGATACTTTTATCCGTGACTAGAGCTTATGTCTGTAACTTTCTATATAGCTATTGATCTGAATAGGTCTGCAGACCAAATTCCGGGATCAGCCACGGCAATCCCAATTAGGATGACAAGTATTCAAAGTTGTTCGACCAGTTTAGATGGTTAAGTCAAACAGCTGGTTCACTATGACGTCACGTTGCTTCTTTCTCCAAAAATATGATGGATATCAGTGTAGTATTTGACTATAAGCTCTTATCCTTACAAGCTCCTTTCATTCCTTATACGGTAGAAGAACTAAATCCAAAAGTAGGCTAGGGGTATAAGTGATCTTGGGCTAAAATAGGAAACTAACTGAGCTTTTAACGTCAAACGTTGCTGTATATCCTAACACTAGAAGGTACAGAAAGCGAAGCCAAGAGCAAAACGAAGGTTTTGACACACTCTTCTTCAGAGAACAAGTTAGAGAACAGACAACCAATTTAGCAAGAAGTTATCAGCTCAGGCCATCGCAAAGCAGAACCGTTCAGGTCTAATGAACTACAGAAATTGAGGCTCTAGTAACGGAACTGAACCAACGAAAACCACCAACGATAGTCAAAATATGGAGTGATGGAGGAAATAGTTAGTCATGGGGCATTTTATGAAGTAGTTGTACATAGTGATATTAGTGATAGTGATATTCACACTGTTGGGTATAGAATGGAATGTAAAAATCTTCTACAATGACAACCAATAGTAATATTTCACAGCGACCAAGAAAATGAAACAGAAAACCGGAACTTGCAGATTGCGACCCTCTGTCACATCGACCTTCTGTCACAAAACAAGTGAAACCGTATTTTTAATCAACCCTTTCTTTCTGAAGTCCTAAGTACTAAGTTACGCTGGTCACTGGTATAGTTCATCAATTTTTTAAATTGTGCTACAAATATAACAACCTGGAAATTTTGTTGCGGTTCATGCCAAACAAGGATAACAAACTTCACTAACTTTCCGCCAAACGCGGCGAAGCTGTAAATCCTGCGAGTAAAACCAAAAAAGTATGATGGTTCTTAAAATGCAAATCCTGAGTCGCAGTGAGTTTTGGTCCTTCTCAACACAATAACACAATGGGGTCAGCTTCATTGCAGAGCCTCTTCTTCCTAGCAGCAGTAAGCCGCTTAGTCAAGAAACAAGCAATTAAAATTATCATCATCCCCCGAAAGGGAATAGGATAGGAAAGGAATCCCAAACCACACTCTCGACACATTTAATAATTAAAAAGAAAACACCAATAGGATAACTGAAGAATAAAGAAAGTAAGATAGAGTTAGTTGATGGGAAGTTAGTGGAAAAGATGAAAAATAAAAAGCATGCAAAGAAGAAGAAGAAGCTCTTTCGTAACATAAATTAAAATTAATTAAAGGATTTTCAAAAAGAAAACAAGATGAGAGAAAGTGCTTCCCAGACAGCAACAGAGTGCTGGTATGAGGGATGCAAAAAAAAAAAAATTTTTAAATTTCAAAAATCTGCAATCAGTAAAAACTAGTAGTAAATAGCACGTAATTTACTTTACATGGTTCTAATGTGGTTCTTCAGCAGCCTTTTAAAGACGGGAAAAGACCTAGCATTCTTCAAAGAGTTAGGTAAATGGTTAAAGATTTCCATAGCTAATCTAATAGGATCTTTATGTTTTCTATTCGTTCTAGCGATATCAAGCCTGAGCTTATCTTTAAATCTTGTGTGATAGCTGTGATAATCACAGTGTCTTGTTGGAGATATCGAAAATTTTATATTGTTATAGAGTGTTTTATATATTATGTTATCTTAGCTTTTTCCATAAATATAATATCCCTTACATTGAATTTATCCGTTTGTCTGTATAGTATATCACTTGGAGTCAGTCTATCAAGTCCATGCACTACCTTAACTATCCTATTGAGTATTCTATGAATTGAGTCAATATTCATCTCTGAAGTTTGACTCCAATTCAAAATACCATAGGTAATCTTAGGCAGCAGAAAAGAGTTGAAGCCAGCACGATCAATAAGATTAAATTGTTAGATATCATATACTTACAAATTATGAAAGATTATTGTCAAAAAGAAGCTTTCAGCTTCTGTTTTGATTTATGCAAACGCTTATATTCCTCTATTTAATCATTTAGCAATAAAATCATGACCACACTCCTATGAGACTTATCTATGACATTCTAAAATATTTTTGACATCGCTATAAATTAATGAAAAATACGTCGTTGATAACGATGTATGCAAATTTCTTCAGTTTAACTTAGATATCCCAAAAAACATTCAGTGCACTGAAGATTCAACACTACAGAGTTTTTTAATAATATAACAAATAACTGTTATTCGGAAAATATTGAAAAGTAAATAAACTTTTCTGCTGCACACAAGACATTTCATCGGCTAGAACAAAAATGTAAACAATACTTCGATCAGAACACTGTTTACATGTATCACATGAGGTCTTTGAACTTAGAACTAGTATATTGATAACGTATTCGATAAATTCACCACGTACCATCTCAAGCGTCACTTTGATCGATTGTGTGTTTTGAATGAAGCACGTCACCAAGCTATGTAGTTCTACCGCGAAATAAATACTTCACGAAGTTCGAGAAGCAATCTAGCTTTGTCACTGCTACTGATATGACTACAGTCAACTAACTGCCTTGATCTTGGTACGGTGCTGGCGAACCTGACTGATAATAAAACAACATGGACACTAAACGACGACTACCCGATAAAATCAGCATGCTTAATTGTTCGTACAAATTTTATTTTTTCCCATTTTTCTCCGATACAGTGCGATAAGTAATTATTTTAAACCGGGGATTTGTGTCATTCGAAGTTAATTATGATCAGTGTTACCATTTTGGTATAGTTTATACAAAAACTGAAGAGTTTTTGGTTTTAAATTTTTACAAATATCTATTGAAATTATGGCGGCTAAATTTAATTTTTCTCAAAATGTCCGTGGTTACACATTAACCAAATTAATTGTTTTACGTATTTAACTCGTTAATCCAACTTTGCTGCAAGACAGCTTATCGCCAACTGAGTCGGGTTATTAAAGCCGCAATGTCCTTTTGAACTGCTCCAATGAATAATGTAATGAATAATGCTGCAGAATACCTTTAAATTCGACTGAAGATTGTTTTAGATAAGATTTGATAATTAAAAAATTCTATAAAATTCAAGTCTATCTTTATATTGATTTAAGTAGTTTTTTCTATGTATCCAGCTTTTGTTTTTATGACTGCCTCACAAATTCTTGGCATTCTCTCTTGCAATGTTTCCAAAGTTTCTGGTGTAATTGCGCTCCAATATTGAAAAAGTTTTTTTTCCCCAGAGGTCTTTTTTTAGTTTGCCTTTCTATCTATCTAAAAAAAAGTTCGATTGGAGATAAATTCGGTAACTGTGGTGGCCCTACCATCAATTTTAGTACATTTTTCCTTTCCAGTTCATCCAAGAATGATCTGCACAGATGTGACAAATAGTTCGGATCATTGTCTTCTTGAAAAATGAGTCCTTCAACTAAGGGTCTAATTCCTGATGGTACAGCCAATATCTTCTTGTATGCTTCCTTTGTTCATCTTTCGTTGATTCACACAAGGCCACCAGTAGATCTTCCACCGAAACATCCCCAAACCACGACCTTTCCTCCTCTATATTTAACTGTAGGCAAGATACAGCTATCTAAAATCCGCTCTCCGGTACATCGACGTACAAACACACGCCTGTTGGATCCGAAGATTTCAAATTTGGACTCTTCAGTCCAAAGCACATTTTTCCACTGATTCAAAGTCCAATCTTTGGGCGCCTTTGCCAAATTCAAAGGTTTTTTTTCTTATTTGGAGGCCGAAGGAAAGGCTTCATTGTTGCTACTTTTCCTGACAGACCAGCTTCTTTCAGAGGTCTTTTACAGTTGAAACAAATATGGAATTTGAACTGTTCCTGTTGATCTCATTTGTTAGTTTGAGTTTCTGTTCCGTTTGTTTTTGACAACTACTAACTTATTGTCTCTTACAAACGTCTTCTTCTTCTTTCCGAAACGATTTCTGTTGACAACACTGACCATTTCTTCCTTCTGTGTAATAATCGTCCAAGCAGTGCTCTTTGGTATTTTAAAGTGGGCCGCAATCTGCTCGTAAGAATATCCTTTTTCACGAAGAGTGCAAACCGCAGAACGCGTTACGACGGATAATTCACCACGTTTTGGCATATTAAGGTGGTTTTTCGAACTTATCAGGTCGATTTCGAAATCGTAATTAGTATCTGAGGAAATTTAGTTGTGGTATTTATGTGGATTAATTACGGATGCAGCGGACTGTCAAATTGAAATCAGAACTTCCGGCAGCTAATAAACATGTTGCGACTAACGACAGGGAGTTACAAAAATATTACTGACAGAATTTCGCATAAAATATTAGGAAAATATGTACCCTTGCCCCAATAAAAATGGATTCGGTAAATTATGTTATTCCAAAGCACAACACAAGAATCATAAATTCATTAAAATCTAAAATAAAATGTATCATTCTCGTTAATTGCGAAAAACTTTAAATTTACGTCCCGTTCGAATAATTATCAGCGGTAGTGTACATAGAGATATCATCGAAAAAATTCAATGGCTATTTCTTGGGAATGCATTGGTGTATATCTGGAATGTTAGATACTTTTAACCCTTCGGCGCCGGCTGCCATTTTAGGGATATTTTAAACACCCATATAATTCTATCAACAAAAGAACTTTCGAAAAAACTACGATTGCGAAATTAGCTTTGAACATGTTTCAAATATGGGTATGATAACAGTCTGGAAATTTGTAACCCTATGTTTGCGCTATGTGTCTAAAACAAGAACGTATTAATTTGGAAACCATCTCCAATGAAAATATATAACCAATCTTTAAGTTATCTAAGTTTTGGAGTTTTTTCGTATGGCAACCCCAAACATCTTTCTATCCCTGTAACTATCGATGAATAATTTATCTTACTAATTTATTTGGTGCGCATTCTATTCAACAAGCAAACTGCCCAATTACATATTGAATACAATGAAAAAATAAAAAGGAGAAAATAAGTAAATATATATATAAGTATATAAATACTAAGTAAAGGAGGAATTAAATAGAGTAAAAATAAAGTAAAATTAAGTAAAACAAAATGGAGCAAAGTAAGTTTAGTAATTAGACAAAAATAGGTAATAACTGTTATGAGTGCGCAAGAGTCCCAAAACAGGAGAGTGGAAGAAAGTATCAGTACGAGCATAAGGTACTTTAAACTCAATGGAGAACCTATTAACCTTACGGGTTGATGCTCAATTATCAAAGATGCTAAAGAGGAAGATAGGCTGCCACGGCAAATTTTAAAGAGGATACTTTCATCCAAGTAAACTTTGCGCTGCTCAAGGAAAGGTATGTTAAGTAGAAAAAAAAACGTTAATTGTAGGGTATTCTTGGAAGACTATATTTAAAAAGTAAGGTGGATGTAAACCTCCGCTGAATTGATTCAACAGCATTTGAGAGGTATTTGAATATTCAGGTATAGAATGGAATAAGGTAATAAACAGGTGGACACAAGTACAAATATTAAATGAATTGTGGAAGAAACGAATCACAAAGCTAGTAATCCGAGAAGCTCTTCTAGTGATAGGTCATGAATATTGAATTTCAGGTTAAGATCAAAGGTGACCCCAAGATGAGAGAACACAAATAAAATAAGGAAAAACATGAATTTGAAGATTTAGGCAAAAGGACATAGAAAACCATTTGCCAACATTAAGAGAGAATTGGAACCTTGAGGTGCACCAGAGGACGACAAACCAAAGTGGGAGGCAACACAAGTGCGATTAGTTAAAAAGGTGGAGATCCAGAAAAGCAAAGGTTAACGAATGCCATAATGCTTTAGTTTGACAACAAGAAGCGCATGATTAACAGTGTCAAAAGCTTTGGCGAAATCTGTACAAGTGACATCAGCTTGATTGTGGCTGTCAATGGCGGGTGTAATTACCTGAGTAAACTGATGATGATGATGCCATCTTGTCAAGGAGCACGTGTGATAGAATATGCACTCAAAATCTGCACGATTCCTCTAGTTTTCTTCTAATATTAGTGTTTTTTTTAAATTTATTTTTAGGTAGCAAATAGCGTACCTGATGTTGGAGTTGAGAGCTTTCACAATCCCTCAATTTCTAATTCTATCTCTGCAATCTGTAGTTGTGATCTCTGGAGTTGAATCTATTCCAAAAACAGTGTGAAAGTTTTCGAAGATTTTCTCATTTTTGCATAAATTATTTTCTGGTAGATGACATTTGTTAAAGATTTTATTATATATTATTCCAAATTACCTGAATATTTGGAAAAAATACCAAAACCTAATTGAACATTTATTTTGATTTTAGCTTCTTTGAGTTATTTACGAAAGGTGGCTGATAAGTTCGTAGCGTAGGGTACTTGGCGATGACTCATCATCTTTATTTTGCTCATTAACACTTCATCCCTTCAAAAAAGCAACAACATCATGTCAACAGAAACTGCAAATTCTCGCAATTTGGAGTACCGCGTTGTGATTAAATTCCATGTTAAAAACGGGAATAAGCCGAAAGAAATTTTTGAAGAGATGTAATCGGAGCTCCAGGATTTTGCATTTTTATATATGATAGTAAAAGAAATTCTACTCTGAGAATGTTGTCTAGACTATTTTAATTTACACTAGTTACCTTTTTTGGACTTCAGATCAGATCAAGTTTGAATTAGAATTTTTTTACAAATTAATGTCATTAAAACATTATTATGACGCGTAACGCTAATTCCAGCAGGTATTTTTCTAACGTTTGATGTAAATGATTTCTAATTTATCCTTAAATTTCATCAAACTGTCCGCTTCAATTTTTTTTTTCAATCTATGAATCAATTTTTTTTTAGCCCATGCGATTTGCTCGCACTTTTACTGAAATTATTTACTGCCCAGATAATCCATCTAAGTGATATAACTGAGGCAGGATTTTATTGTTGTTTTCAATGCTACTAATCTAACCAGAACTCGATAGATGTGCAAAAAATTGTGACAAAAAAGTTTTCCGAACTTCTAATTCAAAATGCCCGCACTAATGATATTTAGTCGCTGCTCAACGTGTCCCGATAAATTTGAAAAATATCTTCGAAAATAGTACCGTAAACTGGTATCTTTGGACATGCTTATTCTGCAATTCTGATTGTTCAAAGGAACGCATCATAACTGGTGATGAAACATTTATCTATGACTTTGGCATGCAAACAATTCAACGATCATCGAAATGGATGGAAAAAACGAGCGGTAGCCGCAAAAAATGCTAAAGCTGCTCAAAAATCAAGGTGATGCACATCGTTATTTCTATAGTATTCGCTGTGTACTTAATCATAAATTCGTTCCAAAGCGTTAGACGGTCAATAATGAGTACTTTTTCACTGTAATGAAGCGTTCACGTGGAGAAAAAAATCTGATCTTTGATACGCTGGCCAACTAAGAATTACTAGTTTTTCATGAACCACGCGGTTTAATTTATGCCGCAATTTAATCTGAACATTGTCCATTCAAGATATAAATAAATCGAAAGTGAATCTGTGAATTTAAAAAAAAAACACGATGTGAATTTCAAATGGATTAATGTTGAAAAACTATAGTATTATATATTTCGAATTTAAGGAATTCAGATTGGTGCAACCAACATTCAATTACTGATGAGTATGACTCCCAGCATAAGATGGCTCGAATTCTAAAAGAATAGGTTTGAAATTGAAAACATTCACAAAGTGAATTAGAGGTGACCATGTGGTGGACTATTGTAAAGCTATTGTATGTTCGCAAAAAGTTAGCCACGCTGCAAAGGACTGTGTGCCTAGGTATCTGTGGTGCCATGAGCACTATTTTGGGTGCGGCCCTTGATGCGCTTCTCAATCTGCCTCCTCTCGACATTCAAATTCAGAGTGTGACAATGAGCTCTGCCTATAGACAAGCTCAGCTTGGCTTATGGGTAGGCAATAACGATGTGGGGCACTGCTCTATTAAGGGTTCGATGCGTGAGATTTCCGCGATTTTCCCTATGCCTTAGGACGCTCAAGTGCCCATCCTCGACTTCGGGAGAAGGTACGAAGTAATCTTCTTGAGCAGAAGTGACTAGAACAATCCAGATCTCTGTACGATGGGATATTCCGAGATCTTCTTCACGGACGGCTCGAGGTCAGATGTTAAGCCGGAATTACATGCTCGCCGAGTAATGCCAAATGAAGACAAGGTGAGTGTGTAAACGGTCTCCTTGTCTAGTCTCGGCTGTGTTTTTCATGGCAAGCACGCGTGTGTAAATGGTTTGCTCGTCGGCTCTTGTTTGTTTTACGAATGGATAATGATCCTTTTACTGCTGTGCCTGAGTGTTTATGACCGTCTCGTCCGAGTTCGAAGCCGCTGGAAGCGAAGTCGGTTTTATGCATCAAGTCAAAGGGATTCGAGAGGGTAGCATGTGCTCATTTAAATTTTCGAATTTTTCGCCGGGACTTCAAACATGTGTTTGCGTGTCCCAGATTGAAATAACTCAACGCACACCAGGCAGTTGCAATAGCCACAGCCCGTACCTCAGTCATCGTTCACTGAACTGAACAAAACAGCTCACAACTGTCGAAAGATGCAAAGTGCAATATCCTAAGTAAACAATTCACCCTATGAAAGGTGCATGGTGTATGGTCCGTGTTGTACGGTGTAATATCCTAAGTAAACAATACACCCTATGTCTTGTTGAGTCTCGTCCAATGTCTTGTTGAGTCTTGTTTACTCTTGTACCCGAGACGCTCGTTCCAATGTATAAATCGGGCATTAGATCTGGAGCTGATGTCTATCTGCCTTCATCGATTAACAGGTGGGCTTCTTCTCTCGGAGAGCACGTTTCGGTTTTTCAAGCAGACATATTCACTATCTGAGAGCTGCCTGTTGGGAAATTGAAGAAAAGTAGAGGGAAAAACGTATTGCTATTTGCAGTGGCAGTCAATCTGCGATGATGACGTAGACCCCTGACTACTTCAAAAATTGCACAATAGTGCAGAGCACGATTGAACTCTTTCGCCAAATTCAATAGGACGCATCTGCTCTGGGTATCGGGGCACTGTGTTGCTAAGGAAAATGAAATTGCTGACGCCATTGCGAAGCGAAATTCGGGATTTCCACTACAGAACCTGCCTTGGGTGTGCCTACCGCATCTGCACATGCCATTCTTCAGAAGTGGGTAGTTGATGCTCCCAAAGATAGATGAATAGCTGCTGATGTGGCCAGTTTTGTTCATCCTGTCTAGAAGAGGCTGACTCTGCGGAGCGTTTCCTCTGCGAATACCTAGCGTTTGCGCGTCTCAGATATCAATGCTTTGGCTGGGATGTGGCACGTATGCAGAAGATCGCCTTTTTTCCCCTATCATTGATCCTAGATTTTATCAAGAAATCCAAGAAACTATGGTAGGAAAGGGGAATGAGTGCAATGGGTCTTTTGGTCTGCGTGCTTAGAGGCGCCAGTCAACTCACACACACATACACCTGTCCTTCCACCCACAATAGTCGGTGACTAGTCGGCACTTACTGTTCCCCGAAGGATATCATGCCGAGCTAAAATTGTGGGGGTGGCTGCTCACTGCTGTTTCCGCAGCATAGCATTATCAGAAATTCCTAGCAACACTGATCACATATCGGAAATGAGCAACTATCACGAGCGATTATCTTCTGTTTATTTCAATCTATATCACGTGCTGATAGTGAAAATTAACTTTATGACCGTCGAAAATTTTTTATGGTTAAATTACTTGGAGACAACTGATTTAATTATAATACCCCATATGGCCTTTTCAAGGTTTTCTTTTTATTGTTTTGAACTTTGTAAACGTAACAAATTACGGCGAGGTAATCTGAGTTCTTATCTAATTCTAATTATGGTTTTCGATTAAGTTAAGAGCCGTTTATCAGTTGATTCGCTCGAGTTGATTCATGAAAAGAGCTGAAATCGTAAGGTTCCGAGTTTTTTTTAAACTCAAACACTAATTTTTTTAAGTCTGGATGTTTGATACCATCAAATTAGAGCTTATTTCGTTTTTTGATAGGAAAAAATTTGATTGGAAACGTATGTTGACATAAGACGTTAAAGATAACGTGTTTTTTTTTTATAAATTAAAATTAGGCTAGAACGTTTTCGAAAGCTTTTTGGAAATTAGATGGCCTTAATACTTCCTTCAGCTGCTTAGGTGGTTTATTTTTGCTATCTTAGTTTACATAGCATATAAGTCTACTTCATTTATTATTTATTTATTTAATTCACGGCTATTCTAGTGGCCTAGAATTTATGTTTCTACGCCATGTCTACGATGTATGTGCCGTTGATTCTGATAAAATTGTTCGTGTTAACTGCATACATGTTTTTTCTTGAATAAATATCGTGCATCTTCTATAGCTAGTAGTGTGAGACTTTCCGCAATTACCACATTTTATAAATTGACCCCGCGTAGACTCAGCTGCATGCGATCTAGCTCTGTAATGAGGAACTAGAACGCTCTGGGATCTAATGGAGTACCAGTTAAGGTGCTTAAAAGCATGGCGAAGAGCCAATCACGTCTATTATTAGATTTGTATAATTCATGTATAGCCTTTGGGTATTCGCGTTGCAGGAGAAAGTAGTTTAGCTGGAACCTCAGGGACCGATGCTTTCTGTATGATGGGATACAGTCTCGGTCGGTCTTAGAACACCATCATTCTAAGATCTGTCTTAGAACGTAGTCCCTGGAATATCATGAATTATAAACTGGTGCGCTTAGAAATGCCTGCGAATGTGTTCCGGAAAAAAGGCTACCGACTCATGAGCTGTGGTAGTTGTTGCAGTCTGTGGGCACTGATAAGTGAGTCACCACGAAAGGTTCGAAGCGTTACCCATGAGGATTTTAACTGTAGATAGTGAGTTAAGCCCACAGATATAGAAGAAAATGGATACCCATATGTGAGCTAGCATTTTTAATACACGCACAACATTGCTCTCTCACCAAAATTCCGCTCAAGGCATCCCTTTCTACCGCACTCACAACCGAAAAGCCCTAATGCTGTCTATTATTTATGAAAAATGTGAGGAATATCAGATCGGGGTAAAAGCGTGCAAGTTCGATTAGTGTCGGCGAATCAAAACATTAACTTTAAGTCAAAATTTCTCACAGAAAATTTTGAAATTGTTCAATGGGTACAGTAGAAACATAAATCTACGTGAGTGCGCGATAATCTGTGTCGGCTTCCCGAATAAATTAGCGGTCGAAAATTCCAATGTAGTGCGAGAATGAAGTGTCGCGTTCCAGGCTGCAATAGTAGCTACAAATGTGTTTCGCAGGGGTATCGTATTTCGGGTAAGTGAAAGTAACCTTTGGCATCAATTTTGTCTTCTTTTTGAGTGAAATCATAGTTTATTTCATTGACAAAAAAACATTTTAATATTCACTCGCCGGTTGCCGAAAAAGAAATGTTAAACGACGTTCGAAATGGCAATCTCTCGTGGTGTTTACATTGGCGTTACCGCATGAACTGTGTTTGGCACACACCCGTACGTCATTCTCACACTTATAAGCAGAAAGTCGAAAATTGGACTATTTCTCTCGTTCGATTTCTAATCCATTCTCTCTTATATCTGTGGTTAAACCTAACATACCCCACTGTATGATAGGTCACTCAGGCATTTGGCAATCAGATTTTTCGCCTGTCTGCATTAGGGTTTAAAAATATAAACTTAAAGATATTTTTCGAGCTTTTGGACTTTTTTTTAAAAATAAACAATAAGTAATATTTGAACCATACAAATCATTTAGTAATTCCGCGGCTTCGTTTCAGAAATGTCATTCGATTAGTCCCATTTCTGGCCACTGTTTCGAGAGCTGTGGGCAAAAACTCACCAACAACGCAAGTTGTATTGGCTTCCAACAATTCAATCGTTGCTGGTTCATCCGGTTAAACTAATGCCTGCAAATGGCCCCACAGAAAATAGTCGAATGGTGTGATATCGCATGAGCGAGGTGACCAATCGATGATTCCATTTTTCAATCAAATGCGACCATCGAACATTTTCTTAAAAAAAAAATCAATTGATTGACTTGTTGTACGGCATGTTCGGTCATCTTGTTGAAACCAAAAATTCTTTAAGTCAAGTGTTCCAATATTTTTGAAATAAACAAGTCATCCAACATCTGACGATAGCGATTGCCATTGACGGTAACATTGGTTCCGGCCTCATCTTTAAAGAAATAATGACCGATGATACCATTGGGATGCAAAACGCACCAAATAGTGACACTTTGTAGGCGCAAAAGGTGTCTGTACTATTTGCTCGAAATACGATAATTTTGCTTGTTGACGTATCCGTTCACCTAAAGTCGTACAGTGCCTAATCAGTAAACGGACGACGTCTCAGATGGCCTCAATTGCGAGTGTACCGAATTAAAAAAATAAACAACTGAACTCAGCTCATATGAGCAAATTAAATATAATAGCCCCGTAAAACAAGATCTTTCCGGCCAAGATCTTACGGGCAAAGGCAAACTTCTTGATCACGATTCTCACAATTATTCTCGCCCACAGCCGCTATATTTTCGGTTCCACTATTTTCACTATTGTTGATGAATGATTGTCACGGTTTTTATTTTGGTTTGAAAAAAATTCGGTTCAAAGAGGCTCTGTCAGACTCCACACTTTTTTCATTTTCCTACGCATATAGACTTAGACAGTGTCAAGACTATATTTCGTAAAGTTCGACAGCTCGAAATAAATAGTGGAAATAGATTAAATTTGACTAGAGAAAAAGCTGATACATTCGCTGACTCCTTGGAAAGCTCGCGCAAGCTAACGCTTCCCTGCAGTGACCCCTACACCAGTCTCAAAGTTGACCTTGAAATCGCTAAACTATTTGAAGCCACAACACATTTCCAACCTGGTGGTCTTTGCTCTCAACAGAAACAAGATCTCATCTCAAAAGCTTGAAATTGAACTCCGCGCCTGGTGATGACGCCGAACGTCCTTTTTAAAAACATTCCTAGGAAGGCAATAATTTTAGCTGCATTTATTTTTAACTGCTGCTTAAAGCTATGGTAGTTTCCTTCGGCTTGGAAAAACCCAATCGTCATTCCAATTTTAAAGTCAGGTAAAAATCGTAGGCTCTCCAGCAGCTACCACCCTATCAGCTTACTTCCTTCCTTTAGTAAACTTTTCGAAAAAGTTATCCTCTCCTATATTCAAAAATAACTCGAAGTTGCCTCCACTATTCCAGATTTTCAGACCTGGTATGTCTACCACTCATTAGCTACTCAGAGTTGTTCATCATGTCAATGATAATTACATATCAGTACACTCAACTGGTCTGAAAAAACCTTTGACACGGTATGGAATGACGGCCTAGTTTTGAAACTTGTTAAATGTTCACTGCCCACCTGCGAAATTGTCCATTCCTTTTTAGACTCGCGCACTTTTAATGTAAAGACACTTAGATTATCTAAAAAATGTAATTTACCCGCAGGAGTTCATCAAGGTTCAGTATTGAGCTCCACGCTGTATAATGTTTTCATGTATGACTTCGAAAAATCTCCGCGTTGTAACTTTGCTATGTATGCTGATGACACCGCAATTTTCACTAGCGAAGCTAACCCTGTGTTGATAATTAATAATCTCCAATAGCAATTATCTCTCATAAACCAATTTTGTAAAAGGTTGAAATTTAAAATAAACTCAAATAAAACTCAAGCAATTTTCTTCACAAATGAAACGCGCACGTAAAAACCTTTCAATTGTTAAGTGGTCCGAAAACATTAACCAAATTAACGTTTCACTCGCATATTGAAGGCACTAATCCAAAATATTGAAAAGTCTAAGCTGTCACTATTCAATAAACTGCTAATATACAAATCTGCGATGCAGTCGATTATCCTATACGGCTTTAAACCAGCTTCAAATACCCCAAAATAAATCCATCAAAATCATATTGAGCAAACCCTACTACTTCTCCACTACTCGCCAGCTCAAGTTGGCAAAAATCAATAAAATAAAGTCCAGAGCTCTTCCTTGAATTGTGTGTAAGTTAGCGTATTCTCCTGTACATTTCTTTAACCTAGTTTGTAATCTTTAGTTGTAAAAACTATCCTAAGTGTTCCAGTAGGCTTTAAGCTAATTTTGCCTAATCTGAGATAACTTGTAACTCTATATACAAATAATCATTTCTAAATTTATGTCTATTATTAACTTAGCTGTAAAGACCTTGTCTAAACTCTAGATTTGACTCATACAGAGAAAATATTTCTAAAATGTTCGGTCTATAAAATAAAGCTATTATTATTATTAAATTTGACTAATGCGCTGCGGAAACATATGAATAAAAATCCGAAAAACACTAAGGGGGGCGATTAGCATGCAACTAGATTAGGCTAAACTCTTGTAACTTAACTGCCAATTCGAAAAGATAGCTTATTTCTCAAGAAATAGCCAAAGGATGTAACAGAGGCGAATGAATAGCCAATGGATGGCGCATGGTGTGCCACAAAATAAAGTTTATTGGACCACCTACCCGTTTAACTGGACGATATTCCGTCTGCGGAGATTCAACATTACGACGCCACCAAATTTAACTGAACCATTGGGTTTCACCAATATCCTATGTACAAAGGGGTCAAATACCCAAAATTTATTTAAGAACGTCACCGAAGTGGCCGCGTCAATCATAGTTCAGGAATCTGGGATCTTATTGGTAATAGTTAGAGCTCACATTCTTCCCCCTAAATTAACTCAACTGCTTCACGTAAGGTTCTTTCACCCGCTTGAATAAATTTCGAAAGCAGCGCTAGACAAATAGACAAATAAACTTCTTTTGTAAAATCGACAAACTAATGCAACCTAATCTCATGGAAAATATGACATTGAGAATCTTCTCTCTTAACAGAAAATACTTCCTAAAAAATTGGATGATGTAATACCTAATAATACCTACGAACAAGAATAAATAGCACAAGAAGAGCCAGAGAAAAACATGTGGTTGTACTGCACTGTGGGAGCTGTGCCTTCAAAAAGCTCTGTCAAATATTTATGAAATTGTAGAAACAATCATATTTTCTACTCTATACACTGTATTATCTAACTGGGCTCAAGTCAATTACTTCCGTAAAAGATTGTAAATGGAACCAAATAGGGGAAATTAAAGAAAAATAAGGGGTACTTGTAAAATAACCTTCTACTTCGCTGCGACAACATAAAATACTGTACAGGCATACTTTTGATGAACCTTGATTTCCATCGAAATATTCTCTCATCGTAAGTGCACGTGAAAGCTCTTCATATCCAATATGTTTTATGTGATTATTACCCTCCTTGACTACTTTCTTGATAGCTACCATAAGAATTACGTTCGCTCGATTTACGCTGCTCTAAGTCCAATTCGATTGTTTTATCATGTAATCAAGTTTTATAGCTACTCCATGCGATCTTTAAAATCTGAATTGTAATCGTAAAATTTATGTTACACAATTGAATTCACATGCTTCAAATGGCCATGTGATAGCTTTGTGAGGCACACATTTCTGCTAAGGAATACTATTTTTTGTGTTTCCCGAATTTCCTAATTTGAGCTGAGTGCAATTTCAGATTCGTTTTTTATTCCTAAAAGAGGTGCCAAATTGTTATGCTCACAATTAACTACTGAAAGTAAGATATTATGCATATTCTTGCCCAGCTTCATCGATTTACGTCAAATTAAAGATTATGACTTCTAGAACAGGAGTATGGTTCACTCGATCACCGCTAACTTTCGCTTACATCTGAACTAATCACAACAAAATACAAGTCGATAAGACAGTGCACAAAAAAAAAACACAACATCAAACCAAAAACAAGCTACATACACACTTTGAAAATAAACAAATACAAATATTAGACTTGTAATTAGACACAACAATTATCAATTACCCGTTCTGAGCTCTTCAATCCAAACACCAGAGCCACGGAGGTGGCTAAAACCAGTACAACTCCGACTGTAACCGAGGTAATAATGCACTTCCTGTCGCATCTCATTGTTACAGTTTGCCAAAACGATAGTTTTGTCGACACTCGCGAAACGAACTTTTTATGTTGAGGTAGAAGCGTTAAAGCAGACGTTCAAACTTAACGGAATGATCTAACTACAAACCGAATCAATTGACAATAGTCGATTCTTCAGCTGTTTAGTTGCTGCGACCTTTCCTAACACGCGGTTCGCAAGGCTACTACTAACCGACAAAACAATTTTTTTCGCAACAAATTGCCAGCTGCTGGAAAGTTCACCTGAGAGTCGTTATCACGGTTATCATGCATATAAAAAAAAACTTTGATACTTTGATACAAGTGTCATTAAAGATTTCTGATCGAAAACTAACTACATGGCTCTTATCATTGAGGAACATTGCTGTAGAGATCAGATAAGTTTGTAGTAGGCGATCGATTGATTATTGGCGTGGTAATATGAATAGACTGCAATTCGACGAAATGTTCAGCCTTAGCTATGTTACTTAGTATTCTAAACAGTGTATCGCCTTCAGATTTGAATAACGTATGTATGCGTAATTTTAAGTTTGGAACAATACATGTAGTAAAATTAATATTTTTAGTATTCATTTTCAATGAGAGAATGGTGACTAGATAATATGCGTCGTATTTGCCTGCAGAATCTAAAATACAGGTTTGGGAGATGCTGATAGAATTGGCAGAAGCTTAACTACCTTGACTTGCAGTCATTGGGGCTAATAACTTTGAAAGTCCGGAAATGGAATTGTTTGTCTGCGCCATAAAGCTTGAGATATTCCTCGTGACTACAATACCACCTACCAATAGCTGAACCTACGTTGTTGAGGCATAGCCTCTATTTACTCGCTGCCTGTTCCCAAGGGATGTTACAAATTTTTACAATGGCCTTGGAATGATAGACCTTAAAATTTACCATAGATTTACTAGCCGTGAAGGAGATTTTTCTGATAGTTAAATTTTAGCTTCTATTGGGTTCAAAAATTCTTTCTTTCGAGAAATGTGGGCCAAAAAACTTCAAAAAATTAAATATTGAAACTCGTAAAATTGTACTATTGGATTGTTTGTCTAAAATATCGGAAGTTTGAGAGGTCATGTTTAAACAAACCTAATAAATTTTTACTGAGCTAAAAAATATTACCTTTCCGATTTTAGTGATGGCAAACTTGGTTAGTCGAGTAAGTAGAATACACTGATCAGAATAAATAGGCTACATAAAAGATTAGGGGAAATCATACTTAAAGTTTATTCCCTGGATTTAAAAATGGTGAGTAATACTTTAGGTAGAAAAGGGGACATTTTAGACATTGTAGGAAATGCACACAGGGCCTTTAAATGTGAGAAGGATGAAAGAAGAAAATTCTCACAAGGAAACTGAAGGAGCTAATGAAAGGAAAGGATACCATGGAAAAGAAAAGAAAGCCGTAGAGACTATCCCCAACAATGTCGTAAATAAGTCCACGGTCCAATTCACAAGAGCAAATAGAGCTGCTTAATCAGGGTCTGAATTTTGCTGTCATGAAACAACGTTTCCAACAGAAGACTTGGTAGTAGGCATCGAAGCAGCAGTAAAAAGCCTTTCCAAAGAGGTAAAAGCACAGATTAGAGGTAATGTCGCGAAACTCATCAGGAAGGAAAACCGTAAGAGGGGGAACACGGGTAAGGCACAAAGAGTGCCTAAAGAATTGGCTACTAAACCGATCTTTTATACCAAGGCAAATGAAGGAAACGCCGTGATCATAATGGACAAAGAAAACTAAGCTATTCCACCTAATACAAGCGAACAGAGGAGAGCTGTGATCAAGGAACTGCTGGAAGTGTGGATAGGTTGGTCACCGGCCGGAAGACTGCTCTGGACAAATTCAGTGCGTATTATGCACGAAGGAGCACGGCGCAAATGGCATTAAGCACCTATTGGGATCGAATGCGTGTGGAGTATTCAGAGACGCACTCGATGCCCAAAAACAGCAGGGAAAGGCTCGAGAGTCCTTAAAGGCAACCTGTAGGGCTGTAGAGCAGCATACGCCCTCCTCAAGCAGCTAGTCTGCGAACATAGAACTCAGATCGTATTGAGAAACGAGCCCTATAAGGGGCGAAACTCCGCCATCTGGTTAGTAGATGCTACGGAGTACACGATCGCTGTCGGGCAGAGGGCCCGCATCGGCAGCCGCGGCTGTGGTAACGGTCACATGTGGGTGACATATAGAGGGAAGGGATTACCTTCGTGAACTGCACCTCAATGCAGGAGTTCGGAGACAAGCTTAGTTCACTGGAGGACTCTTTTCGCGGCATTTTATTTTTATTACTTTTTTCATTTTCCTTTTAAATCGACATTTAATTTTTTTTTTACTTTCCGCATTTTTTATTTTCCTTCCTTGACTATTTTTTTTATTACCCTTCCATGTTCTCAATATATTTTGGTCATTAATTTTTCAGTATTTTCTTAATTTATTCACTTTTTTCCTGAATCTTTTTTTATTATCTTAGTTTGGATATATTTTCTTAATTTTTCGATCATCTGCATAACTATATTTGATATCATTTTCTTTACTATTTTAATTTTTTATATTTTAATGGTTGGTTTTTCATTTACTTATTTGTTTATTTTATTATTTTTTTTTTAGAATAATATTTCAACCCAAAATTATTTAAATATACTTATATAATTATATATTTTTAAATATAAACATGTAAACTGCCGCCAATTCGCCCGTTGCTAACGGAATTCCCGGCTGGGGAGCCTGAAGTCGAGTTTTACCGATTTTTTTCAAATAGATTTGAATGTTTGAATTTATAACAGCTGGTTTTTATTTATATTTCGTTTCAATTTTCATTAAATAGTCAAGCAAAATTTTATATTTTGTTTCTAAACTTTAATGTTTGTAGCATATTTCTAATTTACCTCCTGATCTCCGCTCTGTGATTTCATTAGAAGAAAAATTTGGTAAAAATTCTCTTGAATTATTATATGTTTCTCACTAAGTGTTCGGTCGAAATTTTGGATTTTACAGGAGTTTATTGTTCTGTCGTCCTCTTAGAGTTATCATCGACTTACCCTTTATCTCTCTCAATTGCCATTAGATCAGATAGAAAACAAACCTCAAGGGAACGAGTTTTACAGGATTTTAAATTTTAAAATTAATTTTAAAGGATTCATTGACAAGTTTAATTTTTACTAACAAACTAGAAATGTTTCTTGTTCGCAGCTGTATGTTGCTAACAATATTCCAATGCCAGCACTTCTAATAATATGAGGAAATCACATAATAATATAATAGTTGAGCTTGATTTTTAAATAATTTATAGCACCTGCGATTTTTGTTAATACTCTAGATTATCCGATTCATCCACTGATGTCACTTATTAGGTCCGTTCGCGTACTACGATTAATTGCAATTAATTTCCATGAAGCCGTTTTTGTACTCCGTTTTACTGAAAACTGAAAATTTCCCCTCTTTCAGTAAATTTCAGTAGAATCTGAGCTACTGAAAAATACTGAAAACTGTCAAACGGTTTTTGGCGTAATGCCATTATGAAGGATGAATATTTTTATGGCGATAGTTTATCACCGCTTAGTTCTCCCAAAAACCGACAACTGACGCTTTTGTTTGTCGATTTTCAGGAAATGCAATGAGAGCGTTTTCGTACTTTTCCTGAATTTCCCCCACCACATGATTCAGGAAAATTCAGTGACTTAAAGTACACGAACAGACCTATTTTCTCAGTCAATCAACCGGTAAACAGTCTTATTCGGGAATTCACTTATAATTTTACCTAACCCAAGCCCCAGAATTTGCTTTCGCCGCTAGATGGCAGAATTGAAGCAAACGGGGGAAAAGCCCGAAGTAATAATACCTCAGATACATCGTTCTTAGTTTTAGTTTCGAATTTGCCAAAAAGATTTTGCCCAATCAATTAAAAGCTATACATACAATTTTACCTGATTTATAATAGCCTACATAAATTGCATATTTTCACTATAAATTTTATAAAACTCCAATCTGAGAAACTTGATATAAAAATTTCGTTCTATAAGAGCTACAAATCTAAATTTCGAATTCTCTTAATTTCGTCGCACTATCCATAGCTGAAAATCTTTCTTACGCTCATCTTACTATCAGCTGAATTAAATTCAATACTCACTTCGTGCAAGAGACTTTAAACGGAATGTATGTGAGAGAAGGCAAATAGATACGTACGTGACAGAAAAAGACACACATATACCAGAATCAGTAGGAGAAAATGCCCAAAGACAATTTGTGTCAGTCTGCTGAGTATAATCATTGCGGTTCGTCGTTGGTGGATGTTGCGCTCGTTGTCGGCGAATAAATTCTTTTTCATAAGTTTTCCCATAGTTACAAGTTAACAGTTCTCACAAGAGATTTATTAGTCGCGAATCGACTAATCCGCGAAATCTTTAATTTCGGTACAGTGCCTTAAAATGTGCATTTACATTTGTGTGTGCAAATCGAGTTAAGCGGAAACAAATCAGATAATTTTTGAAAGAATTTGCGAAAGTTGCGATTTTGTGTGTGTGAATCATCCGCGAGTGTCAGAAGTTTGTCAAGTTCTTAGCTCTTCTTCAAAAGGGAGTGTATTCAAGTCGAAGACGACTTTGTCTGATATCGTTATTTGTTTTTTTTACTGTGGAATATCATCTTATTTTGTTGTGAACGCACAGAGAACGGAAGTGGCTGAATCATGATTCATGTCGGCGACAACACATGGAACCTGCGGGTTTTCATCACCGACCTACAGGTGGAAAAAACCCTTCGCGTCAAAGGCGACATGCACATTGGCGGCGTTATGCTGAAACTTGTCGATCCAGGTAAGTCACATACTTGCGTATGTTTCCTTGACTATGAATCAGATCTCGAGAGTCGTTCGCTTCGCTGATGGCAAGATCCTTGACTTGAGTGCGTGAAGGTCAGTTTCTTTCGTCATCAAAATATGTTTTGCTTGGAACTGGTGTTAGTCCGGTCGGAAACGATATTCCTCGGCGCAACAAGAACAGGATAAGCAACAGTTGATTGCGCATGTGTACCGGCTGAATGTGCGAGACGGTGGCGAGAAAGTGAAGAGTTTTCGTGATTTCGCAAAGATTTTGTTCGATAAAAAGTAAAAAATCGGAGAATAAACGCATCTGATACAAATATGAAGTGCATAAGGCAAGTTACAAAGCGAGTAAGCTAAGAAATTTAGCTGCTAATCGAGTAGATACGCAAGAAAAACATCGATGCGATATGTCTCACACATTCAAGGCAGATTCGAAGTCAGAGAAGCGTCTTGAGACAGGGGCTTGTTAATTGGATTTGAAGGCGAGCCGAATTTATTTTTTTTTTGTGTCCGAATAATAATAGAAGTATTTATTACCGAAAACCCGTTATTACTTATAAGTCTATAGAAACATTTTTGATCTTATCCATGAAATTTTTTTTATGCTTCTAAAACAAGTACTTTGTTGCCAAAACCATAATAACATCGTTAGAATATGTTATTGTTGTTGAAATTATGTGGATTGATTTTGCTTGTGATGTAAAAAAGTTTACGGTTGTTCCTTTGAATGGCTGATTTGATGGTTTTGTATGCAGTTAAAATGTCACTTCGAAGCTAGTAAGATGATGTTTAGTTCATTTTTAACTTTTGGAAAATAAGAAAGTTGTTTCAAAATTTGATTTTATTTACATTAAATTATATGATCCTTAAAACACTAGCTAATTTTTACATGAAGCTTTCATCGAATCTTAAGTTTTTTTTCGGTATCTGCCTCTTTTGAATTAGATAATTTTCATCTTATGAGTTAACCTATTTTTGTTCTTATCAACCAAATGATGATCTTCACTGTTGTGATAATCAGGTTAAATCAGGTTAAAGGGTCTCTTCTGCTATTCAGGGGAACAATCGGTGGGTTACTATATCAATTTGACGTTTTCAATTAAGATTCAATCCAATCTTGCCGTAATGGAATCATGTTAGACCTGGTCAAGAAACAAACGTATCAGTGCAGTGGTATTTTTCAATCCTTTTACATACCTAAGACTTAATATATATCTCACCATCTCAAAATATGGTTACATTAATTTCTAGCTTCGTCCTGATATCTTTGATTTATGGATAAACAGGACATGTTTTGATACTTTTTTTGACTATCAAACAGCTTTTTTGGCTATCTTATTCTTCCATTGCAAAATATTACTCATAATTACGTGGATCTCAGACCAAGACGGTACTCGGTAAAGAAAAATCGACGATATTATCGGTGAAGATAGCCAAATTAAGGAGAGATGGGCTCCATACTTTTGAAGAACTCCTTAATCTTGTTCATAGCTCAATAAAGGCGCCCATTCACGAGCAGTCCGTCATTCCAAATAGCTTGAGGCCAGGCCAACTCATGGACTGAAGGAACCAAATTGGATTTCCAATCAATGCAAAGTCGATGGACTCAGTCCATCGGGCTTTTTTTGGCTCGGCAGTGTGTGGAGAAATAGTAGGCCGAGTTTTGACAATCTATAAAGTGGACTGATCGTGTGTGTTGGAGCCTCAGTCCAAACAACGTGGGAGTCTTGTTTCACACGCTACCCTTTGACAAGCTCATTGACTGTTTCTGTGATTATTTTATTTAATCGGAAAATTCAGCATAATGGGTAGCGGTGGCCATGATTTGGGGTGAAATTACTACTGCAACCGCTTGCTGAGTAGGGCAAAGTATCGATGAATCTTTCGTGAGGAGTGATGGCTTGCCTCATATTCGTATCCTTTCGTTTGATCAATGGGGTGACCAGCTGTAGCAGTGTACTATATGTTGTTTCGTTCATTCTTAAATAATTTTGCCAATCAGAAAGCTCAAATGTGATTTCTTTTCCCAAATTTACGTGAATTTTTGTTTCCGTTCGGCAAGCCATCCTTTTTGCCACTTCCTTTTTGGTTTTTGGTTCTTTATGTAGATGCAAGCTGCAATTGCAAACAACTCCTCAATATGCTTCGGAACCATTAATTAATTAAAAATAGTTTTTTCTTCAAGTTTTTATTTTTTTATTTTTCTAAATGAATAACAGAAAATGGAATGGACTGGCTAAATCGGGGCCCTGTCGTAAGTGGCGAGCTAAATTGGACTTAAACCAAACGGATTCAAGCCAAATGAACCCAGGTGGTTTGGACTGCTCATGAATGGGGTCCTTAATATGAGAGCTGATAGATTTCTCTGATTATACCCTAGTGGTAACCCTAAACTAAGGGGCTGGCCTCTCTGCTGTTCAAATTAGCTCTTGAGCGCGTGATAAGGAAGCTGCCTGTCGAAACAAAGGATAAAGTAATTGCACAACAACCCTTACTGGGTCTAGAGGTTGAAGCTAGTAGAGACCTTCTTTCACAAATTTACAAATTAATGTGAACACGAGTTTGGAGTGATAAGTTCTTCGACTCATTTTATCCCTGATTAGCTCAGATATTTATTCAGAGTTTGGTGAACGCCCGAACTTGGATTCGAACCAGAAACCACAAACGCAAGAAGCTAGTACTCTGTACACTAGGCTATTGAAGCTCCGCGAAACAAAAAGGGTACTTTTAATAAATCTAGCCAAATTTTAGCTTACGCGGATGACATCAACATCTTGTTACGTGCTGCCAAAACTGTCAAAAAACTCCTGCTGAGGCTTAACCAAATAGCAAAAGAATCAGGAATGAAAATAAACCTGACGAAAACGAAAATCATGACTCGAACTACAAATAGAACTTCCAATAGGCAAAATGTAGCTCTTGATGGTTATAATTTAAAAAATGTGGACGAATTTATAAAATTGGCAACGAAACTGACAAAAGAAAACGAAGAATACTACTCGCTTATAAAACTGTCAACTCTGTTCTGACTATACACTGAAGTTTCAAGTCTATAAATCAATAATAAGACATGTTTTGTGCTATGGTTGTGAAACATGTAAGCCCTCAAACAAGTTTCTGCAAACATGTTGAACATCTTCGAACGATGAGTCCTTAGGCGAATAATTGGAGCGAAACCGAAGAGCGGCCAATGACGAACAAGGTACAACCACGAGCTGTACAACACATTTGACAATCCCGAGGTCATCACAATCATCAGACTGCGGAAGCTGCAATGGGCTGGTTACGTGCAGCAAATGGACGAGCATCGAGTTCCTAAAAAGGTATTCGAAGGAAAAACCGATGGTCGAAGATCAGTGGGAAAATCACGCGTCTGCTGACGAAGACTACGTATTGCTGCTCTGATTTCACAAATGAAGGACGCGGGCGTTGAACAGAGACAAATGTATGTGTCATCGAAGCCAAAAAGCGAGATGGGCTGTAGTGCTACGAAGACAACGAATTGATGAAAAGGTGGAACTTGAATGTTGCCTTCACGGAGAGAAAAGTGTAATGAAATTATACAAAATTTGCAATTAATTTTATTGCAATAGTAGTAATTTTTTGCCCCATTACCTTTGTAATCAATTGCACTACACATTTTACTACTTTGTTGTGAATTATGTATACATGTCTCCACTACAGCGCAATGAACATGTGTGAGTTGTAGTATGTAGTGGAATTGACTATTATTTGAAGGAAAATAGTAAATTTTCATCAAATTTGTAATAACATTCATGTTTTCACATCGAATTTTCGGAATAGTAAATTTTATTATCCACTGTAGTAAAAATCATTGCCGAAATTTCTCTCCGTGTTGTTTGTCTATAGCAGCTGGACTCTATTTTTAGTATTGAAGTATCACATCCATGTTTATAAAAGTCCACTATATCCATAAGTTTGATATTTTTACCTGTCTATCGAGCGCAGGGTAGAATAAAAGCATTGAAAAAAAAACAACAAATCTTAACCCAGCGATCTTGCTGGGGTTGGTTAATCTGTGCGGTATAACAGTTTCAGTAAAAGGTCATAGGTTCACAATCGAATTTGAATATGAGCTGAATCGCATGAAGCTGCTGATGCAACCGCTGCTTATAACGGTACCATCAACCGCTGACGGCTCAGAGACTAGCAGTTCGATTAAATTTAAACAAAAATTTGAAACCATTTAGATCAAAATAGCTAGAAACTTCCTGCTGAGTTAGTGCTACATGTCATGATTTTTGCTTTATAACATTCAGTTTATAAAATGGGCTGTTAAAACAACAATTGATTGATTGCAGCAACTTAAGTGAATTCAGTAACCTATATAATGAACCCTGAGGGCATTTGGACTAGTTCGAGTGCAGATACTCTAAAGATTCTTATGGACGCACATTTCCCGGGTAATTATTGCCCTATAGAGACAGTGCACCAAACGGAACTAAATTACGGTAGAGAGCCGCCTTTCAGAATATCAAACTCACAGCTGAGGTGGGCTATTAACTCCTTTGAGCCGTTTAAGTCCCCGGGCCCTGATGGCGTGCTTGCGGCTGACGTTCAGCAGTCCATAGAAGTATCGCTACCATGGCTCAATTTATAACGCTTGCCTACGCTTCTCGTATGTTCCCACCAACTGGCGGGAAACTAGAGTTGTGTTTATTCCGAAAGCAGGAAAAGTCTCTCATGTTAAGCCAAAGGACTATCGTCCAATAAATCTTAACTCAGTCCTGCTTAAGATTTTGGAAAGGATCATTGATTACCATATTAAAAGATCAATCGATCCTATGTTGATCTCGCAGTCACAGCACGGCTATACCAAAGGCAAGTCTGTGGAGTCTTATTGAGCAAGTTGAGAAATCTCTTGCTCTTAAGGATTATACGCTTGCCGCCTTCTTGGACATCGAGGGGGCCTTCAACAACGTAAATTCTAACGCTATTGTTGAGACTCTCTCGGTGCTGCATGTGGACGAGCGGCTGATTGCTTTTATTGTACAGCTTCTCAAAAGTAGAGTGGCTATCTCTTCCCTGGGGAGTGCCAGCGTAAGACGAGGAATCAGTATGGGCACACCTCAGAGTGGGGTCCTCTCTCCCCTGCTGTGGAACATCACGGTGAATACTCTTCTAATGAAGCTGGACTCTCGAGGATGCTAGGAGGTCCTGGGCAAATGAATCATCCTGTGCAATAGCAAGGCAGTCCTGGGTATCCATGGCACCAGGCAGCTTTTAGGCTTAACTCGAAGTGCTCTACGCTGCACTGTTGGAGTTCTTACGGGTCACTGCCTCATAGAACGACATGCACAACGATTGGGAGTGCAGTTTAACGATTTCTGTCGGAGTTGTGGCTCTGAGGATGAAGAGGAATCCGTCCTCCACCTCTTGTGTCACTGCCCGGCGCTGGCAAGGAGAAGGTTGGTGGCAATTGGTGCCCCCTTTCTCTCAAACCTGACTGAGTTGTCCCTGGTTAATCTAAAGGGGATAACGCGATTTGTTAAGGGAAGCAGATGGTTTCCCGAATTCAGTGAGTAGGAGAAAGTCACAAATTATTGTGATCACAACGGGTCTCTTTGGGGCCTATGTGTGCCGGTCGGCAGACCTCTGTGGACCGGCAGCCACTTTAACCTAACCTAACCTATTGTTTTTCAAGCTGAAGAAGCAAAGGCATCAAACATTAGTGGGGTTTATTTCTTCTGATCTAAATCGATTCATATCTTATATTTTGCCAAGATATAAAAAGGCAAAACCCCTTGAATGATAATATTTATTTAAAAAGAAACAACTTTAAATCGATTTTGGATAGAATATATTAAATATTTACCCCTGAAATGAGTATCCTCAATATGATGAAAACAGTTCTAGCGCTTTAGAATCGCCAGAAATACTGCCTATCGAATATACAAGAATTATATTATTTGTGCCGCAACATCAGATCATTCCACATGAAAATAGAAGGCAATACTATATTGATTCTGATCTTTTAACCCTCGCCACTTGTTCATCGATTTTTTGCTTCAAATTCAATGTTGGATATTCAAAATAGCAGAAATGCGATAAAAAAAAACTGATTTGAGGAGCATGTACGAAATCGACTAGTAATAAGCTCTTTCTTTTTTTCGAAAAAAAAACATTAGGCCCCTCTTGTGGTTATATATTTGAACTATCCGCCCTTAGTATATCTATTTCCTTATATTGGTTATTGTTGTGCTAAAACTTCATCGTATAATCTAGTAATGATTTCAGAAATTTCTAAATTGGAAACTAGAAAAATAAGTAGCATCCTAAATCGTCTCGAATGTGCTGCCTCGCCTCAACATTATGTTGTATCTTGGCATAGTCTGATTAGGTCAGCTTCATCTTTAAAGCGTTCAATGGTCCTATATAGATACAGTTCTTTCTCCTTGTCAAATTCTTAAGTATGCGGCTGCGATGTGTTCATGGAGAATTAATATACGTAGTCTTTCTTTTTTTTGGGGCAGACCCATATCATTTTCAAAAAACTAACCTTAGCCACACAGAACTATCAAAGCGGTAAACCAGCATTAGTCGGGGGTAGACTAGATAATAGATCATTGGAGTGAACGAAGGTGTCTGTATGGACATCTTCAAGGTCGACCCGCTTCAAGGCTATTCAATTTATTTGATCGTTGATGGGTTTCCTCCCTTGGACTTTGATCCAAACTGTTAACCCCTGCCTCATTTTCACATCATTTTTGAAACGGTAACTTTTTACAATGTTTACATTCTTCAAAAATCACGTATGGGTGTCGAAGTTATAAATGCGTGACTGAGTCATAGCTTAAGAACTACATATAGCTAGGAAAGTACGTGAATTGCGAAACAATTGCGAGAAGTAGATAGCAATATCTAAGTCCAAGTTGGAAAAAGACACAAAGTACCCCGCCAAGCAACCCTGCTACGATCAAATACGTTTCTCCTTCCCACAAGGCAATTCACATGTGCTTTGCCTAAGAGACTATTTTAACGAATGGCGACTTATGCAATATTGATTTTCTTAAAGTATTTTCTGAGCATTAAAATGGTAAGCGATTAGGTAGTTTACGCGGAATACTACTTTCGATACCATATGGCGAGTAAAAGGAATACCTCCGACACTTTTATGCAACCCAATACAGGGAATTTCGTTTGCTGCCAGTGAATGTTCGCTGCGCTTACTGTTTCTTGATGGGATTATTCGCACGCCAACACACTCTCACCTATCAGCTCACACGGATATATATATTCTCACCTGTCGTTTGACAGTATATTTTCTCACTTTCGCATGTGATACAGTGAACATATTTTGGTTTTATCTCTTTTTACGTGACAGCTGATGGTAAATCCTTCACTCCCTGCCAATCTCATCCATCATTAAATCACGTACTTTCAGCCCCCTGACTGAGTGATTACTGATATTTCTCAAATAAATCACCCCTTTCCTACTCTAGTTCCCATTTTTCTAATCTCTCGCCCGCAAGCAACTATTCGCGGACCCCTGACCATTGCCCATATGTAACCAGTGAATATGTCGAATACGATTCATCTAGAAGTTAACTGTTGTCGCCTCGAAGACGTGAGACGTAGGTGCGTTCCGAAGTCTTCTGTGTGTTGAACTAATATGAATTTTGCGCAGGCGCACAATACTCAGCACATGTCGAATATAATAGCGCTCTTCCGATCGCCGCACATAAAGCGTCTTTTCAGTATCTTCGTCTTGACGGAGTACTGTACTCAGTTTCGATTACGCACCTTATCTATACATATGCAAACTGAAGACATCAACAAGCTCCCAACAACATGTGTACCGTCAACGATGACGACAATGACGACGTCTTCAAGACACTGCGAGTTCGGCCCATTGAAAGAAAGCCAACTACGAGGGCAATCCGCTGCGGATACCTTCTGGTGAAGAAAACATATCGAGGACTCCTTGTACATGGAACTACATGATGTTTGCAGTGTTGGGATTGTTCTTTTTACGGATCTTTGGCCATCGTGCACCTGAAGCAACGCTGTTTGTTTGTGTTTCAGTTTTTTGACCGGAACTTGATTCAATGCATTTTTTTTTTCGATTCCTGGAAGGGTTGAGCGCCCTTAGATATATCACAGGTATGCAGAGATTATCTGTAATTGCGCTTCCTTCCGCCGTTTTTTTTTGGCGAGTGTTTGTTGCTGTTTGTTGGAAATTGGAGTCGACTTAAGCGACTGACTAATTAGCCATAAATTGTCTCTTGAACCGGATATGTAAATGAGTTTTTCGAGGAAGGAACTGTCTACGTTCGATTATGTCTTCGAATACGGTCAGGTTTTTTTATGGTAGGCCTGATAATTATGATTTTGGTGGTACTTTAAGAATTTTTCGACGGAAGAGCAGAAATACCTGTGATGTTTTATTCTAGCATACAAATCTATGAAAAAAACCTGTCGAAATTTCATTAAAATATTAATATTTTTTTAGTAATTCAATTGATAGATTCTGAAGAGTATAGTCAAATGACTTTTGGAAGTTTCATTTTATTTAATTTATTTAATTCGAATTAAACCAGCCAATAAATTTGAGCTTCAATAAAGTGCAGAGGACCAGAAATAGACCACTGTGAAAATGATTGAAAGTAAACTGAAGAAAGGTTTGTTTTTTATAGCTTGTTTATCGTTACATTATCGGTATAAAAAGAAAGCCAAAAATGAAGTCTGCCGAAACATAATTACTTGTCGAGTTTATGCAAGACTAAGCTGTATCGAAACCTTTCAAAAAGTATATCTATAGAACGTCGAATTATTGCTGCTGATCACAGGCAAGCGTGAATTTGTTCGAAATGGCAACAGTACGGTAATAAAAACCAAGCAAAAGGTTTTTAACGTCTAATGCTTCGGAAGAGGGTCAAACAAAATAAAGTGAGGGAAGCAAAAAAAAAAGATCAGAAAAAATACAATTGAAAAAGAGTTACAAACGTCTGAAAAAAGAACCGATGTATTTTTCCTTTTTAACTAAAAAAGAATAGTATTGGTAGAAAAAATCGTTGACTTAAATATGTCATTCTTTACAAATATTTCGTTTTCTATTTTCTAAATCTTCAAATTTAAGTCCGTCTCTTGTTGTTTTTCAACATTTGAATATTATCCTGTCTAGGACTTTGGGGCTTTTTAAGACTCATCAAATTTTTTGGACCTCAAAACAATTTCATCGATTTTTTTCGTGTTATGGAATCAATAATTGATTTTCTAATTATACTCCTAGATTGATCTTTTTAATAGTTCTGTAAAAGTTTTTTGAATGCCGTTGATCTTCAGGCATCTCACTATCTTCGATAGCTAAAATCTCGCTCATATTGACAGTCTGTTACGTAAGAGCGCGGTCACTTTTAAATTATAACAACAATAGATTTTTTAAAAATTCGCACATTTATTGTTTAATTGGTAGTCAATACTCAATGCAAATACCTTAGTAGCAAGTCTAATCTCCTCCGGTATCAATTATGACCTGACGCCGACGGGGCATGCTTTCCAGGAGGTTTTCGGCATATTCTTTTGGAGAAGAACTCCAAATTTTACGAATTTGTCGAGAAAGTTGATATAAATTACATGGCCTGCGTTTGCAAAGTTGCATTTTTATTAAAGCCGACATATTTGCTATTGAATTTGCATCCGGTGTCTGAGGGTGACAACCCCATTTCGCACTTCCCACTCGCTACACGCTCGACTTCGATGTTTTGGGTCGTTGCCTTCTTGATGGATCCAGCTCTCATTTTTTCTGATGAACCATTGCTTGGCAGATGGTAACAAAGCCTTTTGATAGATTTTGTTCATTTTTTCGGCATTCAAATTGTCTGTAAATAAGAACAAACTTCTGAAACCCTCTTTTGAAAAGCACCCCCAAACATGGACCTTGACGGGGCGTTTAACAGTCCGTTTGAGCAGTCTACTACACTGAGAAAACACATGGCGCCAGACTATACTGTATGATGTGTTTTTTCAGTGCATCTGAAGATGATCCAGTTCGCATCCAACAAAAGGCCACGAGCCTTCTCAGTTCTGAGCACCTGGAGGTAGAGCAGTTGATGTTAGGTAATGGAATTCCCGAGGGATAAATGACATCAAAGCCCATACCCTCTCTTATACTCAAGAAGCTTGCTGTCATTTATACATTTCCTCACACAGTATGGCTGCGAGTTATAATTGTAGTGCCTTGAACCATATTATATGGCTCATGGCAGTATGTAATATGGCGTGTGGGGCTATAATTTCTGCGCCATGTAATTATGGCGCTGGGAGCCATACTGCATGGCTTAATGTACTATGTACATAGCGTGTGGGACCATAAATCCTGCGCCATGTTACATGGGACCACGCGCTATGTAGATTCTGACATTATGGCGCTGGGAGCCATATTGCATGGCTCAGAGTACTAAGTACATGGCGTATGGGACCATAAATAATGCGCTATGTTACATGGCTCTGGGCGCTATGTGAATTTTTTTCAGTGTAGTGGAGGTTATCCAGGCGTGTTTGATTCTCTGAAATACTCAAAAGGAAGATTCATCAGAAAACATCACGTTGCTCCAATCGGGGTCCAAGTTTTCCTTCGCCCATGCCACACGTTTTTCAACTTGTTTTCCACTTAACATTGGCTTTTCCAAAGTACTCCGATATTTCACTTTATTTGCAAGCAAATGCCTACGATCGTTCCGTATAATACGTCGACACTTTTTGCTTTCAATTTTACAGCACCTTCACGTAGAGTCAAAGTTGGATCTTACGAAAACACTGCGAGAATCTTTTTTTCGTCCTTTTTTTTTCACTTAGCTTGCACTCCCGCGATTAGGAAAATTATCAACATTACCGACCTTTTTATAGCGATTCACCCACTTGTTTACGAACTGCTACGACTTATCCATGTATTTCGCAGCAGCTGCTTGCGTTAATTTAGGTCATTTTTCATGCGAACATAAAAAAATTGGCTCGAAGCGGAACGCGTAGGCTACATTCATTTCGAAAAACGATTCGAAGAACGACTGCATTCGTCTAACAGCTGATTCCTTCCATAAAGCATGGACGACTGAGGTACCGTCTATGTCATAGAAAAAGAAATAGATCGCTACGATTTTTTTTCTACATGTAACAGTAACCACGCTCTTACGTAACAGACTGTAATTGATTATGCACCATAAAAAAAATCGAGGCAAAGCTGGTGGATCTTTCTTAATGTATGACAAAGAATTTTGGCACACCAAATAACTATTGTTATTGAGTGCATTGTTAGAAAAACTAGGTTTTTCTGACTTTGTTCCTACACCCTTAGTCAGACCTCTCGTTTTGTCTTCAATGGCTGTGCTTCCTCCCTTGTCTATGCTTCTTCTGGCCTTTCTCAAGATTGCATCTTTGACCCCCTCATATTCTTTTTGGCGTCAAGTTTTATTCTCTTTTATAGGCAGACAACCATACCATTTTTTAGATTTACAGTTAGTATCACAAGAGCGTGTGGGCAGCGAAAAAATCCATGAATATATCCAATCTATAGTACAAAGGCTAATGCGCGTTGTAATAGGAAGATGTCCAATCGCCACCGTTTTTCAATAAAGGTTGACACCGAAAATGTCTAGGCTGCTAAAGCTTCATGGCTGCCTAGACATTTTCGATCGGTTCATGTCTGGTGACTGTGCAGATCAGCTCATTGTCGTAAACAGTAAACAGAAAAAGCATATTAAATCCTTGTTTACTGATGTCCCTCCCTCAAATGTGGGCATTGGCAGGATGTTTAACGATGCGCTGGATATGTAGTATTCTTCGAATTGACCAAGCTCGCCTGAACTACTCCTTCCTTAAAATCAATGATTTTTGAAAAATCGCGTTCGATATTCGCCCACTGTACTCGTTGTTTAGTGTGTCTTTCGGTCAAAAGAGCAGTATTTACTTATCCGTAGCCTGAGGCACTTAGTTGTCTATTTACCCTTTGGCATCAATGAATTGTGTTCTCGACGTAACGTTTTAGTAAGATATTGTTCGAAAATCGCAACGATGACCCTGTGGTCGGCTTCGGCAGTAGATTTTTTTAAGCCTCTTTCAGATAAATCGTCCACCATTTTTGTTTCATTTGACCGATCAGTCCACTTGCGAATGAACTGGTTCGACTTTCTAATACCGCGTTTACACACATGGCAAATGTTGGCGAGCCGAGTGTGTAAATGGTCCCCTTGTTTATTCTCGGCTGTTTTTTTTTACATATGAAGATATGGAGGGAAATAATTTCACAAGTTCCTCGACGAAACGTTCGCCATATGTGTAAACTAGGCATAAAGTATCGGACTGCAGCAGCTATTGACATTTTTAGCCATTTAGGGTGTAAACACAAGAAAACAAATTGGAATTGTTTTTGCGGGATGATTAAAATTGAACAACTTTTTATTAACATTAAAAATTTTAATCTACATTGAAAATTCTATTTTGACAAAGTGGTTTCGAAAGTATGCACTGCTTCTCATCAAACACCAACAGACAGTGTCAAAACTGATCCAGAGAAAAAAAGAGGCCAGCACCGAGTAGCAACCTTAAGCTATGTAGTTTTCTGGGGCTAGGTACCAAATAGATGGTAAAGAAAAACCCATATTGTACTTCAGTCGAATTCTCTCAAAAGGACTACTCAAAAGAACTACTGTGTAACCAGGAAAAAACTACTGGCTATAATGGCACTAAGAAGCAATTCCACAAGTATTTATATGGGCAAAAACTCGTTCTTCGAACTGATCACGCTTCGCTGAGGTGGCTTCTACACTTCAAAAATCCCTAAAGGCAAGTCGCTAGATGGATCGAAAGACTATAATCCTACAACTATGAGATAGAGGATGGGTACATGAGAATGCTGATGCGTTGTATCGTCGTCTCTGTTCAACCAACTGCAGGCAATACACGGGACGTCCGGAGTGGGAGGGTATATCAGAGCATGGCGTTGTCGTGAAAAGTTATTGGGCCCAATGGACCTCTCTGCAGATTGAAGATGACATGCTAAAGCGAAAGTGAGAAGTGGTGGACGGTAAATCATACAGGATGCAAATTGTTCTTCCAAAAATCCGAGTAAAAGAGGTACTACAGAAGATGCACGAAGTAACGACGGTAGGCCACCAGGGAGGCGCTCGAGAAAGCGTAGAGGGTTGGTGCCGAAGAAGTATAATCTGCGCTTCCGTCAAAAGCCCAAAAAGAAAAACAAGAGGACAGCTGCAAGGCTGCAAACCTGCAAACCTGCAAAGTAGGAATACCGTTCCAAAGATTTGCTGTGGACAACGCCGGACCTTTCCCTGGCGATATCGGTATACTCTGGTCGTGGCCGATTATTTCAGTAAATGGCCACAAGTATACCCCATTCCGAAACCAAGAGGCGATTCTCTTCTGGAATTTTACCTTTGTCTCTCCCTGTTCAACTTCATTAACAATGTCCGAGATCCTCCTTAAGTTAGTTTGGACTTTATAGTTGTTTTATAGGAGTCTATGGTTTTATGTTTTCCGATTTCGTAGTTCCTAAAATTGCTTAGATTTTTCATGAAGTAACTAAACTTCACATTTGGTCAGAATAAGTTTGCTACCCACTTTACGCTACTTAATTAGTTGCGAGCAAAATATTTATCTTCGAATTCGCAGTAGTGAAAGAAACTGTTCAGAATTATTAAACTTCTTACTGATGAAATGAAAGCCAATCATCATGCACTCGAAACGACAAACAGTTCAATTCTAAAACGATAGCGACAACAACAACAAAAAACGAATTCTTCCGACAGTCATCATTTTATCAACTTGGAATTTTTCTTACATGACGTTGCACTTGAAGTCACAAAACATCTCCACCACACAAGCAACGCACAATCGCTTCGAAAATGTGCATGCATCTTTTTTTGATAACAACAATCACTTCAATCCAAGTATGTATCGCAAAGCAAAGCAACGCAACTAGCAGCTAATATTCGCTCGGCGTGACATCGAATTGTTGTTTTGTTTATGATATATACGTACTTTTGTTTTCCCTCTGTGTTCGCATTGTTCGCGGCAACAGGCTTCGAATCGAAATCATACAGAAAGTACTGAAAATACTGAAAACGTTGAAAGCATTCCACTTGACGCTGCTTTGTATATCTAGCTATAAAGTACTAAGTAGTGCACTTGCTGTGGGACTGGGAAAGGGAATTAAGTACTACTGTCACGAGTTATTCCATGATAAAAAGACATTTAGCCGAAGTGGATTTTTGACGGTATCTGTCGCGATGAAGTATTTTGAGTTGGAGTAGGTCTGGAATTGATTGAAGAGTATTGTGTGACTTTCGCATTTTGCACGAAAACGCAATTATGAGATAGTTCGAGTGGGTTATGGCAAAATCCTGGCGAATGTGAGTTTATGCGAAGCAGTGGGAAGTAGATTTTCGTTCGTAGGCTTTAAATTCCTACGCATTTTTCCATTTACGAATAATAGTTTGAATATCATATATTTTTGTCAAAAAAGATTATATCTAATCGCATCTTAAAATATTAGTTATGCAATTTGTTAGGAGTTGGGGAGAAAAAAAAATATGTTTAAAAAAATTAACTTCGTCCTATTTTTTCGTCTATCGTCATTCTTCTCCTACATATTATATTCAAACGTATTTGTCGAGTTGTCTTCAATGCCTGTACCAACTTATTTACTTTTCTACCATTGGTGACCCAAAAAGTTAAAATCTTGGTCCACTTTTGTTCGTATTATTTTTCAATGACTTTTCTGTTTTATCTTGATACGAAAAAAAAAAATTAAAATCCCATTGAGATAACTCTTTACGGAGAAATCATAAAGGCTAAATAACAGATTCTTTTTTCAAATCTATCTGCGCTTTTAAAAGAAAAATATCTCGAATCCTGTGACGTTAAAGTTTTAAAAATTTCTGTTCAATTGTCGTGCCATCTGTTTTAGTTTTTGTTTGTCTTCACAATTTTTAATTTCCACCTACGTAATTTATTGTTTTAATTTGTAGGCTTCTATAATTTAATTGGAAATTTCAGCGCAAAATTAAGATGCATATAAATATACTGGAGGTGTCTTGTTTTTCAAAATTTTCCTTGACTAATAGCACTCTAGCGATTTCCACTACGTAGCGATTTCCACTTCCACCATCCAGGATCTTCTGTATGATAAAAATTGACAATTCGGAGATGGAAAGCCAAGTTGAGTTGAGTTGTTGAGTTTAATAATAATAAATCAAAATTCAAAAACAAAAAATCCAAAAACTATGGGCGGTAAGAAATAAATGAAAATTAAATGAGGCGGAGACTGATATTGGCTTTACAATGTGATATATTTCGTTTCCATAGAAAAGTTTGGGATTCTCAGATATAACCTCTGATGTGTAACTATTGAAAGGAAGGGGACCAAAGTGGCTGCCTTGAGGTACACCATTGTTTAATTTTTGCAGAAATCAATCCCTGGAATCACGTCAATTGCAATCGTTCACGGAGATAAAGGCTTTGGTTACTGAGTGGAGATCTTGCAATTAGGAACTTCTGTAGCGTAGGCGATAGGATAGAAGGGTCAACTCCGTCGAATGCTGTGTATATCTCGTCGATTTCAGAATCTACACAATGCAGCAAAAGCTATTACAAACCAATTTCAAGTAGTTGTGCTTAATGGGTATTTTGTCTAGGTTCAAGGCAAGCTAGGTAAAAAGAAGTTTATCGAATGATTTTACTGAAGACTTTGGCAATGGAGCTTCGAATGAAAATATCGTTATAATTTTTAGCCTATCGTCTTCTGCTATTTCCGAGCAATGATACAACATTAGAAGATTTCCAGTCAGATGAAAAAATCTCGATCAGAATGACATGATGGGTTGTAAACTTCTAAAAAATGGTCACAAATTTAGCGCTTGTTAGAGATGGCGTAGACAGTGAAGATAGTAAATGCAAAACTTTTAAATTGCGAAATATCTTTCTTTTTCAACATCGACTCACATCGATTTTAGTCATTGTGAAGATATTTAGGGCACACAAAGAAAGGAACTTTCTTAGTATATAGAAAATTGAATGCTGAAAAGCAAAATTATCCCGCGACAACCCAGGGTCATGGGCAGTGGAAATGGTAGGGAATCCATTTTCATAATCGAAACTTTAAGAGTGTAAGTGATAAGTTTCACGCCTCACTTTGATCCTGATTTGACTCATATACTTACTCATAGCCAGATTAACTCAAAGCTCGATGTGCGGTCGCCCGTCCGTGCCTGGATTCGAACCAGTGCTCTACCCAGTAGGCTACAAGAGCTAAAATAGTATGCTAATCACATAATTTATTGAAAAATTACGTCCAAGATCGATTAAAAATGGGGATATAAAACGAGGGACTGAACTAAGTCAGTTCAAACGCAGCGTGGAATTACCAAATAAAATTTATCTTGGTCCATAATGTATGTTAGGGTCGGCAGAAAGTATCATTTTGATTGAAAAATTTAATATCTAGTATATTTGAGAATATTTCTTTTTTTTAGCACTAAACTTGGGAAATAATAACATGGAAAAATGTTTGATTGCAGAGCGAACGAAAATGGTGGCAATATTTTTGGAAAATGGCCGCTCAGTAATTGTGACTCAATGCGTACAGACAATTTCATAGAGTTCTCAGTGCTCTTATCCTACAGCTCGCATAATTCGTTCTACGGTGGTTAAATTGGAGCAAAATGGGAGCAAAATCACTCGAAGATTTAGAGGCAGGGCAAATGTAACGATCAATGAATATTGGCACAGAGCATTGCTGCAGAACTTCCTCTTTTCACTCTTGCAATCGGACAGCAAAAAAGGCATTTGGTTCTAGCAAGATGGTAGTACTGCACCCCACATTGCTCGCAAAACGATAAGTGAACAGTTTCTAAACTCGGACTGTGACTTGAGGTGCTCGCCGCGATCGCCTGATCTGTCGACTCCAGACATTTTTCTGTGGGGGCTACCTGTAGGAGAAAGTCTATATTAATAAATCCCGGTCTGTACAGGGTGTAAGAGATAATATTCGAGTAGAAATTGCGCTAATTACAAAGGTCACAGTGACGAATAACGTAATGAAAAATGACGAATAATGCAATGAAAAGATATAACAAGTGCATAACCTCTAATGGTGCACACTTGACCGACATAATTTTTCACACTTAATGCAAAAATATAACATCGAGTAAATATTAATCCGTTATAATCTTTTTGTGGTTTTCATCACATCCTCCCATCACTTTCTCACATCACTTGCATCACATTTATTCTACGGACAAGGAAAGTTGTATTCATACATATATACAACGCATTCAGTAAGCATAACCGTTCTGTAACTTCATTCCTTGTGATTTCGTTAACTCGGTGAGTCTGCTGCTCACTATGCTTTCAATCGCTGTGATTTCGCTGGCTGTGACTTCACTGTTTTTTTTTTGCTTTGATTTTCAGTTGTGATTTCGGTTTTGGTGCTTTCGTCTGCTCAGATTTTGTTCACTAACATTCCGCTTTTTGTAGTTCCGTATACTGTGATTTTGAACATTTAGACACTGCTGCTACCAGTGATTTTTCATTTACCTTGCAAAATATCAGTGGTTGATCTATCGGCCCAACACTACAGTCAATTAAAACTCATAGTCAAATATGTTTTGAACCAGTGCTGCCACCTTTGCGTACACTTTTTATTTCTGTTTTAATCATAATTTAAGGGGTAACACCTATGTAGAAATTTCAAAAAAATCTATTTGTTTGTTTTTGCTAAAATGGCAGGGAAACATGTCTAGAATAACGTCTTAAGTTATTTTCAAAAATAAAACTTTTTTTCCGAGCTATGAGCATAAACGTTGGACGCCCCATCGTGCGGTCGGGGCCTATGCGGCGCGCGTACGGCACGCTCTGCTCCAAAGTCCTTATACCTACCACAGGTATCCGTTAGCGACTTTTCTCATTAGTAAATTACCATTCAGTATGACAGGTAGTAGACCAACATTTGCCACAAAAAAGGCAATAAATCCACAAAGCGAAAACGAGAAACGTGAAAGAGCCGCCCTTTGTTTTCAAACTTTAAATGCGTTTTTCTCGAAACTACATTTTTTGACACGGCCCGCACGATTATTCAGCCAATTTGTATCCGATCAATTTGAAATTTTGGTGCAAGCTTCACAACATCATTTTCTAGGGAAGTACGTAAGATTTTGCTGATAAATTGAAAATTTTCATTTTTACGGCTGATTTTGTACGATTTCTGTTACCAAAAAATTTTTTTTTTTGGAAAACCGTACGCCAATCTTTCAAAATTCAATATTTTTGAAAACCCGTACGTACTTCCCTTGCTTTTAGTTCAAACTTTAAGAAAAATTTTGATTTTTGTGTTTCAGACCATTTGCGACGACGAAAAGTTGCGGGCCGTTGAGGCATTTTTGAAAAATCGTCTGATGCTCGCAGCCTGGTACAGCCACCATTTTGTATTTTAGGACGTTGTAAAAATTAATTTGTATACTTCAAAACATGTGTAATAAGGCCATGTAATTATTTTTTCAATCAAAAAAAATGCAAAAAATCACCCTCGAAAACAGCGTTCCACATAGGTGTTACCCCTTAAACATGTATAATTGTCATAAATCAAATTTTTTACATTATCTTCTACTGAGGGACTCATTTTTTTGAGTGGACTCTATTACTGTGACTGTAGACTCTATTGGAAATCGAGACTATGGAATTTACCAGAAATTGAGATCAGAGAATGGTTACATTTTGTGAAAGCAGGTCTAATGTGCAACATGCAAAATGTACAAATAAAATGGAATTTCATTCCCTTCGCTCCCTAAACAGTTGTTTTCTTTTTTACGCAACTCGAACACTAAAAACAAACCGTGAAAACACCTAAGCAATATTGCATGTAACTACATATATTCATTAAGTTACATTACAGCCGTGACTAATTTGTACTAAATCACATCTACGATTCAATCAACGCGAGAAAAAGCTATCTTTACACAAATCTAGAGATTTCAATAGCATCCAAACGACCATAAAATACGATTGCGTTGTGTATTACGCCTTGCACAAGTCTAAAGCAGGTGACAGAATAAATTGAAAACTTTTATTACTCATCTTCTTTTGCATTTCAATCCTTCTCCCCACAACTCTAAAGCCATACACCTTGTTACTATTTAGTGTCACACATGGTCGTATGGTTACTTTATTAGTCGTCATTTTTCTCACTCGCAGCGATCTAATAATAACATAACTATTTTACGAGATTATCACCAATAAAACAGCTAGGGGTCTAAGTGCTCGTTGCACTCGAAAGCCTACTGACTTCCCTTGTTCGATTGCTATTTTATATTATTTTACGCATAGTAATAAGTACTAGTCTGTGTCGTAGAGCGTTTACGCCACTCCTCGTCTTTTTTTTTTTTTTTTGCTAGCAACAACAAATAATTTCCATAAACACTCGCTTATTACCGACCGTAAAGACACGAACGTGCGTGTGGGGTTAAGGCGATTTCGAGCTATTCCAAGCGATTATATGATCCTGACTTACTGGCAACCATGGCGACTTTGGTCGTTAAACTGGAAGATGTTATTATTGCTTCCAGTTTCCGAAAGATGCTGTTAATATGGAGCTTAAGAATCAATTGAAATCGATTTCATATGTGTTTACCGTTGAGTTTTTTTTTTTGAAAACGATAAACTGTTTTAATGGAGAACGTGACATATTACGAGGTGTGGACGACGACTGGTATACAGTAGTTGACAGTATATTTTTATTGTGTTGTCTACGCACTTGGTGAGTCTGTTTGGTGACTTCTTAATACTGCTGGTAATATAGTAGTATTCGAGTGGTTTTATCAATCTTTTGCCGGGTGCGAAATTTTATTTTAAATCACTCAGGCACTCACTCAGGCTGCTTACTCAGCAGTATCTCCATTGTGTGGGGTTGTGCAGAAGGGTTACTATAAAAAAAACTTCTTTTGAGTCAATTCTAGAAAAAACATCTTACTAAACTTAACAAAAAAAAAATGAACTTTCATTTATTTGAAAACTCTTGGACAACAGTATTTTTTGTTGTTGTTGATAAAAGTAGCATTTGTTAGTTTAATAACTGTGATAAAATTTGGGGGCTATTTCGAAAGATGGGCGATCTAAGCTCATACTTTTAACGGTATCATTAATAGGGACAAATACATTCAAGTATTAGAAGACATGCTACTAGCACTATTTCAAGAATAACTGGATAAATGCAGGCACAATTTTACGGCCCACGCCACAAGTCTCAAAAAGTTACAAGGAAAAAGATCAACATTTTAGCATGGTGATCTCTGGATATGAGTTTAATAGAGAATGGCGAATTTTTCAAAAGAATTTGCATAAATGGTAGCAAAATCCTGCCACCGAAGATGAACTTTGAGCAGCTATCAAAGTGAATAAGAGAGTGTGAGTTGAAGGAGTTGTGTCTGGTATCTCTAAGCACTCAGTCAAGTATGTACCCATTGTATTCATAACTCCAGCCTACCAGAGCGTGCTGGATCCATTCATAAAATTCAAAATCAATGATAGAAGATGAGAATGAATTCTTCAGTTCCATGAATATGTTCTAAAAGAAAGATCTTCGTGTATCTGGCTACATCAGAAGGTAACCATCTCTCCGTATGAGTATCGACTACCCGACTCTGAAAAATGGCATTAGCATATGGAATCGGCACAGCTAAGGCAGGTTCGGATCACTGTACTGGAAGCGTTTAACCCTGTTTCGTAAAATCATTAGCAATTTCGTTTTTTCCAATACCACAGTGCCAATGGTGAACAAAACAAGTATTGTTTTACCAGGATTAAGATAAACTTAGGCGCCCTAGTGCGTATGTTTCGTTCAACAAGTTTCTTTATGCTTTTCAATATAGCCGATATTAGGCTGAATTGCCTAAAGTTCCTTGGGTCTGAATAGGCGTTTCACTCGGGTTTTGGTTTAAAGACTATATTAACCTGCCGCCGAAGTGACGGAAAATACTCTGGAGCTAGTCATTTTCAAAACATTTTATTTTGTCCTGCCTCCAGATGATTAAGTTGTTTCGTTGGCAAAGCTGGATAGATCCATCCATATTCAGTAATGTAAAATTCTCAAAGGACGTCATTGCGTCCTTGATCTTTTTGGCTGCTGGTGAGCAGCTGGGGAGCATTTCTTACCACCGCGAAGAGCAAAAAGCTATATGTTCTTTATGAGAGATTTTGTATGCGATCCAGTGATTCCCTGTCCTTCGACAGGTTCAATTCAGGAATTCTTTAGTATTTTTACTGAGCTTCTTCCAACAGGGAACCGTATTGTTCTTAATTGTCGGGCAAGTCTCTTTATAATTACCTAATATGGCTCCATTCAGAGAACTCAGCGTCAGCTGAGATTCTATTTAGCTCGGGGTCTTTATTCTACCACTAGGACACACTTTGTCTCTAAGAATTGTTGAATCCGTAGCTAGAGAGAACACCAAGTAGCAGAGAGTGTTATTAATTAATACTCGCCAACCAGCTGTTGATCCAACTATTCCAGGTGAACGTAGAGATATATCTATAACTACACGTCAGTTAAGGGTGACAAAGATCGGAAGAACTCCAATGTTTAAGTCATAAAATCAAATAGTCGGTCTCTTCTGTTGTTGAATTTGTTGCTGCTAGGATTTCATATCCTACCAGAAACTCCAGTCTCTCCAATCCAGTGTTCTTAACTGGGTCCTGCAGCTAGGTTGGTGGCGGTGGGAGTAAGGAATCAAAACCACGGTAAGCTGTAGCAATAATTGCTCAGGCTACCAATATGCCGGTACTATCGGATGCCCGTCGAATTGAATTGCATTGAAGATTTTTTATTTTATTTTGATTGTACATTCTCAATCTAGATTAGCAATTAAAATTTAAATTCTGGCGGCTCTACTATTTTTACCTGTTGGCTCTTATCATTTTTTTAATTTATTTTTGTTTCTCATGGACAGTTGTTAGCTTACACACTAATAATACTACCCGGCCTGTACAAGCACTGGGGTTAACTGGGCAATCTTTGGCTTAAAAACTACCTTACACCACAATTAAGACCTAACCCAAACCTGATTATAATTAGTTTAACCCGATTAGACCTAAAACTTAACTTAGGTCTTAAATCTAGTCCCTTCTATTCGACGGAAGAGCTATATAGTTAAATAGCGCATCCATGAGCTGCATTTGGCACGCTATTTTCACGAGGCGCATAAATGGTTCATTGGAGCCATCTGTACGCCCAAGTGACAGGATCAGACCGGTCTCATGTCCGTCTGTCTGACTGTAAAACCTTGCCATTAATTTCACAACCCGGTCTCTAAGTGGCTTTAGTCCCGACTCCTGATACAGAAAAAGGTTCTCCGGCCGCTTCTTGGTTACCGGGTTGTAGAACCTGTCACTACACAGACGCTGGACTCTCCTTTCGAATATCTCCGCCTCTGCCATGGCAATTTTGTAACAGGTAATCCAGGATGGGGAGGTGTAAGTCGGGATAGGCCGGATTAGGGTCTGGTAGTAAATAGATTTAGCTTTGGTGGTCATGTCCACCTTTTTGGCGAAAAGATGTCTGATGCGTTGAAATGTGTGTTTGATTTTACACCGCACATAAGGATTCAACTTAAAAATTCGTGAAAATCTACACCGAGGTACTTCAGCGATAAGCCAGGAGTAATCTTAGAGGTTCCGAACGAGACAGTGCGTATTTTGGTCGTGTTGCGAATAGTTTGGGATACTTAGAAGAATTGCCAAATACACAGAGTTGTGTCTTACTGCTATTATATTAAGACTTAGTTCTGCCATGTAGTATTCCAGGCTCTTCGCTGCTTTGAGCGGGTATTTGATTGACCCGAATACGAGCGTGCCGTCAGCATATTGGAGAACTTGGACTTGAGTTTGGACCGCTAAAATGGGACGGTCAGCTTTGAATTGGTCCAGTGACAGAACCTTGTGGTACTCCTAATGTCACAGGTCCTTTCTCCAATCTGCTCCATTAACGCTGACATAGTATTGTCTGCTGGTAAGAAAGCTTTTGAGCGAATCTTATTATCACCTGCGGCAAATCAAACTTGATCAACTTAAGCAGAATCATACGGAATCACAAGCCTTCTCAATATCTAAAGCACTTACTATCGTTGGAATGTTTTGCTCATTCAAGCGTGACACAATTTGATCTTGCAAGCACGAGATGGCGTGCTTACGATAGCCGCTGACAAGTCTCGGCTTAAAAATTGTCTGAGCGTGGTGGCATCAAGCAAGTTGGAAAGCAGAACATAATTCTTCAGCCTCCTTGAACTTTCATCAGTTTTGACTGAGCTAACTCTACAAATCCTGCTGCTTGAAAATCTCGGCTCCTATCCAAGAACAATGTAAGCGGATAATTGGGGTTTTGACAAATTGTGCTTAGAAAAAAGGACGAAAACTTGACATTCTGCAAGTTGATCTGAGCAAACCTTATACAATTGGGCATAGAATTGGTCAAAATTAACGACTGAGGGTCCAGCTAACGTAACTTTGCTCACAGTTATCTGTTGGAGACATATCTACCCCAAAATGACAATACCGGCATCATCACCCAGCCTGTCTATCACTTCTTCAAGTAGGCTCTGAAGTTCCTTTGCCAGGCAAACAATATCGAGGAAAACATTTGCAGATTTCACTGCATTTACTTCCCTACTCGCCTTATAGCTTCTCGCCAGATAGCTCCTTGCGACTGAAAGCCTCCTTAGCCAGATTCCGAGCACCCGTTTTTCATATACTTCCTGTGAGCGTTTCGTTTGCAGTAACCGGAATTGTCAACTTCAGCCCTTCCCTCATTTTTAGCGAGGATTTAGAAAAGAACGTCTTTTCCCCAGGCACAGCCATAGTTGGACTTCCAGCTGATGCTGTACTTGTCTTTCTGAAACATGCAAATCTACAAACATAGAAGATGCGATCAGCCAGTTGAAAATCTCGCTGACCACGGATTCTCCCATGATTGTAGCCTATAATCTTTCATTCCGACCAGGGTTATCCATGAGGTTGGGGTCTGCAGAAATCCGAGGCCCTGCCGCACTGAGCGAGCTCGGCACAAATGGATTTCCAGACTCAATCTAGCTGCCACCTGCAGAAGTACAGTTCTTTGGATACAGCATCATTTTTTTTTTTGTGGAGGTAGATTTGATGAAAGTTCCTCAGGACATCGTTGATAATTTAATATCAAGGGATATTAATTTAATATCAAGGGAAAAGGAGGGGCAAGTAAGAAAACCATTAACTATAAGGATATATTATGTATAATGCAAAGTCTTTAGAGTTATTCGGCCACCCTAATGCATTGTTACCTATAATGACTGCAGTTGAAACGAAAAAGGACGAACTGGAATATTTTTCGCAGCATCATTTTTACTCATTGTAATGTTTCCTGTTCAAGCATCTTATTGAACTATACGATGCTGAGCTGAGCACCCACAATTATTAGCTGTATGATTACCTTCACAATTGCTGCATTTTAGAATTCTAGCAGATTGATAGCAAATAGTCTATATGCTGGGGCAAAAGCAACCGTAATCATTGTGCCTTTTTGATTCTACAATATTTTCTTTGCAGTTTAGTAAGCATTCTACTAATCTTTACTCAATTGTAGTTAGGTAGTGATGAAAGATCAACGTTGTGGAACGATTTTTTACAGTTAGTGACAGAATAAGCTTTTGTTGGCTCTTTTTAGTTAATCAATAATCCAAACACCATCAACTCCTCTTGCAAAAGTGTTGCGTAGTGTATAACTTTAAAGAATCTCGGTGTTTTTAAATAACTTTCTATGGAAAACTACTCCTTTTGTCTCATATATGCTTGTTTTACTGTCCAAGCTTTGCAATATAAAACGTGAAAACATGTCGACAATGCGCTTCGGGTACCGCAATTTTTTAAATTGTCATAAGACCTCATTTCTGCACACACAAAAAACCCGGCCATTTCACCTCATAAAAATATTTTTATTGCTAGTTTTCTTAAATTAATTAACACCTCTGACCACACACAAAAAGACGATCCAGTCCTACTGACACCATCCACCACGAACATAAATCATGAAAAAATGCCATCTTGCCTGGCAAAGGTTAAATAAATTCTGCTCCATGATTTGCATGCGAGCTACGAAATAGCTTAATATGAAAAAATGATTCCATCGCATTATTAGCAGCGTCACGCGTGTTACCTCTTATAATCCAACGTCGTGTCCATTTTAATTAGGAACACCCCTCGATGGAAGTGCTGCCGGCACGGAATCACTTCGAAACCGACCGCCACATTGCAACACACTAACCTTGCCCCATTACCGGCCCAGTGGCTGGCTATCAGAGTGGGCTTGTCCTAGGCTTATGTGCTGGTTCAATAAAATTAATTTTTATTTTCGCCGCGCTGCGAGCATGTATCTATTGTAAATGTTCATGTTTATTTGTCATAGTTCTTATACCAGTATGGGCCATCAAAGCTTAGCTCTCATCATGACAATGATGATTGTGATGAAGAAACGCATTCCACAATGGCGACATCGAGCTCTTGTTTCATTCATTAAAAATTCTAATGAGTGCTAATTGCGTCAAGAAAGTATTCGCAAGTCAAACATCACAATGGGCACGATACCAATTAAATCATATGCAGAATAGATGTTTGGACAGGATTGACATGTGACTTGACTCGTCTTCCGATAGCGAATCATAAGAATTAAGTAGTCAAGTCATTCGTCGGTGTTTCCATTTCGACTCGGCCCCGCCAAATGGGCAATATAATACCGGGACCGAAAAAAAACAACTCTTAATGGCTCGACGTCAATAAACGATATTGCTGCCGTTGGCTTCATCATCGGTACCGTGGCGAACTACTATCCATTTAATATATTAAATCCAAGGGATTCGCCTCAAACTTAGATTGTTATCACCGGAATTTCCACTGTTTCCATCTGCCGTCATTCCGCCAGAATAGATTCAATAGACTCGCATTGTCCGTACGTCCGCCGCACGACTGATGGACTCTTTCGCCGAAATTGGATCGGAACGATGATGAGCCCGAACCGCCCCTATTTTGTGGAAAGTGACCGTTGATAGATGACTTAATTGCGTGACTGCGGGCGTATGGCAGATATACCATGTTCCGATTTGGCACCCCACACACATACGACTCCTGCGAGTGTCGAAAATCGAAATGGCAAACAATCCTCGGGGGAAGAAGTAACAAAAACAACAATGACAACAAAACACCGTGCAGTGAAATTCGAAACCTACTTACCTATTGGCCGAGGTCATGGTCGCAATACAGATGGGTCTATTGTGCTGGCCTATTGTCCGATAAGGATAATTGGTAGTAGCGGTCAATGGAATGCAGTCAGCTGGTGATATTCCGAATTTAGATAGGATAGTCAGAAACGAGAATGACAGAGGACAGATGTAGTACATTGGGAATGAATTAGTTGAAATTGCTGGGATGCGGAAGTAAAGATATTCCATTAAGCTAATTTTGAAGTTAAAGTTGGTAGAGATTTCTGACGGATATCCCGATGATTCATCGTCCATTTTTACTGATTTTCAAAGAAAATTAATATTAGAATCACCTTGTTTTTATAAAATATAAAAATATAAAACGATATAATAGAAAAATTATACAAAATATGTTTAATCCTTTAGCGACATCGAAGTTTTCCCCATATTTTTGTAGAAACAAGATATTTAGAGCGAAATAATTAAAGAAAATGAAAATTGGTCATGTTTTTAGCTTGGCTATGATATTGTTTTGGAAATTTTTAGCTCTATGTGGGCGCTAAGTGCCTAAAAGTAGGTAAAAAAAGTTTGTAGAATGTCGAATTCTGATAGGTTAGATTATACTGGCTGACTCAAGGCAGGCCTATTTGGTCTATAGTGATACCAGATAAGTGGACCAGGAGAAAGAAAGTTCAGTCCAAGCGGCCATCGAAGGCTCTGGACGTTTTCGCGAACTGAATGATGTCCTTGAGCCTCTGCTCCGCCACGTGCGAGAGATCCACCAGCCAGGGCTCACCGAATCAGCGCTGTTTCCCCAGTGCCGGACAGTGGCACAGGAGATGCGGGATTGCTTCTGAGACCCCCGGCTCTTCACACTTCCTACAGGTGTCGCTGGTTAGGAGTCCCATTTTCATGGCATGTGCTGCTACAAGACAAGAGCCAGTAATGATACCGATCAGCCGTTTGGAGTCAGTCTGCGTTAATTCGAGCAAGTGTTTATTCGCCGCCAGATTGTATGACCCCCACATGATTTTGGTTTCCCTGCAGGTCCATCTGCAGATCGCACCTTGCATCATTTTGTAGTCGATCAAGTACTTTATTTTCTGGGTAGGAATTGGGGTATACACTTGGGATTTTGCTGATTTTTGTACTAAGATATGTTACCATCTAATTTTAATACGAAAAACATTTTATTACTATCTAAGTAACAAGTGCCTTTTTTTCAAAATTTAGAAATTTTCGTAGGCGGCAACCCTAAAATCTTTTTTTCGCCACGTCATGAAAAAATACTTGCCGCAATATAAAAACACGGGAAAGGGGGCTTTTATTCGTAAAGAACCAGAAATAGCTCTCTGGTATGGGCTGACAAACAGACCCAGCCGGGACGTGACAAAGCACATAGCTACCAAAAAGGCACCTGAAAACAAAACAGAAAAAACCTATGGAGGGGAAAATTACCTGCGTACAAGAGGTTAATCGAGCCAAGACAGACAGCCTCAAGCCCCGGATGGTATTAGGACCTTGATTACTGGTGGTGTTGGAGTAACGCCGCCTACTGACTCCGGCCTAAAAGAAAAGTGGCCGAAGTGCCTCCCTTATGTGGGAACTGCACCATCATTTTGCCTTGTTTTTGTTCTGGGTCTGGCAATTATTCAGGGTTTTGTTCAAACTGAGGTCGGATTACGTGGGGTAGGTGCAGTGGTACCACCACCTCCCTTCAATTTGGCCAAGCTTAGGGGAATAGTTAGGTTCGGAATAAATAACGAAATTGTTATTTGTGATCACAGCCTGCATTCATGGATAGATTTGAGCAGATGCAGAGAGCCTGAATTTTTGGTTTTTATTTCTTTCTATATATTTTCTATCTTCTATTTTTAGATGATTATCAGTAAAAAATTTTTGTTGTTTTTTGTCAGTTCAACCTAATTAGTATGTTTTCTTGTTTTATTGCATTGTTGTGTTTAAATGGTAAATTGACTTTTAATTGTATATATTTATGGTACATATTTACATCGTTTCGTACAACCAGCGAGCCAGCGGACCTGACGAAAGTCTGATCGGCTTTACCCAATAAGAGGGCCAACCTATTAAAGTCATATCGAATTTCACCGCATCCTATTCAGGAGCAAGAGAGTGGAAGCTTAGTGAGCTGTCCCATATGCCAGCAGCTCTTCCAGCCGGGAGAGAAGCTGTTTATCACCAGATGTAACCATGAGGTTTGATTGCGCCAGCACTTAAACCAATTAACCTCATGTCATTTGTATCAAGGTGCAATCTTGTTGGATAGCCTAAAATTACTCTCTTTCAATAAGGACCAACCGACAATGTCGAAACAGGAAACTATTGCTATGGGCCACCGACCAGTTATTCGGTCTCGGACTGCGACGGGGTTGGACGATGCATGCATCAGAGGTATCTGGGGATCACTGGACCAAGAGCAAGCTGAGTCAGCAGCCGCTCTAGAAGGCATAACCATCCTCGAGTAGAAGCCATAACCATCCAGCAGTAATCATCTCTAGAGCTGCCAAGTTCACCCAATTCAGAATTAATCAAGTCATGAGGAGGGTGGAACGGTGTATGACCGACTAAGGTCAACAGCTGACACTGTCGAAGACAGAGATTGTCATGCTGACTAAACAGATGATACCGACTGTTATCCCAATGGCAATGGGCTCTGCAGAGGTCCAGATTAGTAGGACGGTATAGTATCTGGGAGTGACGCTGGACACTAAGCTGTCCTACCATAAGTTATGTGAGAAGGCTCTTAGAGCCATCAGCTCGCTAAGCAGCTTGATAGCTAACATGGGTGGCCCCGGTGAAACGAGACGGGGGCTGCTGATGGCGACAAACAACTTCCTCTTACTTTGCGGTGCGGAAAATTGGACAGTTTCGAGCGCGTATTGCCAGCGTTCAACGTAGAGGTTCCCTGCATATTGCCAGTAGCTACCGTACGGTGTCGGAAGATGACGTGCTAGTAGTAACAGGATTAATCCAGATAAATCCACTTGCGAGAGAGCGCAAAAAAGGGTACCTCACGCGGTTTGAGCAGCATAGAACACGGGCTCTAGTGCACGCACGTTCGCGAACACTCCAACTTTAGCAACAACGTTCGAGTGCAAACAGCAAAGGTCGCTAGACGGCGAGACTGATAGGTATTTTGATCACGGAGAGGTATATTTTTACTTGTGCCAGTTCTTAACGGGACATGGTTACTTCAGAAAGTATCTGAACAGAATGGGTAAGGTGCGTACACCATACTGTCGGTACTGTATGAATGATTACGATGATACTTAACATACATTCTTTGCGTGCAGTCTGTTTGATACTGCGCACAAAGCGAAAGAAGGGTTGCCTTACCGACCCACAAGCTGTGGTAAGTTCTGAAGTTAGTAGGCACTGATATGTGAACAAGCACAAACGGTTGAAGTAATGCGAAAGCGGATTCCAACCTGGACCTTTGTGGCTTCTAGATGGAATTTTTCTTAGTAAGTAAAAATCTTACATAACCCGTTGTTTTTTGACCCGGATATCTATTGAAGATTTTTTTTGAACATTTAAAACGAAAAAAACCATCCTCGAGAGACTGCAAAGCTCCATCATGAAAAGCAGGTGCACTGGATGATGCAGACTTCCAGCAACCTGCAACGGCAAGTCGTAGTGCTGATGATCTCCAACTCTAATACCCAATGCCAGGAGTCGTTGGACAGACATCTTCGAGCCACTGCTTTAACTAAGGGAAGACATCCTTCTCTCACGTTTTCCTCATTCAAAAACTAGGTCTCTAGCCAACCTGGCTTCAAACAGGTCTGCTTACGAAGATAGGGAACTTGTAGACGATGCAGCACGCTTGCACTATTATGGTTCCTCTCGAGATGACAGGTTGTCATCCGATAAAATAGAGATCCATGTTTTCTCGGAGCATATCCGCCTCATTGCTTCACAATCCACCACTGCCGCGGAGAGCTAGCAAACCAGCATCCGTCGCAGTCTGATAGAAGGATGGTCCGTTAATGCGGACGAGGGGACTTCACGCCCATTTCTAGGGCACCCTGCACCATGTGCAATTAATTTTTTTTCTTGCTCTTGTTGATGGTTCCCGCGATCGAAACCACTTGACAGGCTCTTTGCTGAACTTCGGTCTAGTTGAGATGCCAGGCCAAGGACTTCTTATTCATATATTTGCTACATAAGGACCAAAATTTGACCGCCAAGCAAAAAAAAAAAAAAAAAATGATCAATGAAATGTCATCTGTCAACGGCTCTTCTAGTTTTGCCAGATTAAATTTATATTACGGGACATATACGGTGTTAAAGCCATCAGTAAGCCACGCAAGCGCTGGGAGGATTCTATAGATGCTGACAGCAGGTCACTTTTGGGAGCACCGAACTGGAGGACGCGTTCACTGAACCGAGACGAATGGAGGCAAAGCATTAAGGAGGCTAAAGCTCGATTCGGGCTGTAGTGCCCCGATGATGATGAGAATATTTAAACCTCGTAACACTCAGATTTAAAAAGCCTGATTTTAAAAATATTACCTGCATTTCATATTGTCACTTAAGTCACTTTCGTTAGACGAATTTGGCAATAGATAGATAGTACGTTTGTGTTTTTATCGTTGTGTGTTTGTTTTGGGTAGGTGGCCTTTGTTTGTTTGCTTGTTTGTTTTTCTTAAGTGTGTTGTCTTCTCGTCTATTTTTCTATAATTTTCTTCAATTTTTTACCTCTGCTATCATCTATTCGCCCTCTGGTGGTCATATTTCCCGGCTATGGTGCATCAAGTCGAGTTTTACTTCACTTTCTCCCTACTAAAATTAAATTACAACGCATAGATACTGCTAGAACACAAAAATATAAAGTTCAAAGAAAATACTACTTCCTCAAACAACTTTAAAGCAACATTCATACAATTTCCTGCTACGTTAAGCCTTTCGGCCTTTTTTCATTCGATCCTAGTAAACAATATCACAACACAAGCCAGATCAGAGCTCTTTTGGGCGCGAAGTTCAGTTGGAAGAAATATAGTCATTCCAAAAATAACATGATCAAGTACTGGCTTTTCCACTCCTCGAAATTCACTCAATCTTTGAAACTACATATACTTACGTATGGAAAGCCAACAGCAACATATCAACCAGAGGCAGATGTTCTTTGTTGGTAGTAATGCTGTGCCGTCGGATTTGATTTTTCAGCATCAGCGTCACTAAAACGCAGAACATATCGATTTTGTTGATCTTAACATGTATTACCATGACGCGTGCGCAGTCTTCCTACAGGCAAATGGACCAGAAGAAAAATCAGGAAAAAATAACAGAAAAATCTCACCTACATGATGCGATCAAACATACGTCCGTACATAAATACGTGACGCCAATGCGCGAACCATCCGAAAAGAATATTCGATGGTGTATGGGATTTTCTTTCGGCGGTTTAGGTGTTTGAAAATGTGACATTTGTTTCCGTTCGTCAACGGAAAACGGAAATAAGTATGCCCTCAAGCGTTTTTTTTGGATATGGTATTGAGCAATCTGATCTGTTCGGGATCTAATCGGCCGGAAACAATTCAAATTCAATGAAAATCCTTTGGATGCAGAAGTAACCTTAACTTAGTATTTGGATAACCAATACGATGCGGTTATATTTCCAAGGATATTTGATATTATGAAATACAAATGTGTTTCTTCAATTGCATCGAAAGGGATAATTATTGCTTGCATGAAAAATGATCTTGTGTCGGTTCCACTAAGTAAGGGTTCATGCTGTTTGCATTCCGTTTCGAAATTTCAAATGAATTATTCATACCTCTCGTATATCCTTTCAACTCAGTCCATAAAATGATTTATACTACTTGAAAGCATAAAATTCAAAAACCAATTAACAACCCCTTTTTTTGATTCCGATAAATTCTTTTAAAATCTCCATCATTTCCACCCGAACATGTTTTCAATCGTTTTGTGGTTTTCCCTCGCCTCTTCAAATCGTTTCAGTGTAAACAAAAACCGCTGGTTTTGTAGACCGCATCGAGTAAAGTCAATTGTCCCTTTTGTTATTGAAAAGAGTGATTTATAGCACTATATTTTCAATAAAAATCACTTCAAACTGTCTCCGAGTGCAGGCGACCCGCATTATATAGCAAATTGGCTGTATTGAATTTCGAGCGTTATCTTGATTATGCCAACCCTACAAATATTTCTTCAGATCCTTGAGGAATTGCTTTGGAATGTCGTCGGATTAAAAGGCATTCTTCTCAATTGTCTCGTCATGGCGACGGCGGGGGGATGAAATAGTGTGGAAAATATATTTTTTTTTCATTCCTGTCAGGAGACATGTTCATATAGATTTTTATTAAAGTTTATCACGTAGTCAAAAAGTTAATTTTTATGATATAAATTCAAAGGGACCTTTAAACCCCTTATCAATCTGTTAAGCTCTAATAGGGGACTGATTAGATGATTTTTCTTCATTTTTTTCAGACATACTTTTAGCCTTTGTGCATACACACGTACGTTTCGAAGACACGTGTGTAACTAAATCTTGATAAACATTAGAAAACATAAAACTGATTTGTTTGCAGTACAAATTTAAATCACTACATATTTATCTGAATGTACATATATCTAAATCTGTGAACATATCTTATGTTGAAGAGATAACAATTGACGTTAGTACCCATGTGATTACGTTATCATAATTCGGTGAAAGCTTCTTCAGTGAAATAAATCTGGAATTTTTACTCAGCCTTGGTGTTCGTTCTGTGGCTTGGAAAAAAAAAGAATGACAAATGAGGTTTGAGGACAGAAGTTTTCAGGTGTCATTGATTGTGTTTACTGAACGTCGTATGGCAAACTATTTGTGGGATGGTAATGAGAAAGTAATCTTTTTAAATTGTATAAGTACATTTGGAATAGTTTGGAGTTTCTTGACCTCTAAAGGCACATTAGACGAGAATTCATAAAATAGTTTTTAAATTCAGTGGATTTATTTATATTTAACCAAGCAAATAATTTCGTTCCCGCTATTCTAGCGAAATAATCATAATAACATTTTTGTAAGAGTAGTGCTGTCGATTGTATGTGGATGCAAAAATTAAATTTTTCTGCGTAAATGATTGCTTTTATGGCTGGGGCTTAGTATCAGCTGCCACTTATACGCCAAGTTAAACTCATTCCCTGCTCGTAACCTAACTGACATTTTATGTTACTATCTAAAAAGCAAAATTTTTCTTTGCTAGAAAGACTCAATGCTTTAATAAACACCGGAGGCCTATAGACCCTATAAGTCTTACGCCTAGTGATGGGCAAAATGGCTCTTTGAAGTGAGCCAGCTCCATAAAACTCATTCACTTTAAAGAGTCGCTCTTTAAGAGTTGAAATTTTGTCGTTATTTTGCTACTTAAAGTTTTTCCGGACGGTTTTCCGTCAGATTTCATTTTGCCGTATCTTCGAAACTAGTCCGCTTTTTCCCAGACTTGTATGGAAATTTCGCCCGAAACAACTCAAAATGGTCCCCAAATTCATGCTAGTCAAAAAAAAATTATTTTGGAAAAATAAACGTTTTTGCCCATTCTCCCCTATCAAAATTTTTTTTGCCCTTAAAATATCACTATTGTACTCCCCGACCACTTCCAATCATCGTAAGCGTCCTAAAGGCAGTTTTTGCCAAACTATGGCCAAAAAAAACCCCTTACTCCCCTACAAAACCGAAATTTTTCCATCGCAGCAATAGGTCTTGGCCCGCTATGTCCCAAACCACCTTAACCCCAAATTGGCCGATTTTGTCCGATTTCAGCTACTTTTGCCCTGAAAACTTTTTGAAGAACGAAAATATTCGATACGAACCTGTTCCACATACCTGTTCTAGTGTATACGCTTCATCTCTAAAATCTACCTATGAAATGCACCGCCTAATAGCCAAAATTTGGCTACTAAAATAATCGTGAACCAGAGCAAAATATATGCACGTAAACGCATACTGTGTGCTCACAAAATGTCGCCATCAATAACCACACACGATCAGTATCCATGATTCGCACAGTTCTTCATTCACATTCTATTCGCACTGGCTCAGTGCTTTCATTCATTCTTCATTCAACGGAGCTGACTCTTTTATTCCTCATTCGCACAGTGTTGGATCCGTGATTTCATTCATTCTTCATTCAACGGAGCTGACTCTTTTCATTGCGCAACCCGATAGTCGTATACATACAGGTATGTTCGTGTTCCGACGTTAGAATAGCCTAGATTTCGCTTCAACTACACACGGTAGTCTAATGTAGTATTGCCGTGTGTATCATAAGCTCTATTTGGTCGGGTGGTTGTTTGAGTGGCTCCGCAATATCGCTATTGCCACTAAAATGAAAGTATGAAGTGTGCGGAGCTATTCTAAATAATGGCTCACATAGCTCTTTCAAAAGAGTTGACCAGCTGACTCGCACAGAGTTGAAGAGCTGAAGAGCTTCAAAAGAGTTGCTCTTTTTGATTGACTCGCTCCTGAGCGACCCATCACTATTTACGCCTATAAATTTCACTGTAGTATAATCAAACAGATGATGTAAACGCTATAGAGAAAAACCATGAAAATGAGTGGAAAGCTTCTCACTAACCTAGACACAAAGGCATTATCAGAAGTCTCAATTTGCTTTTACAGTTGTATGGAGTTTTTTTTTTTTTGAGGAGGCGGCTGTTACCGGTCTGAAAAACAACCTAACAATACGCCAAAAACAGTGAGTAATGGAAGGGGAAGTTTCTTCAGAGACGAGCTGAAAGCATTTCGAAAGTAGCAAGAATATGACTCTTTTCATTGAGCCAGCTCAGCTTAACACAATCACTTTATTTTAAACAAAATGTTATTATGTGCTCTGAAGACGCTCATCGAATTGCACAAGCATATATGTAGAGTTAAGTCAAAGAAGTTAAAAACATCTACCGATTTTGTAGAGTCGTTAGTTTCCCATCAATAGATGATGTCCCTGTGTAGCGATTATGCCATGCTGAGCCAGCTCAAAGCTCATCCAAGCTGTGCTTTAAACCAACGCACTCAGTCATTCAACAGCTCACCGCTCTGAGCTCTGTACGATGAGCTGCATACCAACCTTTGAATGCGAATTCAATGCCTCTTTGCACTGCAAAAATATTTTAACGGGCACGAGTACATATGTGCAGTGCATTATTTGTTGATGATAGCTATTGAATAGTTTGTGTTGAATAAAATGTGCCGGCTCACATGATTCAGCTGAATGAGCGGTTCGTTTTGATCGATTCACTCCTGGGCTATCCATCAGTATTCAAAGCGAATTTTTAAATAAGCCAAATTGTTAATTTACCGAAAGCTAAGGTATATAAGTGTGCTAAGGTATATAAAATGAATATTACCTTGCCCAATGATATACATTTTTGGGGAATGGAAGCACAGGGAATGGGAGTGGGCCTCCATTTTCCCGCTCCACTTTTTAACCAAAAAGAATGGAGTCATCTAATCTCCGTTTTCCTCTTCCATCCATTCATCTCCCTCACCTCCCTTACCTGCATCCTACCGACCGACGGTCCTGACACTACTGTGGACAGCGGTGAATTTGAGCTCAGCAAACAAAAAACTATCGCGGTAGGCTTGTAACTAGCCAAAGGTTTTTTTTTTGGGATATTTGTCGTACAAAAAGAGAGGTGTTTTTAGTTCCCGTTGACACATGAGAGAGCGAAATTTTATTGACCGCTATCAAAGCAAATATTGCTGATGGCGTGCATGTGACTGTCTCGAACAGGCGGGCTATTGACACCTCACCGGCGCCCTCACTCAAAACATTGAGAGGTACTGGAGAGATTTGCGTGGTGAGGTGTCTTGGTTTTGGTGTGAAAAGTCCATTGTCACCATGCTGATGCCTTAAAATGAGGGTAGGGAGATAGAGGCGAAAGAGGCAGAGTGGATTCGGATAGCTAACTCCATTTGGATGGACCAGATTCTGATGGTTAAAAAATGAATGGAGTCATCTGGACTGCTCCGCCCGCAGTGAGGGAGGACAGAAGGATGATATTCTGGTGAACTACGTTTTGATGATTAAAAAGTGAGTTTAGTCATTAACCTCCCTCCACCTCCTGGAAAAGGTGAAGGATCAGAAGGGATGATGGTCGCAAGGGAAGGGTGGTCAGAAGCAAAGGGCGGTCGGAAGGGAAAAATGGGGTGGTTGGATGACTCCATTCTTATAGCTGCAAATGACGACGGGGCTGGGATCTGCATTTTTAAATAAAAAAAAAGAAAAAAATCGATTTACTCCTGCTCTCTGCACCTCCATTTTCCCGCGACCACTTAAAAACATTTTTATAGTATTCGGCAAAGTCAGTCCCATCACCTACACCCAAAAATGTTTTATTCAGCGAGTAAAAATAAAAAATAGAAAACCGATCTTATAAAAATAACAAAAGAGTAAATAAAAGAAATTTAAAAAAAAAATTTACATTGTACTAATATTTAAAGAAAATTCAAAGAAAAGCATTGATAAAGTTCAACATTTTCATAAAATGAATAAAAGAAAGCAAAAAGTAGCACGCATCATGACTTAAAGGTTAACATTTTCATTTTATTTATAATATCTTCTCATTGTATTTTAATCTAATTTTATTTTCGATCTCCGTCAAAATATAATATAATCTGATCCAAGAGATATATATTCGCACATACACCATTTTTCTATGCATAACAACCACGAATTCATTTAGCGAGAACAAACACTCGAAAAATCTCATAAAAAGGCGACTCACCTCGACCATTCATTTGTAGATTGACGAAACTCCCAAAAGCCGAAAATCACTTATGTAAACAATGTTTGTTCAGCATATCTACCTTGCCTAAATGAACATTTTCGTAAAAAAAAAATCTACTCGACGCCAATCTACAATTATAGACAGCTCTAGTTCGAGATCATATTTATTTACATTGAACTGATCCTCGAAATAGACATAGGCCATCCAAGTCCATCCAAGCGAAAAGATCGACCAACTGAGTAAATTCAACAATCTGATAAATCATCCAAGGTGGAGTAGATGTATGTGCGAGTATTTAAAAAAAAGCGATTTACATGAGCAGAAGCTCGAATGATATCATCATTGCTGAAATGCCAAAAATAAAGCGCGAACGAATCAAGTAAGCACTAAACAGACTGAGTCGGGCGGCGGCAAATCGAGTCACGTCAAGCTGCGAATAAAAGAAAAATCACGAAAATATTCGACTGTGTGTCGTATAAATATTTTCAAGTGAAGCAAAGAAAAAGGGGTCTGGCGTCTGCCTTGAGTGGTTATGGAAGGTCATCGAGTACATAATCATTTCCAAGATTTTTCTATCATGACGAAGATGAAGACGAAGACAACGACGAGGAGACAGCACAATGACAAAATGATAAAACGCTTTCATCTGCACATGCACAATTGCCTGGTTTAGCCAAGCCATCAGCAGTAGTATTGGTTTGATGATGATTCTTGTGAAGTGAGCGAAACCATCTTATTCTGCAGAGGAGAGTATCTGTTGAACGTTAAATGAATTTGCGGTTGGAGTGTTGGAGATGCATGATGCTGCCAGGCTTCGTTGAATCAAAGTGATATCTTCTTGCTGCTCTGTTGTTATTTATCTACATAAATCGACGCGGCCGAAGATATGATATTAATCGTATAGAAGACAGATACAATCGTTTATGAACTACATTGCCGCCAAGTGATCCGTACTTCATTTCTTGTTTATTGATTTTTGTCTTTGATTAAAAAATATAGCGGTGCTGCATATAGTGTCAGAGGGAGCGTGTTTTCAAAGATTGAAAATTTAGTGTCTCGTTTCATTGGCTTCATGGTTAGTAGTGGCAGACAATAAATTGAAAATACAATAGAAATGTATTTATATCGATATAGAATAATGAAAAAAAAGATAGTGAATAAAAAGATCTTTAAGAAATACCAATAAACGTTAAGTTTAATTTCGAGTGATTCAAAACTTGATCAGCCTGAGGTAGCCAAGATTGAAATGCCTAGACTGCAGGAGCCAAAAGCAAAAATCAGAAGACCGATAAACCATACCTCCTGAAAAGCCTGAACGAAAAGAAGGCATAAAACTCCTAATTACAGCAGACTTTTTGTCTATCATCTAAAGCGTTCGTGTAACTAAATACAAATGAAGATTGACAGATGCAAGATATTTACATACATTCCTTGATTTTAACTTACTTAAATCTTCTAGCTAAATTCGTTTATTCGCAAAAACAACGCGATCATTGTAAAAAATAACAGGTATAGTCCCTTATAAAACAACCGTAGTAGCCCCTCTCCTTAAATAACTACAATTGTCCAAATTTCAACTTGTATGATTAGTGGAAAGCCTGTTTTCTGCTTATGATAGATTAGATTTGGAAACATTTTGACGGTAAAAATCATTTGAATGACAATTATCTCTTATAATTGACGGAATAAAAAAACACCATTCATATCGAACGACCGCCTCACCCCAAACAAATTTTGTGAGAGGGACAAAATGATCTAAAAATTAGAACCGCTGTGTGAAAGCGTTGAGGAAAACTCTCGTTTAGACAACCAAATAAAAGGTTTGTCCAGTATCAGTTTGATGGCCTTATTTTGCGCAACTTGCAGCTTCTTTTTATGTGTTTTGGCACACTGTATCCGCGTAGGAGCCCCATTGAGTATTATTGGCTGAAGAACCATCTTGTATATAATTGTCTTATTTTCAGTTGACATTTTTGACTTTCGATTTATCAATGGGTACAGTGCGCAGATGGCTTTAATTAGTTTGACACAAACTTCATCTGTGTAGTCTCTAAAGGTGAGTTTCTTATCGAAAACAATACAAAAAAAATATCGGACAGTTTCCGCCCAAACTATCTTTTTGCCCAGAAAATCTAATTCTCGGTTACGTAAGTGAAGTCTCTTTCTATTCGGAGAGGAAAATATGGCCGATGTCTTTGCTAACTTTATTTTTATTTTCCATTGACAGCAGTATTGGTAAAGTTTAAGGAGTTGTTCGTCAAGAGTTTCGATTACAACGCCGGGTTTCGCAGAGCTCTTGTAGATGCACATCTCATCAGCAAAGATTGCCATCTTGCAGTTGGGATTTTGAAGAACATCTGGTGTAAATATGTTAAATAGGGTCGGACTTAAACAGGAACCCTGCGGCACTCCTGCCGGTATACAGTAAGTCTGGGAGTATTTTGCTCCAACTTTTACACTAAAGGTACAAGATGCCAAAAGGATGAATTGATTTTTACTAGAAAATTAGGAAATTGCCAACTTAAAAGTGTATAGATAAGACCTTGATGCCAAACGGTATCAAAGGCTTTTCTATATCAAGAGTTATTAGACCTGTTGATTCCTTACAGCTGATCGACTCGTTGATATCCTTATAAACTCGGAACACTTGATGACTGGTAGAGTGTTTTCGACGAAATGCAAATTAGCAATCAGCTAGTATGCTCGATCATTACAGGTTCTTATTGATCCGCGACAAAACTACTCGCTCAAATGCTTTGCTAAGTGCAGAAAACAGACTAATTGGGCGATAGCTATCTGGTAGTTGAGGGTTCTTGCCAGGCTTGAAAATAGGTACCTACTGCATTTTTCCAGATTTTTGGGCAGTAGCTGAGCTTCAGACACGCATTAAAATAAAATTGAGAAAATAACCGTTTTCCAACTTTCACAGCTATGTTTGAAATTTTGTCGTGTCCGGGAGACTTATTAATTTTAAGCTTGCAAATTATGCTTTTAACTTCTCGTGGCGGGGAGCAGTCACTCTGAAATTTTTTACCCAGCAAATTGGATTTATCTTGCTCATAAAAATTCAGTCTGTGTTTTGAGTCCAAAATCGGGGATAAACGAGTTTTGCGCTTCATAAGTTTTTTCATAGGTTCGGTAGTCTTTTAATTTTAGTCCCTTTTGCCACCCCGCTGACTAATTAGATTTACCAAGTGACCAACCTCTAAATTGAATCAGATGACCCAAAGTGGTTGTACTGATAGCTACTGAAAGCGATAAAGGTCTAAAATGCTCAGGTGTTTGCTATTAAAAGCTGGACTACCAAAGAGTATGCTCGATAGTGTCGTCTTCCATCTCCTGTATAAATTGCTGAATGTCCGCTGAAGCGATTTGACAATCTGAAAGGATGGTGGGGCAACTCAACTGAACAGCCTGCCACAGGATGTGATGGGACATCATCACCATAAGAAAACGCGATACCCCTGGAGCAGAGCACCCTAGAAATGCAGTGTGGTGAAGATGGGTGCTTTTGGTGAGTTCGAATACGTGGTGGTGAGTATGTGTTCCGAATATTCAGTGGTGGGTACGCGGTTTGAATACACGGTGTTGATTATGCGGTTCGAATATGCGATAGTACATGTAGAGAGTTGCCTTATATATTTCTGAAAATGAAATTGAACGCAAAATCGATTTCAAATTGATTATGTTGCAGCAGACCACAATAGGTGCGTTATTTGCACTCTCTAGCAGATCAAATTTTGTTAAGTATATTGAATGCAACAATAAAATCCTGCACATGCCACGTCACTGAGGCAGAAATTTGCTAGGAAGTGGTTGTCTATAGGCTTACATGTAGAGTGTGCTGATAACAGTAAAAGTGTTCTAAACGGTTCTTACCACTGGTGTTGATTATTGTGAAACCGGCAGTGTGAATTGAATGAATTTGCATAGCACTCCGCAATCGTCAATTATTTTACATCAAGTCTTGTAGTGTGCAGACTGTTTTTCAGTGTTTCAATGCACATTACATTGTAGATTCTTTCATATGCAAGTTTCATGTTTGATTTCAATTAAAACCTAGATAAAAATTCATTCAGGTGTTTAACAATCACCCTTAGCGAAAGCTCAGCGAATGCAGCAATATTTATCGAATGCAACAAGCTTTCTGATCGGGATCGTTTTTTTTTTTTGCAACCCTACGTTAATCTGCTCTGCTACGTTGCAAAAAACGCTGCTAATATCTTCTTACAGTACTGGGTGACAAATCGCCTACAACCTATATCCATCAAAACCTGGGACTTTTATTGGATGTTTAGTATCATTATGATCCAGAGGGGAGGTTTAAAATAGTTGGTTTTTTTATTTTAAAATATGAAGGAGCAGTGAAAATAAAAGTGGGGGGGGGGGGTTATGTCATCAATAGATCATCAATTAACTCTATTATTATTTAATGACCAAAATAACAATATAGTTGACAACAGTGACAAAACAGTTTGGCATTAAATGCATCATATGATGGTATTTCATCAAAAAAAGAATACAACAAATCACAAGGCGCTTAGAGTGCTTGCAGTGGTGCAGGGTGCATATAAGCAATGCATATACTGGCTCAAAAATTTCATTGGCTTCATTTAAGGTACGAAAGAACGCTCCGTACTAGTGCTTTTGGTCAGGGAAACTGGAGTTATCATCCTCTCTTTTCGTGCTCTTATAATATAAGATGAAATGATGCTTAAAAGGCAAAAATAAAGTTTTTTTTTAATCGCATTGTACAGGTGGTGAAAAAAAACCTTTTTGAGAATGGTAAACTGAAAAAATATAGGGTGAAACAGGTTTGACACAGCTAAAGCACTAAAAACAGCCAAGCAACACTTTTGGAAAGTAAAACTCAAAAAAATAATGCAGGTCTATCGCTGCCAAAGCAAGGGCGTTAAAGTTTATGGGTCTATATTTGGTGGGATTAGAAAGGTGTGATCCATTATGAGCTGCTAAATCTGTCGGAAGTTATTATTGGCGATGTTTACCACCGATAGTTAACACATGTACATTACAATACCATACAAAATGCTGTTCAACCAGTTAAAAGCTACTTTGAAAAGCAAAATTGGAAGTGTTACTCGACTCGTGTCATTAACCATTTACCATTTACCCATTTCGATCGAAGCAGTCAGCGCTATTGTGTTTCGATATTGGGCTGATTATGATGAATGCTCCTAATGTCGGCCAGCTCCAAAAGACGGCCACCCAAAACTTGTTTGTCTCATAACAAAACTCAGACTCGTCGAAATAAAATCTAAAATGCAATATTTGGAACAATAGTCACTGTACTTACTTTAGATGCCTTTCTAAAGAGTTGGAACAGTGTTGTGAGACAAGAAAGGTTTTTTTTTAAGAAAAAAAAAGAGCTTTAACAGGCTTTAACAATCACCCTAATTGAAAAGTATCCAAAGAACTAAAGTTCTATAGAGAGAGAGAGAGAGAGAGAGAGAGAGAGAGAGTCCGTACATTTCCCGAAAAAATGATAAAGGTTGTACCTTTAGATGGAGCATTATCTAATGGCATAATCAAATAACGTTTTTGGTCTAGTGTTTATTAGGTTTTATTTTCTAATAATCTAATAAACTTTTTTTTCCTCCATTTTCACAACTTCCTTATACCTTTCATTTCCCCTTTATTTTGCATTCATGCGGTATTTGTTTATCTCGTTTTCATTCTGCTTGTACGTTGAAGGGATAATATCTGAGATACGTTCAATATATCCTTCCTTTAATTCTTGTGGTATCCAATGTGCTTGTCTGATATACTAACAATGAAACCTTACTGTCACATCTGTCAAATGCAAGTGTCGCCAAATGTAACAAATGCAAGTATTAGGATTAGCGACATCTTTTTTAAAAAACGGCGAGATCATGTTTGTGCACTCAGCAGTAGGCTATATTTTTTAGTAATAACACTACTATTGTAGTATTACAATAGTATTTAGTAAAAAAAATTATGTATCATATAATACTTGTCAATTTTCCAAACCAGCCATCCAAAACATCATATTTATCAGACTCAAATATACATCCCACACACATACCCAAAGAAAACACAACACAACCTCTCCAATTAAACTTCCAATTTATATAATTACAGAAAATATCCAGCATTCATTTAAATCAATCAGTACATTCAATTGCATTTCGCATCTTACACACACAATACAAATAAATATCAGTTTTCTTGCACATTGAATGACTGTCATTTCGAATCGTTCCTGTAATTAATTTTTCCACTAGCTATTCGATCTTGGCTATCTGACAGATACAAGGCCGTTTAATGACCCGTGTCTTCGAGCCTGCCATTCTTCTTCTTCTCCATATGTACCGTACGCACATATTCGTACTTAGTATCTGAGCGAACTGAATAAAACCAGTTACAGATGAATTCCGTAAAATAGAAAACTAATACCGTACTTAGATACAGAACGAAGTTACGTGGAAGTATTTCTCAAACAAAGTTAGTTGCACTCGACCGGCTAACTGCAATTGCAATAGATGATCGGTGGATGCAATGCAACGCACAATATTGGCTATCTTCTGCACAATCGGTAAACCGCTCGATCGCACGAGCAAGCGGGCGGTCAATGACGGCGTTAACAAATACGTTGGCTGTCAGTATCTTGGACAATGCTTCTGTGTATTTTCAAGATGCATCTTCAGACTACGAGCCAATAGTCGGTCGTTGTGGTTCCAGGTACCGATCATCGGTAATAGTCAGAAGCACGACGACCGTCGTTCTGATCCAAGGGTCATCTGATCCCATTATTGATTTGATCCTATTATCGATAATGTTCGATTCACACTTCTCTCGCGAGTTTGCAGTGATCGATGGCGTGGAGCGTCCGAGATGTTACGATATCTTCGACTGCGATGCGGGCCTAAATAGTTCAAATGAACTCCCAGGTCCGACCAGATCTCATCGATCGCCTCCAAACTGGTACATCACTCTTCCAGATATGCCCACGACATCATAAAAACGCAACAACTATATTCGGAGTGGGTTATAACAAGAATGAAAGCCGGAACTTTGGTGGTAGCTAGTGAAGAAATGAAGAAATGGCTGCGCTGGCAAAGCAGAGCAGTCAAGTCGACCACCATCGTTCGTGTCACCGTTGTTCTGCTGCCCAATAATGCCTGCAACATTCAAGACCATCATCGTCACGGCCGCAGACGACAGCTTTCTTTTTAATGTCCATTCCGTGTCTTAATTTCGGTATACACACACATTAGAAATGAGATATGTGCATTTTAATGGTATTTTGGATGATATTTGTGTTGCATCTTGTCTCGATTCGACAGGGCCGGGCTTTTTTTTTTTGAAGCGACCACGACGCTTTCAAGGTGTTCGACTTTCATTAGTAACGGTTTTGTAATTCAAGCAGGGCTTGATGTTTTTTGTGATCTTGAACTTTGTGTGGCGGACGAATCACGATTTCTTTTGTTTTCTTTGTGCTGTAATATAGTAGAAATGCATAGTAAATTTGGTTTTTCTTTTCTTTTCAGGTAAGCTTTATTTTCTGACCATATGATACGAACGGAACATGTAGTGTGTGAGTAATGAGGTGAGAAATTTCCATTTTGTCAATTATAAGATAAGATTGTTTGTAGCACGCTTGGATCTTTAATTTTCATGCTTATTAGATTTATGTTTTTCGATTTGATGATTAGCCAGTAACTTAATTGGGTTTTATGTTTTTTATGACTACGATTTACGATATAATTCGTAATATTTTTTTTAACTGCTGTTCCAACTGGATATCAAATATTATATTGCTGGTGCCATCGCAGAAAAGAGCTCCGATAGCACGATTATAATTTGATCTCAAACATTATCTATCTATGAATTATCGCAAGATGTCACATTAAGAGTGCCTAGAAAGCAACATGCGGATTAATCTAACTAACTGTATCACTGCAGGTGGTAGCCAGACTTAATCTAGAGGGATGTGATCACATATTACCATCCTAGAAGATTTCAAGTTGCTGACTGAAAATCCCACTAGAGCTGTTCCTGGTTAAAAAGTTATCCTCTGCCAAATTTTCGGAAAAAAGGTTGAGGGTAGCACTGAAAAACAGGATTCCGGCTAATACTAACGAAATGCCCGGAGGAATCAAAAAAGGAATGGATCCTGTGTGCTCTGGACTTTGCAAACCTGTGAAAGTATTCAATAGTTGACAAAAAAAGCTGTGCAAAGTGAGGAAGCTGTTGACATATGTGAACAGGATAATCAATGCAGCAAAACTGCAAGGATTTCCCAGGACCTTGGAGTTTACTTGTAAAGGTAAAAGAAAAAATGCTTGGCTATACCGATACTGTGAATTCGGGGTAGAAATGGCTCAAATCGATGACTGAAAGTAATTCCACGTCATTTGGACTTCACCTACCAGTTAAGGTTCTCAACCGATGACAAAAGAGAGTTTTGGATAAAGAGCCGATGTTTCCCGGTGTGAATCTAGATTCAGAAATGTCGCTGAAAAGCAATATACATCCAAGAACTCCTAGCTGGCCAACTCAGACGCCTAATCTGTAAGCGAAGACATTAATTTGAACATTTCTTTGCCCGATGGTATAAGACTTGCCAAGGCTTCGTCCCTTCTTTTGATCCATTTTAAAGCTATCAAAACTGCAAGTATATCCCTACATTGTTCTTGAATAGAAGCCATGGATTCGAAGCAGCAGGATCGACGGACTCAGTTCAGTCAGAGGAGCAAAAACTTTTTATGATAAAAGATCAATGACGTTAGGAACTTATGTTCTGGTTTCTAGTCTTCTTGACGCCACCACGCTCAGACAGTTTTCAAATCAGGACCTGTCGGCAGTCATCGTGCAGTACAGAGATAATGGTGGGCTGAAACGCGCTATTACCTTCCTTTTGACTCATTAATTCATCCGCCAACACAGGAGCTGAAAGACCTGCCTCAGTACGTTGAATCGGATAGACTGGAACTTCTGGTGGATTGCGATGCTAATTCCCAGCACACTAGTCGAGACAGCTAAAAGTCCAACACCAGAAAAGACCGAATCTTTGCTTTTATAACTTCTGTGGGTCTTATGACTCTAAACACTGAGAGTTCCCTCCACCTCTGTCATCCCTAACAGAATTGCGGTTATTGATACGTCACTATATTCACCTGAAATAGTTGGATCAATAAATGAATGGCGCTTATCGGATGAGATCTTACTCTCTGATTACTGCTACCTGGTTTTCTTTTTAGATAGGGATCGAACACTCGTGGTGGATAGAAGGATTCCCAGCAATATTTATTGGGCTAGCTTCAATCTACTTCTTGTAGACAAAGCGTGTCCTAGTGGTAGAATAAAGTCGTCAAAGTCAATAGATAGCTGGCCGGGTTCTCTGAATACAGGTAGAGCCAAATTAGTCAGCTATGAAAAAGCCTGCTCGATCAGCAAGAGGTTTCGTTCGCGAAACCGGGAACTACAGAAGTTCAGGAAAGATATCAGAAAACGTATCACGTTGCTTAGCACTAGGCAACTTTTGTAAATTTGTATAAGCCAGAAACGGTGAGCATACCTGAATTTTTTTCATGGCCGGTAGAACTCCATTCGGACCTAGGGACTTGAAGGGCTTGAAAGTGTCAATTGCCCAGACAAGCTTCCCCAATGCCTCCGATGTCATCAAATCAGACGCCTGCTCATCACTGAAAGGGGTGGAGTCATTCAGACAGCTCGGGAAGTGAGTATCTACGAGGATCCCCAGCGTTTCCGAGCTGTTGCTTGCCCACTCCTCCTCATTCGGCTTATATACCAGACTAGGCGTGACAGGGCGTTTAGCCAGCAGATTTCTAAGTCTCGCCGTTTCCAAGGTGGTCTCAATTCTACCGCACAGGTATTTCCAAGAGCTCCATCTAACTTTCCTAATTTTTGATTTATAGAGCTTAAGGACGTCCTTGTATTCGTCCCAACATTCCCTGCAGTCAGCTGTTTCGGCTAACTCGAACAGTTCTCGCACTTGTCTTCTGCGACAACCTAGCTCTCTGTTCCACCAGGATGGCTTGGGTTTGCGCTTCGGACGGACTTGGGGACAGGACCGTACAAAAGCTTTTACGAGTTTACTCGTGAGTATGTTAATCGCAGCCTCCAAGTCAGCTACACTGCCAATCCTCGGAAAAGGGCCTAAGCCGTTAGTCACTTCTCGTTTGAAGTTTTCCCAAAAACATTGGATCATAATGAACTTTGCAGAGCATGTTGACGTTGACTGTAACTATACTCGCGTGGGTTTTCAAGACTGTGCAGACAAGGCAGGTACATGAAAAAAATCCGTCAAATCATTGACCCTCTTGAAAAATGTTTGGGTTTTTGACCAAAAACTCAAATTATTCGTAAAATTTAACCTTTGTCCACCATGCCAATTTGAAATTTTCATAATTCCGAGTTGCACAAGAACGGCAACCCATCACCAAATTACCTCTATTTTCAGCACTCGAAACTTCTGTTCACGAAAATCGACGGAATTTACAGGCCATGTTGGTATTCACTAAAACCAGGTCTGGTAGAAGTGATTTAGAAATGCGGGCAACTCTGCGGCAGTGGTGTCATTTTGAAAAATAACTAAGAAAAAAATCCACTACTACGATCCAGTTAAAAAAATTTTACGACATTCACACGGTACTCGACTTAACTCTAAGCCACATTTGGTAGAAATTTGGATGAAAATTTAGGATATGGAAATTTTTGTCACCTAAATCTTGTAGGTTTAAGGCAAGTTTCTACCTTGTGCGGCCGAAAAAATGTGCTTTCTTCAGGAATTTTTTTTGGGGATTGTATTTAAGATAGATACTTAAAATTTTATTTCAATTGTAGGTATAATTTTATTTTAAATGTAAAAAAAATTTTTAGTCGATATATGCAAGGGGGGGGGGAACTCTAGCAATGGCGGCGTGCCAAACGGATTTTAGTTGCTGGTGGAAGTCCTGCCGTCGAGATGATCAAAAACATAAAAATGAAACATAATCTTATTTAATATACTTTTGCCTATGGCCCCTACCAGTATTGTGAAAAAAAAAATGAAAAATGAAAAAGTAATGCAATTTTGAAAAAGAAAAACGGATTTTTCAATTTTTTTTGGCTACAAATTGCTATCTAAAATGAAAGATTGTTAATATTTTTTAATGATTGTGCTACCAACCATGAACAAGCCTTTGCTACCCAACTGTAAAAAAATTTGTGATCATTCCTTAACCCGTCTGCCTTCAGTCACTTCCACCAGGTCGAAAAATGCGGTGCAGCGCGCCGGGCGGTGGCGGCTCAGCGCGCTCGACACCGCACCCTATTTTAAGGGATAACTTTCGTAATTCATGTATCTACCGTATCTATCAACATGTATCTATCTATCCGTATGTAAATGCAAAAACAAAAAATTCAATTTTTTGACCGCACAAGGTAGCAACTTGCCTTAATCATTAAAATAAAGCTTTTTTCCCTATAACTTCCGATGCAGTCACGAAATCAAAACGAAACTCATGGAGTAAATAGGCCTTATTGTAAGCCCAATTTCGTAGGAATTTCGTAGAAAAAGGGCTGCCAGCTATTGTATTTTTTTTAGTTTTGGGCATTTCTTTACTAAGCGACATTAAATTTGCAAATATTTGAATTGTAAATATATGTATGAGCAACCAGGTCCCTAGCTTATCCTCTTGTACTAACAAAACAGTATCAGAAACCATTGTTTCAGCAATTTTAAAATTACTTCTCTTGGCAGTTAATTAGCGTTTTTCTAGATTTTGTATGTTTAGGAAGTTTGGCGATCTGTTGTCTCGTCAGTTACCATGTTTATTTTGGCTCATTGTCCTGCTGAGCTCCATTTTTAACTTCCTTCTTTTTTAAAACCAGGAATGCCTAACAGAGTACAGCCCGCCCCAAAATTAGAACTGGAAGTCTACTAGGTGGGATATCTTGGTTTTTTGCTTCCTTTTATTTCCACATGATCCGATTTTCCTTTTTCCTGGTTTAAATTAGTGATGGGCGTTTCTGTTGTTTTCAAAAAACGAAAACGAACTGTTTTTTTTTTTCAAAAACAACCGTTTTTTAAAACTGTTTGGAAAAAACAGTTTGAATTAACGAGAGAAACAAATTTTATGCTGTACGACAATTAGAGTTTAGTCGTACTAGGATTTCCACATACTAGGTATAACTAATACGAGTACGAAAAAAATACCTGTTCCAAATACCTATTTGAAGTATGTACATGTATACATACAATGCATAGGATTTGCAGTAATGTAATGAAATGGACTAATATTCCCTCCTCCACCCTCGAGACACAACGTTCCCAAGCTAGAATTGTGATGGTGCACGATTACCTTCAAAGAATACCGAGTCATTAGTCTGTGCAGCTTGTCCGTAACTTTCCAATGGTCGGTCATTTATTTGGCAAGTCTTTCTCCAATCTAGGGGCCATCTAAAGAAAAACGATCAAATTCAATCAATTTAATTTTATTATATGCAAAAAAAATACCTTCTGTATTCGTTCAAATGACATAAGTAAAAAAAAATTACTAAGATAGGACCAACTAATCCTGTTGTCATCTATATGACTTTTCATCGAGCGATCTCTGATACCAAACTTTTCCTGGCTAATCTAAAACACCCACTAGGGGGCCAACCTCTTCCGTAAGGCTAGGCATGAGTCCAGGGGAACCTTACCTCCCATTATCTCGTAAATTAGACCCTCGTGGCAACCTGCAGTCAGGAGGAGGGCCTCAGCACACCCGGAGACACCAACTGATGAGCCAAAAAGGATCTCAACCTTTTCCTCCTTGGCGCTTTTAGTGCTACTTTTAGTTTTCCGGCGGATTTCATTTTGCCGTATCTTCGAAACTAGGCCGCTTTTTCCTAGACTTGTATGGAAATTTCGCCCGAAACAACTCAGAAAGGTCCCCAAATTCATGCTAGATCAAAAATTTTTTGCAAAATATGGACCTTTTTGCCCAATTTCCCCTATCAAAAAATTTTTTTGCCCTTAAAATATCACTAATATACTCCCCGACCATTTCCAATCATCGAAAGCGCGGTAAAGACAGTTTTTGCCAAACTATGGCCTAAAAACCCCTTACTCCCCTACAAAACCGCAATTTTTATATCACAGTAATAGGTCGTGGCCCGTTATGTCCCAAACCACTCTAACCCAAAATTGGCCGGTTTTGTCCGAATTCAGCTCCTTTTGCCCTAAACATTTTTCGAAAATTTAAATAAAATACTTGCAAGTACGAAAATACTCGCAAGTACGAAAATACTGTTTTCCGCAGCTAAATAGTTTTCCACTGCCAAACAGTTCGTTTTAACAAACGAAAAACGGTTCGTTTAAAAAAAACGAAAAACGATGCAAAATGATTCGTTTTAAAAAAACGAAAAACCATTGAAAAAAACGACAATCGTTTCGTTTGAAAAAAACAGTTCGTTTGAAAAAAACAATTCGTTTGAAAAAAAACGACAAACGTTTCGTTTGAAAAAACCAGTGGGTTTGAAAAAACGATTCGTTTGCAAAAAACGACAAACGTTTCGTTTGAAAAAAACAGTTCGTTTTAAAAAAACGATTCGTTTTAGAGAAACGATTGGCTTTAGAAAAACTATTCGTTGTGGAATAGTTGGAAAAATTGGTTTTAGAAATACTATTTGTTGTAGAAAAATGGTTCGTTTTAGAAATGCTGTTCGTTTTAGAAAAAAAAATTCGTTTTAGGAAAACTGTTTGTCTCTATTTGGAAAAACGGCTCGTTCGTTTTTCGCAGCCAAACGTTTTTTTCAAACTGTTTGGCGTTTTTGAGCCCATCACTAGTTTAAATGGAAAACTCCCCTTCCGTAACAGTCGGGAAAATTTGTTACGGAAGGGGAATTTACTAGTTTTGATATAGCTGTCAAACTTTTTCTATAGACCATTTGTAAAGAAAAGAAAGTAAAGAAAGAATAAAGTGCTAAATCCAAAACTTCTTGTATGATTCTTCTACATGGTTCAACTTATTCACCTGCAGCACACTATCCAAAGCAGACTCGCTCATAGCGTTTAATTCTTTCCGGTTTCTAACATTCGGAAGTCATATAATCCACACTTTTCAAGCGAAATCTCTTGAATGAACGTACTACAGAACAGCTTGTCACGTACACCTCGTAAAATGAAAAATTGAAAAAATTCATAATTGCTTTTTTATGCTCACCCGAACCGAAACCAATCACTCAATACCTTTTTGGGGTGATCGCAATGAACTTGAAAAATAAATAGAAATATCGAAGTATGTATGGTACGTGTTTCTAGTATTCCTTTCAAACTCATCCATATGCCGAAGATGTGCACGGGTACTTTAGTCGTATTATAGAAGTAATACCCTCTCTATTTCGTAACTAAGAGTACTTGTAGACTTAATGGAATTTTAAAGGAAATTCAAAAATATTTTGACGTCTTCGTGATTCGACAAAATTCCAAGTACGCGGCATTGTTTACGTTGATTTCCGGAATGCGTTTGTATTTCATAATGAAAATTATAACGGAACTCTATGCGCTCCCTCGTCTACCATATGCACTTGACGAATTAGAAGAAAAGAGCAACTCAAAGCTTTTTTTGTTGCTTTGTTTTCGGCCATTTATCCCACCGAGGTTTGCGAATAGTCTTCATTAAAACTGTTTTACAACTGCGTTGAGAGTTAACAGTTAGATTTGCTTTGTATCTGAGAGGTTGTAACTGAAAAGAGGATTATCTGAAAATCAAGTCATTAAAACAAAGTTACATTTGAAAGTTTCATCTCCCACAGTTGCACGAATGAGTAATAGCATTTCGAAAAAGCAATTTCCAACGGCCACTTTTATCGTATACTAACCGCGAAGATCATATTTCATCTATTTGAAACGGCCGACAAACAGACAATCAGTCCACAATTGTGTGCATGCTAGAAAATGAAATACTGCACCTATGCAATACCTTCAAGTTAATGGAGTGAACGCGTACGTGTACGTGTATTTATGCAGTTCTAGGAATTGGTCACAGGTAAATGAACTTGCACAGTGCAGTTCGTTTGAAACCACTGCAGACATCTGCCTTTTTTGACATTAAACAGCCCCAGCAGTCAGACACTACAAATCGATTATTTTCTTTATCATCCTTGCCAAAGCAATCGATGACGATTTCAAGAAATCTCTTGAATAGTCAGTCAGTCATACGCTTCCATGGTCCTAATAGACGTCAAAAGTTCGCTGTCTCAACATAAGTACATTTCCGTATGCCCACATTCGAAGAATCTTCAACGTCTAATGACGGCCGGTTATGATATCTAAAGACGCTATTTACACAATGAAATTCCAATCTTGAATCACAAAAGTTCAAGAATATCTACACTGGACGCAGCAGAGTTTGTTGTCTTTTCATTAAACTGTTCGAACGGGAAGCTTCCAGCATTTACCTTCGGGCTATTTAAGGCTCCGCAAGAGAAGATTCGCTATCATCGATTTCTGGGATGTATTTTAACGTCAAAATATTCATGCATTAGGCATTCGAGTTTTGAAGGAGATTTTTTTAAAAATAGTTCCCGATTCGCCTCCAAAGTCCATGAATTCAAGTAAATATTTATTTAAAGTTTAACAGTCATCGTGTCCAGATGTACATGAAATTCTCGCGTTACACATGTGCTACTTTATGATTATGGTAATGAGATTCGTTAAAACGATTAGTGTTGCTGGCAATGCTATGTAGGCTGGATGATTCGAAATTATCTTGAAGATCTTGGAAATTTTTGAAGAGGATGGTGCAAGTTATTTCGATGGGATGTGATGGAGAATGATTTTTCAAGTTGGACTAGATAGTTGAAAATATTGCGAATATTTTTTTAGTGCCAATTGAACAAAAAAAAATAGTTTAGTTTATTGAACTTGTAACTTAAGTATCTTTTTGTTCCAAATTTCAAATTTTCTGGACATTCGTGTTCAATTTCCGAACATAGAAAAGATAGGGACGTCAAACTTCAGCCAATGGGGAAACATTTGCATCACATTTTAAGATATATGTAATGGAAGCTGACCTGAAAATTAATTTAGCTGTCATACTCCCACTTGCAATTCAAAATTTTTGAAAAATTTTAAAATGCCCGTGTTGATCCCTCGTCGCAAGTGAGCGTTCCCCAGCGAAGAAGATACGACTCTGTTCTTGAGGGGCTGCTGGCTAAAAACTGACAGCCGTATACAATATCCAGTCCTGCAAGTGGCTCAATAATCGGAATATTTATGACAAGGCATATCAGACGATAGTTCTTAGGCTAAACGTGCGAAACTTTCCCTACTTTAGCAACAAACCTAACTCTTTCTTCTCGGCAGCTGACGGGAACATTCGATCAGCTCAAGCATGCATTATATATCTCCTTCAACCATGGTAGCATTACATCTACAAGCTGATACATATGAGCCGAAAGCGATTTGAACGGCTTGAAGGAGTTTATCGCCTACCTTACTTCGGAGTTGAGATCCTTCAGGGCGGCGAAAAAGTAATAATCTGCTTCGTAAGATGTGCAGCGTACACTGGGAGACTATGATTCCTTGTAAAATATGAGTTCATGAGGACAATCAGTGTATAATTATGTAAGGTTCTGAATACACCCTACAAACTTCACTGTTGAGCTAAGACCTTACGTATACGCTTTGACTCATTGATAACGTGTATGCTGCCACAGGAGGCTGTCCGCGAGGTTTTCTTCGCTTAGCGTACGGCATACTGAAAAACCTTCAGTTTTGTTTTAGATATTGACCTGTCATTAAATATTTTTGCTTTTTTAAACTCTTTCCTACACTTCCTCCACATTCAATCCACAATTTACCATAAGAGCTTTTGGATTCCCTATGGCGTTGAATGCGTTGCAAGAGTTTTAAACCGCTTGATGTAGACCCTGCGTACAACAGATGCTCCCTGGAGAAAGTTCCAATGAAAATTGAATCTGAGACTGGAACTTCATCTAATCTGTTCTTTTTCTATTAACAAAGGCTTTCCGCTCAGTTGAACTATAGCGCCCCATATTTAATGAAATCTACCTGTGATCGTACTTTTGTACGAATTTATGTCCATTCATACAGAAAATGTATATGCCGCACACGGACTAAAGTAGCATCACGAACCTTCCTTCGATTTTAGGTGAGGAAGATCGATTTGTTGCCCACATTTGGGATGGATAAGTTGTAGGCCAAGGTTAAGTCAAAGAGTGTTTCACCTCGACCATTTGCGCCGGAGCTATCACATACTTCATAATGAGCGGCATAGTCAGCTCTTAGAATACGAGGCACTCAAATCCTAGCGACTGCAACCACTAGGGAAGAGAATTTGCGTCATGATTGTTTGCAATGTAGCAAGAAACAAACTAGTATGTCCATCAATCGATTTTCGTTGCAACAGCCATGTTATACTTGTCACAAAAATTGTAAAGAACAAGGACCTTAATAATTCCATATTCTTGGCAAGAATACAGACACGTGTTTACTCCAGACTGTAAAGTGTGATCAGTCTGCATCCATTGGTGCGCAGCTCGCGAATCCGGTTATTGACGACCTATGGTTCTTGGATTAATAATAGCTCCTCCCCTTTCGTTGACAAGTGTAAGAGTAGGGCACCTATTGCTACTTTGCAATAGTGGAGGCTTATTTGCAGTACCCTCATCATTACCAATCAGGGTCAAGTCGAGGTCCTCATCGGACACTAGGACTACCTCACTCCCCTTCTTTGCTTGGAGAGTCAGACGGTCTAGAGGCAGCCCCGACACTAACTCCATCATCTGTGAGGGATTCCACATCTGATTTTCACTGAGATGTGCACCCAGAAAGAATGATAAACCCTATGCTAATATTAGCGCCTACTGCTTAGGGTTTTGTTCGGCGGATTCAAGGTCCTTCGATCCATCAGGTTCCTCAATCCTCTATAAACGCTGGTACAATATCGGCATTTTTCGTCGCTTATACTTGATGTATTTTGTCTTGCCAGCGTATTTCATTATAGGATTTTCCATCCAGTTTCGGGTTTGACAAACCGTTATCAATCTTCTTTATTCGCCGTTTTTTATTTTAAGACCGGGTTCGAAGATAATCGGTGATCACTATAAGTTGTCAAAATAATTTAAAGATTTTAAACGTGGATTTCAGCCAAAATCGATCCTTGATGACTAGACAAGCTCAGAAAATAAATAGATGCTGAAACAATGGGATCTCTTCAGCTCACGTGCCAGAAACATTAGTAAAAAAAAGGCTCGGTAGACCGTCCAAAGCTGAATGAAAATGAATCAGCTAAAACCAATAAAGCGTCGAAGTTTAACGGTAATTCTATGGAACTTATAAGTAAATAAACTACGGTTTAGAAGATTTACAGCAAACTTCTAATCCAGTTTTGCTACATCAGCCACATTTGAATACACTTTATGTTATTATAAGACCTTGAAGTTGACAACAGAATTCAATAGTACCCTGCATTCCTGAGCATTGTTTGACGTAATCAGGTGTCTACTTAGTGCCAGCAGCGCAGCTCCACTGTTGCTGCAGACAGCGATACGCTGACCCTTCCATCTCATATGAATCGTCCCGTAAATAGCTCTCAAGATAGCGGATATTCCTACTTAGACGAAAACGTGCTCTCCGAGAGAAGAGGTCCACCTGTCATTCGAGGAATGCAGATAGACAACAGCACCAGATATAACATCTGTCTTCGTAAAGAAGATCTCGGAGTATCCGCGTACAGACATTTGGGTGCTCCCAGTCACTGATGCTCAAGAAGATTGCTTCGTAATTTCTCCGGATATCGAGTTAAGGCACTCGAACTTTGGAAGGTATCGCGAGAATCGGAGAGATCTCACGCATAGAACCTTTGTTTGTAGAACAGTGCCCATATCGTCGTTTCTTACCCATAGGTCAAGCTGAGTTAGTCTAAGGGTAGAGCTTGTCATTATTCTCTGGATTTGAATGTCGAGTGGAGCCAGATTGAAAAGTGCATCAAGGGCTGCATCAGGAGTAGTACTCGTAGCACCACAGATAAAAAATTTATTTTGCACCGTGCCTAGCTTCTTAGGACCATATAATAGCTTCTCAAAAATCCACCAAAGCACTAATGCGTGCGTGATTATGATGTCATGTAGATTTATATAACTGCATAAGGCTTCAGACCCCGTGCGGTGGCAAAAGCTCTCTTCCATGCCTGAAAGCGTTCAAAGCTCAATTAAGCTTCAGTTGCATATGCATCTTCCAGAGAAGTCTTTTTGTCTAAGATTACTCCTAGATTTTTGACTACATCTGAAAGTTGAAGAGCTGTATTCTCTATTTTAGGAAGTACTAGTCCTTCCAGCTTTCTTTTCCTGGTAAACATCACAATTTGTCATTTACCAGAATTCACTGTTAGGCCATGACTCGAGCGCCAAGTGTCCCTGAAATCCAATGCGCTTAGTGTATTTCGCCATACCACATTCATATCCTTAATGACTGGTAATGTGGCCACGTCATCACCATAAGCCAGCGCGTGCTACCGTTTGTATTACAGTTTGTTTAGCAGAAAGCCAACCCAGCATACTACACAGGAGCGGTGATAGAATACCTCTTTGAGGGTTACCTCCATTGGTCACCTTCGTTCTCAAGTAGCAGTTGGCTCTGACTTCCGGCATCAATAATATCTGCGTCAGCCTGGTATGTGTCCATTTCAGTAAGACGTAGTCCACGCCATGAGGTTTCGTAGCTTCACATAGCTCCCTAAAGGTTGTGTAGTCACAGGCACCAACAATGTTCAACAAAATCCCCATCGCATACTAACCATTTGAGATCGCTCTCTCAACTCTGGACACCAGAGATTGAAGAAAAGACTCGCATAATTTTCGCTTATAAGCATGTTGCTCATCATTCAAGGGGCTAGGCTTAAGCGCCCTAGTGCATAAGTGTCCTTTAACAAGCCTCTTCAGACATTTCAGCCTAAAGTTCCTTGGATCTGAATAGTCATCTCTTCGCAAATTTAGATATGAAGACTACCTTAGCCTGTCCCCAAGGTGAGGGATAATATCGCAGGACTAAGCATGTTAGAACATTTCTTTTAAGTCTACCACTAGGTAGTCAATTCCCTTCCTTAGGATATCTGGATAGATGCCATCCATGCTCAGTGATTTGAAGCTTTCATTGCATCTCTGATCTTTTCGCTGGTAACCACAGATCTAGCTGAGAGCAGCAAGGCAATTGGGACAGTACGACACCCCGCTGCCTGCTGCCATGATAGTTGGAAATAATGTATCTATTGTGAGCATAGTAGCCCCAGGAGAACTAGTGCTAGCTTCTTCGATTTCAACGAACAATGCCAGAAACTAGGGAGCTCAAAATCAATCACAGATTTAGAGCGACAAGTAAGTTGATTGTGCAGCGATAGGGGATCAAAAAAATCCTATAAAATGTATGTCAAGAATAAATAAAGAAAAAATATAAAAAGGGCTTAGCAAGAATTGTTCCTAAACTCAGTCGTAATATTCCGAGTCTTATCTAAGTTTTAGAAAAAAAAACAAAGTTTGAAGTTAAGATTGAGGACATTCTATTTTCTTCTAGATGCTTAATAGCCCAAACTAGAGCTTATACTTGCTAATATAAAATTACCCTGCATTTCATTAGGTTTTGATTCATTATTTATTTTTAATTTCCCGACAATCCCTGTTTGGATTAGCAGACTCAATTTGAAACAAGGAATTCATCAGTCTAAATAATTATATTGTACCGTAACTCAGCTCACCCTCGTTTCATATAATTAATTAATCTGAAACCATATGAATTCTACACTTAATCCAAACAAGCACGACTCAAACTAAGGATAACCACACACATATCGAGTGTGTAGATACGTATGCCAGTACGAGCGCCAAGCTATAAGAAAACCAGAAAATATGAAAACAATAAAGTCATAGAAAAATCATTAGACACGTTTTTGTTCTTGTTAATTACTCTCCACAGTATTACACCCCGTAGAAAATTGTATAGAAATAATACACATATGCGATTCATGACGCAGAAGCACGCGTCATTCAATTGCTGGCAATTGAAAAGGGAGCGATTATAGCAACAACACTACGAATGCCTGTCTTCGTACAGGAAAAGATACGGAGATGTGGTGGCAACTATAAAAGAATAAACTAATTCAAGCAAAGAATATTTGCATCCAGCTGCAAATTCCATTTTTAATTCATTTCGCATCGTTATAAATTTATCGAAATTCCGGAAAGATACAGAAATTAAGATCTTGCATCTGATCATCTATCTGAAATAATCGACTGACATTCATGTTCGACTAATCACTTGAACGATGGAAACGTGAGCAAAACAAAATCATATATACAGTTTGTCTAACTCAAAAGTTGCAAAGTGCAATAATCAAGCCCACCCACTGCCCCCTCAAATGTATGCACATCTTTTACTGTTAGTAGATATTTTCAAGACATTATAAACTGAATATCATAACTTGCATCTTGTTTTGTACGATGCATCCATCGACATATGAATGCACTTTGCAGCACGTGTTTTCGCTCCAGCAGCCGCCAGACTGACTTTCCGTTTCATTTCACTCGACAATCTCGGTTCAGTGTGTAGTTTCGTTCGATGCACATCTGCATATAGTATGTAGTTTGACGCGGCGGGTGCATATCCAGCTTCCCCATGCAGCATGCGCGACTCCACACTCAGTGTGCTGAGTATCTAGGAGAACAGCGAAATATTTGAATCTTTCGATGTTTTCTTGTCCATTCGGAATTTCGCTTTTTCATTAATTTTATAGGATGCAGGAGTGGTGGCGGTGAGGTATGGCATTTTGATGGACTTAGAAATTCCAAAGTATGCATTTTGCACTCGATTCATTTTACAGGAAATCGTTGACTAACGGTATTAGAAGTTATTTTTAACACGGAACTTTAATTGTTGCAATCTAGTGTGGAATGAGATGTTGTGAAATTTCCGTGGTATATACATATATTTTTCATTTGGAAATCATGTTTTAATGCCTTTCTCGTAATGCTATCTGCTTGGATTCAAGACTTTTGAAGACCTAAATGTAGTTTTGCAGAGAGGAAGGAAGTGAGAATGATTCATGGCTGTCGATCCGCTCTTTGGAGCCTAGCCAGACTCTGAACTAATTCCTGACCTACTCCGGACCTACTCAGGAGCTACTTCGGATTTCCTCCGGACTTTGGTAGGTTCGAAACCTTTTTTCACCTTTTTTTATGGTTGTACTTTAAACCATATTTCAGTAAATGTTGACAAATATACGATTAATTTCTTCTCGCGAACGATCCTGAACCATTCATTTCACATTCGCTTAAAAATGATTCTATTGTGCTGCCTGTCTGAAATCTAGTTTCCAAAGTATTCTACGGAAAGTATTGAGCTGGCCGAAAAGATATTCTTGTTTTGACCCTTTATTGACCCTAGAACAAAAAACCAAATGAGAAAAAGCAAATAGTATTTCAATAGCCGAGTTTATAATCCAGATCGACTTAGACTGGCTTAGACCGTCTTGGATTGAAATAAAAATGGCTGCCAAGTTAAAGTAGGTCTTCGATGTGACAGGATCGACCAAGTTACTTGAAACGCGATTTAGTTTTAGATTTCATGTGGGTGTTTTCGTGCGACAATAGACGCGGTAATTTTTTGACATTTGAATGTGAAAAAGTGTGAAAACTTGTTAAAATGGACAATCAAAGACTTCTGATATCAACAATAATAATGAATTTTCTTTGTCAGCGTCAATTAATAATGAATAATAATGAATAATTAATAATGAATAATACCAACACATGTATCTGAATTAAATTTTATGGGCCTACCCCTAATAAAAGATACGGAAAAATCTCAAAATAAATTGAAAGGCTTGCATTCATTTCTAGTTCTTTATTAAGTTTCCATTTGTGTGAAAAGGATAGTATTTTCACAAAACACTTTTCCATTGTTTACCTGCCTTACTTTTATCTAGCATATGGGCTGCAAAACAAATCATCCACCAGTGCTATTGGTTATTCTGGTATTTTTTATTGTAACTGTATTTACAGACACGGTCCGACTCTCCTTCATTAGTAAGTAATAGCCAGACGATCGCACATTTTGTGAAACGTAAGAAACATGCCCTGCTAACAGTATAAGTTAAATTTTTTCGCACCAGGTTTTACAACATGTGGGATTGTCTGGAGACGTTATAAGTCCCCGTGCGTTCTGGTTCCGAAAAAAGTATTTAGTCCTGCATGATAATATTATTGGGGCTTCGGTCCGAATTTCATTTACACTGTCTTGTTTTCACTCCCAATAATTAAGGGATGTTCTCTTCCATATTCATCTGCTAAATAGCTTAAGGCTAGTTAATTCCAATCAAATTTGTCCACTCAAGAAGCATGCAATATACATATAGTTTTGCCTATTTCCAAATTATTTTGAACCATAACATGCAACCGAAAAGGTCTGTTCGCGTGCCTTAATCTATGAAAATATATGCAAATACATTCGCAGCAAGTTAATTTTGTACTCTTGCTGCTAGTGAAATGTTGCCACAAAAAGAAGCTTCCTGCAAAAATATGTTGCTGCTCCAATACGCGAGCATACCTATAGTAACAATTATATTATTCTTATTCTAAATTCCATGTTATTATCCTTAGAATCTCAAAAAATATCCAAAATGCATATGTGCTCGATTCATAAATTTCAAGTAATCAAAAATTTCATTCACTTCCACAATGGTGAAGTGTGCCGCATTGGAAAGTCACATACTTAAGTGAAGTCGGCTTCGAATTTTTCAATCCTCAAACGCTCGATCCGCGTCTTTTAACGCCCAAGTCGATCCGATCCTGTAAAATTTCGTGATCGGACCGACTTATCTCAAATCAGTCCACTGCGCGTATACAACGTGGTTTGACTAATCCTAAGCCAGTTTGAAACCACGTTATAAACGCGGCTAATGAGAGGTCCAAAATTTGAAACTAGAGAATGTTATATTAACAGAGATGGAATTTCGAGAGAGATTCAGTAAGGAGGGTAGGAAAATTTATGTAATTCTACGAAGCATTAATATCAAGGGGAAAACCCACTTCTTATTTTCGGGTGGAACATTTTAACCAGATCTCCAATTCCTTTCCCATTGTCAATTATCATCATAAACCGGTACTGCACTTTATTTGAAAATGCCTCGTATTTTTAGTTTGCCGTCAGTCTCTGCGAAGAAAACATTACTAAAAATGTGTACTTTGTGCGAGTGATATTGATCGAATATTTTATTGTGTAAACGTTAATATGCCAAAAATGAAGGAACTTTCAACACAAGTGCGCTTTTTAATAATAGCCTATCCTGGCAAAAGTAATCGACTAATTGCGAATGATTTGAAACTGCCAAGAAGAACAGTTGACTATAATATTAAAAAATTCAAGACCAGTGGAATTGTTCAGAATGAAACACCTAGTGGACGACCCACGATCGTATCTTCGGTCGAAGCTAGAAAGATTGTGGTGACTAACAAATGAAATGGACGTCTTACTGCACCAGAAATTGCAGCACAATTGAATGTGGAGAGGTCTAAACTCCTCAGTGTTTCAATGATAAAACGAGGACTTCAAGGAGCAGGTCTTCATGGTCGGATAGCTGTTAGAAAACCATTGTTACGTGTCGAAAATAAGAAGAAGAGACTAGAATGGACTAGGCAACACAAAAATTGAACATTTCATAATTGAAAAAAAAGTTCTGTGGAGTGACGAATTAAAGTTCGAAATTTTCTTAACGATACGAAGGGACTTTGTTCGCAGGTCAGCAGGAGAGAGAGTATCCGATCAATGTTTAGTGCCTTCAGTGAAACATGGTTGTGGTTCTGTTATGATATAAAGCTATTTTGATGGAGATAGAGTCGGTAGCATATGCAGAATCCAAGGAATAATGAGGAAAGAACATTATTGAGATAGTCTTGAAAACGAAATTTTGCCATCTTGACAGGGTATTTTAGGAAAAGGATTCATATTTAAGTATGACAATGACCCGAAGCACTTTTTCAAAATTCTGCAGAGGGTATTTAAACCAGTTATGAACTGAAGGAGCTCTGAATATTATGGTTTGGCCACCATAGTCACCTGATCTCAGCCCTATAGAGCTCTTATGGGATGAACTGGACAGAAACGTCCAAAAAATTTGCCCTACATCTGTATTTTCCATGCAGAATCACCATATTACTTTGTAGGATGCCAAAATTTTGTGAAGTGGCTATTACGAATAAGGGTGAGCACATTGATGAGACGAAGATTTATTAATAATTTAATTTTTTCGAAACTTTTTTATACATGTAGTATGTACTCCAAACATACTTTAAATACTACTATTTTGTAAGGTCCTACCTTTTAAAATAGTAAATATATTAGATGGGCAAATACTTTTGAGCGGTAGTGTAAGTATTCGCGAAAATCAAACCAGTTTTTTGTTAATTTTCTGCTCGTGGAACCTAATAGCAGATTATTAGTGTGTGGTGTCTCTGCTTCAAATCCAGGTGCGATCGTGAGATCGGTCATCGAGCTTTGAGTTAAACCATCTTTAAGTAGATACCTGGGTCAAACCAAGGGCAAAGTGAGACGTGAGATCAATTAAAATTGAGAAAAAAAATTGAAAATTAAGTCTCTACCACCATCGAGCCTCAAGGCTTTTAATGAATTGTATTGGGACAGCTTTGCTTTGTTTTTCGTTAGTGTCTTCAAATCGAAAACTGCTGAATAAAGCACTAGTCGTTAGCGTTCGCCTAGTGGGTAGAGCACTGGCTCCTGGCGTGTGGGGTCCCTGGTTCGATTCCAGATAAAGACGGGGGCCCCCGCGAGTCAAGGTTTGAGTTAACCTAGCTCAAAGTAGGTACCTGAGTCAAATCAGAGGCAAAGTGAGTCGTGCAGTGAGTGTGAACTCGTAAAGTTTCAATTATGAAATTTGAGTTTCTACCATCTCCAACCCCAAGACCCCAAAGGGGCTGTAGCGGGTTTACTTTTCTTTTTGAGTTCTAGGTTTGAGTGCTACTAAGCACGATGAAAACTCGACCAAATAAGACAAGGATGTGAAATAATTTTTAATAGCGGCAGTATCGTTAATCATAAAGAAAATTTGAATATTTTTTTTATTTTATTTTAATCAAAATTTTATCATAATCAACTGATGTGCAGTCCATTTGATTTTTTTTTCTTCTTAGCTTTAGACTGCTTGGATATTTTTCTGTAAAACTAAAAAAAAAATAATGGTTTTGGCTCATTTATCTTAATAAAGAACTATTTATTGTTCCAGTACTAAACTTGAATATTTGATTTCACTTATCTCATTTTCTCAACACGAGTAACTTATTTCATCTTACGATTCGAAAAACACGCAACCACTGCAGTTTTAAAGAAACCCGCGTAAGTTTTTATCAGCTGAACTACCTTTGATCTCATTCAAACATTTTTAAAAGTTTTAAGTTCGATACTATCGTCAAGCTGACTATAATCTTCAACACAGAAATCAGAAAATTCCAGTCGGACTCGACTTGGCTGTTTCTGCACTGTTTTATTTTATCTGTATTCGAATACAGCTTGCTGCAAGTAAAGCAACCGTAGATGATTACATAGCGCCAGATATATTCATTTAAAGCGTTGGAAGCAAATCAAATATGTAGTAGACATGCTAGTCACTGTGAAACGTATACATGTTTCGTACCACACGTATTCGATACAAACTAAGCCACAGTTCTGCGTTATTATAAACAAATGTAGCTAGTTAGTTTGCCATTGCGAGTAATACATATAAATTGTATGTAGATTATTTCCATGACCAACGAATGAAATAATGATCTTGTTGTTTCGTTACGTATCTTATGGCTGGCTACATGTGCCTTCTCTCTGTCCGGACGATACAAGTGTGTAATTATTTTGAAGTTAATTTTTAAGATAGTGCTTATCATTTGCATTTTATACTATGGAATTTTATCGCATTAATTTCGGAATTTTTCAATATTTGCGAATGGTATCAGAATGTTTTTAAATTTTTTATTCGCTTGAGTATTTCATGTTTCAATTTTCAATGTCCACAGAAAAAATTAAAAGTTTTATTTCGATGTTCGTTTTTTCTTGTGAATTGAGAGGCGTTTTCTGTAATTGTTTTCTGTCGGTTCGCAGGAAGATAATCAGCATTTTTGCTACCTTTTAGAAGCATTTGCACTCGTGTACTAGAAACTTGGTAGCTAGCGCGTGCGTTCCTTGGTTCGAATCCAGCCGTGGACGAGCTGCCACGATTACACAGCAGGATTTCAGTTGACCTAGCTATGAATGGATTTCCAAGACCAATCGGAGGTGAAGTGGTCGTAAGCCTTGTTATTCGACATTCGTGCCCATTTATTATGGAATCAAGCCTCCACCAAATTCAATCCAAATTCAAATCACAACAAGCTCCACTGATTTAAATTTATTGTGTCTTTTTTTTTTGACCGTACTGTGAGCGTCAAAAATGAGTGCACATCTTTCAAATTTGTTTTTGAGCTTCAATAAAAAAAAAATTGCTGATTGAAAAAAAATTCTGATTGAGTAATATCAAACCTTTGATTGTTAAAAACTATACATATACAAAAAAATCAATTCCATACATTAACAAAAAATTTACAGAGGAACAAAAACAAAAAGACAATGAAATAAGAATCAAAAGTGCACACGTGTTCAAACGTTGCTAGATTCTAATTGTAAACAAAGCCACGCATCTTCAATTTAATTTCTAGGAAACAGCAAGTCATTTTTGAAGGAGTTAGTTTGATTTAAAACGTGCTAGAAGAAAGGTGTGAAATTTAGGAAAGAAATTGAGCTAGAAACACGAAAAATTATAGTAAATTTGCATTGTGAAGGTAAAAGTTTACGGGTAATTGGAAAAATGGTAAAAAGACCACACAGTTCAGTAAAAAAATTATTGACACAGACAATAAATTCAAATTATTTGACAATTTTAAAATATCTGGACGGCCAGGGAAATTAAATAGAAAAGAAATAAGAAATATAGTAAAAGAAGTTAAGGGTAATCCACGTTCAAGTGCAGCTGAAAATTGTTCCGCGATACACAATCAATCCGTTTCAGCCTCCACCGTTCGAAGAATATTGAATGAACATAGGGTACATGGCAGAGCACAACGAAGGATGCCGTTTATTTCTAATGCGAATAAGAAAAAACGCAAAAATGCTGCTAAAAAAATATAAAAACTGTACTTATGATTTTCGGAAAAACGTTTTATTCTCTGATGAGAGCAAATTTGAAATATTTGGCGAACTAAAAATACTGAGTTCCATGAAAAAAAAATGTTTCCGGCACAGTAAAGCATCGCGGAGGATCTGTTATGGTTTGGGGGTGCATAGCAGTATCGGGAGTTGGAAACCTAGAATTTATTGATAGTACAATAGATAAGCAAAGCTATCTCAATATTTTGCAACGAAATATGGCTGACAGTGTTGCGAAATTGGAATTGCCTAGGACGTGGATTTTCAAACAAGATAACAATCCTAAGCACACTTCCTATTTAGTAAGATTGTGGTTGCTTTATAGAAGCATTATGACCTGCTTGATGACCTGCTTGAGTTTAAAAAGCAACGTTCTCATGCAAAGAGGGTCGCTAAAGAAGCCATGCGTGCCTACGTTGCCAGAGTTGAGGCTTCTATTAGTTCCAACAATTCAAAACCCTTCTGGTCATTTATCCACTCACTGAAAAAATCCCCCGTCATTCCTCAAAATGTGTTTCTTGATGAAACTTCTGCCGCTGCAACTGAAGAGACCTGCGAGCTCTTTGCTCGTTTTTTAGGGCTCGAGCTCTTTGCTCGTTTAGCGCTTAGAGCGCTCTCTTTGTTTCGTACAAACCCTTTAGAAGTTGAATATTTAATGAGTTGTCTCGATTCTAACGCTTCTTCTGGCTCTGATGGTATTCCTAATACACTAACTAAGTCACTATCTTCTTCACTTTGTGTACCCCTGTCCATTATTTTCAACCTAAGCATCGCCTCTGGTGTTTTTCCTTCCATATGGAAATCAGTCAACATTTTTGGCAGGTACATGGTGCCAGAAATCTATAAACTATGGCGTCTGGCGCTATGTGTTTTTTCAGTGCACCAAATATAAATTCCACCAAACATAAATTCGATAAATTCGAGTCAACATACTCACTATTGAGTGTTCCTGCTCCAGTGTGAAAATTCACCGGTCGAAGTATCGAAAATATCGCAGCCAGTACTTCAGTTCAAAATGAGTCAATTATGTAGACATGAGCTTTAATGTCACTTGCTGGCATTTATACGTTCCCTCACACAGCATGGCTGCGGGTTATAATTGTGCCATGAGCCATATTACATGGCTCATGGCACTATGTAATATAGCGTGTGGGGCCATAATTTCTGTGTCATGTAATTATGGCGCTGGGAGCCATACTGCATAGCTCAGGGCACTATGTACATAGCGTGTGGGACCATAAATGCTGCGCCATGTTACATAGGACCACGCGCTAAGTAGATTCTGACATTATGGCGCTGGGAGCCATATTGCATAACTCAGAGTACTATGTACATAGCGTATGGGGCCATAAATAATGCGCTATGTTACATGGCTCTGGGCGCCATGTGGATTTTTTTCAGTGTACTTACTTTTGATTCGTATTTCATTGACTTTTTGTTTTTGTTGTTCTGTAAATTTTTTGTTAATGAATATATGGAACTGATTTTTTAGTCTATTGTTTTTAACGAATAAAGGTTTAATATTCCTCAATCAGAAATATTTTTCAATCGGTAATTTTTTTTTATTGAAGCTCAAAAAAAAAATTTGGAAGATGTGCACTCACTTTTGGTGCTCATAGTAGATTTTACAATGTAATATTGCGAACAAATCTTTGAAGCTGGTTGCGAATTTCGAAATATTCTTAACCCCGAAGTACACTGAACCGAAACGCGATAAGTATCCCCAACTTGTCTAACATACTGCCTCCCCTCCAGTTTCATACAATTTCATCAAACTTCTTTCACAATATTCTACTAATATTATTGAGGTCAAACTAGTTTAATATCGACTAACAACGACGACATCTCAACGCCACCCACACACGCACAAAGCTGATCGGCCAACACGAAAAATTGTTCTAGTTGTTTGTAGTGCTGTAATTAAAATCCATGTCTGCAATTCATCGGAAAACTATTTTCATAACTGCCTAATGACTTGTTTGTGCCTTCCATTTTCGTCGTTCGTATATAGTGGCGTGCGATTTTAGTAATTCTGACCAGATCTGCAACATACAGCCTCCAGTGATCGTCGAAGTCAGCCTGTCTGAATTACGAACCGACCGACCCAACAGATATCATCGATCCATAGATACAAGTACGTGCGGTATGTCGAGTCGAAATACCTACGAGAATTCGTCCCACACAACATCAAGTCGAAGAAATTTGCTCAATAAGCGAATAAAATTCAATTTCATTGATGAATTCCACGGTGAATTAAGCGCGCCAGAGTTTTGCGTAGGCCTGAACTGTTTGTGGTTTCGCAGGGGAGCGAGCGTTCTATGCCTCAGTTGAAGGAAATACGAACTCGATGATGTCACAATCAACCTGTTACTATTGTCTCGTTTATTTTCTGTCGCGCAATACTCAGCGCGATTCGAAGGTGACTCGAGTACAACACTTAATGGGATTGTTTACGGTATCATATTAATTCATCTCGTAAGATCGGAGGCTTCGAATGCGCTGGAAGGGGGCGCATGGCAATGTCCTCCTACTCGATGGCCTTACAACAGACCGAAGATGGAAAGTAAATTGCTTCCGATCTGTATATATATATACAATAGTCTATCCGTTTGAAATAAAAAGAAAAACCTCCACTTCCAACTCTCAAATAGCTTTAATTCTCCTTCAAATCTGTCCCTCGCAACACATCTAAGCGAAGCAATTAGCATCTCTTTTATGCCAATTTATTTCAATTGACATTCGAAAATTAAGATTGACAGAGTTCTCGGGACCAGCGATAAATACCGAATCTTCATCAAAGGCAACACATACATGCAAGCCAAGCCAATTTCCATAAAAGCTGCCTCGGATCTAAATTTAGCTGATTATTTCACTTGCAAATTCGCGAAGAATGCATATTTTATCGATTCTTATCGATGTGTGGTGCAGAGTGCATTTGGATCTTGTTGAAAAAAGATTTTCAAAATCGTTTTCGTCATCTGCGCGCTTAGCTCTTAGTTTGTTGTACAAACTTATCGAAATGTCTCGAGGGAAGAAGATTGATTGTACCTATATATCTCGAGAGACGTGGATGTTTTCCGTGCTAGCGCGTATAGCTTTAGATTGATTTATGATCGGAAAATATTGAATGTGTGATGATTTATTCGCTGATGAATGAATGGAAATTGGTCTGAGTAGGCAGTATGTGTAGAAATTGTTTCGAGTTTAGAACGTGCCGTTAATGGGAGGAAATAAATAAGGAAGGATTTAAATATGTATGTATTTTTTTTGTAGTCGTATTGATGAGCGTAGATCTTTTTATGTTTTCAGTAAAATATCTCAAGATTAAATGAAAAATTTATGCTTGATGCTCAACACGCTTTGATGTCCAACATAAGTTTTTTGGATAAGATTTTAATATCAGATATTCTTGGAAATGAGATTTATGAGATATATTGTTACTTTAATTCCAAGCAGACAGAGGAAAATTCAAAACATTTCAATTCGGAGCAACCATTCCACCATCTTCAACCAAAATTTGGAATGTTGTTAAGGTGACCGCTGCGAAACCGTATTTGGCGTTCAAAAGCTACTGAAATCTGGTTTCGTATCGAATAATAGAAATTTCATCATCGGTAGGAACAAAAGTGTGTGCACCGTAGATTAGCATGCAGAAATGTATGTAATTTCGAAAAAAAAGTGTAGTCGACTTCCGTAGAATTTTCGTAGAATTTTCTACAAAAGCAGTAGTTAGGTTTAGCATCTAGTAATTTCCCCGCATTGGTAATTGTGAATGAACTTTCCACCTTCGATTTAGTGCTCTTTCAGGCGGTATACCAAGAACCACATAAATCGGAATATCCTTCTCATAGCCTTTATAGTCCGGGGAAATTCAACATGGTGTTTCAGAAAAATTAGGAGAAAGCTGAATTTTGGTGGCGTGTTGAACAAAATGTCAAAAGTCCCCATCGATCCGAATGCTGCGTTATTTTTTATACGTGGTCAAAAGTCACCAAAAGTGACCTTTCCTAAATATCTTAGTAACGGTATCGTCTACAGAAAAACAATTTTCTACAAATTTATAGCTGAGAAAATGTCCAGCAAAAAAGATTATATAACTTTTTCTTGTAACCATAACCGTTTTTGAGTGTTTTGAGTGCTCCGAATCGACTCTTTCAAGTCAAAATGGTTTTGGTAGAATTTTTACTTATGTCTAGCAGCTGGAAATAGTTTGCTTTGCAATATAAGAGTATTTAACTTCTCCTGAATTTCGCTGCAATGTATTTTCGCAGAACTATAAAAGCTAAGGAGACCACAGCGTAGGAGACCTTGCCTGCGCTGGAGGGATGGCGTTGACCAGGACGCCCAGAGTTTACACCGGGACTCGATTATCAATTTACCCTGCCATATCCGATGGCAACGATTGTCAATTTATGGTATGCCATCTGATACGTGGGCAATTTCATGGCATGCAATATAATGTCGAAAATGTCTTTGAACGGTGAAGACATGCGCTGCATCTGAACATTGAATGCTCTTCAAAAGTCACTTGAAGTGGAAAGCGAAGATATTTTGCTGTTAATGAAATCTAAATTCTTGGATAAGCGAGTGAAATTTCAGATGAAGGTGAAACTATTACATGATTTGCTGCGATTATGAATGGGGAACGACGTAGAAATCATTTAAAAAAATATGCTGACCATCAATAGGCAATTTCATTTATTTCAACATCGTTCGAAATTGAAAAAAATATCTCTTCCAAAAATATCAAGCACTGGATTGTGTTATTAGAAATTTCCGCATCATAATTTGAGTTTTTCGCATTTTCCGACCATTCCATATTGTGTAGAGCATTTTGATTGCTCAACGAGCTTTTAAAAACCATGTGAATTCAGAATTCCTACATTTTCTTATAAGAAACAGACCATGACCACGGTTTAACCATATAGATGAGTATGACTTATTCAATATAGAAGGTGAACCACACATAGCATTTATTTAGAAACGTTTTTTTACATTGCTCTATGGGTACACTTTAAAAGTCCTGATATTTCCTCATTCCACAAAGATTAAAATTTTATTCATAGCGGTTTCTGTTCCACATTCTGTCATTTATCAAACTACTCACTTCTGAAGAGAAATGAATTCTTAGGGAAATGAAAAACTATGTACATGCAATTAATGTTTTTATTTGGCATCATAAAAATTGAGCTACTACGATTTATTAAACAAAATGTTTTTTTCCTCGGAATGTACGTGCGGTTCAGATCATTTTGCCCCACGTAGCAGAAGGTATTATTATCACAGCTATCACACAAGATTTAAAGATAAAATCAGGCTTAATATCGCTAGAACGAATAGAAAACATAAAGATCCTAATATTTTAGCTATGGAAATCTTTAACAATTTACCTAACTCTTTGAAGAATGCTAGGTCTTTTCCCGTCTTTAAAAGGCTGCTAAAGAATCACATTAGAACCTTGTAAAGTAAATTACGTACTATTTACTACTAGTTTTTACCGGTTGCTGATTTTTAAAATTTAAAAAAATTTTCTTTTATTTTTTTTGCATGAAAATCCTTTAATTAATTTTTATTTATGTTATGAAAGAGCTTCTTCCTCTTCTTTGCATGCTTTTTATTTTTCATGTTTTCCACTAACTTCCCATCAACGAACTCTATCTTACTTTCTTTATTCTCCATTTATCCTATTTATGTTTTCTTTTTAATTATTATATAATTTAATTTCAAATTAAATGTGCCGAGAGTGTGGTTTAGAATTCCTTTCCTATCCTATTCCCTTTCGGGGGATGATGATAATTTTAATTGCTTTTTGCTTGACTAAGCGGCTTACTGCTGCTAGGAAGAAGACGCTCTGCAATGAAGCCGACCCCATTGTGTTATTGTGTTAGCAGACTTCATCTAAGAACGGCAGTTGAACTTTCGGCAGGGCATCATTTATTGTGTTGAATCAAGATCATCCGGGCCTGCAAGAACTCGTAAGTAAAACACAATAAAACTACCGATAATACACTTACCGCAAATAGCATCAAAAACAATTGCAAAGTCATCGACGTTTTGATAAGAGAAATCAGTCCATGTCGAGAGACGAATCCATACGTTGGTTTTAAACCCACTCCACCACAAGAAGATGCTGAATTTCGCACTGACCATCCTGTGTCTGATCCAATAGCTCTAAAATTAGATTCTCGAAAGGCAACAAACAATATACTAAACAGTCCCTTCTGACGCAAAACAGATACCAGCTATCACAGCCGTCGTCGAACCACCAGAACTACTACCGCTAATATACCAATCGTCCCCATCGTGTGTTTGAAGGTCCCAACACCGAGTCAACTGTACCCGATCCGATTTCAGCTTATACGTGTTTGTTTTGCCCAGAATAACAGCCCCGCATGAATCAATGGATCAACAATGGTCGCATTATAAGTTGGGACGAAGTTCTCCAGCATTCTGAACATCTACAAATAAAAGAACGAACAACTAAAATTACGTAATTGCCACTTTCATACCTTGAAGCACAGGTCGTCCTGATATCCTTTGTGCACAAATTATCCTTACTGGCAATGGAAATTCTAACCAGGACGCTCCTTTGACCTTGATTCTGGTATCGAAAGCAGGATTCATTCGATGATGCCAGTGCTGTTGCTGGTGTTAGTTTTATGAATGCATTCAATCGCGCGGTCATATTAGCAATTTCCAAGGCATATTCCTGGAATTTACTTGGATCAGTCGTAGAATCAGCATAATTTTCCGCAACCTAAAATAATATGCAACTTGATTTTCGGTAAAACTTGATTTTCGGTAAAATTCCGCCTTGTTCATTGTTTTTCTAATTCAACGCCATTTTGAAAATGAGAACTGTCAAAATATTGCCAGGCAAATTGCATACCATATTGCCTACCATTTATGGTCTACCATAAAATATGGCATACCATAGGCCGCCTCCGCTAGCAATTTCAAATGGTATGCAATGGGAAATTGCTAGTGGAGGCGGCATGTTACGGGTGCTAAATTGGATGACATCGGCTCGCGATCGGGTTCGATCGGAAAAACTGTTTTCGGAGGCCAGGACTAGACCCCGGTTGTAGCGCCGATGATGATGATGATGGTAATAAAAGCTAGGGTGATTAAGAGATACAAATTAAACATACTTAGATATTTCTGACCACTCAGCTTCAGTCCAAATCATAAATATTCATTGATGCATCATAGAATCTTCAGATACTCGTTCGTGCGGAAAAGATAAATATTTCTTCCCACCCAATCTATCTTTAGCAAAATCAATTTTGATCAATAAATCAAACAAACTCTATTGGCCATCATAATAGAACAGTGTATCCTCTTCAGCATTTAATTAATATAGATTTCGATTCCATTCCCAGTGAATGAGCACACGACATTGAATCGCTTTCATCACAATCTTCTCGCACCAACTTTGCATATTTGACGCAATTTATCGGCCTGAGTCAACAAAATGTCGTATTATAAATAAATCCATCCGATTTGTAAACTACGTGACGCGACGCAACACATCACGGAAATTCGCAATGAAAATTATTAATAATCCGTTTAGTTGCTCATGAATATGAAAAAGATGTATATTTGATTTATTTTTCGTTCCGTTATCTTCGTCCGATGTAAAGAATGTGATATACGAGTGAGTACATATGTTTGGACATAGTACAAAAATAACATACCAAAAAAGATGTTTACGCAAAAGTTGGAATTTCAAGAGCTCAGCAGCAGCGATATCAGTTTATTGTATTTATGAAGCTTCCTTTCGAATTCGAAGTTCCAGTTTATTGCCATGTTTACGTTTGATTTTATCTTGAAGCCGTTGAGAGTATCGCCCCCTTTTTTGAACAATTTCGAAAGTATCTACAGCCAATGCAATGAGTGAGTCGATTGCTTTATTTGCTTGAACTCGAACATCAATACGTGCTAATAATCGGTAAATTCATAAAAAAAAGCATATTGGGCTTATTATGACCATGTTCCGTTATTATGACATATATCTGTAGATTACAGTGGGCGTAGTAATTTTAAGCCATCCAACATACATATGTATGTATGCAAATATGTTTGGTACATGCAAAAAGTTCGTATCATTATGTGTTTTGTGTTCGCAGCTACACAAAGATAATGATTCAACTGAATTGAATGAAAAAAATCCGCTAAGAACGTGATTATCGCCTTACCATGCCAAGAACGGAGTATGATGTAAGCAAAGAAACAGCACGTTTCAACAACACAATGATACAATTAACAGTACAAAGCCCCTAAATTGATTACTCATTCGATTCAGCAATCTTTGAAAATTAAAGGGTTTTCGGTACTATGTGTCATTAAGATTTCATTTATGTTTTTGCTATGATTCATGAAAATCTTTGATTGTGTTTGTTTTTCCCGAAAAAAATGTGTGGTCAGTTATTTTTGGGAACATCGAATCTAAGCCGTTAAAATGTGTTTTCTGCTGACAGAAAAATTGTTGAAAATATTCCATATCTTCTAACCTGATAACAATTTGTAGCAATTATCAGCTTTTGGCGCCCTAAGTGTCCCAAGAGCCACATGAGCACTGGGGCCTATCACATGGCCAGCATACTTGCCCAGATATGTTTGCTCTTTGATCGGGCAAGAGCATGTCATATGTGCGATTAGAATGACAATCCAAGTATGGAGATAGTGGAGTGTAACGGTGGAGAGTGATAAGTAACCGTTAGGACGAACAAAATTTGAGGCACGCAATGGTTACGTTCGTAGAGTAGCGCAGGAATATGAAAGCGAAGTCATATGACATCATACGCTCGAAAACCCGGAACCACATTTCTCACACCTGGAATAGGAAGGGGCTTGAGGCCGATTTGTTTTTAACCCGGAATCAAATGACGATGTAGTCACCCATAACATCTGGAGCCGAAGACTACCTCCTTCCAACCAGATCCACCTCTAAAAATGGAGACAATTACCAATTTGGTTTTCAGCTTCCCCTCCTTGCAAACATATTTTGTCGCATCTCCCCTGAGCCTAGTTTGTCAGCGCATCGCTGAGATCCTCCTGGTCCTTTTCGGACAAAACCCTTTCCTCTATGTTCTTATTATACATTGCGGTTGTTGTATGATTCCATAACGGTTGAAAATACATAGCCTGCCCTTTCTTTCTTGGAGCCAATCTGTCCATCTCATTTTTGAGTAACCCGGCCCAACCGCATAGAGCTGACAAAGCGACACACCACTCGGTTTTGGTTTGGACGGTGCATTCGGATATCCATCCCAAGATTTGAACATATAGGTAGACATGAAATGTTGGATATCCACCCCAAGATCCATGATTTCAAGTTGTAATATTAATTTCCTAGTAATTCAGGTTCGATTTCATCATGCTTTTCTCTTCTTTTGTGACGTTAAATATTGGTCTGCCGTAGTCACGACGAGTTACCTATTTTCTGGCATAGCATATTGATGAATTGATGTAAATTTACCAATCAAAATTTTTTTCCTTTTCCTTTCCTTTTTTATTCGATGTTTCAGATGTCATTTCTTGTTTTATCAATTTAAGGTTTTAATGATTGACAGATATTCGATAACTTCCACAGGCAGTCTAGTTAACACTTCCTGAAAATTTACGAAAAAATTTTTCACATTTACGACAACCGATTTTTTTCCAATCACTTTTCCTTTTAAAATCTGATCAGTTCATTCACAAGAACTCAAAATTCATGCTTTGGTAATTTGTGCATCAACTGTAATGACCCTTTTCGTTACAAATATCAAACTCTTTTCGGCTTTCCATTTTTATTGGGCGAAAATGTGGCCGTTGGGGTGAAGTTTAAGTAAAGCTATGAAAAATCCCCCCTACTCACCTCGTTCCTTCCCCTCTCTTCCTCCTCGTTCCTTCCTCTCCTCCCCTCGTTCCTTCTCCTCCTCCTCCTCCTCCTCCTCATCTCGTTCCTTTGGCTGCTCCTCCTCCTCCTCTCTTTCCTTTGCCTGCTCCTCCTCCTCCTCTCTTTCCTTTCCCTCCTCCTCCTCTTCTCCTCGTTCCTTCCCCTCCTCCTCCTCCCCTCGTTCCTTCCCCTCCTCCTCCTCCCCTCGTTCCTTCCCCTCCCCCTCCTCCCCTCGTTCCTTCCCCTCCCCCTCCTCCCCTCGTTCCTTCCCCTCCCCCTCCCCCCGTTGCTTTCCCTCCTCCCCCCGTTCCTTCCCCTCCCCCTCCCCCCGTTCCTTCCCCTCCCCCTCCCCCCGTTCCTTCCCCTCCCCCTCCCCCCGTTGCTTCCCCTCCTCCCCCCGTTCCTTCCACTCCACCTCCTCCCCTCGTTCCTCCTCCTCCCCTCGTTCCTTCCCCTCCTCCTCCCCTCGTCCCTTTGCTTGTTATTTACTTTACTTTCTTCAGAAAATAATATTTTATTAATTAATCGCATCCTTCTTATACCTAGTATTTTTAAATTCATTTAACTAAAAAAGACACAAAATATTAAAACAAAATACCATTTAATTTTCTACCTACACCACATATTGTCCATTCATCACATTGTTTCACTTTGGGAACAATTCATTCTGTCGCAGCATATATTCATTGAGCTTCTTCTTGTAAGAAACAGAAATACAGAAAACCATGTGCCGCTCCCCGCCACTAGGATAGTTAGTTTTCTGGCACCATTCCTGCGGCCTTTAACGCCATTCAAAAATACAAATATACATCACTCTCAAATGCAAAACATTTCCAGAACTCAGACATTTCGTATTTAGGGCGTCGTATTTAGATTGATGTGGTTCCAACTGTGTCCCAAAATTACCGGTCCGTCTGTTTAATGGGTTGAACAGTATTTGTTTTTCGTCCAGACTTGAGACAATTTCGCGCTTAGCGATGAAGATGACATCTTCGAAAATTTTGCAAACTTAACTTTACTGCAAAAGATACAAATCTTGCTAAACGTTCTGTTGTTGCACATTATACACTATGTTTCGAAACAAATACTCGCAAACGTGTGCGTCATACGTGTGTACGGTGATATTTGTGTTTTATCGTGTTCTAGAAGACCCGAGTAGCTGCATGGTTTTTGCATAGAAGGGGCGGCATGCTGAACTTAATATACCGAACGACCGCTAGAATGAAGATCGCGAGTTATTTAATATCTTGCAAATTGAACAATGGGCAGCAATGAGCGCGCAAAAAATCCGCTCGGATGCATGGCACCAATGCATGTCAGCGATGATTCCATCGTGTGATGAGGCATGCTAAGTAGAACTATTTCATTGCATTATTTATGAGGAATAGGTGTCATCAGGGGGAGGGATGCGAATATGCACATAATACTTGTCGTGTCTATTTCGACGATTAGTCTTATCCGTTTCCTTCTTGACTGTGCAAAATAACGACGCGACGCACAAGTTTCTAGATGCAGATATCGATGTCGTTCGTGTGTCAGAAGGGACGGAATGACGTAGAGAGTAGAGAGACGAATTTGTTGGAAATCTGTTTTATGCTCCTCTAAGGCCAAGACTGCATTAGTCATTAGATGGCGACATTCAATACTTTTGATTTTCGTATCAGAATGTGTGCGTCATGCCATGTGAGACTACAGGGTGTGTAAATCGATACTTATCTTGAATGTTTTTGAAGCTGGGCACTTTTGTCTGACGTTTAATTTGATTACTAAGCTGATTTACGTAATTAGTTGGGGTTTGTATTGTTTGTGCATTTTTTTCACATGAACGGATATATCAATATTTCATTACCAATAGATCAATCAGATTACAATTTATTTGTTCTGCTTTTGATTAGCGGATTGATAGTGCAGAGTTTTTTTTATCTGAGTGACGTAGCGGCTTAGAAACTATATACCTTCTAACGTGGAGTTAGTGCTTGTAACGTGCAGTTATATTAATGATTTCGAAATCAAAAAGATTCAAAATCAATAATTTATCGTAAATTAAAACGGTATAACAATTTCTAAACCCAATTCGACGTCAATTTATTCACATAAAACAGAGAAATAATCTTAGAAAAGATTTCTTGTGGAACCTTTGCGCTGGGTTTCAAAGTTAGGATCAATCTTGAGTGCAACTGAAAAAAAATTTTGTCGCCTAAAGGACTTACAGGGCTTCAAGTCAAACTTAAAAGGGAGTTAATTGCAAGACATTTCAACTCCCTGGGATTGTACTTTGTCGATGAACAGGCGTCTATTTACGCTTGGTTTTTATTTTAATTGTAGACTCGAGGGGCTGGGGAAAGAGGGGCTGAAGAAGAAGCGAAATGACAGTCCACTTTCTCTCTGGTTTGGACTATAATGTATTCTGTTTGGATAATGGATAGCCTAGATAACCAAAACCCCTTAAATTCTCAATTCGTCTTCGATGCATACGTCAAATTCATAGATTTTTGGTACAAATTCATGATCTGTTGGAGTCTAGGTCATATTTTTTCCAAGTGAAATTCATAGATTTCTGATACAAATTAACAAATTTTCAAGTCAAATTCATAACTTTTTGAGTCAATTTCATATTTTTGCAAGTTAAATTCATACGTTTTTCAAGTAGATAGTACTCAAAAAAAAAGTACAAGTTAAAGAATGTATGAATATTACTCGGAAAAATTATGAATTTGACTCGAAAGCTTATGAATTATGAATTTGACTTCAATAAATTTTGAATTTGTGCCAAAAATCTATGAATTTGACTCGGAAATGGATATTCTTCGTAGTTGCTGTTGCTATAAATCCAAAAATCAAAATAAGCACATACATTTGATCTATAAAATTTGTTATGAAACCTTCAGCTTCCTCATTAATCGTTATCTTTGGACTCCCTTCTAGTTTACGATCACTTTGGCTTACCAAACTTAGTTTGGAGTGAGAAGTAGCTGTCCTTTCTTTCATTGCTTTTCTTTTTAAATTAAATTCTATTTTTTTAATTTTTACAATAAAGTTCTTCTCTTCGTCCTTTCCACTTGCTTTCTCCATGTTGCTATGATTCCCCATTCTCGTGACGGCATTAATTTCCTCCATGTCTATATGGTAATTTTCGTTGGCTATGAAATAAAATTGATTAAACTGTACTGTATTGACAAATTTTCCAATATCTTCTTATTTACTTCGATTGTCATAAACCTACTGATGTCCCTTGATGATTGTTTAACCCTACGAGAACACACCTATTTTTTCAATCATCGAGAACAATTGAGGTCAAATTGACCCCAACCGCTTTTGAACGTCTGTAGATTCGCCGCCACTGAAGATTTGCATTTGAAAAAGTAGTACTAGCTAGGTATAGATTAAGGCCTCTTTTAGTAGTTCTTATGTATTAAAAGTGGCCTAAATGTCCTTAACATACCTAAAAAAATTCGCGAAAAAAACAGTTTTATCAAAAATCAGCTTTTTTACAAAAAAAACGTAACTTTGTCAGTTTTCTTGGGGGGATACAGTCAACACTGAGAAAACACATGGCGCCAGACGCCATAATTTATAGACTTCTGGCGCCATGTACATAGTCGATTTAGGGATTGTGATAAAATATAGCGCCACACGCCATAATACATGGCGAAAAGTACATAGGCCTACACGCCATGTACTATAGTCTTCCACGCCATGTACTATAGTCCTCCACGCCATGTACATGGCGTGGCGGACTATATTACATGGCGTGGAGGACTATAGCACATGGCGTGGAGAACTATAGTGCATGGCGTGGAGAGCTATAATACATGGCGTGGAGGACTATACTGTATGGCGTGGAGGACTATACTGTATGGCGTGGAGGACTATACTGTATGGCGTGGAGGACTATAATGTATGGCGTGGAGGACTATAATGTATGGCGTGGAGGACTTTAGTACATGGCGTGGAGGACTTTAGTACATGGCGTGGAGAACTATAGTACATGGCGTGGAGGACTATAGTACATGGCGTCGAGGACTATAGTACATTGAAGAAGCAAATCAGTCAAAACAGTGCTACTTACCATAAATGAGCACACGGAGAAGTCACTTGCTTGCAACAAACAGACGCTGGCTGCTTTTAGAGTCACCGAAGGAGCCATTCAATAATATGCGCCCTTAGCCGATTGAGAATGTTCTCGATCTATCGACGATACTCCAGTATCACTTGCTGACATTTATAGATCCCCTCACACATTATGGCTGCGAGTTACAATTGTAGTGCCAAGAGCCATATTACATGGCTCATGGTACTATGTAATATGGCGTGTGGGGCCATAATATCTGCGCCATGTAATTATGGCGCTGGGAGCTATACTGCATGGCTCAGGGTACTATGTAAATAGCGTGTGGCACCATAAATGCTGCGCCATGTAACATGGGACCACGCGCTATGTAGATTCTGAGATTATGGCGCTGGGAGCCATATTGCATGGCTCAGAGTACTATGTACATGGCGTATGGGACCATAAATAATGCGCTATGTTACATGACTCTGGGCGCTATGTGGATTTTTTTCAGTGAAGGTATGACAAAATCATAAAAAAAATTAGCCCTATAGTGACCCTTGAAAAAAAAGTATTTATTTTGCATATTTACGGTGGCGATTGTGAGGATTTTAAAATTTGTACATTTTAAAAAAAAATCATAACTTTGTCAATTTTTAATATTTTGAGCTAAAAATGTATATGGATACTCTCAAGAGAGTAGAATAATAAAAAAAATTAGCCCTATATAAAGGGTTGCAGAAAAAGATGTAATCTTCTGAATAATCAGATTCTGATTCCTCCGAGACATGGTCGTCTTCGGAGGAATCACTGTCGCCAAAATTGTTATCATTGTCTTCAGCTTACAAATGATCGCGTACACTAGAACGCAGACTATACGTCATATTGCTTAAAAAAAATAAAAGCACTTGCAAACTTATTTTTTGGCTTTTTCAAATCAATCTATCGATTTATTAAGTAAAAAAAATTGAATTTTTACCTCAAAATTGACGTCGAGTACTATTTGGCCCCTTTATCTGCTTCAAAGGCTTCTCAACGACGACTGACGACTTGGGACTGTATGCGAACGGTGTAAACTTATAGTCAAGACACAAAAATACACTTAGGTGCCTTTAGTACCCCCCTTTTCCCGCAGACCTAAGCGCTGCGATCGGCCAAAAAGATCACTGGGGTCAATTTGACCCCCTGTGTTCTCGGAGGGTTAATATAATTCTGGAAGCTTCCGACTATCAGCAAGAGTTGCTTGATTTTTATGCAACGATCTAGTGAAATAAAGGCAAGCAAACCCGTGTGGTTACTTTGCTAACGCTAAGTCCTCCAATCTGTTCGAACCATTATAAACTTGTTGGTCTTATGTTTGTTCATCTTGTCGTTTTTTCCATTGTATCTATCTTAATTATGCTTGAAAATAGATTATTCACACTCAAGCATAAATTATATCTATCTTAATTATGCTAAAAGATTGATGAGTTTTTTGTGTAAAAGTTGGGCCCGGTATTTTCAATCGACATTTTTATTATATAAAAAATGGTTTTCCGTAGATCGTGATGATTTCAGAAGTGTATGCATTATCATAGCTTGCGTTCAAGGGCAAAAAAGGACATCTGTGCAAAAATTCTTAAATTTTCGGGTTTTTTAGTGACTCCCTAAAAACAACCAAACATTTAATTCTAGTCCCTATAAAATGTGTTTGCTTACTTCTTTTCGTCCTCGTTTGTAGTCTTGCACATTCTCTCTATTGAATTGAATGCACATGAATCTCTTTCTATTGACATCATTTCTGTGAGTCCCCTCCAAGTGGTTTCAAACAGCTTCGCTTAACCCATCTCATTCTCGCAGTGTCGTTGTCCTTGTCCGCACTTTTTAACCTCAGCTATTTCCTTGGTGTTTTTCCTTCCTACAATGTTTTCCGATCCTGAAGTGAGATGATATTGGAAATGTTACCAACTATCACCCCATTTACAACTTTCCAAAATAGTTCATCATCTTGTTTATCATGCTACTACAATCAAATTTTCAAATGATTCTTTCATCAGAAGCTACTCTACTTCAACAAATTTAGTTTTATTTATCGACCTTGTGGCTTTTGATCCACACAATGGGCACCATGTTGATGTAATTTGTACATACTTTTCAAAAAGCTTTTTACAAAGTCAATCATAAAAGACTACTTAATAAGCTCAAATGTTTGGGCATATCCAGGGGATTCCTTTCATGGAGGGCCCTGAATATGCCCAGAACCCACCTATATCTTAAATTGTCATTTTAACGTTGCCATAAATGTTTCGTCTTCTCCTTCTTTTTATCCGTTCCCTAGTGTTCCAAAAGGTTCCATTATAGGTCCCCTATTGCTTGTTATGGTCATCAATAGCCTTACTGTTATATTGACATCAAAGTCCCTCCTTTGTGCTAACGACGTTAAATAGAAATTCCATGAAAACACCTTTTTTGTTTACTGTGGTTTGTTGAAAACAAATTTAGGAGTCTTAGTCCAGTTCAGTCCATCGCCCAAGAAAACATCTGACTTATCTAAATGTTGCTCCCACATTAAAACTTAATTAACCATCATCTGGCATTTTTTTAGATCAAAATTTTGTGAATGAATGTATGTCTGAAATGAAAGAAATAAGAATACAAAATTTTTTAAATTGATTTTAATTTTGCATTTTCAATAAAAATAATTATTTGTTGCATAGTTCTAATGTATATCAATTTTTATTTGCAGGTATGTCCGATGTTTTTTTTAAACGAATTTGCATCATCAATTATTGTATGAACAGCTTGTAAGTAATAAAGCATAAGTCTCCTCAAATTATGTATGTAGTATTTTGAATTTTAGTTCAAAAATTTCCAAAATAAAACAAAAAAAAAATTATTTATATTTTTATTTTGAAAATTTTTGGGTACTTTTCTGTTTTTAACCCCCCCCCCCCATTTTTTTTTCACTTTTTGTTGTTGCAATGTTTCTAAAATTGATTAGAAAGTAGTAATTAACCAAAATTATGATGGAGAAACACGTTTAAAAGAAAAAAAAAAATTTTTAATTTTTTTTTAATTAATTTTTTAATTTAAAAACTAATTAAATTAATTCAAATTTTAAATTAATGGCACATAACAGTGAGAATAAATTTTGCTCCATTTTTGACGTCTTACCTTTCCGAAGCTTCAACGCAATTTACAATTAAGCTATTACATTAATAATGTTGAATACAATTTGTTTATATGATTAATAACAGTATAATGAGCAGGCCTCCCCAACAACACATTAACTTTTGAAAAACTCATTCTGCCACATAAAAATGAAAAAAAAAATTAAAATCGGAAAAAAAAAATTTTTTTTTAATGAATATTTCCATCTCAATTTTTGTGGAGTAACTTTTTAACCCATTTCGAGCAGTTTTCATTAAAAAAATTAAAAAAATGGAGGGGGAAAAACAGAAAAGTACCAAAATTTATTCTCACTGTTATGTAACATTAATTCCAAATTTAAATTAATTTAATTAATTTTTAAATTAAAAAATTAATTATAAAAAAAAATAAAAAAAGAATTTTTTTTTTCTTTTAAACGTGTTTTTCCATCATAATTTTGGTTAATTACTACTTTCTAATCAATTTTAGAAGCATTGCAACAACAAAAAGTGAAACAACAACAAAAATGGGGGGGGGGGGGAAACAGAAAAATACCAATTTTTGAAGTATCGGTCAAAACCATCTCTTTTAACCGAAAAAAAAAATTGAGCAATCGCAAGTAAAGTCACGCGGACAAATAAAAAATCTCGGGAATGTAGAGCGTTTTATCTAGACTCGTCGGGATTCTGGATCCAGCATAAAAATTTATTTCAAAAAAAAGCTCAACAAGAAGCCTTGATAATTTAGCTTTCCTTTTTTTCAAAATTAATAAAAGTACATTAATATTTTCAAAAATGTTAGTGCACGGTTGAATAGGTAAAGATGTTCACCCCAAAATAAGGCAATACATTTCACAGTTATGGCTTCTCCTGAACCGTTTGTTTCGATTCAAGAGACTGAGTTAGGTTCCGCTGTCTCTTTCAGACAGACTCTGGAGAAGGCACACTGAGCTACAAAAGGGCCCATTCTATTACCCCATTGCGTACTGCACAACCTTTATTAACAGGAGAGCCACCCGGAGTACTTGATGAATTGGGTGATCCCCTTTAGTTCCATTGAAGTCATGTCGGTTAGGCAAGTAAAGAAGTATGAACCAAGAGACTTCATCCTTCTTCACCAGAGCCGGGCATTTACATTGGAGATGAAGAACTGTTTCTTCTCCCACCTACAGTTCCGGCAGAAGTCGTTGTAAGGGGCATCCAACCGCGCTGTGTGCCTGCGAAATAGACAGTGTCCAGTTAAGGCAGCCACCGCTTCGCGAAGGGACCCTCTTCCCAAATCGAGAAGCTCCCTAGTGCGGCCAATGTCAAAAGTTTTCCCAATTTTGTAGCATTTGCGCAGAAAGGTTCTTCCACCCAGAACTTCACAGCGTCCTTTACATATTTTTTCAGTTTCACTGAAGCCATCGGAATACCAATCGGGAGACTACAAAGTGCTTCTGGCAAAAGCGTGCCACCTTTGCAAGTTGGTCTCCTTCACAGCTTTTTTTTTTTTTTTTTTTTTTGTTAGAAAATACACTTTATTGATGCATATGTGTGTACAATTCAATTACATACAGAAATTAAAGATAAAGTGTTTCCCACTTGAGCATAAGGCTTGTGTGTGAGAAATCGAGCAGTCGTATCAATGCCAATACAGTAAGTTATAAATTGCAAATGTTAAAACTATTGGTATCTGGATTTCATGTCTGAATTTGATTCATAATTTAATTCATTTAAATAATAACATTAGTGTAATTCATGTGAGAACAATTATTGTATTACATCATTAAACACATCAAAATGCTGTGTGACAAAAAGTTTAAGCTTTAATTTGTAGTTAGTCAAATCTAGATTTGAGCGCAACTCTGAAGGAACCTTGTTAAATAATCTAGGTCCCAAGATACTTATGTGCCTTCCAGTTAGTGTTTTCTTCGTTCGTGGGATATCTAAAGGGGAATTAATTTGCAAGCGTGTTGTATAGGGTGAGCAATATAGTGGAAATTTAGCAATATTTGCAAATACGTATTTCAAAGCATTAACTACATACAGTTGACGCACTGTAAGTACACTGAAATCTGCGAAAGCCTGCGACGTTGAATAGAACTTCGACTTCTTCAGACTTAGCTTTATCAGTCTACTCTGTGCATTAGATAAAGGTTTTAGTTTGGATGCAAAGGCTGCACCCCAGACTATGATTCCATATTGGATGGTCGACTGAATGAAAGAAAAGTATACTGATTTGAGTAAATCAAGATCAAGTATATCTCGCAGAATGAGAAACTTATAATAGGCTTTCCGTATTCTTTGACATAAGCTAAGAATGTGATTACCCTCAATTATGACACCCAGGTACTTTATTTCGTGAGTACGTTTTATTTCGGCTGAATTTAAAACTAGACTTAATTTTATGTTAGGGCTATCGCCAAAGGTTATATATTTTGTTTTTTCTAAGTTAAGTGCAATTTTGTTTGCACAGAGCCAGTTGTTTATTAGTTTTATTCCATGATTTGCTGAAACAGTCACCGAATGCCAGTCCTTTCCTTTAAACATTAATACAGTATCATCTGCATGTATGTTTTGTTTCTGTAATGGATTTATTATCAAGAGTTTAATGTTTGCTGCATATTGAAATTCTTCTGATTTGTCTGTTTGTTTGTTTGTGCTGAAAGTGCGTTAGTTAGCATCGGAATGATTAAAACAAGATAGTCGTTTTTCCCTTAAATAGTACAAGAGTATTAACGTTCAGCTTGCAACGTGAGGTTATTTCAACCCGAAATCTTAAAGACATGAAGCTGATTTTATGGAAAAGGTATGAAAGTATTTTTTTAACAAATGCTTTGTGCTTTATTATCAGCTTGCCAATACATAGAATAAAAGAAATATTTGAACACGTTCTGCTTAATATATGTATACACAAATTGATAAAATGCTTTATGAGGTAAATCTTACTCCACCTTGAAGGGGCGAGGAATTATTTTCACGTTGTTTGCCGAAGCTTTAATTTATTTTGTCTTGAAATTGAATTTCACCATAGAACATCTACAGCGGTATATTTTTCTCTTAGACTATTTGAATAGAAGAAGGTACTTTATAGATTCGTGGTGACCAGGACCACCAATTTCACTTTTTATTTAAAAAAAAAATAGTTCTAATTTGAAATATCTTGCATTGTAATTTGTAATCTTGCACCATTTGAATATTAATGAGATTGATGGTGATAATTATGAGTAGACAAGTCACGGAGTCAAACAATTGGAAATTGAATGTAACTTTTGATGTATTTGCTGCGCTGAAATTCCTACTTGTTTATCCCGGAAAAATATGCAAAAATATATCTGCTTCCCCGAGTCGTAAAGACACGAGCCGCCACTGATAGCCGATGTCCACTGGAACATGCATTCTCTGTACCAAAATTTTAGTATGGCCTAGGACAGTCCATATCCAGGGCTCATCGCAATGTATTCTTTCCGCTGCGCACCTCCCATGTTGCGAGACGAGCATATCGGGTTCATTGAGGCAGTATGTAGTGACTTCGTTATTAATAAGGCTGCAAACCTTCACCTTTTGATTTACAGTCTTAAGTATGGTCGGCCACCAAACTACTGCTCCGTAAAGCAGATTTGCTTCCATTATATTATACTATATACTACATTATATTAGTGTAAATCCAGGATCCTATACGAAGTTGCAGCCCCCAAGCTGCTCCTATCGCCCTTTTACAGCAACTACAAACTTGTGATGTCAAAAACTAGATATTGACATGATTATTTCGTGATGCTATGCTGTTATCATATTTACTCTTCTTCGGTGTCTATCAGAGAGTCCAGACTGATAAATATTAATAAAAAGGGTAGATTATTTTCAAAATATTAGTATCAGTCAAGAAATTGAAATAGATTTACCTTCCAAAGGCTGGTATTGAGTTAATCGAGCTAAATTTTGACAAGTCTCCATTGTCTGGTCATTCTTTCCAGCTGAAAATTTTGACAATGGAAAAAAAGCGGAGACACTGCTCATTTCTGACGGATAAAATGTCGAGAATTTCAATTTTCGGTCGATTTTGTTATTGAAAAGACATTTGCACAACTCAGTTTTCAAGTTCATATGCCAAATGTCACTTTTTAGCTTGGAAGAATGAACTGCACATACGTAATTGGGATGAAATGATTGGAGACATGTTTCAATGTCATCTGCATTTTCAAAGCGCAACCAACTTCCAAGCAATTTTTTAAGCTAAGAAGTGAGTACAACTCTTGCTTATTTTCCATCTAAATTATCGCGGAAGTAAATTTCATGTGAAATTTTGTATGAAAATTTCACGTGAAATCGAAAACAGTACCTACTAAGCTCAAAAGACAAAAATGATCTTTATATAAAAAATATTTGACTTTAAAAGTTAGAGAAAAGTTGAATCTGATTAATTTAATCAACTGTTTAATTTGTTTAAAAAATTACGTGCCAACAATTTATACAACCTAAAGCTAAACAGCTATCAAATTATGTAAAATGCACCTAGTTTTGATTCACACAAAATTTACACCTAGAAAAATAAGAGACAACCAAACTTGGTCTGAAAGTCATAAATCAAACAAGTTTGGCATGATGAGCATGGCTTAGAATACTTCATTCTTCTCCTTTCTCAAAAGAAAACGAATATCAATCAATTTATAGTATTTCGAAATTTGCTTAAATCTTGGATAAATTAACTTTATTTGGAAATTCGTTTATTTGATTTGAAAATATATATTTATTCGTTTCGATACATATTTTTTTTTATTTTTGAGACTGTTAATAGTTTCGAACTCTTTTTATTCGACTCGAATATTTATTTTGTCCGAAATTTGTTTTTCGTCCCAGAATGTATCTACATGTAATTATTTAAAAAATCGGATAGTTTCCGATTCCCCAATTGTTTTAAGCTATCGTTCATAAGTACGGTGTGCTACATTTAGATCGTAAAACGTAGCATACCTGCTGGTGTACTGCAAGGATCTGTACTCGGTCCCGTATTATTCAATATTTATTCATCGGATTTCCCGTCTCTAGCCAGAAGTTGTCAGCTAGCAATGTTTGCAGACACTGCATTGTTTGCCTCAGGCGAGACTCCGAACGCAATTATTCCCGGCGTGCAAACATCTCTGAATGCCATCTCAAAATATTTTTACAAATGGAAAATCATAGTCAATGCTGGAAAATCGCAGGCAATATACTTTACTCGGAAAAGAGCCTCCAAATACTTACCTGAAGCCAAACTGTCGCTATCCAACACTGACATTGAATGGTCGACGTGTTGCAAGTATCTCGGAGTGTTCTTTGACCAGAAGCTTACCTTCAACTTGCACATTTCAAAAGTAGTTGACAAAATCAACTTACTTATTCGCGTTTTGTACCCTTTCATTAACAAACGGTCTGAACTAAGCTATGGCAACAAAATGCTTATATTCAAAGCCATCTTCTGCCTGTAATTCTCTATGCTGCTCCTGTATGGGGCGATTGAGCCAAATGTCACATCGCAAAATTGCAAAGAGCACAAAACAAAACTCTAAAACTTATCCTGAAAGTTCCATGACATTTCTCAATACAAACACTACATAATATATCTCAGATTGAAACTGTTTCCATATCAGTGACAAATCTCAAAGAAAAATTTCTAACCAAATGCCGAAATAACGGCAACCCCTTAATTACCAGCTAGGTTTGATCGGTGACTGTAAATGAGTCCAATATAGGTTAAATTTTAGCCTTAGTCCTTCTAGCTGTAAGTCTTATGTACACATGGAGGTATTTATTTTAAACTTTTTCCTCCAATACCACATTTACTAATCTGAAACCGTTGACATTATATAACTATAACTATATCATAGTAGTAGAGAGATGTTTAAGCTCTAAACTCTAAAAGTACTGAAGTTGTATGCAATATTATTCTTATAATTCTATGTTTGAAATTATGAATAAAAAGAATCTTGAATCTTGATTGAAACACGCCAATTTAAACGCAAAATAAAATGAAAACTGTTTAAACTTTCATGTTATCAAAGTAAACTTTAAGGTGCACTTTATTAGTACATCAAACTTGATTATTCCACAATATCACCCAGTAATGATAATGCACTTACAGGAAGCTGTTAATAGTTTGTTCGATAATCTCTTAACCTCGAAGCAGAAAATCAAGTGATGCATAAACATTAGCCAGCATAATAGCATCATCGCCCATCTATTCGAGCTGCAGTAATCATATCTACGTGTGTATGTATGCAACTATAGGTTTTTGCCTCAGTATCAGCTGATCATGCTGCACTGAAATTTCCCCAATGTCAGCCTTTTTTTCATGTCACTGGCTTCATCGAGCACCGCGTACCATTCTCTGCTGGATGAAAGTCTGCATCTCACCACACTATCAAATCTACACGACTGAATGAATTTATAGAGCTGTAGCTACAAACCGTGCACTTTGATTTTGAATTTAAGATATTAATCGGAAATTATACTCGTTCGGCTACCTTATAATTATGGACCTAATATCGAAACAGATTTGCATAAGATTTTGTGGAAAATTTCATGTTTAGATTTTGATTTGGCGTAAAAGATTGCTGAGAAAATATTGACATAGATAAATCTATTCGATTCGATGAGGTCGATATGAATGTCTGTTGGAAAGCAAATATGTCACATGCATAGATATTTCCGGAAGACGATATTGATAGCATGTAGGTGTGTGTTGGAATAGTTACTTTATCGGAGAAAGTTGCAATTTGTTGATATGGAAAATGTTTTGGAAATATTTAAGTAGGATCGTGATGGTTTTTAGAAAGAGGTCAGCAGTGGGTTTAAATGTACAACTTAAATCAATTTTATTAAGATACGTAACTAAAAGTAGTTTTGTTGAAAGATACTGCTAATCCAAAATTAACGCTTCCATCCACTATTTAAATATTTTCTTCTCAATACATTAAACTATTTCCGTTCTAGATACGATCACTTCTCTCGCACGTAACTAAAACTCATTTATAGCCATCTGCTTGTCTAGATCAACACCTTCATAGAAATTTGTTAAACAAATTCAAGTTTTGCCAAATTGAAATTTTACACAGCACCACGGTGCCGATATCAACGGTACGGCGTCCGCTATAAATAAAATCCTTTGAACAGTGGCCAATCTTTTTTTAATGGACACCGAAATAACACAAGTCATAATTCATTCGGTTGCTTTCGTAATCTGTCTGGTCACCTAAAAATCTCTTGGACAGGCTCATTGTCACGCTTAAATCAATTTCGATAGGATTCTAATTGGAAGACTTTCAAATGGTAAATTTTAATATTAGATACTTGTTTATTGTTGGTTTTAAATATATTTTTTAAATTTATGAATAAGGTTTTCGCAAACGGTATAAAAAACAATTCAAATGGGCTAGCAATCTTCCCATAAATAACGAACAGATAACGAACGTAAATTTCTATTTACTGAATTAGATTCAATCTAATTTCCTCTTCGTTTGCAAAATTAGATATGATCGTTTCAGATGCAAACAGATCGTGTGTATGATCTCATGCTTGTGGCCAATTTAATCGAAAGAGTTAAGCGGTAAATTGGAAATGATTCGAGTTGTGCCGGAGCATCTTTGCTGGATGAAAGTATCTACTAGGGGTGGTGTCTTTTCAATTGCATGCATCAACCTATGTATCTCATACCCATGCTGATGTTTGATTTGCGAAAGAAGATCGTCTTTCAAATGCCCCGGTATCTTTTCAATGCAAGATCTGGTCCACTCAACATAAATAAATATATTGTTCTAATTCAGAAATTGTTAGAGTTCGAAATATTTTTAATTTTAAAATACTGCAGAAGCCGTATCATCTAATCAAATATTTATTGCTTCTATTAATAAAATTGTGAAGGAAAAAAAATAATTTCATTTGGGAACACCATCAAATAGTCAAATTAAAATTATTACGCAACATTTTCTGAAGATCAAATGAATGAATGAGCTTATAATTTGTGTTTTTAGCAGCGTAAAAATACTCTATATCAAGGTCATATTCTGTTTGACAAACATCACTGCAGCTAAGCACAATTAAACTGAAATTATATTATGATGGTAGAGAAATTCGCGTGATATATAACTTGGTGTCAGAGATAATTTCGTAGGAAAATACCATTTTGATGACTAGTCAAAAATGCGATAAACAATGAAAATGGCATGCCGGGAGTGTACACAACAGTTAGACGGGTGATATGAGCTGCCGCTTTAATGTATATTTGCAATAAGTAACTTTTTCTGACTGTGTAATGAGTTTGGTGGTGGCGATTTAAAAATACGGAAATACTAATTGAGATTAATAAATGGTGACTATGTCTCGGAAAATGTAATTTGTATTCCGTTCTACACTTGTATGTATCAAAACGACACTTATCGATTGATTTAAGCATTTTTTTTGTTTGTTTGTAACTTAAATTAATCTGGACAGTTAGTTTTAGTTTGACTTCCATGAAACAAATGTTTACAAATAATCTGTAAACAAATAAAAAAACACGTTCGTGTATTTAATTTAACTTTTCTGGCCTTTTGAAGCCTATGCAACTGACTAGTTATAGTACCGCAGTATTAGGTGTTCCTGGTTAGAATCTGGCCATAGACCATTAAACATGATTACTCACTGATCCTCTTCGCTGATTGCTCTCGGTATCTGAGCCAAATTGAGCGATAACATCAGCGGTGTCACAAGGGTCTATTCTCGGACCTGTTTTTTTTTTTCCGCCGATTCACATCGGACCCAATCAAAGCTACCAAGAGAGTGGAAGACTACTTAGCTAAACCATAAGACTTACTTTGAAGAATAGGTATTCAGATCAAACTGCAACTGAAAAGAACTTTGTATGATGTCCCAGAACCCTTCCAACGTTGCAAGTTATAAAATATTCGAAATAAGACCAGCAAAACTATTTCTTTTAACGAAGGATTAAATTAAACTAGTGTTAGCGTGTGTGTGTGTGTGTGTGAGTGTGTGTTGGGGCATAGGCGCATTGGCACCTCTAAGCACTCAGGCCAAAAGACCCATTGTACTCATGACTAGAGTTGGGTCGTACTCGGATTTTTACATACTAGGTATTCCGAATACGAGTACAAAAAAATACCTGTTCCAAATATCTGTTCCAAAAATACTAGCTAGTATTTTTTGAAGTATGTACATATATACACACAGTGATGTAATGAAACGGTATGATATGCCCTCCCCCATCCACCAGAGACAAAGTTTCCAGGCTAGAATGGTGATGGTGCAGTTGACCGTGAAAGGATACGAGCCATTAGTCCGTGCAACTTGTCCGTAACTATCCAATGGTCGGTCACTTATTTGGCAAGTGTTTCTCCAATCTAGGAGCCATCTAAGGGAAAACAAGCAAATTCAATCAATTTAATTTGATTTTCATTTTAATATATGCACAAAACACCTCCTGTATTCGTTCAAACTACCAGTGTCGAAAAATTTACTATGATAGGACCAACTAATCCTGTTGCCATCTATATGACTTTTCATCGATCGATGCCTGATACCAAACTTTTCCTGGCTACTCTAAAACAGTCGGTTTTCCACTTCGCCTCAAAATTTTATTAAGAAATGATAAAACGTCTATTAAACATGCACCCACTAGGGGGCCAACCTTTTCGGTAAAGCTGGACATGAGTCACAACCCAGGTAGGGTTGGAGTGCAGTCACGAGGAGAGCTTCAGCACAGCCGGAGAAGCCAACTGGCTAACCAAAAAGGATCTAAACATTTTTAGTGTTACTTTCAGTTTTCCCGGCGGATTTCATTTTACCGTATCTTAGAAACTAGGCCGCTTTTCCCCATATTTGTATTGTATTCATGCTAGACCAAAAAAAAATTTTTTTTGGAAAAAATGGACGTTTTTGCCTAATTTCCCCTATAAAAAATTTATTCGCCCTTAAAATATCACTATTGAACTCCCCGATCACTTTCAATCATCGAAAGCGCTGGAAAGGCAGTTTTTGCCAAACGATGGCCAAAAACCCCTTACTCCCCTACAAAACCGAAATTTTTGTATCATAGCAATAAGTCTTAGCTCGTTATGTCCCAAAACACACTAACCCAAAATTTGCCGATTTTGCCCGATTTCAGCTACTTTTGCCCTAAAACCTTTTTGAATAATTGAATAAAATACTTTCCCAATTTCTCCTATCAAAAATTTTTTCGTCCTTAAAATATCACTAATATACTTCCCGACCACTTTCAATCATCGAAAGCGCTGTAAAGGCAGTTTTTGCCAAACTATGGCCAAAAAAACCCCTTACTCCCCTACAAAACGTAAATTTTTGTAACACAGCAATAGGTCTTGGCCCGTTATGTCCCAAACAACTCTAACTCAAACTTGGCCGATTTTGTCCGATTTCAGCTACTTTTGCCCTAAAAACCTAAACCTAAAGTCCCAAAATACTCGCAAGCACGAAAATACTCTATACAAAAATATGCGATACGAAAATACTTGCAAGTTCCAAAATACTCGATACGAGTATATAGTCGTATCGAATATTTTGGAACGATACGTTATTTTCGTATTCGACTATTTTGGAACTATACGAGTATATACTCGTATCGAGTATTTTCGTACTTGCAAGTATTTTCGTCTCGCGTACGAGATACTCGTGCGTATGAAAGCACTTGCAAGTATGATATACGCGTTTATATGAATATTAGGATACTATTAGGTCACTGTTTGATTGAAATGAATCAAATGGACGAAATTTATTGGGTAAATTCTTGATTACATGTATAGTCCACAAAAATACTCGTACCTAGTATTTTTGAATTTCGTACTAGGTACTGGCTGTTCCAAAAAAATGCCTGTTCCATATACCTGTTCCAGTATATACGCCTCATCTCTACTCATGACCCCCTGCCTATCATAGTTTCCCGGACTTCTTGATAAAATCTAGGATCACTAATAGGGGAAAAGAGGTGACGTGCCACATCCCAGCCAAAGCATTGGTATCTGAGACGTGCAAATGCTGGGCATTCACAGAGGAAATGCTCCACAGAGTCAGCCTCTTCTAGGCAGGATTCTGCTTCATCTTCCTCCATTTGACCTCTTTGCTAGAGGTGCTGCCGCAAAACCTGCAGTCACACTCAAGAAATCGGGGCATTACGAGCCAAGATTGTTTGGCCAGGGTGGTATTGAGCAGGAGCACGAAAGATGCACTGACTGCTTGATCCTCACTTTTTGCTTCAAACTGATACCAAGCAATTGTAGGAGATGGACAGGAATGAAAGCAGAAAAGGGCTTAGCAGCCCTGAGCATCTGTACGGACGGACTCAAAGCATCTGCTAGATTAGGTGCTGCAGCATACTTTGCAGATCGCAATATAGAAACAGCCTTCAGGTTTGGTAATAATTGTAGCATTTACCACACTTCCTGCAGATTTCACTGGTAAATGCGTCTCTTAACCAGCGACATCTGTACGAAGTGTCAGAAGCCTGGATTCACAGAAACAATCCAACATATTCTGTTTTTCTGTCCGGCGCTGGGGAAACCAAGCAACGCAACTTCGGTGGCTGCTGGACCTCACGCATGTGGCGGAGCAGACGTTGAAGGATATTCTTCAATTTGCAGAGAGCTCTGCGGATTTCGATGGCTACTTGAACTGAACCTTTAACCTTCAGGTGAGGAAGTAAGCTTTCGGTGAGGAAGTAACGCTCTCATATTTGGTATTTTTTGCCGCAAGCCTTATTCTAGAGGATCCGTTAAACAGTTTCAACAATTTCACTCCCTAAGACTTAACCCTTTGAGCCGTGAGCCGAAACAACGAACGCTTTTTTACAGTTTTTATTTGAATATTGAAAGAAGTATTATAAAGCAAACATTTTATATATTTCACGAAAATTTCAAAAGTTCCAAATGTGAGTTTTGTGGTGGTTACATGCTGGAACCACTAGGGCCTATTGAGTGCTACTGAGTGAAACAATTTTTGTTTACTGTGAAGCATAAGCCAACGTTACAGGTTTTACAGGCCTACCTGCTTCTATGTGGATGAATTTTTGTACTACATTGAGCACATCTGCGCGAAGTTCCATGTATCGGCATGTGCGCCACATGGTCATATCTTTTTTCTTTAGGAATATCTTCCCGAAAACTGAAGGTCTTCTTGGCACTTTTACGTCTAGTTTGATTTTCCACTTCTGCTCCCACCAATCCAGCAACTATGTGTATTGTATGTGTCTTGTGATTCCATCTCCTTGAATAGGGTAAATGAATTAACTACTACTAAATCTTCGAAGTACCAGAAAATTCGGTGCCACCATTTACGACTATTTTGGTCTATTTCATAACAACTTTTGTACATATCGAATTTATCAACATATCCCATGTGAGAATTGTAGGAATTTATTACGACGGGGCATGGAATTGGTTCGAGGTTCCCAGTTTTGCTCTTTCTGTTTACACAGGTGACTTCTTCAGGATTATGGTGGTTACTTAGTAGTAAAACTGCTTTCCTGTCCATCCATTTTAAACTTGCAAGGCCATCATTTCTCATACGCCAGTCATCTCCTCTTTCTCATAAATTTATCAACAACAAAGTTCGTTGGCAATTCTTTTATGTTTTTTCTTACTGTACCACAAGCTTATATATTATCTAACAACAGGTCTTTCATTAGTTTTATCGTCGTGAAATAATTATCAAAATAAATCCTGTGGAACTTGCCAACAATACTCAAATCAAATATCATTCAAATGTATGTGCCCTAAAAGCCAAGCAAATCTATCTCTGGACATAAGATTCGAAATATATTGATCTCGTACTACCAAATTACTTGAAAAGTAATCCTTGTAGCTAGGCAGACTTTTAATTCCCATTAAAATGTTGATGGCAAGAAATATTTTGATTTCATCAACATCAGTTTTGATAAATGGCTTCCCATCAGCACAGTACTTCTGCATCGCATAGAGGTTGGTTTCAAATACAATTTTCTCTTTTAAAGTTATTGGGAATAATGTCAAAAACATATCGACAGGTGATTCTGCAGGAATATCTTCGCTTGGACCGGTCATCTCCGAAAACTGGATCGGCTCGACATAGCAATTTTGCTTCTTCCAAGATAAATCTCGTTTTTCTATCAGCTCACGTCTTAGTTGCTCCAGAAGAAGATCTTCTTCGCTGTCCCACCCAAATTCTTGAAAATTAGTTTGCTCAGTTACAAAATCCGTTGCAGGAATATCGTAATCATTTTCAATATCACTCATACCATCCACTGACAGGTCTGAGGTAACTGATTCCATGTCTGAAGGTAATTCATCAAAAAATTGCTGAAATTCTTCAGCTGAAAGCATTTTCTATTCGGAAATTTTCCATGACGTACTCGCACTTAGAACACAAGAAAAGCCTCTTTATTCCTAGTAGTTACGTCTCGAAACCACCAACTTTCGACGTTAGCTAAGCAACCATAGCAAATCTAATGCAAATTTCAAATGTTTCTCTACAAAACTTATGTATTTGTTCTAATAAAATCATACATTTACCTGCCATTACTCCAGTGTTTTACACAATGCAATAAATTCAAAAAAATCTTTCACCAAACCACGTATTTGTTACAGGCTAAGTCGTTACAATCAGAAACAGCAATCCCAAGTCACATACAAATGATGACATTTGAAAGATGATGAAATGAATGAAGAAAGTGTGTAATGTTTGTGTACAAAAACCACTCGGGCTTAGTGTACTGATAGTTTGATTAAGTGGTTTCGAGTTGTAACCACTAGGGCTGAAAGGGTTAAGATGCACTAAGCAGACGAGTCGCTTACATATTAGAGACTGGTTTTTGATTGCTGTAAATTTTTCAAGAATAATATTCCCGCCCTAATAAAATGTCTTTCTCAAGTTTTGGAGTGGTCATAGTTACCGATCCACTCTTTCGAACCTACTTCGATTGCGGAGCAGGTTCTAAGTAGGCCCGGAGTTGAAGTTCTAAGCAGGTTCTAAGTAGGTCCAGAGGTTCAAAAGAGCTTATTGAAAAGCAGCCTGAAGACATTTTGGCGTCATAGGTACTTTGAAACCATCGAACTTACTTGCTCTTCCAAAATAGCAGACTTTGAATATAACTACAATCATAGTCCTTTATTTAAATTATGCCTCAAGAAAAAATCTCCAGTTTTAACTGTTCATCCGCTCCAGTATCTCGCTAAGCTTTTACCCTAGTGTGTTTAAATTTAAAAGCTCAAAACCCGTTGGAGATTCACGAAACCAGATTCGATTGAAGTCTGTCTCCAGTATTAGAGCTCATATGTGAGATTTGCATCGAAGTGGTTGAATCCTTGACTTTCTATTGTCTAAAGAAATCGTTCTTTCTTTGGATTATCATTATAAAAGCATACAAGTACCTCTCCACTGGAGCAAGGCTTGACTTGTAAATTAGATTTCTAAAATCGTCGCATAAGATGCACGAAACATTTACAGTTTTATAAACATAAATAAATTAAAATTAAATATAAATGTAAGAAATTTATTGTATGTTTATTTAAATAGTATTTTAATTACCAATTCATGATTTTATTTGAAATTCCAAATCCAAAGTAGCACACAAAAACATTTTACAGCATTATGTTTATTTTGCTAAGGTATGACAGACAACATTATCCCATAGTGAATTTCGCAAATAATCTTGAATTGAACGAGTTGACCTCATGCTAATGAGTTTGATTCATTCGGGTATTATCAAGGAATTATAGTTGTCGTATGAGCAAATACATCTAAAGTGGACAAGAGTTTCGGAAAAAAAATAAATACTCAACCAACACACCTGTTGCACACCGTCCACACATTCTATTTTCGCTCATTAAACTACACTATGCAAATTAGAAACATCAACATTTGCTCGTTCTGTTTGTTTTCAATAAATCCACACAAACCTACAAACGTTATTCTATATATTCACACATTACGACCTACGTACATTCATATGTAAGTATGAAGGCATGCATGATTTGACCGTTACATACATTCATACTCGCATATGTGTCCATTTGAGAACGGATTGAAAAGGTTGAAAATTTGTCGCAAAACTGGTTGTGGTTTTTATCTTGATCGTTTCAATTTGTTTTTGGCTTAATATTCCCGTTCTTATAATCTTTGTTTGACCGAAATGAACGCCTCAAGATATATTTTCGTAAAATATATTATTGATATTTGCATGAATATTTGCACATTTATATGACGAATCAGGCAAATAATTCGATTTCGACAGATTGTACTGAAATTTGTTGATACTAATCGTCGACTTTTTGGCGGTTTAACGCTTACTATCTTATCTCGATTGATATTTATCCAATGGAACGGTTTTTTTGCACGAAAAAAATATAAAAGCTTAATATGGCTGGGAATTCAGGTATAGTACTCGTTATGGTAGAACCGGGCTATGTGGGTTTTATCTAAAAATAATGCGCATTTAGTCCGTTTTCAGTAGGTTGAAGTGGGGACCAAAAGAAGGGACCACATTTCGATGAAGACTGGATAAGGCAACTAAGTATTTTTTTTTATTGCAATATCCAGCTACGTTTCTGATGAACTTATCTTGTTATTTATGAACGCCTATTTACGTTTCTGGATGATCGAATTTGGTGATGTTTATTATTTTTGATTAGAGAATATTTCAAAATCGAAGTGATAATCCTAAAAAAAAATTGAATCATCTGTAATTCGAGTCTTAATCATAAAAACTACAACTCATTCAATCATACTATCCTAACGTAACTATCACATACTCTATCTAAAAACTTGTGCTTCAGCCTTTTACCAGCATGGAAGCATGTCTTGCATTGATTGATTATTTCCCACTGCATTCATCGTATTTGCTTTGTAAGTACCTGTTTCACTTAAAGTCGATGCCGAACACGATTCCAGTCACGAGTTAGAACCAGCAGTACGCCAATCATTGACAATGACTATGCCTTACGGCTAATATATTCAAATCGATACAAAATACAGCATCTTCCCATCAAAGAGAGTTTTGCTCGCATCAAATCTTCCCAGTGCTCATGATTTTCCAAGTCGAAATGCATTTATTCATGCATCTATTCAATATGACGCCGCCGTGTGAAGCCTACGTAATCTTACGAAGAGTGCACTATTGCATTGGCAGCCGCGCTACAATACGGTGTCACAGAATCAATTGATATTTTATGCCATTACGTCATTAGATGGTTTTCGCAATGTGCCAGTGCTGCTTAGTTGTTGTTGTCCTACAAAATATCGAAGCCAATCTGTTGATGCTATAGCGAGAAAACTATTGATTGTCTTATTTGTAGTTTTCTCGAGAAGCTACCACAACACTATGCGAATTCATTGACCATTTATAGATATTGAAATCAGCAGCAACTGAATTCGAAACGTGGGTGATCATTGAGATCGAACTTTATATGGACCGTAGAGAACGGCTGGTAGCTTTTAAGAGTATCGCAATGTGGAAAAGATATCAGTTGCTTTTGAAACAGACATAGAAGCAACACCTACGTAAGAGTTTATGGATATATTGATATGTATTCGAGCTGTTCATTTGGTAGGAAGATGATGAGACCAAAGGGTGTTTTAATTGGGTAATAATATTTCTGGTAAACATACCAAAAAGTTGATTTTTAATTTTATTATTTTCATTTCCCACCTTTTACTTTTAATCTGTACTTCTATTGCCACATGACAAAAGTGGATCCATACGTTAAGTCATCAGCTTAAATTAAGCTTTTTATTGTTTGGAATTTAGCTGACATTTGCCATGACTTAGATACACCGTATCATTTCAGCTTTGAAAATCACAAAAACTGTTGACGGACGCTCATACGACCATTTAGTCTATCACAATCTCTTTCAATAGCGTTGGTCTACTTGCTTCATCATGTACAAGATGGCCCAAAATTGTTCGCCTACCTATTTACCTATTTAAAAAAAAAGTGCACTAAGCAGTTAAAGCTCATTCTGTCGAAAACTTTAAATGGATGCTAAATATAAACTTTTTGGCTATCTTAAAGATCACATTTTGAATTATTAATAACCTGAATCGATTTTTCTAAATTTAAAAAAAAAAAATTTTTTTTGAAAGACTAATTTTCGCTTTAGAAATAAAACCGTTCAATGGAATGAGAGACAAAGAAAAATTGTTTTTTATTTAAGGGGTTAGTCCACTGTTAAACTGCTCCAAATGAACTTTTTTTTTAAACAGCTACCAAAAAAAAACTATTCAAGATATCTATTTGAAATTTTACATGCATCTTTATTGAAGTTAAGAGTTAACATTTTCATTGGAGAAAATTATTAGAAAACAAAATGGCGGCCGCCCCAATGGATCGCCGCAGCACCGCCGAAAAAAAAAGCAAATTGCGCCTCGTAAATTCCTGGACAAAATAAGCATCTGTGAACAAATTATCAAAAATATTTGATTAGTTTTGATTATAAAGCACTGCACGGGCCTAAATTTAGAGCCCTAAAGCGATTAAAAAAAATGTGGTATACTTTTGAATCAAAAAAACTAATAAAAAAAATTTTTTTAATCAAAAAAATGTTTCTCAGATCGTCAAACAATTTTTTTTTTGTTCTAAATTTAGGCCCGTGCAGTCCTTTGTACTCAAAACTAATGAAATCGATTTAGTAATTTGTTCACAGACGCTTATTTTGTCCAGGAATTTACGAGGCGCAATTTGTTTTTTTTTCGGCGGTGCTGCGGCGATCCATTGGGGCGGCCGCCATTTTGTTTTCTAATATTTTAGCTTCAATAATGATGTATGTAAAATTTCAAATCGATATCTTGAATAGTTTTTTGTTGGTAGCTGTTTAAAAAAAAAGTTCATTTGGAGCAGTTTAACAGTGAACTAACCCCTTAAGTCAATGTAGAACGCAGGGACAGTTTAGTTTGACCTGATCAGAAAACAATCGCGTACACATACAATGGCTCACAACTTAAATTAAGTGAGTACTTTTTACGAGGAAAACCCTTAAAAACTCCCGGAAAATGGAAAATCCTTTTCTTCGAACAAACAAAATATTTCAGCTTGTAGTTCTGTTTATTATTCCCAATGAAAAAAACAACAACAAAATATTCCAATCAGCACAAAAAAAAAAAGTTCATTATAAACACCAAATTTCACCTTACTCGCTTAAATGATGCGCCATTTAAATAGCATACATACATATAATGCCGGATTTATACACTGGGACGAGCGTCTCGTGTACAAGAGTAAACAAGACTCAACAAGACATTGGACGAGACTCAACAAGACATAGGGTGTATTGTTTACTTAGGATATTGCACCGTACAACACGGACCATACACCATGCACCTTTCATAGGGTGAATTGTTTACTTAGGATATTGCACTTTGCATCTTTCGACAGTTGTGAGCTGTTTTGTTCAGTTCAGTGAACGATGACTGAGGTACGGGCTGTGGCTATTGCAACTGCCTGGTGTGCGTTGAGTTATTTCAATCTGGGACACGCAAACACATGTTTGAAGTCCCGGCGAAAAATTCGAAAATTTAAATGAGCACATGCTACCCTCTCGAATCCCTTTGACTTGATGCATAAAACCGACTTCGCTTCCAGCGGCTTCGAGCTCGGACAAGACGGTCATAAACACTCAGGCACAGCAATAAAAGGATCATTATCCCTTCATAAAACAAACAAGAGCCGACGAGACAAGGAGACCATTTACACACAGACCTGTCTACATTTGGCATTCCTCGGCGAGAATGTAAATCCGGCATTACGCATTTCTGCATTTTCATTGTTATTCTAGCAGTGGAATGCGATAAGGATTTCTAGTGAAACTTTGTTACCATTTTAACTGATCAGTAGAAGCAGAAATAACCAGTTTATTTGAAAAAACAAGGGTCAGCGAACAACAATTGAAGAGCGCGAGTTCATTATTGAACATTACAAAAAAGGAAAAACTGGGAACGATATACCGAAAATTACGTGCAAATCAAAATCTACAGTCCAGCATATAATTGAACGGTTTGTTCATGAAAATCGCATAGAAAATAAGGGTAGAATAGCGTGCAATAAAATATTTTCTCCTTCCGATTTTCGCTGGATTGAAGGACAGATGAAAAAATCCCTATCTGAGCGCGCCAGAAACTAGCGCAGGAAGCAGAAAAAATTCTTAATAAGAAATGTAACCCAGAAACAAAAAACTTTACTGAGTTTAATGCGTTGTATATATTTTTATATAGAAGGAATAACTAGTGACATGTGTTTTCATTCCCGCTTGAAGTACGCATAATTGGAGCATTTTAGCTGTTCTTTTTTTGCCATAGATAAAGTGCCATAGATAAATTTAACCGAATAAACGATTTAAAAAAAAGAGATTTTGATTCAAAGCTTAACGTTTCTCAAAATAAAATGTTAACTAGGCCATGGTAAGCACAACTTAACTTTGCAGGCCACTGACCCCACCATCTTCAAATATTTTTCTATTGGTCTTAAAACTCGAAACCTTTATTAATGTCGAATTTGAATTGAAACTATTTATACATCTAACTTATTTGATTAAATTATTGATTTTAGAATTTATCATACGCTTTATCTTTCATTTGTATCTTAAGGGGTAACACCACAGTATCAGTCGAAAAATAAGGCTTTTTTGACAATTTTTGACGGAAACCTGGAACGGGAATAGAAAATTTCCGTTAAAGGACTTTATAACTAGATGAAGTATGAGAAAAAAATTTTTTATTATCATTTCCATACAAAATGGCGGCGATATCGTCGATCTTCAAATAAGCCTTTTTTTTAATTGATAAACCGTCGAAAAGATTTAGCGCAAACGATGAGACCTGGATCAAAAAGGAAACAAAGTTCATTATTCACATACAATTAGCTATAGAATCACGTAGGCATTTTTATTTAAACTGATTTTTGTAGAAATGGCGCACTTTTGAATTTTTTATAATTATTTATAATTGTTTTTAATTGTTTATAATTGTTTTTTAAAAAAAATGTTTACATCCAATCAAAAAACGGCTACGTGATGCTCAAGATATTGCATTTACAAAAATACAAAAAAAAATTGAGACTGATCGGAGCAATAGTTTTTGAGTTATGATTTCGCCCAAGTCGAAAAAAGTAGTTTAGAGAAAAACGTATTTTAAGTTTCATGTGCACTTAAATCATAAAAATGTTATATGTACCTTTAATCAGCGATGCCTGCACCATACATTTGGCTATCCGTGTTGAAGCTCGCCTATATAAAAAAAAAGCTATAAAAAGCTAAAAAAAAAAAAAAAAATTGGATTTTTTGAACCGGTTACTGTGGTGTTACCCCTTAAAGTCATTCGCAAACTTTTCTACATCCAAAGATTTTTTTTTTTGCATTTATTCATTGCTATTTATTTAAATCCGACCATAAACATGGCCATCTTTATGGGCGGAAAATAATTAAGTATCGCTTGGACTCATCAATCGTAGCAATATGGAATTCTACTGACCATACCTCGTAGTGAAAACTACTCTCTAAATAAAAAATTCCAGCATAATTAAGATATCATTAGATTAATATGATTTCCGTCTAGAATGCTGCTAACAAATAAGTGCCTCTGTAGCCACATCTTCTGTTATATGATCGAAAATCATGGCTAGTCATCAAATTATGAAAGTAAATAACTGCTACCAATCTCTCACACAAATCAAATAATAAACTCATCAAATTGCACCATAGCACATTGGCCAGAGTCATAAATTATGCATGGAGTATAAACTATGACTAGATGATTGACGATCGACTATCAATTGCTCAACACTGCTAACTGTTCGCTCCTGATCAAATTCTAATTTCCATATGTGTAGTGGACTCCGTGCGTTGAAATTCGTGTTTATGTTTCCAAGTACCATCGTTGCTATTGATGGGACGCACTTGGTCAATTTGTCCCTTGAAATCACGGCAGGTCAAATAAATGAAGACTTCAACCACTTATTCATAATTTCTTGAAGCTTAATATGTTCACGAGTGATAGATTTTCTATTTGGGAAGAAATTATTGTACCCTGCCGATCTGATAAGCATACCAATTTTTAATTTTTTTATTATCATAGATACGCCGCGACAGATGCTTTTGATGTGAAGAAGATATATACACCCTTTGTAACGCAAGTTCGACCCTTAGAAACCTGATTTTGACTCGTTGATTGATCAATTGATTGAATGAGTTCATATTATCGATTGGTTTTTATGCTTATAAAGACAAATGATTGGAAATTGAATTTTTAAAGATTTTAAAGATTTGAATTTTTTAAAGAATGCATGAAACGAAAGTGTTATGACACCCAGGGAATGAACAATTATAGAAGATACGTAGCGTTTAAAGAAGATACGTAGCGTGAGAATAAATATTCAATGGAACAAACACATCTAAGGAAAGTTGTTTGTGACAACAGAAGCAAATAAACGCATCACACAATGGAAAAAAAAGTCAGAAGAGCTCTTTATAAATATATCTAAAAGATCTCTTGAAAATATATTGGTGACATATCGAAATAATACTAACGGTTTTAAATTAAGCTCATTTTTCAATTATTTTTTGTGAGCATGAAGTACTTCAAAACATGCTGATTAATTTTATCAGACACATATTCACAGCTACGCCATTATATCCTACGCTTGCATTAGGATTTGAACCAGAATCGCGCGAATTATTTGTAAGCTCTCTGCTCAGTTTGCCATAAAAGCTTTGAGTATTTGAAAGCTACTTTTGAGAACAAGATAGTTGAGGGACAAAAGGAATAGGATGCTATAGTATCTAAAAAGACGTCAAGTTCAAAAAGCGTTTAGCACGTTTGTTACTAGGGGGTGGTACTTTGAAGAGAATTGAGAATAGAAAAAGATTTTATTTTAAATTTATTTCTACATACTTAACCTAATTTAAACCTAATTTATATACTTAATATAAATACTTAACCTAATTTAAAAATAGAAAATTATAAGCTTAGGTTAAGTTTACACAAATAGCCGCATTAGAGGGGTCGTTATTATAACACGGGTATACTCTCCCTTAGCCACTATACTCTGAGAACCATTTCGGTCCTTTGATGAATTGTACAATACCGCTTAGTTCGATAAGGGATAGATAAGTTGAACTTGAGTGAAATTCTCTTTCTTGCTACAGCCGCAAACTGGCACATGATATTGGGAACAAACTCCTCTTAATCCTCTGAGCCACAGCTTCGACAGAAATCGTTAAGCCCAGGGCCCAACCGCATGCCGTTCTATGAGGGAGTGTCCCGTGACAACGACCACATCGCAGTGAAAGGTTAAACTCAACAGCCGACCTGATGCGAAGTGCATTCATGAAGGTCTAGGACTGTCCTGCAATCGCACAGGATGATTCTTCACACCAGGACTTCTCAGCGTCTTCGAAATATTTTTGCCTAATAACTAATTTGACCGATGATATCGATGTTCCTAAAGGGAAAGGCATCCGGTAACAAGGTACTAAGCCTTGCCAGTTCATCGGCCACGCAGATGTCCTGAACACGACATCTCCGTAAGAAATACACGGCATTCTGCAACAATTCTGCACATTGTATAAGGACCAGTAAGGACATTAATAGCCGCTTGGCTGTCAGTGAAAATGCATATATGTAGCCACTCTGAATGTTTGATTACACTGAAGCCAGTCGATGACAGGAAAAACAGCAACCATCTTCGCATGAAAAACACTACATTGGTGTGGGAGGCGAAGGGACAGCCTCAAATTTAGCTCCTCCGAGTGCCTTTGCCAACTTTATTGTTCATTTTTGAGTCATCGCTACACGTGAATGAGTCCATACGGGAGGGTGATACCATTAATTCATTCATCTGTACCCGGGATGGAAGTTGCGCAGGGACTCTCTTTGATAAGATTCTAGCATGGACACGTTCAGTTCTAGTCCATGCTGAGATGCAGCAGTCAGATTAGTTTGCTGCACGATTAATAGATCGAATGGCATCCAATAAAGCATTACAAACAGCGCCTTAGTGCGGGTGGTACAGAGGGCCCCTGTCACCAAAAGTGCAGCCAAACTCGTTGATAGGCGAGCGGTTAGTAAAAACGAAGAACTTCGTAATTTCTTGTGAATAGTAACAGCGTAGATACACGGAGAGAAATTTCGGCAATGATTTTTACTACAGTGGATAATAAAATTTACTATTCCGAAAATTCGATGTGAAAACATGAATGTTATTACAAATTTGATGAAAATTTACTATTTTCCTTCAAATAATAGTCAATTCCACTACATACTACAACTCACACATGTTCATTGCGCTGTAGTAGAGACATTCATGTATACATAATTCACAACAAAGTAGTAAAATGTGTAGTGCAATTGATTACAAAGGTAATGGGGCAAAAAATTACTACTATTGCAATAAAATTAATTGCAAATTTTGTATAATTTCATTACACTTTTCTCTCCGTGTAGATACTTTCCTAACACTGCTATGACTATGTCGTCCGCATAAGCAACCGCTTTGCAACTGGCACAGTCCAGCCACTTCAGAACAGTAAAATCACAAATTAGGAGCTATATCATTTTGCCCTGCTGGGTCTTCTCGTTTTTATTTAATTTTTATATTTTGTTTCGGAATTTTTTCATCTTGCCCGTAGCCACTTAAAATTTACCTTCAATCTAACTTATACTTAATTGCTAATAACTTAGCCTAATTAGACCTAAATCTTATCCTAGGTTTTAACTCTAGAGTCTCCTTTTCGTCGGAGGTGCATATATGTTCTTTGCGGGATACATAAATGGCTCATTAGAGCTACGCTACGTTTTCATACCCACTTGTATGTCCGTAGAATCGTGTTATACAACCCGCTCCCTAAGTGGTTTCAGTCCCGACTCGTGATACAGGAGAAGATTTCTTTGGCTACTTCTTAGTTACCAAGTTGTAGAAATTATTAGTGCAGTACCTCCGCTTCTGCTATGGCAATTTGGAACAGAAAATCGAGGGTGCATATGTCAGAATAGTTTGAATGAAGGTCTGATGACGAACGGTTGTAGCTTTAGTTGACATGCCCATCTTTTTGGCAAGAATATGCGTGATGCGTTGAAATTTGCATTTGGCAGCTTTGATTTGTCCACCATACATAAGGATTAAACCGTAGAAATTCGTGGAAATCAAGGTACTTGAACTATGATTAGTCTTACAGGTTTCAAATTTATTGCAAATAGCTTATAATCCCTGATACTTAGAAGGTATGCGAAATAAAAAGAGTTGTGTCTTATTGCAATTAGGTTTGATGCCTTATTCGTCAAAGTTAATACTTAGTTCTGACACGTAGTATTCCAGGCTCTTTGCTGGTTAGAGCGAGTCTTTGTTCGACGCGGATAAAAGCGTTTCATCGGTATATATTGCAGGACTTGGACTTGAGTTTGATCCGCTGGAATGGGAAGGTCCACGGTGAATATGGCATAAAGAATTGGCTCACTGACAGAACCTTTAAGAGAATCTACTCCATTAACGCTGACATGGTATGGCCTGTTGGTATGAAAATTTGGCAGCGAGTTTTATCTCCTCCGAGAATTGAAAACCTTCATACGGAATCGAAAGCATGCTGCATATCTAACGATGGTACTTTGATAGCATCTCCGAAACTTACAAGATAAAAATTGGGCTAAAACCAAGTTTACACGGTCAAAGAGTAGTTCTTCACTCGGTTATCGTTGTGCGTTAAGAAATAAGGTGTCTAAACCCCGAGGTTTGTTTGGTGAAACCTACCTACCTTGACCACTTAAAACGCCCGTAGGCTATTATTCAGTTGTTTTTACTGTTACGCATTAATTCAAAAATTTCTATGCCATTTTCGAATTGAATTTATAAATGTTTTTGTTCAAAAAGTAAAGTTTTCACGCTACAGCCCATTTAGGGACTTAGGGAGTGAAGTTGGTAGCGACTCCATTTTCATAATGATTAGTTTCACGCCTCAATTTGCCCCTGATTTGACCCAGGTCCTGACTTTGAGCTAGGTTAAGCTCCGTGGGCGTCCGTACTTGGATTCGAACCAGGGCCCATATTTTTTGATACAAACTCGAAATTTTTCAAGTCGATTTAATAAATTTTCATTAGAAATTCATATTTTTTTTGGGTCAAATTCATAGTTTTACCAAGTCGAATATAAAAATTTTCTAATTATGCATATTAAGAAAAATTCATTTTTAGCAATTAAGTGAATAAATTTTCTAAATGAAGCTCATAGATTTCAAACACCAATTCATTGCTATTCAAGCCAAAATCATACTTTTCCGAATAATAGTTGTATGCAGCCTTCTAAGAATTCCGAGTTATCTATTTTGAGAAGAGGTCGTTTAACGCAATGTAACATTTTCACTATAATTAGTAACTGAACAAATTTTTTAGAGTAATAATTACAGTTATAAGTCTGCGAAGTATATTTTATTTCGTTGATTTTTCTAGTTATGTTGTAAATTTGAAAGAAATAACTCTGAATTCAAAAAAAATATCTGAATATTATCCGGTACAGTATGATATTGCAAAAATCAATGGTGGGATATATAACTTCTTTCCAAAAAGTATGAATTTGACTTGGAAAAATTGTGTTGTGAATAAAAAAAAAGTTGTGAATATGTGCCAGAAACCTATGAATTCAGCTCAAAAATACTATATATTACTTAATTTTACTATTAACTGCCTGCAAATTTTTGAAATTAAATTTCTTACTCACATTAAACAACAAACCATACACTCACTACCTTAATATACTCTCTGTACAGTCATCTCTGGCATGAACATTTTCGCATTGATTTTTCAACGGTAGCAAAATATCTACGATGTAAAATCTAAGATTCAAGATGTAAACATGGTGAAAAGTTGATCAAGTAGGTAGGCACCTAGACGCAGCTCGAGAAGAAATAATGATGATTAACTAGCCAAGCCTCAATTCCAATAAATTTATGTACAGCCTTACAACTCTATACACTCACATACACTTATCACACCCTGCTGCTCCAAGAAGCTGTAACACAACTTGTCTTTGTGGTTTTCATCGAAGGAAGTCTTTGACTTCAATTTATTTGACAACAGATCAAATTTATTAATAGTCAAGATTTTCACTGCGATACGAAAAAGAGTTACTTATATCTGATGATGGTGGTGGTTAGATGAAATGGTTAAGCTTCAACGTTGCGACGTAGCTGGATTTATTGCAAATTTATCAGCCAGCAACCACGGTACGGTATCGTGATGCGATTGCAATGTGTTTTGTTTGGAAATGTGATGGGAATGCAGATAGTGTGCCAATGCATGCATACACGTCAATGATTGAGCTGCAAATAATCAATTTCGAATTTCTAAAGCTTATCGAAGAAGTTTTGAATTACTCTTCGATGCATTTCCATCAATCTTGTTGTGTTTTGTGGCACAATATGGACATTAAGACAAATGAGTGATGATCATCTTTCTCAGATAGAGATACAATACAGAAACATTAGTCATATGATATGCAAGTTAGTAAAAAATTTAAATGTCACATATGTACATCCATATATGTATGCACCTGTGTCATTTTTTAATCATTTTTTCTTGTGAAAAACATTAAATTCATAACCAAAAACATCACCCCTACTGTCCTTGAACACTAACTACATCTTATCCTTGACAAACACACATAAATACAGTATTTAAGAAACACCATAAAAATTATCATTTTTTCCACACAACTGCAAATTCTTTTCGTGGCATAGTTTCATATCAGCAATCTTGCAAATAACTAATAAAAATAACTATGCTCCATGCCATATCTCGACTCAACTTGATTTACAAACGGAAAAAATTGCTTTTGATAAAAAACCATGAAAAAACGCAATATAGTTTATTTTACGAGAGGCGTTCTAACCAACACGTACATACATACATTTTTATCACTAATTGTGCTTATCTTTTGTTTTGCAACGAGAGATCGCGTTATTAATCAAGCACTTAGTCGAGGGGGGGGAGGAAAATAGCGATTTCAATGCATAATACGCGACATTTTACGTGGAACAGATAAGGCGTTATATTTAAAAATGTATTATGTGCTTGTCCGGATGACGCGATCACATACTGTCAAAAACTTGACACAATCGAGCCAAAAAGCCATTTTCATTCGTTTAGTGTGATTGTGTCAAAAAAATAAAACAAATGATGATGCAACTATTTTTTTGTAGGTAAACCATGTGAGTCGGTCACGATTATATTATTGTTAGAATTTTATCTTTAGATTGAGCAAGATCGTATCTACACGGGTGAAGCGAAAGAATGAAAGTTGAATTTCCATTTGATTTGTATTGAATTGTGGAGTACCCTATGCAGTGCAGTATAAAGGTCAGCTATTATTCCAATGAAATTAAACGGTCTGAATCCATTTCGAGCTCTATTGTGCCGTTTGATTTGAATAATGGAAATATTAGAGAAAGTCAAGGCATGCATATTAGATCACATGCGACTAGATCGATTCAAGTTGATAAATAAATTATTTCGATCTACCGGCTTTAAGTTTACTTTGCGTGGAAATTAAGGGAGGTTGCTCGAAAATTGCAATATAAAAATATGGCCTAGTTGCTTGATCTGCAAAAATGATACTTCCAATGGTTTCCTGGTACGAAGATTTCCTTTTTTTATTTCAGAAATGAACAGCTCTAGTGCTGCCACTGCAAATCTGACATACACTGCATCAAAAAATTGCACGTACACCACCTTATCATAAATTAAAACTCATTTATTTTTTAAATAAACAAAATTTTCGTCATTTTTATTAATTTGATGAGTTCTACACAACTGAAACTATCTGAAACAAAAAAGCATTCCGTAATATTAATGTTAATTTTGAAAATTAAGCTATAATTCAAGTCAAAAAATTGCACTTACATCAAAATTTTCCACATACATTCAGAAAATTAATTACTTTTTCTATTTCTAATAGCGTGTGTGGTGTCCTTTCGCTGAAATTACATCCTCTAAGCAATTGTTCATTGAATGAGCTAGTTTTCTAGTAATTTCAGGTGTTATTTTTTCCAACTTTTCTCAAATAACCTCCTTGAGGTCAGCTCGGCTTATAATATGATGTTCCCGCACTTTTTTTTCGAAAACATCCCAAAGATATTCAATGGAATTAAGATCTGGTGATTGGGGTGGCTGAGGAAGCACAGATTTCACATTATACAGTAACCACTCTTTTACTAGATGCGAGAAATATTTTGGATCATTGCCATGTGCTAGTGAAATTTCGTCGCTAATTGCAATTTTCGAAGCACTGGCTCTTAAATTAGGCTTTATTATTTCTAAGTACTGATGCTTGTCCATAGTGCTTTCCACAAATACCAAATTTCCAACGCCATTTGCTTCCATCGCTCTCCAAACCATAACATTTTCACCTTCGTGTTTCTCAGTGGGTCCCAAATTTTTTGACTCCAACGCTGATTGACTCTCTGCCGAACAAATCGCCGCCCATCAGAGCCAAAAAGATTATACTTACTTTCATCTACAAAAATAACAGTTTCCCAAATTTATATATTAAATATATTTTTGCTATATTTTTGATATATTTTTGCTGTACTGTGACAGTAAAAGCTAATATAACAAAATACTGTTTTGCTCTAAAAAGCTTCAACAGTATAGAATTTATAAAAACTTAAAGAATGAAAAAAGTTTTTTTTGTTTAATAAATAGAAGAGTTTTTATTGGAGTAAGGGTACTTTTTTTTGCAATTTTTTTATACAGCGTATGTGCCTTCACATTTAATTTTTTTTTTTGCATAAAATTGCTCAAAGCATTTGATTTACAAGCGCTATTGATTTTGTTTGTATCGATTTGAAAAATTCATTTCGGCCTAAACCTGTATTGTGTCAACATTATATCGACAACTATGCATCGATGAACTTAATTTTACTTTTGGCAAAGGAACACTATCCAAACTACTGCCTATCGGCGGTACAGTACTCATATTTTCAAACATCTAAAAATAAAATGCCTTATTGCAATCGTTTCGGTGAAACAGCTTATAAACCACAATAGGGTATAACCTATCTACATTTCTATTGAATCCAAATGACACCATACTTTTTCCAGGTATTTCCCACAGTGGGCGCCAAACTTAGTTCAATCAAAATTCGTCTCGATAATTATTCCTTTGCAACTAAGCTCTTATCGCAAGAAATCTCACGAAAACAATCTTATATTTTATCAATATAAATACGTTTATCAACAAATCGATAAGATTATACCACTCCCAACACTAACTAGGATCAATGATCGTAAAATCTTTTCAACGTAAAACGAATCATTCAATCTTTAATTAAAACTTTTGTTCGAGATAAACGCCACAAAGTTCCATCGAAACGAAGCAATCAATAATCGTCATAAAGTCCATCATAATCATCATCGTTAAATTTAGCACTTCATTAGATTGAAATGTTGTGGAATCATTTGAGCACTGAAAATTGGTGTTTGTTGTTTTTTTATGGCGGAAACTATGCACCTACGTTGCGCCTATTGTTCGATTTAATGAATGGAAAATCGGATCAATGTCACAATTAACAGAAGAAATAGAGCGTATCTAATTACTGGAAATAGTTTTTCGATATATAATCTGATGTGGTATGCAAGTAGGGGTAAATGAGGTTGGGCATTGTTTTAGAGTCCGTGTAAAAATGAAAACTACTGTGACCGATAAAGATTGATGGTTTTCTTTCCACAATACCTAAGATACCTTCCTTAGATAATTAAGCATATCGAGTGGAATAAGATTTTAAGCAGTATTCTCTTAGTCATCTTATACATTTGCATGTAGCGTTGTGATGGCATGAAACAATGTTAAACTAATATTCTGCTAGTAATTAAAATGGGTGTAACTTTGGCACAAATCAATGATTTTTAATTTATGTAACGTAGTAGTTAAATTTATCTTTGTTATTTTTCGGATTTGAGTTCTTAATATCTTTGAGAATTTAAAACCATATTTTTAATTTAAAAAAAAATAAATTCACTTAAACTTTTAATTTGCTTATTATTTAGGCGTGTGCATATAACGAAAAAGTCCAAATGATTGAAATGCAGCATAAAATCTCGTGTACCCTAGTGGATAGAGTCCTGGCTCCTGGCATATGACATTCCTGGTTCAAATCCAGGTATGGACGGAGACCGCACACCGAGCTTTAAGTTAACCTAGATTGAGTAGCTGAGTCAAATCAGGGGCGAAGTGAGGATTGAAACTATTCATTTCACTCTCATAAAAAACGAAACGAAAATTGAGTCTCTATCAGTTCCACTATAAAATACCCAAAGTGGACTGTAGCGGACAATTTTATTTGTTTTGCATAAAATCTGGTAAATTTTCTTCGCACAAATTTCGAACTAAATTTGCTGCTAGAGTTGGGAATCCGCCAGGTTGGAATAAAATGTTACCTTCTCGGGGAATTTTTTAGCGCAAGGTAACGTATTCTTGCAGAACATTTTTTAAGTAGTAATTTGTGTTAATGTTTACACTTTTTTCAATGAATCACAGCGTCAATTTCCGCCTGCTACAGACAACTGACTCGAATTGCATCGAAAAGAAAGACACCTCTCCGTTTTTAATCTGTTCTGGTTTTCACAGATTGTCGGTGCTCTTAAAATTTGCCAGCTTGAAAGGTGGTGCTGCAAAAGACTCTGACATATGCAAATCAAGCAAGCAGACTCAGGATTTTTGCTCCAATTTGTCTTTTTTCTTTAAGCCCAACGGCACCTGAAATTTTCGACTGCACAATAGAAATTCCTGTCTCATCTACGTTAAATACTCTATCTGCAGAATATTTATGTTTCTTAAGCTCAGCTTCCAGAAGATCAAAGAACGCATTGACAGCTTCCTTGTTGAGTTCATTTGCTCTGGAAAAAGTTGTAGCTGTGGGCTTCAGCAAAGACAATACGTCCCTATGGCGATTTATAAAGTGACCAAACCTCGCTCAACGTGCTAATTCTTGTGTGAATTGATACTTGATTTTATTTCTTTCGCAGAATTCCTAAGATATATTATAATTTACTTTTCATAATAATTAGATGCTCCACTAATTCCTTTTCAAGTTTGTTCTCAATAATCCTGTTTTTGTTGGGGATGCGTCTAACCGATAGAGTCGCTGAAGAGTAGCGCGTGGGATATTAAATATCTTTGATGCTTTTTTTAAGGCCCATTTCATTCTTTTTGATGGTCGAAATAGCATTTGCCATACTACTTTCACCCCACACCTTTCACAGGTTTTTTCGTCTTAAGAACTTTTCTTGGCATCTGCATCAAGCAAAAAAAAAATCAATCTGTAGTGTATTTAATATGATCCCTTAAAACACACAAGGGTCTATATAACAGCTTTCACTGTATTTGAAACAAATAAACAAATCGTGCTCTTTCCTTGAAAAAAATGAAACTCAAATAACGGTTTCTTAATCAGCGAATCTCGCTAAATAGCAACCATTTATTGTAAAATAGCTCTGAGCTTAAAAAAACAAGCCAATATAAGAGCAAATACATACCTTCACGGCGGAAAACAACAATCAACTATCACACACAGTAGCCATATTCGAACCGAGTAAGACCACTATAGAACCGAATCTAAGAACTGTCAACATAAATTTCGGTTGTTGCAGCTAGTCTGCGTGCTAAACTTCAAGCAATACCTAGGGGGCTCATATTACCACCTTTACCTCTATCATTAACAACGTAAAATTTTCGATAGTGAGGTGTTTTTTTTTTTCCAACAAAGTAAGACAAGAATATCATCCGGGACGTTTTGGTGGACAAAGTTCCTGACTGTTTAAAGAATGACAATATCTTCAGTCGAGAAGCATATAATGCGGTTGATGGTCTGTTCAATTTCAAAACCAGAGAGATTTAAGTCTTGGCCAATGGCTACATCTTGTCGTTTCCAATTGACTTTTTTTTTTATAGGGAATGAAAAATTGAGGCCCGGATGCTAGGAAATGGAGACCACTTGTTTTCCAAATTGTCATTTGCACCAAATTTTGGTTGAACTCTGCCTTGATTTCTTGGTATCATCTCTTCTATGGTTTTTATTTCATCATCTCTTTATACATCTATTGTACAACTGTACACTATCTGCACTGAAACAAATTTTTAACGTTGATATCGAATCATTATCTTCAACGATAAGTGCGATAAGTGTTATCTTATGCGAGGTTAAAAATATCATTGATACAGAGAAAGAATAAAAAAGGATCGGGAACCGTACCTTGAGGTACTCCACTTCCGAGCAAGAGCTCAGGTGATTTGTATCTCTAATTATCACCCTATTTCCCTCCTTTCCTGCTTCAGTAAACTGCTTGAAAGAATGTTTTACAATAAGGACTATCCTTCCGTCCAATCTTTTCTAGCATCAGAGCAGCACTGATTCATAAAAGGCAAATCTGCATTGAAAAACTTGATATCTTTCCCCACTCGGATCAGCAAAAGCAGGTAGATGTAATGTATACAGATTTCTCTAAAGCTTTTGACTCTGTAAATAATGATCTTCTTCTGAAGCTTAAAAATCATGGTATCTCTTGTCCTCTACTCTCCTGGTTAACTTTCGATGTTGTTGACCGTGCTTGTGTTCCATTTTTTCCTCTACCTCAAAAGTTCCGCAATCAGGGCAACAATTGGCTGACATATTGGCTATTATTTGCTGAACATCTTTTTTGACTCCTTGAATATTCATAATATAGAAGAATTCATAATTTTGATTGAAACTTATTTCAAAAATATTCCAAAAAGTCCCATTATAAACACATTAAACTATCAATTTGTCAATGCAATGAAAAGAAAATATGAGTTTTTAATAGGAAACTCCGTTACACAATCTCGGTTTCTTGGTTAGGAGTCCAAAGTAGCTGTTTTGCTACTCAGCATTATTCCATTCATGATCGTACCGCTCTACGAATGATAATCAGATCAAAGTTCATCGAATGAATGCAAATTTTGTCGGAAAATCAAATCAATTACCATTTCTCGGTCTATTGTTATTTATGCTTTACCTTCTCACGAGTAGCTGCATATGTATGCACTATGACGAATTTAGATCAAAGAAATAAATTTATAACTGTGATTGAAAACGATATGAAGCCAAATAGGGAAATATCAAAGGCTGTGAACTGAATATTCAAGTAGTTTGTATCTAGTCAGGTCCATATCGATTGAATACTTAGTAAACTAAGCTACAGATTTATGGCAATAATCTCTCTCCCATCGATTTCAAATAAATACAAAATTACTCATTTCGATTTTAACAAGCCTACACACAAACTATAAATAATGGAAAATTAATCATGAATCTATTCTTAACTCTCTCGTAAATTGCAAGTTATAATCATCGAGTCTGAAACCGTCTGTCCAACTGATTCGAGTAAATCATGCAATTTCATTACCAGAGTCCAATTAAAAACAAACAAAAAATTATCGAACAGAAATAGACAGAGGTCGTTTCCGTTTTCACAGCCAGTCGACAACATGCGCGGCCATATTTAGATTTTAGGCGCCGCCACTGGCGCAGTATGTTCGCACATTTAACCGATTAACAAGGGAAAAAACGATTGCATTGAGTAACAGTTTTACAAAACATAAATTTTTCGATTATCCTTCAGAAGAACAGCTCATCGACATTATGATCTGCGGAATAAACAGCAGCTCTTGAGAAGACATTAACGAAAGAATATTGCGCGGGGTGAAAAGGCGAAGAAAACCGAAGTGAAGAAGAAAAGAATAACAGAATGGAATCGCAATGTTGCTTTGTAGCTGGCCAGCTGGTATCATAAACAAAAGAATACAAATGAAAAATTAATTTTCATTTCCAATTGTTGATTTCGCTCGAGTCCGAAACGTCGTACTTGCGTCAATGGAATATCAATTTATAAATTTATTGAAGGCCATTAAAATCAACGCCGCATATGCGTTATGTAGTATCTATCTCTGATTGTTGCGTGTTGCTGACATCTAGCACACTTTTCAGCACCCATTCAATTCGGAAGTCATTTTCCTGTTGCCATTCAATCTTAATATACGTTAAGTAATATATTTTCTCCTATATTCTCTAGTCTATATGCTAATTCAAAATCTAATTCAATAGCTTATGAATGTATCTATCTAATATTTGCATTTTCAATTTGAACTAATTTCAAAATTACATTTCGTTCTTATTTTCGATTGTAGAGAACCCAAAAGATTGGTCCGATCATGCACTTTGGTGGCCTGCCAAAAATATATGGCTCACACGAACCAGGTCAACGCTTGATCAGGTTGGAGTACATGCAGACTGTATGCTGCATTTCACGCCAATGCACAAAATTCTACGAGTACAAGTAAGTACCCATTTGGCTTTATGAATATTTTTGGTGATTTTAGTGGCTATGAAATGTTTCAATTTTTAGTCTAGATTCTAGTATTCGCTTATTTTCCTCGATATATATGCAGGATATTTATCACATTACAAATACTGAAGACACGATATCCTTGAAGTGTCCCAAGAAAAAAAAACCTATAAGAGGGAGGGTAATTTGGATGTGGTCCAAGATAATGGGACTATCTAACACAATTTTTTTGAATTATTGCTCGCAGATTTTCGAGACAGAGTGCATGCGACAGATACTAAGTGAAACTTTAAGTTTTTGGCATAAATTTCCACTTATAAGAATAAGGTTTCTTGAAATTCAAATAAAACTAACCAAATTCATCTAATTTTCGGTGTGAATTTAGGAGCAAAATCACCCGTTCGAAAAACTAAGAACGTAGAAGAAACATCTATTATTATCAGTTTTTCATTTGCCCAAAATATACAGATTAAACTTTTAAATCAATATTAGGTAACTCCTTCATGATTTGCAATGACATCGGCACAACTGGACTGCATAGAAGCTGTTAGGATGCGGCATCTAGGGAGTGGTATGTTTTCAAATGTACTCCAGGCTGCATTCCAACTGAATCCTGTCTCACGCTTTTAATCAATCCGAAGATGTTCAATCAGATTAAGTTTCGGCGATTGTACCGGCCACTCCATAACATGGATATTTATTATTTAAGATCCACCACTTTGCTTGCTTTGTACAGGATGGGCCAGGAATTAGTTAATATTTAAAAAAATCATTAAAAAAAAAACTATTAAATTTACATCAAAAATTATTTATTTAGGAGATAGCTTATACACTGGAAATCACTTTTTAAAAATAAAATCATTTAAATGCCCACCATCGCGATTTCGGCATTCCTCTAAACGAGCACGAAAATTTTTGAGTACTCGCCGCAGTAAAGATCGTGATATTGCTGACATTTCCTCTGTTATTTTCATCTTCAATTGGAGCAGTGTCCTTGGTTTGTGGGTATAGACACGATGTTTTAGATAGCCCCAAAGAAAAAATCTGCTGGCGTTAGGTCAGGACTCCTAGGTGACCAAGGAATGTTGCCTCTTCGGGAAATGAGCCTTTCTGGGAGCGTTTCTTTGATGACCGGTAGCGATTCGTTAGATGTAAGGCAAGTGGCTCTATCTTGCTGAAACCACGTCTGACAAGTGTAGCCAACAAATTCTTGTAGCCGTGGTATCAGAAATTCTCTCAACAGTTTCACATACTCGCTGGAGTTTACGGTAATCGGACGGCCTCGATAATCCGCAAAAAAATAAGGTCCAATTATTCCTGCAGCTGAAATTGCTGCCCATATAGTCACCTTTGATGAATGAAGAGGCCTTTGATGTTTAGCTCTGGGATTCTCGCTGTTCCAATATCTACAGTTTTGTTTATTGACGTGCCCGTTGAGATGGAAGTGGGCTTCGTCAGAGAACAAGATGTTGTCAAAGCTACGGAAGCGATCCAACATTGTTTCAGCATAAGATTTGCGTAAAATCAAATCATTGGGCTTTAATTCTTGGACTAACTGAATGTTACGGATGTTATTTGAAATCGGATTTTAAAATGCGGCGTAAGGATGTGCGAGCTATGCCCAATTCAGCCGAGCGTTAGCGCGTCAATAAATCCGGATCGCGCCGTACCGAAGCTGATACTCGCTGCACGTTCTCTTCACTCCGTGAAGTTCGTGGGCCGCCGGTTTGCTTCACATTTAGCGTCGATCCCGTCTCTTCAAATTTATTCACCCACTTCTTTATTAAAACTGAGTTTGGACAATCATTTAGGTCGTGTAAATGATATTCGACGCGAAATAAACGGCGCACAGTGATGAGCGAACCATTGTTCAAATAAATTTGCTTTACGCAAAAGGCACGTGAACCGATCCATGTCGACTAAATTTCCAAGAATCGAGCTAGCCGTTAGACCACTCCCCGCGCCTCTTGCGTTTGCGCGGGAAATCAAACTCAAATGTAAACAAATTCATGGCCCACCCTGTAGTATATTTTGGGTCATTGTCTTGCTGACAAATTAGACTATAAATTGACTACAAATTAGACTATAAATACTTCTTTGGTTGTCTTGCTGAAAGACCCATCGCAAAGGCATTTTCCCTTCGGTGGTAGGCAAAATTACGGCTACTAATAATAAGTGGCATCCATCTTTCCATCGATCTTAGCTAGAGGTACTATACCGTTCCACGAAAAGCAACCCTACAGCATGAGGCTGAGAGCGCTTTGCTTAGCATTTTGAATGCGAAGCTAATTTTGTGAAAATACACGCAGTTTTGAACATCAACTATTTTATATTTAACTTTAATCAAACGATTGCAAAGTAACCATAAGTTCTTCAAAGCCACTGCTGAAGCTGCTATTTCTTTTACAGGCAGAAAAACTTGATTTTCATACAATCGTGAATGAAAATATTTACACTCAAAAAGCTGTCATTCAAATATGAATGAGGTGGCACTCAAAGTGTTAATTGTTTAATTGGTCTACTTTGCTTTGAAATCATGTTTAGAAGGGCACTTAACATACCGTTTTTCATTTTCGGGGATATTACACCACTTCTGCTGCATTGCCCATATCACAAAGACAACCTACAGCTGACAACGTGTTCCTCTAAAATTCGATGGCTGATACAGCTTCCTCCACCATTGGAAGGTCTATTCTGCTTTCATTTGCTGGTGTTATTTAGACAAGTGCTTGGAATTTTTGCATTGAAGAAGTATTTCATATGACATCAGCCCATTGTGCATAAGTTTGTCCTCTTTAATTCTGCAGAAAATCTTTTTTTGACATTTTAATATTTCGTAGGCATATCACGTTTTGTAGCCTGCGAAACTGATGTCTTATGCTCGCCACAACGGATTTGGTTTCTTTTTCTATACACAGCTTTTCACCTTGCTCTCCCTGCTTAACGATTTTTGATAGTTCTTATCAAAACAAATGTTCCAACCAAAACCACGCTATCTGTATCTGGTCTACATACCACCGGGTGTACGAGGGAAGAGGAAAAGGGCCGAACATATATCTCTATAACTCTTATCGGATCTTGGGGCTGGATTGGCAGAGACTTCATTCACATAAATGCATACGAGTGTGGAGCAGTGTTGTGAGGTTTCGAAAAGGAAATTTTAAGTTCGATTTTTCAAGGTGCGTATTCCCACGAATTTCGCAGCACCACCTGCGAGCTATTCACCACAGTTTTATATTAATTTCAACACTTCTAAGAACTTAGTCACTTAGTGAAAATCATTGGAGCTTAGGAAAAATCAAAAGCCTCTAGGAAAAAATCATAGGAGTCCAGGGAAAAAATCATGCGAGCTGCGAACAAATTCAGGAGGTGTTAAAAAAATCTTGATAATCCAGAAAAAACCATGGGAGCAAAAAAAATCAAAGAGATCAAGAACAAATCGCGAGAGTCTAGGAAGAAATAATGGGGACTAAGAAAAGACACTGGAGAATTTAAAAATTCTAGGTACCTTTTTACTTTGATTTATTGCAGCGAAGAAAGAAAAACATATTTCTTTAAGGAAAAAGAAATGCCTATTTTATTATTATTTTTTCGACCTAATCAGATAGATAATGTGCATTGCGTTAGCTAAAATGTTTTTCAGAAGGCTTGAAATCAATGCAGGTAACAGTTCTAGACTGAAAATTTGAACAGATGCAACAAATTTTCATTGAATTTCCACTAATTTCTACTAAGTCTTTGTGACCTCGGTTACAATGGAGAAAATTCTTTCCGACTCAGCATTTGAATGTGCCAAGACAAAAAACATTCTTTCAAGTTTTGTTAAAATGAGGAAACATTCATCTTTAATGTTTGTTTTTTTTTTAATTCCTCTACTATTAGCTGCAATAATTTCCGCTTTTCATAATTTGAAAAAGTCACTGTTAAATCTTCCCATTCGATATTGACAATATATGCAATTCTCTTTGACAAAATTTTTAACTGCAGAGAATTCGTTTGCTTTGTGCTGCTAAGAGATATTTGTAGGTACAAAAATTATAATCATCAAATATCCCTCTAAGTTTTTTAAATGTCGTAAAGTAAAAGTCTTCTCCTGTTCCTTTTATTTTTAATTTTGTATCTTCTTCAAAATACGCAATGAATTCTTCAAATTTTGGCCCTAAATATATATCCGTTTCGAATTTGCTCGTCATCCAATTCGAAATTTTCTAGTGAGTCAATGAAACTACTTAGCTTTGACAAAGTCTAGGCAAATTTTTCTTGAAATACAATTGCAACTGCATGTGATTTGTGCATCAGCAGTTACTTTGACTGAAATAATGCATTAGGTTAGGTTAGTGAAGAGGGATTCCGGGAACGCGGCCAGCATTAGGTCACCAGTTTGGGACCATTTGCCACCCTCATAGACAATCACACGTATTCACACTTACAGCCGCCGGCACTGGCGGGATTCGAACCCGCAGGCCCCGTAGCACGCCGCTTTTCGACCTGACGCCTTATCGAGCAGAGCTACCGGGCCCCCAAATAATGCATTAAATATACATATTATAGTAGCTTAAACTATGTTCAGGAAAGTGCCTTTACACGATTATTCTACATTATTTCATATGATAGACACTGAAGAAGAGGGCAGATCACCCTCAAAATCGATATCTATGAAGAAATTGGAATATATCTAGCTTCAAAAAAAAATTGTTGTTTTTAATTTTAATATTTGTCGTTAATTCAATGTTTAGTGCCGTGAATGAAATTTTTAGTTGAAAGTTGCTAGCCCGATTCTAGTCTATTTCATTCCTAGTAAATGAAATGTCAGGTTTCACACTGAAATGTAAATTTCGCATAGATAGTTCAAATTCTTTAGATCAAATATATTTGGTGATAATTTTACGAAAAAGTTTTATTTCATTTGAATCATTTCTCCCATGATTTTATTCAACAAGCAACATTTTTTCTCTTTTCCCTTTTTCAAGCTTTAGAAGCTAAAGGTTCCCACAAATGGGAGAATTCCCACAATTTCACAATACTGGTGTAGAGTACTCAAATTCTACACCTCACTTTGTCCCCTGATTTAACTCAGGTACCTATTTGTTGGAAATGTAAAAGCAACACAACACATTTATTCTGTAACTCTGGCAGCCACCAATTCTTCATATAACCAACTCACCATATTTCAGTATTCTCACCATAGTTGTAGCCATGTATCTGTATAATAGTTCGTCAGTCTACAATAAACTCTGTTCGAAGTCGGCTGCGTTTAATAGGTTATGGGCCCAGGCACCCAGACACAAGTACAAGTTTGTTGAGTTCTTTTTCTGACGCCGCGCGTAATTTCCTAAGTGCGAAGTGTTGAAGCGCAGGTGTGCGGGACAGTGGACTTAATTACATTAAAAACACTGTGTGCTAAAGCTACTGATTAAAACGCTGTGTGCGTGTGATACCCCTTGTAACGCTGTGTGCGGGAACAAGGTACTAATACGTAATTGCAAATTAATGCCGCAATGTCAGTAGCAGCTTATCAAATTGAGAAGCTCAATGAGAGCAATTATGCCACATGGCATGTGCAGATGAAAAGCGCTTTAGTATGTGCAAATTTTTGGGCTATTGTGTGCGGCAAATATATAAAGCCCGAAGAAAATGCGCTGCATTGGGTGACGCAGGATGAAAAAGCACTAGCTACTTTGATGCTAAATGTTAAGTCTTGTCAGCTTAATTATATAAAAAATTGCAAAACATCTGCAGAAGCATGGACAACTCTTCGAAACATTTACCAGCCGAACCAACCTGGAAGGAAGGTATCGTTGTTCAGAAAATTAGTACGCCTAACTTTGCCAGAAGGAGGAAATGAGAAAGAGCATGTTAGACAGTTTTCGGAAATTGTGGAAAATTTGTCGGCCGTTGACATTCAAGTGCCAGAGGAGATGTTAGTTATCATGCTGTTGGCCAGTCTTCCACCTTCATACGATAATTTCGTAGTTGCTATGGAGGCCCGAGACGATTTACCGTCCCTCGCCAATTTCACAGTTAAGCTGCTTGAAGAAGGCAACAGAAAGGCAGAAAGAGATGGCAACAGCGAAGCATGCGAGCAGGCATTCTACATAGACACCAAGAATTCAAAATACAAAAAGAAACAGCCAAACGGTCATGGAGGGAGCAACAAAACAAAGAATGTGCACGACAACACACACAATAACAAAGCATCAAAAGAAGGCAGAAGATGCTACAACTGTGGTCGCCGTGGACATTTCGCCGCAGAATGCGAGGAAAAAAAGAAATCGCAAAATAGGGGCAATCAACATGGATTTGCTGTGTTGAGTTCAGCAGCGACAGATAAAATTGATAATTGTGAATGGGTCTTAGACAGTGGAGCCTCAACTCACCTTTGTCACGAGTCAAGTTTATTTATTGAAATGAGAAAATGCAACGAAAAAGTATTTCTAGCTGGAGATAGCTATGTTATAGCGCAAGGCAAAGGGAAAGTTAAATTAAATTGTGAGCAAGAGATTACTCTCAACGACGTGTTGTACGCACCTGGCTTGAAAATGAATTTTATTTCAGTAGGCAAAGCGGTTAAACACAGCTATAAGGTGATATTTCATGAAAATTCAGCTGCGGTAGTAGACGCAAAAGGCAATGCATTGCTGAATGCAAAACTGCAAGAGGACATTTTTGTTGTTGAATGCAAAAAGAATAAATGCTTCTACGTGAATAAAATGGATGACCAAGCAAATGTGTGGCATAGAAAATTTGGCCATGTTAATTTTGACACGCTGAAAAGAATGGCAAGTACACAGTGCGTTAGTGGTCTCAAAAATAATATTAATTGGCGTGAAATGAAAATACCATGTGAAGCGTGTGCTAAGGCCAAGATATGCACAAAACCATTCCCTAGTGCAGCAGAAAGTCGAGCAAGAAATGTGTTGGAAGTAATACATAGTGATGTTTGTGGACCGATGCCTGTAAAGTCATTAGGCGATGCTCGTTATTTTTTAACATTAATCGATGACGCATCTAGATACATTTCTGTTTACTTCTTGAAATGTAAGAGTGAAGTACTGCAAAAGTTCAAGATTTTCAAACAACTGGTCGAAAATCAAACTGGAAAGAAAATTCGCCAACTCAGAAGCGATAATGGCAGTGAGTATACTTGCAATGAATTCAAAATTTTTTTGCAAGAATGCGGCATAAGACATCAGTTATCTGCACCTTATACACCGCAGCAAAACGGAGTTGCTGAACGCGCAAACAGGACACTTGTTGAGATGGCGAGAAGTATGATGATAAATTCATCAGCAAAAGAAGAATTTTGGGCTGAAGCTGTAGCAACAGCTGCATATTTGAGAAATCGTGTGTTAACTCAAGCTTTGAAGGACAATAAAACGCCTTATGAAGTCTTTTATAGAAAAATTCCGTCAGTTAAACATCTTCAAATATTTGGTTCATCAGCAATCGTCATGAATAAAAGAGCAAAAACCAAGTTTGCACCAAGAGGCAAAAGGATGATAATGCTGGGATATTCTGACGTATCAAAAGCATATCGTATGTATGACATGGAAAAGAGAATCGTCGTTATCAGCAGAGACGTGATTTTTGAAAATGAAGCCTGGCAAAAATCACAAGAAAACTTGAATGACCAATTCGTTTGGCCTTATGAAGAGGAAGCAGCGAATTCTAACACAAGTGACGAAGCGGAAGTCTGCCTGCCAGCAACTGATGCAATAATTGAAGCAGAAACTAACAAAAATGACGAAAATAGTGGGATTGCACCGGAAATGAGATTTGGGCCTGGAAGACCGAGAATTGTACGCACTGGTCGCCCAGGTAGACCAAAAAAACAATACAATGTTCTCAATGTTGTCCAACATGAACGTGGTGCAACCATACCAATAACAGTATCTGAAGCTTTATCTGGAAATAATGCTGAATACTGGAGGGAGAGCATGGAGAAGGAGTATTCTTCATTATTAGAAAATGATACATGGGAATTACGCGAACTTCCTAAAGGACAAAAGCCTGTTGGTTGCAAATGGGTGTTCAATTTGAAAAAGGACGAGACTGGCAACATTAAAAAATTCAAGGCACGACTCGTCGCCAAAGGCTGCAGTCACCAGTATGGCATCAACTATAATGAAACATTTGCACCAGTAGTTCGGTATGCCACCATACGAATGGTCATAGCTCTAGCTGTAGAACATAAGCTACATTTGCACCAATTAGACGTCTCGAGTGCATACCTCAACAGTGAGCTTCACGATGAGGTATATATGAAGCAGCCCGAAGGTTTCACCGACGAACGATTTCCAGATCGTGTCCTCAAGTTGAAGAAGTCACTCTACGGACTCAAGCAGAGTGGGCGTGAATGGAATGAGAAGCTCGATTCCATTCTGAAGCAAATTGGTTTTAAGCCCTGTCCAAGCGAACCGTGCATTTATATAAAGCACAATGGAGGTAATGTTAACGTGTTAACCATTTACGTTGATGATCTGATTGTAGGTAGCAGCGATAAAGCCGATCTGATCGACATCAAGCAAAGGTTGGCGTCTGAATTCGACGTAGTAGATGGTGGCCCACTACACTATTTTCTGGGATTGGAAATCCAGAGAGAAGGGGAGACTGGTTCCATTACGTTATGCCAGCAGCAATACCTGAGGGGTATTCTGCGCCAAAACAATATGAAAGCCTGTCGACCAACGTCAACTCCATTGGTACCTGGGATGCAGATCAGATGCAACAATGAGGAATGTACCCGTACTGATCAGCTGGAATATCAGTCTCTGATTGGAGCGTTGACACACTTGGCGGTTTTAACGCGCCCAGAAATAATGCATTCTGTGTCAAAGCTAGCACAGTGCAACAAAGATCCACATGTGGAACACATGGCAGCAGCAAAACATCTTTTGCGATATCTGAGTCACACGTCTAATTACAAACTCCACTATATCAAGACGGGGCAGCCTATTCGTGGATTCGTAGATGCGGACTGGGGTGGAGATGCTACGGATCGCAAGTCGTATACTGGATATGCGTTTATTCTGGCAAACGCGGTGTTCACATGGGAATCAAAAAAGCAAAACATAGTCGCCTTGAGCAGTACAGAGGCCGAATATGTTGCGCTTTCATCCGCAGCAAAGGAAGCCATTTTTCTGAGGAAGCTTATGAACGAGTTAGGGTTCACTTACCAGCAGCCCATACAGATTAACAGCGACAATCTGATTGCGCAGCAGTTGGTAAAAAACCCGGTTTACCACTCACGTAGCAAACACATAAGTATTAAGTACCATCATGTGAGAGATTGTTTCAAGAAAAATGAAATATGTTTAAATTATATAGCTTCAAATGATTTATTAGCAGATATCCTAACTAAAAATTTACCGAAAATAAAACATGTAAAATTTGTAAGAGAATTGGGGTTGACCAAATAGTAATCAAACGTTAATTGAAAATGTATCGTATTGAGAAGGAGTGTTGGAAATGTAAAAGCAACACAACACATTTATTCTGTAACTCTGGCAGCCACCAATTCTTCATATAACCAACTCACCATATTTCAGTATTCTCACCATAGTTGTAGCCATGTATCTGTATAATAGTTCGTCAGTCTACAATAAACTCTGTTCGAAGTCGGCTGCGTTTAATACTATTCAGAGGTAGGTGGCCTCTAAGTCCGGAATGTGGCCATTGCTGGATTCGAACTACGGACCGCATATGCGAGAAGCCAGTGCTCTAGCCACTCTTTTATTCAGCTCAAAATGTTATCTCTTCACATAAGTGTTGTCCCTTTACGTAATACTCATAAATGTTCAAATATTGTCTTATACTGCCTGAATTCATCCAGATAATCATCACACATTCTAAGTCTATTTCAATGTTTGTTACCTCCAAATTAGACTTACATAAACGATTTTTTTTTTAAATAATATCATGACTTGTCCTAATATGTGCAATTTCTTACAGGTATTAAGATAATCAAAACTGAAAGGCGCTTATAAAATGCTAACCGAAAACTTAATCAGTCAAATTAAAATTCGTATAGGGATTTACTATGCATTAGGTTCACCACTCCCATCCATGTCGCTAAGCAAACAAACCAGCAACCAGCTAATCTCCGATTCCAAAGCTCATAGTAAAATGAAGTCACCTACCAAGGTCACTACACTATTATTCCGTGCACATTACACCCATTTACTGTACGCATAACAGCATTTTAGCATTATAATAGTTTTTACGACAGGTAAAAGACAGGTGAAACACTGTTTTAATATGTGTAAACGTCCCGCAATTCATCCGCGCCCTCAAACACACGACCGAATCGAACAAACAAATTCTTGGGTGCTAGCTGAACAAATGGTCTATTAAATTAGATTGTCGACCATGTATGCTCTGCTAATTACCCACAAATCCAGATCGTCGCGGTTCATATTTAGGCATGCGAACAAAGCAAGTCCGAGAAGGTACTTACTTACATACAATTACTGCAGCTATAAGACCAATGGAGCTGGACATGCCTATAGGGCTGTTCTGTGTCGGAGCAAGGTGAACAAGAAAGATACAATTTGGGCACTGCTAGCCGCTGGGCATGAGACACAACGATTTCTTCTCACCGCTCCACATAGTACACACGCTTAATCTGTCGTCCATTATGCAGTCGCATAAGTCATGGTTTGAATAATTGAATACTGAGCCGAAACCCCCGATTAAAGTTCGTGGAATGTTCCGAGTTGATCGGTCAGTTTAATGTTTTTAAGCTTCTTGAGGTAGTGTTTTGTTATATTATGATGCTTGTTGTTATGCATTCTTGACAAGAAACCGAACGAATAAAACGATATATGGCACTGGGGTCTGCATTGTCAGCAAATTCTCAGTGATTACGGTGGTTGGAATTCGGCGTAGTGATGCATTGTAGTCATTTTGCTGATATCTGCATAATCGAACACGTCTCTTTGATTAATGTAGACAAAATAAGTTATTGTATTGAATTCAACAAATTGCTTTTCATTGATCATATGTACTCGCTGTTACTAATTCACTTCCCATTTTTTTCTTTTAGCTCCCCGACTTACGATATTTGGACTGTCGCGTCGACTATTCAATCAAAACTTTCGGAGCTGTTGTAAATCTTTGCAAAGATTTGGGTATTCGCCATCCGGAGGAGCTGTCTCTATGCAAACCACTAGAGAGTGAACACTTGAAAAGAAACTACTCAGAGTTTCCGAAAAAAGTGATACCGATAGTTGAGCAAAACGGTCATACGTACCTGGAACCAGCCGCAGATACAAATTCGTTCATACCAATAAATTCGTTTAATGGTAGTAATGGAAGTTTGGATAAGCCACAGAATGGCCCATTCTCATGTGCTCCCGTACATACACCAAAAAGACCGGCACAACAGAGCACACCAATTAGTTCTCCAACAGGAGTAAGTATTTTTTTTAAAAAAGAGATTTAATTTTTTTTAGCTTTTAAAATTAAATATTTTTATTTGAAGATAATTTTATCGTTTAGAAGATAGATATATTGCAAATTGTTGGCAGACGTCGACATCTCAAGGGTTATCTGCCCACTTTACCATAATAGAGACTGAAAAAGAGGGAAAGACTATCTTCAAAATATCACAATGTATCAAGATATTGAATTATATCTAGCTTCTAAAAAAACGAAAAAATGATCTAGAAATAAAAATATTTGGTAATTTTTTTTACATAATGAAATAAGTATTATTCGTAATGTTGGACTGCGTGAGTATTTGCAGATATTCCTGGCCAAAATGTGCATTTCTCGCTATGCATATTTTGGTCGCAGTCATAAGAGCAGGATTCAAAAAGCAAAGAAGAAAATTTACAATTTTAATTAAACATAAAATTTTCGCTTCAATGCATACTTCATACATATTGCCCACATACAATACGAAAGTAAATCTTTAGTTACACGTGTTAGATAGATTGATTGTAACATATCATCTTTCAAGCGAGACGACAAAAGTTGATCAGAACGAGCTATATGCTAGTTTTGATTTTAAATTCAACTTCTCGTATACTAAACATGTTTAATGTTATTTAATTCAAATGTTATATTGATCTGTTTATTGATCTGTCACAGTTTACAAAAAAAAAAAAAAAACCAAGTTGTATACCGTCCTACTGTTTTTTTACCCCATCGCATTGTGACCCATCAGAATCAGCAAAACATTCTGACGGTAAAATATTTATACAATGGATATCGAGAAACCGTTTGTATTTGTTGTGTATTTTTTAATTGATACGACTCGACACAAGACGCCAGCAGACAATTTTATGTAAGCACAGTCATTGCTGCACTACAGCTTGCGTCGTTTCCTACTGATGACGCTTCCAATTGCCTCCTTTTCCTGGGGCTTCCCACTGGTCTGCGGGTCTCAGATTTTCCTTCGAACATCTTTTTAGACCTTTCGCAGTCTGATGATTGTTGTGATGATGTGAGCAACTTCAAATATTTCCTATAGGTTTATGCTAGAGTCAATGGGGCGAATTAGTTCCGAGAACTTGTGATATTAACAGTACCAGAGAGTGATATTCTCTTTTTTTATTGTTTATTTTTTCTATTCTCTTTTTTTATTCTTTATTTTTTATATTCTCTAACTATTCATGATAGGTTAGCACAGGTGGCTGTCAATCGGAGATTTCTGCCGAAAGACACATACATATAAGTACAAATCATCTGTTTCCTTTAATAAACTGCAGAATTCGTTTGAAAGATAAGTGCAGGCCTGACAGGAAAGGTGGCCCCAATGAGGGAATTTTTCTCCTCGCCAGACACTGGCTAGTAATATAGAGGACGAATTCCTTCTTATTTTCAAGGTATTTTTGCCAGATGGCCAGTTTAACCGATGACAGGGTGTTCATATGCAGAAGGGACATGAGACCTCCAGCAACATTGCCAGTTTATCGAGCACACAGTTGCTCGAATAGTCCTATGCATATGTACGCAAAGCAATTACAGTGCCGAATGTCTCGATAAATCTCTAAAAGATGCACGACATTCAGAAACAATTCTGAACGCTGCAAACCGACCGCAAGGGAATTTATAGTGGCTTTACTATCTGTGAAAATATCAACATTAACTCCGAATATTTAATTACACAGAAGTCAGTTCAATAACCTAATAAATAGCAGCCGCCACCCTGAAAAAAATGAATCGATCTGGAAGACGAAGGGACAGCCTTGGAAATGCTAATGGCGGAAAAAAATTTTAGGAGGGGTTTTCTCAAGACATCATGGGCTAGCGTGCGAAGAAAAAAGTTGGTTGATTTAGTGGCCCAGTGTGTGGATCCAGCCCGTGGTTAACTTAATGATGATAGCCATCAAGGTAACTTTTGCCTATCATGGGTCATTGTGTAGAAGTGTCATATGATTGAGCTCACTCTCGAGTGTGGTACAATTATTCCAATCATCACTACCACAAATGCGAGTTCAAAACTCAATCCAGTAGATTGTCCGAAACTATGCAGTTAATGTAAGCTGGGTCGCGAAACCCTCTCTGATAAAATCCCAGCATGACCAAACCATATTCTATTCCATGCAGGAATACAATGCAGTCTTACGACAGCAAGATTTTTTTTTTGCTGCATTGTTAGTAGATTGGCTGGTAACCGATGAAGCAACAGGAAAATTCCCTCCATAGGAGTGGCGCGGTGGAGGGCGCCTGTCATCAAAAGTGCGATCAGTTCTCTCACTTTGTCGAGCATTGGTTGGTGAGCGGGTCTTAAGAGCAGCCTGCCATATCACTGGTATAAAGCCTACCAGCATCGCTGGTATAAAGCCTACCAGCATCGCTGGTATAAAGCCATGCAAAAGGGCGAGGCTGCAGACCCCAATTCACTCCTATGGCACTATTGCAAGCATTAAAAATTGCGCTAATAGCCTTCCGAGCTCTTTCTGCTATGGATTCTTTCCATAGTAACTTCGAGTCGCGAATAATTCCTAAATATTTCACCCTCCCGCTCAGGTCAGTCGAGATTCTGTTCAATTTCGGTAATTTTGTATTTTGTTGCAAAGAGCACCAGCTCTATTTTGCTGGGATTCGCATTTTCAGCTCCAACGTGAAATTATGCCAAGAGAGTGACTTGACCTATCCGAAAGCGTTGATAAGTTCTGTCCCAGAAAGTTTTGTACAATTAAATTTTATTTAAAAAGGGGCATTAAAATATATGTTGAATTTTTTTCTATAAGTTTCTTTATTTATTATATCTAAGATTTACATTTACAGTAATTTTATAATTTTTTTCTTTTCTTTTTTCTGCTGCAATCTCGAATTATTGCTTTTAAACCTTTCCTTAGATTCGGAAAACCATTTAGATGATTGTATCACTTGTTTTCGTCCACTAGGAAGAACAAATTTTCAGTTATTCGGCAGCTTTAACTTCCTTTTTTTGCATTCTTCTACCTAGTCGTGCCATAAGTTTTGTCATAGGGACATGGGCGGTTTGACAAAAAGAAATAAATTTCATTACAACGCACTGCTAGGAATGCAATAAACAAAAATGTATTCAAATATTATTCATACACATCTTTTTAATATATTGGGCCAGTCATCTAGGCCAGTCCGCACTGTCTTGCTTGTTTTAAAGCTCGCTGGAGACTATCCTTTTTTTGGTGTTTTCTTCTTTAGACCAGCTTGCTAACGCTGTCCACAGTTTGTAGTTCAGCGGACTCATATCTGAGCTTCCAGAAGGACATTGTTACGCTCTTATAGATACTGGACCATTACTTTCAAACCACGATTGATACGGCTTGTAGGCTTTATGCGCTTGGACAGGTATGGGCTTTATGTGCCAGAGCAAAATCCTTCTAGAAAACTCAGTGACGGTTGTTGCACAGCTTAGAGTTCAATAGCTTCAAAGGCTCCTCAAGAATGTCCACGTGATAGTTTTTTTTGCTGCAGTTTTTACGCCTTTCTTGCCAAAACGAAAATCTGTGACACCTTTGTAGCTGACACCCCAACATCCTATTACTGACGTTGAAGTAAACATGATTTATCGATGTTTGGTACTGCCGCACCGCTGTCTTTGCACCTTGTGCTTCTTTTTCTAACTACTCTGTCAGCAAATGCCCTGTTGTAGACATGGGTAACGCAGCAAATTTTGAAGCACTGATACACTGATATCGGCGCCAGCAGTGGTATCAGCGCACTGCGCTGATACCATTGCGCTATGATACCATGATCTAATTCGCCTATGTGTGATACTCACTGCGTTTCTCGGACTCACATACGGCGCTAGCAGCATTGCGCTGATACCATGACGCTATGATACCACGATCGCGTCGCTTTTCATAATGCTTGCTTGAAGTACACATGCAGCCTGTAAAACTCAAGTGACTTGAGTCGAACCGATCGGAAAAGAAAATATGAGCTGGAATGCTATTGATTTTCCATTCGAGAAAAACTCTCATACAAAAATATGAATGAATTTCAGTTTCACATTAGCTCTTTGAACGCAGTGTTAGCTTTTTGAAGGCAAATCAAATAAGCTTGTGGAAACGTGCGTACGCGTAGGTTTATTGCTTTGCATCAAACAGACTTGAGGTAAGTATACTCAACTCATGCGCCGCGCCGTAGCATAGCGCCAAGCCAAATGATGTTGGCATTGCAAAGCGGCAGCGCCAACACCATTGATACCGAAGTGCACTACTGTGCTACTAATACCTAAGTGCGTTACTGCGCTACTGATACCGACAGTCGGTATCAGCGCAGTGGTATCATGGCTAGTGCTTCAAAGCAATTACGCACGCGGCGCAACGCTGCGTTACCCATGTCTACCCTGTTGATCTCGGCATAGTGCCCACCCGAAGTCCGATTTGCGAAATATACTCCTGATAAAGTTGTTAATCTAAAGGGCCAGTATTCGTTGCCTACGTAGTGAATTTCGACGAATTCGACTACCGATGGCTTTGATGACTACAGGAGTACGTACTTTACGGGGACGTCCTCAACGAGGTTGATCTCCAATACTCCAAGTCTTGTTGAATCTTTGGACCGCACGATAATCAAATATTCGCAGATTCGTTAAACTGCAAATTCTAATGTTTTATTCGGCACTTTTTGTTTTTGTAAATTTTAATATTATTATTTCCCTTAACCCTTGGCACAGTGCTTTGTGCTGTATCTACTTTTTTTTTTAGCAATATCTCGAACTGAAGTATTTTTAATCATAGGCATTTCTTTCAGCACAATTAGTCGATCATTTTAGGTTTCTTCTTCCTTCTATCTTTTCTTATTGACAAAAATTTTACAAATAATTAGATTACCTATATTCCTGCACATTTTATATATTATTTCAACCGAGGAGATATTTCTTAATGGCTTTAAAATGAAAAAAACATGTTTTATTTCATAAATCAATGATCATTGTCTTAATATCAAATGATGAAAAATTTTCTGGGACAGCCCCTAGCTATTATCGCGAGCGATATATTCATACATGAGAAGTGGAAAAAAAAGCATGCCTCACCAATGAAGCACTGGGAGCGAATGTGAATACCTTGACCATATGCAAAATCCCAAAAAAGCAATACAAATGAAAAAAAAATTTGGGATTTTAAATTATTAGTTTTTAATAAAAGCGAAAATAGAAAAATACTCATCCATACATGACTTGTAATCAAAAACAATCTCGTCATTATTTAGATAAACATGTATTATTATTTGAAACTTGGAAATAAAAATCTTTTCCGTTATGCAAATATTAGTTATGAAATTGTGCTCTAATATTTCTCTTATAATTCCACAATGAGTACATCTAATTCAATTTTCCATCTGACTTCAGACATGGAAGCACAGCACAAATGGCTACACAACATTCAACGATTCATCATCTAGTCTCGGAGATTTCGTCGAGAGTCTTGCAACTAGTCCTCATCCCAGTCCAGATGTACGTGCAAGACTCGTACGACCCAAAACGCTTGTGGAAAGAGCTCGACTAAATATCGGCTGGCTCGATTCATCACTATCCATTATGGAACAGGGAATTCGTGATTTCGATACATTATGCCTTCGTTTCAAATACTACACATTTTTCGATTTGAATCCGAAATACGATCAAGTGCGAATCAATCAACTATACGAACAAGCGAAATGGGCACTTTTGAATGAAGAAATTGACTGTACCGAAGAAGAAGCCTTAATGTTTGCTGCTTTACAGGTAAAATTATATTGTTAGTTGTTTATTTATATGCAGTTGCAGTTTAGAACCAGTGCTGCCATTTTAGCATTTTGAATGCTAGATCTAGCATTATTTTTTCCAAAACGGCATTCAAAATTCGGAGTTAGCATCTAGCATTATTTTTAGCATTTATATTTAGATTTCGGAATAATCTGGCACTCATCTATTTACAATCTCGCCCATCAAATTTTAATTTCAAAGTCCAAAATATAAAGATTATAAAGTCATCTATATTGCTTTGAAATGGTAACGTTCAATTTAATCGTGATGATGCTAAAAATCAGTGATGGGGTCCCATCTACTTCAGACTACAAGACTACAAGTTCAAGTTTATCAAAGTATATGCATTCTAGTTAGATATTTTTTCCTGAATAATGTGAATTAATTGTTTTGTTAGGGCTTCAAATGCAAGCAATCGCACGGATAACGCTGGAGAAAAATCTTCGTTATCCGACACTAATACTTTTTCTTCACTTAAAAATAAATTATTGTTGCTGTTTTGATTGAGGGATTCCAAACGATGTTTTGAAAAATATTCTTAGAAATGAGCTTCGCACAAAAGAAGAAGATTTATATATAAATGATGTCTGTAATATATATATGTAAATTTTAAACTTCTAATTTGTTTTTGTTATACATGTAAGGGTTGATCAATAAGTAATGATAATGAATATAAACCAAGGTGATTAAACTTAAAAGATATATTTATTTTTCAACATAGTCTTCTAATAAGTTAATACATTTAGTCCATCTTTTTTCCAAACCCAGCATATCTTTAGAAAAAATTTGTTTATCTGGAATATCCTAAAATGGTTCAATAGCGGCCATCACTTCTCTATCATTTTCAAATTTCTTACTCCGAAGGTATTGTTTGAGCCGAGGAAAGCGGTAAAAGCCATTGAAAGCTAGATCTGGCAAATAGGGTGGGTGTTCAAATAGTTCGAATCCTTATTCTTTAATTGTATCCATCGCAACTGCAGCCTTGTGAGCCGGTGTGTTATTTTGAAGAAACAGAACTCCGGCTCACAGTTTGCCGTGTGTTTTCTCCTTCATTGCCTCTCGCAGTCTTCTTATTTGGTCAGCTTAGTAAAAGCCTGATATAGTGGGTCCCTTTTGCAAATATTCCATCACCATAATTTCTTCAGCGTCCCAAAAAACTGATGCCATAACCTTTCCTGCCGAACTTGGCACTTTGAATTTCTTCGGCATCGATGAAGAGGGTCGTTTTCAGGTCATCGATTGCATTTTGGTTTCTGGATCAAAATGGTGGATCCAGGTTTTGTCCATGGTCACGAAATGTGACAAAAAATTCGCCTGATCTGCCTGGAACTTTTTGAGATTCATCCTTGAATTGTTGATTCGTTTCTTCTTATGCTCGTCCGTTAACATTCTCGGGGAGATACCTTCTTCATATGTATTTTGTTGGCAAAGATTTTTCGAACACTACCATATAGAATCCCTGTGAGCTCAGCTACATGTCTGAGGGTCACTCTTTGATCTGTCAACACGACATCTTCGGTTTTTTTTTACGTTGTCTTCAGTGAGGGATGTGGATGGACGCCCTTCGTGGTGTTCATCTTCAGTGTATGTTCTTCCCAGCTTAAACTCCTTGGCCTTGCGTGCAGCGGCGGAATATGGAAGAGCAGAGTTCGCTCATGTTTCCACCATGTCGCCGTGTATGCCTCTGGTAGACAATTTTTTCAAACAGAGGTACTTAATGACAGCTCTAATTTCATTTTTCTCCATTTTGATGTTCTCTCTTCGACTGTTCGTATTCAAATGAATGTTGTGTTGTACTGGAGCTAGTGCTTTCGGCACTTTGAATCTTTGGAATCGTGGCCTATTCATATTTTTTTTTCATGCTTACTTTGTGATTTTATGTAGTAGTAAAAATTTTTTTTTTTTTTTTAATTTTATGCGATCTGGAAGTAACCTAATCGGTTACTTATTGATCAACCCTCATATAAATATGCATATTGTTTTCATATTGAGCTATGTTTATATCAATTTAATAAAAAAGCATTATTTAGCATTATAATTTTACAAGATCTAGCATTATTTAGCATTAAATAAAATTGAATCTAGCATTATTCCAAAAAAATAAATGGCAGCACTGTTTAGAACTACTAATAGTTCACACAAATTCGCTTTACTTTAATGGGAAAACAATTTTATTATATTGCATAACTAAATATCAGCTTGAATATTATGAATGCCGAAATACTGAAGATATTTTAGAACATGAAATTGTATTACTCCAATTTTATTAAGTATAGGGTACCATACCAACTGCAGATAGAGCGGCTCGTCCTGATTTTAATTCTCCTTTGTAGTCTGAAAACTCTTTCATTTTTTTTCCATTTTATAGTATTAAATATATTTCATTTGTATGATTTTAGTACCAAATTAATCGACAAAGTGAGAACTATCAACCAGAATCAGGATACGATATATCAAGAACCGACAATGGAACGGATGACGATATCGATGCTGCCCTAAGTGAATTGCAAATCACATTAGAAGGACCGAACGCACAAAATTCAAATTCGAACATCACTAAAATACCGGTGCTGACAGACTACATGTATTTCTTGAAGTATGTTTAAAATGTTTCCCAGACTCGGATGTGATTAATAAATTTATTTATATTTAGACCAAAACGATTCACCTTGAAAGGATATAAACGATACTTCTTTACGTATCGCGATCTACATCTGTATTTGTACAAAAGCCAGGACGATGCACATCGATCGGCACCAGCAGCGATCGCTATCAACCTTCGAGGCTGCGAAGTAACGCCTGAAGTCAATATTGCTAGCGGCAAGTTCTGCATTAAACTCGAAGTACCTCCGACTACAGATTCGAACGAACCGTACACGGAGATGTGGATCAAATGCGAAGACGAACATCAATATGCCAAATGGATTGCAGCCTGCCGTCTAGCATCGAAGGGACGTTCACTTGCCGACAGTTCGTACGACATTGAAGTTTCCAATGTGAAACAGTTCTTGAATATGCAAAAACCGGCCAATGAGCCAGCAGTCAGCATAAACCCTGCACTCATTGATGCCGGCGACTACTTACCATCGAAAACATTGAAAAAGAATCGATCGAGAGGATCGCAAAGGATATTGGAGGCACACGCGAATGTTAAGAACTTATCTCTGATGGAGGCGAAACTGAAGTACATTCAGGCGTGGCAGAGTTTACCAGATTTTGGGGTCACTCTGTTTATTATTAAATTCGACGGACACAAGAAGGAAGAACTACTTGGCGTTGCACATAACCGAATAATGCGAATGGATCTGAATACAGGTGATCATCTGAAGACATGGAGATATAACACTATGAAGGTAATCATTTTTCTAGAACAGAATCTTCGAAACAGATTCAGCCTTAAACCAAACTTTTTTTCTCATTCGCTCTTTAGGCATGGAATGTAAATTGGGGCATCAAGTGTATGATGATTCAGTTCCAGGATTGCAACATAATTTTCTCCTGTCTTTCGGCCGACTGCAAAGTCGTCCACGAGTTCATTGGCGGTTACATATTTATGTCGATGCGATCGAAAGAAACTAACCAAACCCTAAACGAAGAGCTTTTCCACAAACTAACAGGCGGCTGGGTCTGATGACTTGGCGTAATCGATTTCGAATTTTAATTTTACGATTTTATTTAACTTTTCAATTGTAAATATTTAAGTTTTACTCTAAAGCTAAACATGTATTGTAATTCGAAAAACAAATATGATGAAAACAAATGTGAAAAATTGTCGAAATGTTTTCTGATTCAAAACTTTTTACATTTCGACTGCTAAAATAATTAAACAATTACCAAATATTTGCGGTAATCTTCCAACAATGTCAATCAAATGTTTGTGAGTAACGAAATCAAGCAGTTTGAAAAAGATGAACTGAAGGAGTATAGCTATTTTTTTTTTATACTACTAAACAAAGTCACATTTTTTTTCTAATCGAAATGTTTCCTTCTTAAATTTTTTGTTCGCAAGGCATGTATTTCAAGCGATAGATAATATAAAGGTGCTTCCATTACAAAAAGCCGAACGTTGCCTTACCACTATGCATTTGCAGAGTAAACATAAAAAAAAGCTAAGACAGCAACACTTAACTCTTAATGACAAGTCGCACAATTTTACAAAGTGCAGAAGATTACAAATTTTCTACAAAACAACTACATACTTACTACATTAACTAAAAAAAAATAAAGAAAGTGAGATGATGAAGAAAAAATATATATTTTATTGTTGTGTTATGTATTTAATTTTTAAATTAAACAAATATTTTAATGTGCCCCTTTAATTGTAACAAATCGTAATTTTTTGAATGCTTTTTGCAAAAAAAAAAAAATTAAATGGAATTTCATCGGCAAACTAGGTTTTTAGAAAACAACACTTGAGTGTTGTTAGCAAGAAACAAATACGTTTTTGTTTGAATGATGCAAAGTAAATCATAGAATCGTATTATTGTATCTGCTTTCGGCAAAATTTGTAAAAATTTTAAATTGTTTATTGTAAAAGTGCGAAAAAATAAAGCATAACTGAAAATTTCAATGAACTAGTGTAGAAAATTCAGTGCCTTTGACGAAACTGAACTAAACTTTTCCACAATTCTACAATTTTTTCAGAAACTTATAAAAAAATCACTAGGAATATTTGAAACTGAGCAGGAAACTGTCATCTATTCTACTAAAAAATGTATTTTTATTGTAAATAAGTTAATGCGGAAAGATAAAATATAATAATAAATCTGTAATACTAAAGTATCGGTATCATTTTGTTTTGTTGCGATAAATGCTAGGAAATTATTTTGATGATAAAGGTATTTGGTTACTCTGAATTTCAATTTAATAAAATCATTTCTGATTTGACACTTCGGAAGATGACTTACAGAGGGTGGGCAATTATGCGTACTCAAGATAACAGACTTTACACCCACAAAATAAAAACGATGTTGTCCAATTCTTTAGCGAAAATATTAGTGATAATGTAATTTTTCTTTGAATATTTATCCAAGGACCTAAAGAAAGAAGCTATTTCCCTAGTATCTTACCACAACCCCATAGGTCCAAAAGACCTATCAGTCTCACCGTCCAGCGGGGTTTGTTATTTGCACTCCAACGTTGGAGTGTTCGCGTGCATGCGTGCGTTAGAGCTCTTGTTCTGTCCGGCACAGAGCGTGTGAGATACCCTTTTCTGCACTCCCGCGCAAGTTTATCTGTCAGGATTACCTCCACTACCCCCAACATGGCATCTTCCGACACCGTGTGGTAGCATTGTAAACTTCTTCGTTTGGTCTGGTCTGGACCTCTGCAGAACCCACTGTCATCGGGATGACAGTCGGTACCCTCCGCTTTGTCAGCATGATGATTTCTGTCTTCGACACCGCCCGCTCTAGGCCATGTCCGGCCATCCACCGTTCCACCCTCGTCATGACTTGATTAAGTCTAAATTGGACGAACTCGGCAGTTCTAGAAATGATTATGGGATAAGGCATGCCAGATCAGTAGCCCTTCTTGCTACAGCTTCAATCACTGCTGAGATTCCCTTGATGAATCCCCTTTCGAAAGACGTACTATCTGTCAGAAAGATCACCGGCTGATCTAATTACTGACAGCAGGACTGCTCGAGAAACTTCCTCGCTGTGTCTATCATACCAAGCTGACGGTACGCGGACGGATGGTCCAAATCTCTCTTTCCCTTATCGATGAGCGCCAATCAGACCACTTTCCATCACGATGGGAAGACCCCGGCCACTAAACATGAATTATATAAATCCAGTAGTAGCCGCGGTTGACTCGACCGGGACTCCTCTCCTCCTGAAAGATTTAAACATTTTTTTTTCGAGAGATACAGAGAACCACCGCCGAATTTAGTGGCACCTCTACTTAGCCAAAAATGCCATTTGCTGAATTTGTGGAGCGAAAAAACTATAGGACCCAGATATTCTACAAATGATCGTCGAAAATACATTTACCAAAATCATCGCATATTCAAATGCAATAATTGTCATAAAAGTCAGGAAAATGATAATAAAATCGACTGAGTAAATGAAATTCCATTTGCCAAGTCTTTACATAAAAGAAAGTTTTTAATGTTATTCACTATTTTTGTTTTTTTATTTCTTATCAGTTATATTTCAATAAATTTGTTTATGAGAAACGTGCCTTAGCTTCAAAGTCAAAAAAACACTCTCATCTACAAGGTTTATTTGAAGTAAATAATATATAGGAGTAAAAAATGAATGGCGGAAGGTAGCCACGGAGCGAGAGCTTGTTTGACTTCCGTTGACGCGAGTGGATGCGATTAAGATTAGGTAAAAGCAAAAATAACTTACAGCATATGTAAAAAATCCCATCCCATACTTTGTTTACACTTCATTTTACACTAATTTAATCACTTTCCCGGTGCGTCCGATCATATGTTAATGTTTAGACTCATCAAACTAGGATTTATATAAGTAATTTCCGCACACTACAAACACCGACAGTTAGATTTTTGCCTATCCATTCGAGACTCGCCTAACATGTGCGAGAATAAAAGCGCCAATGCTACTGCTCGGCGGGTGCGTTCGGAAATTGTCTTTACTTGTTTTGAAGTTTGATATTCTTCAAGACGGGACGATTCCATCAATAATTTATTTATTAACATTCTTTTTAGAAAAAAACATGATTTTCATCAATTATTGAACACGCGGCATTGTTAAAATTCAGTTTTAGCATAGGAAAATATTCCAAATTTCTTGAAATGTCAGGGTTTTTTTTTCCCAAATCAGCTGAATTTAAAACACATTTAAAGACTTTTGAACACTTTTTAAAATTTAATACATATGATTTGAAACTTTCAAAACATGTATTTTGTTGATTTTAGTGTTAATAAATGAAATACGAATGTACTTCTTTTAGTTTTCTTTATTTTCTCGAATTTTAGAAAAATAGTTTCTATTCAATTTTAGGTACATTTTTTTAAATTCAAAGGTAACCAGTACTCCAGAATATATAACAGAAGGCCAAACAAGAGCAATTCATTCTTTGATAATTTAACCACGCTCTAAAATATTACTGAGTACGTGGGAAGTACATGATAAAAATGCACTAAAGTATTTATTATACGTTCAAAACCAACTATATCAAAAATTTAATCCAATAGGATTTTCTTATGAAAAGATTTCAAACGAAAAATATTCGAAATTACTGTAAACATGAAAGTAATTCTCTAAAAACTACATAACTCTTCAACCAAACAATCTAACCTAACGTTGTAATGGTTACCTTTCATGAGATTCTATACAAAAAAATACGATATCTTATGGCTAAATAGTTTCGCTTTACTGAGCTGTAGAAAAATATTTGAGTTTTTTTAATACGAGTTGAAGTAAAATCACTCATTAAATATTTTTGCTAACTTGTACTCTTGGAAGTTTCAATTATTTACATTTTTTTTTCATAGATCTTTTAAAATTGAAGAAAACTATCAATCGAAGAAGAGAACGGAGGACTAATCAAGTGTTTTGAAAGAAAAACGATTATTCCGATTCTTTCATTGAAAGAATGATCGATTTGAAGAAAGAAGAAAATAGTACGTTTACTTTAGTTTCCTCTCACGAGAGAACAGGCTAAATGTTACAAAATCTACTTGCTATTCATATTCCTATGAAAGTACTCTACGCATTCCTGAAAACAGTCGCAAACTCATTATCTCTACATAACACGCTTTCAAAGCTATTCGAATTTACAGTTTTAGTTCAATTTTAGCCTCTTTTCGCTTATTTGTCGAATATATATTTTTGTACCAATGTCGTTACCTTATCCTTATGGCACATTCCCATTGATTTTCGGAACAGACTATATTAGCGAAAATAATCTTTTTACATTTTCTATCACCTCTCTTAACAACTGTTTCGTAAAGCGCATCATCGACGCCAGTTCAATTACAGTCACAGCTGCTATCATTGAAATCGATTGCAGGGAAGGACACATGTCGACGATATTGACTCGATGATGTCGATGCTTTTCTTGATGAAAAGTATGGTGCGGTTAATGTTGACTGACTGTGACTTCGTTGCCGTCGCTGTCTTATTGCACTGAATCCTTCGCTATCACTATCGTCCATACCTAAGGCGTTGTTGTGAGTGTTGGCTCGTCCAGAACTGCTAGTCGAGGCTGTGACAGGTAGATAATTGAAAAGCTCCAACAGATTTTTCACTACTAGATCTGGTTTCGGTTTCACACTGCTGGCATCATAGTCACTTGACAAAGGTATCCAAACAGTTCCGCCCAAGTTGGCTTCCTTACCTCCCTACATTTATAATAGGAAACATGTTGTTTGGATGGTCACGAAATCGTGACAGCACCAAAAGGAAAAAAATTCATATTTAAAGAAATAAAAATTTGCAAATAAGCATTATGAGGAATACAATAGTATTTGATATTCGATTTATTAAATTGTTTTGTAGTATTATATATATATATTATGTAGTATACATTCAAAAAAATATCATTTGCGACAATTCCAAAAGTTAATGCTAATTGACTTCAATCAAAACAATTGCAGTAAACAATTGGAATCGCCATTGGAAATGCACTCAATCATTCGGTTTGTTTCACTCTTTTCATCGTTGTCTTTTCAAAAAAAATTCACACCAGAAATATTCACATTCAAATCCATCTAGAGCGTCGTACAGTGTTACATTCACTTATACACTGTAAAATATCAGCTCTTTTCGCAACTGTGAACACACATAAGATCTGTTCGCGTACGTGAATCTATTATAATATATTAAAATAGATTCGCAGCAAGTCGTTTTTGTACTTTTGCTGCAAGCCAAATTTTACCACAAAATGAAACCAGCTGCAAAAATCTGTTGTTGCTGCAGTACGCGAACAGACCTATTGCTATTAAACTGCAATGCAATAATGTATTAACGTGGAGGGTTAATGCTGCAATAAAACGACTTATAAAAGCAAGAGGGAGACACAAATTAATTTCTTATAACACATCAGTCAATAAATCTCGAGGCTTACATTCAAACTATACGTATCAAAATTCCATGACAATTTGATTATTAAGTTTTGATTTATTAGCTATTTTAGGGAGTTCACTTTTTTTATATTTTCGAAACAATCAGTTTAAAGCAATTTCGTGGCTTATTTTATCATTATTTTTTATGGGTAAAAATATAGCCACAGCAAAGGCTTGGCTTGACGAGTGTTGGTCTACCGAAATCAACTGTGGAGCGTTAGCTTGCTGACTTCCATAAAATAAATTTATGCCAACCACAAAAAAAAATGAAAGAAGATAACTGACACCAAAAAGATATCGAAAAGCAGTGTTTACACTATTTTGTATGAACATTTGGGTATGCGAAATCTTTTCTCCGAAATAGGACCTGCTTTTGCTCACCGTGGACCATAAGCAGCATATTGATGGTTCAGAGCTATTAAATCGTGATAGAAAGGATTTCTTGCATCGGTATGTTGTAATGAATGAAACATGATAACACTACTGAACTCCAGAGTCAAAACGATAATCATCTAAGCGGACAGCAGTCGGTAAACATCGTCCAAAGCGACGAAAATCGCAACAGTAGTTAACTGACAAGATTATGGAAATATTTTAGGATGCGCCTGGAATAATATTGATCGAATACCTTGAGAAGAGAAGAAGCATCAAGAGCAAATATTATTGGTGCATTTAAACGACGAAAATGCAAAAAAAACGGTCGCATATGAAGAAGAAGAAATTTTTTTTCATCAAGACAATGAACTACTAAAAAATGCATGAATTGCACTTCGAATTACTTCCGCGTTCACCGTATTCTCCAAACTTGACCTCTAGCGACTATTGGCTTTTTACATACCTCAATAAAATGCTCCACGGAAAGAGATTTGACTCCAATAAAGAAGTGATTGCGGAAACTGAGGCCTAACTTGAGGCAATCATTCTACAAAAAAGGCATAGAAAAGTTAGAGAAATGTGGAATGATTGTATCACTCTTGACTATCATGATGCTTAAAATCAAATTTTGCCAAAATATTGTATTTTCAATAGGTAGCCTCGGGACTTATTGACCGTTCTGCATAAGAAAATTTCTTATATGAAAACAATGAATGAAAGAACTTCCTTGATACGATTTCATAGTTTATTGAATACTATAGGTTTTCCCTCAAAGATATCTTCATCTGCAGTGATTCACTGTCAGAATCATTATCGACACTAAATATTAAATTCCGTTGTTTAATAATTTTCGGGATAAAAATTTGAACCAACGCAAAATTGAGTGAAAAGCTTTCAATGTCCTATTTAGATTCTAGATTTAAGATATGTTAAACCAACATGGAGATTAAGTGTTTGGCAAGTATGGTGATGATATTGATATACTTTTATAATAACCAAAAACAAACTTGCAAAGAAAAATAGTTTGATGGATGACAAAAAGCCACAATATATAGAATCAAATTGCAACTTTTATCTATTTTACGCATACGATACTTTTCATTTGATTCGTACACAAACGATCATTTGCTCAATCGATACTGTCTAACCTGCATTCACAACGCTTTCAATTTTCATGATTTTTTAACTTCATTCAGTGAACACACATCAATCGCTCGCTCTTGTGCTCAGCAACACATATACGCAAACATTGCAAATTTCAAAAAAATAACAAACATCGGTAAGAAAAACACAAACATTCTAAATATTTCTTTGCTGATTAAAAAAAGACAATTTACACTGTGATTTACCCAACCATTTCTGGGTGAGGAGATACGAACAAGCACGCACGCCTACTGTAAACAATGTCGCCTGGAAATCGCCAAGTGGAAATTGAGCGCATCTGTTCATAATTGACATTAGATTTGCTCGTTTCTATAAAATATAGGAAAACTCCGCAAAAAAAAGCAATCACGTATTTCATCGTATCTGTTTCATTTCCAATACGGTTCTCGTTTCATTTCGATTTCATTTTTACATATTTCGCAACAAGATTCTTATTCGTTGTTAAAAATACGGTTCAATGAAATGCGTTACGATGAAAATACGAAATAAAATCAGTAACATACCTGAATATCCGTTTCTAATTTATCGCCAATCATTAAACACTGTTGCGGCTTTACATTCAATAAATTACAGGCGGCTAGAAATATATGTGGATTTGGTTTCTCCCACGGTAAATCGGATGATACCAATATACAATCGAAATATTGACTCAAATTCAATTTATGAACCTTCTCCCATTGGCCATTCGACGGTCCGTTTGTTATCAAAGCCAAAAGATAAAATTTACTAAGTTTCTTTAGCATGTTTTCATATTCGGACGTTAAGGCTAAGTAGCGATAACGTAATTGTAACCATGATTTATAAATTACATCGCTTAAATGCCTGTAGTTTGATGGGAGAGCCTGTGACCAAAGGTAGGAGCGCCATGAGTCCAACGTTGTTTGCGGATTATCCGGGCACGAACGAAATGATTTCAGGAAGGTGTCGGTAATGTTTTCGCCTTGATCGCGCGGTATGCCGTGCTGTTTTTCTAGTTGTTCTATCAGCTGTAAAGAAGAAGACATTTTTTTTTAAAAAAATTGGTCAATACAGAGAAATTTACGATACATTTTAGCTGAATAAATTAAAATGGTTCTTTGAACAAATCCAATGACTGAGCTACCATAAGAACAAGCTTGAAAGGAAGCAGGGAATTTTCATTTACGAGCAACTGTTTGCCATATAACAATTTAATATTTCCAAGCTACTGACACCTGGGCATCATATCCTGCATTTGCATCACATTTATTGGCAACAACCATGCGAGGGAGTTAAGAATATCATGAATATACTTCTGATCAGTCCAAAAAATATCTATACGTCTTCGTTCACTCTCATACAATCACAATTACACATACTCAAATGTTGATCAATTTATTTTCTCCCACAATAACAAGAACGAAATGGTAGAAAGCATGTTATCATTGAAATGCCTTTGAGTTCTTACAATACATAAACAAATCGCAAATGGCAATGATCCAAATATTAGCTCAAGCTACGGGAATACGAATTTATTTCATATTTTCTCGACTACAGCTTTTGAAATGAATATCATTTCGGTTCTAATATAAACATTATTTTATTCTCTTGTTTTTCACATTTAAATGTTGATTGAAATCATCAATGAAAATAATAGTAGTGTGTATTTTTAAACATTCTTAAGACAGGCTATTATATTTTGAATTAAATTGAATTGAAATTTTTAGCTAACTTAAAGTTTAATTAACAAAGAAAGCTTAAAACCTAGCGGCTGTACTATTTTGGCCTGCTGGCTCTTGTTGGTTTGTTTTGATCCCTGATACAGGAGAAGGTTCTTCGGTCATTTTTTAGTCACCGGTTTGTAGAACTGCCAGTGCAGAAGCGCAGGATTCTTCTTTCGAATACCCCCGCTTCTGTCATAGCAGTCTTTGAGTAGGATAGGGATGCATTATAATCCAGGATGGGGATGCATTTGTCAGGATAGGCCGGATCAGGGTCTGATAGAAAATTAATTTAGCTTTGGTGGTCATGCCTATCTTTTTGGCAAAAATGTGTCGGATGCGTTGAAATGCAGATTTGGCAGCTTTGATTTTACGGCGCAGAAAGGGATTACACACAGGCTCTATGAGAGAATCTGATCTATTAACGCTGACATAGTGTAATGTCTATTGGTAAGAAACCTTGCGGCAAGTCTTATTACTTCTTCCGGGAATCGAAACTTGATTAACTTAAATAGAAAGCCTTCGAGCCAGACGGAATCAAAAGCCTTCTCGATATCTAAAGCACACACTAATGTCAGAATGTTTCGCTCATTCAAGTAAGACACAATTTGATCATGTAAGTCGGAGATGGCATGCTGAGTGCCGTGCTTGCGTCTAAAGCTAAACTAGTGGTCAGAAATTACCTGTGTTAGCTCACAGTAGTTTTTTATCATTTCCATCCATATTCTGTCAAAAATCTTCCCCAAGTTAGGAAGCAAGGATATTGGACGGAAATTGCTGGCTTCTTTAGTTTTGCCCTTCTTATGGTTGGGAACAAACTTTGCTACTTTCCATGTGATGTATATGAATTATAATGATGTATATGAATTGATAATGTATATGAATTAAAATTGTAACAATTGTGACTCTCTCTCTCACACACATACATTTGAATAGTAATTGTAATCATAGTGATAAGTCTTTGAAGAGCAATAAAGAACCAGTTGCAGATCGGCACTCAAGCGTTTCATTTCGTGAATAAAACACCATGTGTACGGAAAGTAACCGTTGCCCAGGGTGTTGTTGAAGACAATGGAATTGTAAACATAGAGACTGGTTTGGTAGAGACAAATTTTCGTACAGCTCGTGGCTGTATCTTATTCGCAATCGATCGCCTCAGGACCCGTCTTTGACAACCTATATACCGATGGTTGTGTGTTATACCGATGTATATACCGATGGTTGTTTTCCTATGTAGGCAGCTGGTCTTCAGTATCGCCAGAGAGGAGTAAAAAAGTTTTGTAAGCAAGCTTTATTCGGTAAAACTCGACTTGATGCACCACAGCCGGGAAATTTTACCACCAGAGGGCGAATAGGTGGTAGCAGGGGTCGAAAATTGAAGAAAAACACAATTAAGAACAACAATGTCTCCTTTTTTGTAGATAGGATGATGGATTTGCACCACTCCTCCGGTATTCGCTCTTGACCCTAGATTTGCTGAATAGCTTTGTGGATGGCCTTTATGGTGCAGCATCCATCGCTTTAAAATAACTGGGCCGGGGTTCTGAAGATGCCCAGCGCTCTATTATTCTTTTGGCTTTTCATAGCAGATTTGAGTTCTTCCAGCGTTATATGTCGGTTTGGATAATATTGAGTCATGTCCAGGATAAATAAGTTCTTTAAAAAACCGGGCCCCCCTCTCGTTAATGAGGCTACCTTTGGCGATGATATTGCCAATTTCATCTTTACAGAGTGCCATCTTGGGCTGATATCTACGTTTCAAACCTTTCACTACTTTGTAAGCTTGTCAAGTTTTGTTACTCACTAAATTCCGTCAATACTTTTCAATTACTGATCACAATATTTCCGTTTCTAACATTTAGTGATATTATCCGCTACTTATCGGAGGGTTTCATATTGTTCTCCCTTCATCCTGGTGTTCCTTTCGAAGAAAAATCAATATGCCTGATTTTTCCTTTTGCAGCGAAACCTGGCACTAGTCATCAAATCAGTCATTTACTTTGAGAGAAGCTTCTTACTCAGCCACTTGTTCTGCAACGGTTTTGATTGCTGTCCTCATCTTTATCCAGACCTCTCGACTACCGTATTATTTTGTAGAATGGGGGTCAATTTTATCTCAAGGGTTTTGTCGAAGTTTTCTGCTACTGATGCCATTTGGAGTTTATTGTCGAATTTGCGAAGACTGGCCTTTGTCGCATACGCCTTTGACATACGGCATCGAAATTTGTTTTTTTTTATAAATAGTGTATAATAGTCATAATTTGCTCCTCGAAATGGAAGGACGTCAAGCATGCTGGCTGAGTAAGTTTGGCTGAAAGTATTGTCATTTAGTTTTGCCCATTTCTGGATGCGTCTATGTGGAAAGCATGTCGAACTTATGACTATGTCTCTACATCACGCAAAATATACCAGGAGTTGGCCGTTGTCATAAGTTTCATCGTGGAGACTGCGCTCTTCATTCTTTCTCCGATATATGACTTTATTCGCGAATTTAGCATTGATGCCATCGAGTATTATTAAGAGATGGTTATAGAATGCATCTTTCATTTCCTCGTTTCTTTTCTGTTGGGTCGTAAACATTTATCAGCCATATTTAAAAAAAATGGCTTTGATGCGGATCGCCTAGAATCGTTCGTATACTGCTTTGAATTCCATCACTTGCGGTTTGAACTCCCTATCCATAATGAATGCCACTCCAAAATCAAGGCTTCCCATATGCTTCCCAATTTTAAATATTGTGCGCGATCTCAGGTGTTGTACTTCTCTGTCAATTCATTTCGTTTCCCAAGTTGTCAATCCATTTCGTTTCACACTTACTATCCTGTTGTAACAATATCTAACAGCGCCAGGCTTATTGAGCCATCTCACATTCCAGGATCCAAATGCGTAATCTATATTTGGTTTGTGGTGTCGTTTCCAATGGTTCGATCCTATCCGAGGCTTCTTCGTTAGATCTGGAAACGTTTCACACTTTGTGAAGAACGGATTGTCGGTCCATCGCTCCAACCAGCAAGCTTGCAGGATCGGACTCTCTAGCACAGTTTCTTTTCACGGACTCTCTAACACAGTTTATTTTCACGAGAAGGCGAATAGAGAGGGCGAAAGAACAGACTGACCATTTACTTGCACGTCATTTGTGTTACACAAACAAGAATCGTGAGCGCATATACTTTATGACTTCCTAGTTTAAAAATACTTGCCAAAATTGTTCCAGGATGTGAACAAGTCATAGACAGAATTAGCTTATATATTTATCTTTTCTTGGCATCAAAATTCACGGTTTAAATTTTGAACTCATGATTTTATTCTAGAGCATCCAACCGAAAAATTGAATGATATCACCATGAAAATTAGTTGGCCGCCTCATTTCAAAGAGCACTATAAACCTAATTTATCCCAAACAAGTTTTTAAGCAGGTCATTCACCCACACGATATATATTTTGAAGTTCATTTCAAATATCGAAATGACTTCGCCAACACAAGTACAAGCAAAAACATATTTGCAATATGTATTCAACATTTTTGTCGAACATTTGTTTTCCTCATAATTCACTTTCTCGCAGTAGTGCACATGCCAAGATTTTTCCGTCAAGCATTCGGTAGAAATTCAGCATCCATGACCCTCAAATTACCGCGTCGATTTAGCATTAGTACATCAGCATTTGTCAAGACATTAAACCAAATTTACAAGCGAAATGATTAACGCTCTCGGTGGAAACGTCGCAATTGTCGTATCAAAGTTCAATTTTATATTAATTCGAACGGCTGACAGGAAATAGCATTAATCGCTTCATCAGACCCTAAATCTAGAACGCCCAGTAAAATGCATTTTACGCTGTAACGCTTAGCTATCGTACCATGCTACATAAAACTATTTTCATAAAAAAGTAAACAAATCGCATTTGATACGGCCAACAAATGTTCATAAGCATCTCAAGTGTTTTCGAGTATAATGTTCACACATCGCTCGATCCCTTGCATGAGCTGAATACATGATGTCCGCGTCAGTCGCAGACCAGGAATTCTATCAAAAACAACACAAAAACAAGAAACCAGTGGAAAAACGTTCTCAGCGGACGCCATCACATTTCTAAAAATAAAACAGTCTTTTCTTCGATTTTCTAGATTGTTATAACAAGTTTAATCAAGTCATTTTTGTTATTCTTATAAAAAGAGAAATTAATAAATTACGTAAGCCTTCAGTTCTTCTAAATCAAACTTATGATACATTTAAAAAAAAAATTGAAACTCGCAACCAGTTAGTTTATCATTACAATTAAATGACCAAGTCGTATTCACGGGTTCGTAATTAATTCAATCGCCGAAGAGCTTCTTTCCCAACTCCATCAATCGGTGATTTCGACAAACTCGCAGAGCATCGGCTTTCTTCAGCACGGGCACAACATCAGGATTAGCTTCGACCAGTTGACTCAAGAAGTCTTCGTACGCGGATTTAACATTAGCCGGCAATGTACCAATTTTGACTTTTTTCAGAGTTTTCACGATACCTTCCGCCCATCCACTTTCGATGGCAAAGTCTGAAATCCACGGAACCAAAGGTAAGATTCCGCACATCGTTTGCATGCCTAGGAACCATAATTCTGAGATTTCCATCCAGTATTCTTTGTAAGACATCGATACAACTAGTGCTGTAGGGTCATTTGATTCGTCGATAGTGTAAGCGTCCCAGAGAAAACGTATCGTTGCCTGAATATAGCGACAGATTGTAAAGTCGTCCTTGTTCACCTTCTTTGATTTCTGCTTGAGCAATAGCAGTCCCAAAACGGCGAAATGTCCATGCATGACCAGATTCTCTGGAATTTCCTTCAGTTCTGGTAGGTTTTCGAAAACGAATTTCAAGATGTTTCCGAACAAGCTACTCTCCTCGACCATTTTCACTTCGAGGACAGTGATGTTCATGAAAATGTTGCAAAGGCTCACGATGGCTGACCGCGCGTCCTTCATTTCTTCTTGCTGCTTTGGCGTAGGGACCGGATCAGGTTCGTTCATGCGTTTAAGCCGCTCGGCTCGGGGGATCGGCGGTCTTTTATAGTGCGCAACTAAGAAATATGATTGCATCGACTCGAAAAGAACTGCATCTTCATTCGTATCTAAGATTATTTTACGAGCGGCATCCTCAACTGTCAAATGACACAGGGCAGGCATCATGATACGCAATATATCGGCAGGTGCATCTCCTTCACGCTTCTCCTGGCGGAAATTGTGTCCTTCGCGGAAGGACTCATTGGCCAACTCAAGCATATATGGCAGCACTTTGTAGATTGCAGGCCTCAGAGCGGTAGTATCTTGCGCCAACCACGCTGAAAGGATTCTGACGATTGCACAGGCAAAGGCTTTGTCGTTAGGCGATAAGTTCTCCCGCATTTTATCATTAGAAAGCCTTGTCATCACATTCAAAACTGAATTGAATGCTCCCTTCAGAGCTGTGTAAACAGACTGTTTCTCCTTTTGATCCAGATCAAGTTGATCTGTGTTCATATAGTTAATTGACTTCTCTAAGATAATAAAGCAGCAGGTGATTAGATCGGCATTTGCGAAGGTAGCTTTAAAGTTCTTATCATCCATTTGCATGCGCACTTCGATAGCGGCCAGTTGCAGCAGTAATAAGAAGAACTGTTTCGGTTTGTCTACATCCATAAAAGTAAATTCGATACCCAGCACTTCGAGGACGGCTGCTGCCAACTTTAATGTTGGATCTCGCTGCCCTTTCCCAATTTTGCTTTGTAGAATGTCATTCAAGGACTTGAAAATACTTTCAGGCCATATTTCGCCAACCAAGGTGTTCGAAATAATCTCCCTCCGACAGCTCAGCAATATCGACGACAAAATCTTGCACAGTTCGAACTTTCGTTCGGTGTGGTCGGTTTCCATGTCGAGAGCGATTCGCTGAACGAGAGCATGAAATGGCTTTGGATCTTCGTCCCACGAAGATGTTCCAAATTTATGAGTCAGCATTGCAAGCAAGTGCAATGCCTCATCCGTTTGGAAGCTCTGCTGAGAGTAGATCTGAGACATTTTCGGAATAGCACCGATTTCGAGCAACGCCTTTTGGCCTGGTTCGAACTTGGCGATGCTTTGCAGGCAGCTGTAGGCTTCGCTTACTACTATCAAGTTATCATCGTAATCATCATCATCTGCAGTCTGGACGATATCCAAGAAAATGGGTATGTTACTTATCATGTCCTTATGCGTAGCTAGAATTTCCTCTCCGCAAAAGCATGTCAAAATAGATAGGGCGACACTCTTGTATACCAAAGGAGGACAATCATCCGGTAAATCCTTCGACAACAATAACTTCTTCAGGAAATCGAACCCAATAGCTTCGAACAACACCTTCTTTGCTTCCGGTGTACAATCTTTTCCTTTTACTAATTTCGTCACCATAAATAGAGCCGCAAACTTCTCGGTGTCGCTCTGGGAAGCACTTAACATTCCCGCACATTTTTTTATCGAATCCGGAATATTCGCCATTGTCTATAGCTTCAGTCAAGAACTTGGCTTTCAAAGAACGCAGTATTACTAAATTGGTAAATTATTCTACGGGCACTACACGCTTATTAGATTCGTCTTGCGATTTCTTCCGGTACGCGTTACGAGATGAACTGAGCGATTTTCCAATTTTCCGCTTCGTAATGATCCGTTTACAAAATCGAACGAATCAGAAATTTCGTTCGCTTTTCAAATCTAGAAACGTTCTGCGTTCTCTACGTGTTTCTTCGTAGGATCGAAAATTTATTTTAAGATATTTTAACGATCGCATACACAGTCAAGTCAGGCAGGCAGCAGATGAGCAGTTTCCGAGCAACACCTTCGGGCCGGGTCTAAATCTGGAACTGGGACGCGTGCGATTAGTCTCCAGTTCGCGCTATGTCATGAAGCTGTTCGAATGGATTTAAAGCCTGTCGAAAGCATAGATCTTTCGTATCGCTACGTAAGAGAATCACCGAAAGTATAATTAGAATGATTTCATGATTGGCGGTAACTGCTGGTGGTGTTCCGTCAAATTCAATCCATATTTTAGGTTAGAAGATAATGACAAAGTCCAAAATCACGGGTACAGCAATCAGTAATGATTTTAACAACAAAAATAGCTGCTCCTCCACGTGTGCGATAAATCTATTGTTTGAATAGTTATTTAAATAATACGAATCGCGACCAGATCGCGACACCGCGATAGTATTCCTCAATGTCACTTCGCAAATGTCACTACTAAAACTATCTCTGGGTACAGTATCGTATATAAATGTACACAAGCCGTACAATTCCCCATACAGTTCGTGTCAACCTGTTGTTACCGTAGCAAAACAATTTCATTGAGCCAATTCACCGTCAGATTGAATTATGATTTCTATTTTAGCGCGAATAGTTATGCAACAAGAGTTCCAAATCCTAACCAAAGTTTCCCTCACATTACGGTATCAGTTAAAGCATCAAATTACTTATCTCCTATGAGTAATAACGAAAAATCAGCAACCCAATTTTCAAAATATTATCAAAAACACAATAAGCTGCACGTTTATATCATTTTTTCACATTAAAAAGCATTTTCTCAGCACAGATTGGAATTTATTACCTGTGATCATGATTTCATGCTCGCGAAATGCGATAAAAATGCAGATACATATTAGATGTTTTCGCGTACTGCAGCAGCAACCAATTTTTGCAGCTGGCTTCTTTTTGTGATAAAATTTGGCTTGCAGCAAGAGTACAACAAGTACAAACGACTTGCTGCGAATCTATTTTAATATATTATAGTAGATTCACGTAGCAGTTTGTCAATTCTAGCGACTCAGTGGTGCTTTGTAGAGCGAACCGCATCGCTACATATACAAAACAGAGAGAAGTAATCCAATTTTGAAAATGTTGCACGCAACGCCTCGTCACAAACATTTTTACATAACTTGAAATAATAGAATCGAAACAAGATTATGAATAAATTTGAATAATCCAACAAGCTTTCTTGCCATCTGTTAGCAAATAAATGTTTTTTAGCCGTGTGGCCTTCAACTCGATGTGGAGCGACAATTCCCCAACACAATCACGAACACATGCCAATTACATTGAATTTCATTGTCAAAGGTTGTCAGCCTCTGGACAAATCAAGCAACGAACTAGGTTACGCAAAGCAATCAAACGTGATTCCTCAGTTCTTGGTAAAATAGCACGAAACCTATCTCAATGGACAAGCTACTATATTCCGCCTATTTCCAATTGACTTACCTTCCTGCATGCTTTCGCATCACCTTTTCGCGTAGGGATCAGCGTATTGTCCAAATCGAAAAATATCGCAGCCAAATTATCTATGCAGCCTGCCCTCTGTTTCAAAGAGCCAACCGAGGCTTTGAGTGATGAAAACGCCATTCTTATAAACACTTGCTATTCGCTAACTTGAAATGTACAATTGCAAACAAATTATATTGGTTCGTATAAGCTAAAGTTGACTCAGCTAGTTAGTTACAAGGTCAGGGAAGTTTTACGTCCGTATATCACACTGCGTACCCCTTAATACCTGTGCTGTGCCAAAATTTTCTTTCTGACAATGCGCGCTAGCTGACAGATGACGAGCTCACCAGAAGTATACAGTGGCTTGCAACACTCGTATATGAATCATTGCAAAATTATGATGAAATCACCGCATGACTTCCGTAGACTTCGTAGTTAACAATTTTAGATTAGCGAAATTGCTCTCACTCTATATTTATGAATGTACTATCTGTATTTTTATTGGACATTTACTTTCAATTATATGAAGTTTTAATAGCAGCAAAACCCACCACACAAAAAAACTCGAACTCGAAACCGCTGTATTAGCATCAACATTGAAGGTGAAATCATTGGTGAAATGTCGATCGAATTCACCACTTTATAGCAAACCCATCATCTTTATGTTATGGCAACAAGTCATAAATTGTAAACAATACTCCTGACTTTGAAAACAAAATGGAAAAGAGTGAGTATTTTTCACTCGTACAGACATTTATTTCAATGAATTTCTCCTAGCACCGAAACGTGATACAGCGCCTGCAGATTCTCTTCTGTCCACAGAGAAATTCGACCGTTCCTCTCCAGATTTATGGCCAGAAAAAAGTGAGTTGAATTTGTCCTTCAATTTTTGAATGGTTTCATGTCAATGTCATTTATGGCAGCCTAGCTAGTAACAGTCGATTAAACGATTATTCTCATTATTAAATCATTTAAATCGCAGACAAGAAAAGTAAACATATCTAGTTCCAGGTTTATCAAATTTTGTCAGTATGAGCAATACACCGATTAATGCTTCGCCACCTGCCTGGACACGAGGCTTGTCGCAAGAAGATCTGAATTCGATGCATCGTAAGTGGAAACTCCAACTGCCAATTCCATTCAAAATTTAAGGAAAAATTTTGTTTTGTTTCAGAATTGGGAGTTCTATCAACAAACGGACTTATCGCAGAAATACGTAAATTATATGATCAAGCTTATCAGCTCGGTGTAATGGAAGCCAAGGAAATGACAAGGGGAAAATATTTAACAATTTTTGCTAATGCAAAAAGAAAATAAGCGAATCATTTTAAAGAAACTTTCAATTAAAATGTTTGTCAGATTCGAATGATGGTGTTTTGTTTGCTTATTATGTTAAGTATTAATATGTAATACGCATTTGTGTTATTAGAATACTGTTGGGACAAGGAGTGTGTGAATCTATGAAAGGATTCGACTTATTCTACATGAGTAACTGCGGTGTTAGGTATTCTTCTGTGAACATGCCAATTGTGATAAAAGATATGAAAACTTAGCTGCAGCTTGTACATCGTAACAAAGTCTACGAGAGATGGTAGCCCAAGTTGCTAGTCCTGAAATAATTTCCTTAAAAACCGAGAAACTAGCCAGTCTATTTAGCATCTCTAGTGGTAGAGATTTGATTTTCTGTTTGGTTTTTAGAAAAAATATTATAAAAAAATAAAACATTCTTAACTTACATTTATTTCTGATAATAAAAACAAATGGCGATTTCTGTCCTTACGATGTAGGAACATATCCCCACGGATCCATTTTTTCGTTCATCAATGCCAAAGATGATTCGGCAATTTTCGAAAGAGTTTCAGCCAATTTATGCTTCGGATACACTACATACAACTGTCTCTGTTCCGAAGCGATTTCATCTGCTAGCCGTAGGCATCCCTTATAGTCCTCAGACATGTGGAGAACTTTATGTAGCAGTAAAATTACTTCCGGTATGCAAACTTTACGTAAATTCTCCATTTGTACAGCACGATTTTCCCAGGCTGCAAGATCATCTTCATGTATGTCTTTCAGTGTGTCAGGATCAACAAGCCAGCCCTTGTCCGGAAACAAAAGGACATTGAACAGAAGATCCCGGGTGGCTACAAGGTAGTTTCATCAATTAGTCGCTGTTAACAATACCAAACTTAATACTCACTTCTAGTTTGTTCCTCCAAGTTCGTCTTCCATCGCTCCAATTCGATTTTGTATTCTTGTTCTTTGTGCTCGGCAGCAACACGCTCGGTGAAGTTCGTACTGTTCTTCGGAATTTGTGGCTCTTTTGGACGACTATGATAGATATGCGTCCAGTCATTGAAACCGTCGATTCCAGACAAATATGTTTGATGGCAGAGGTACTCTTTGATGCTGCACTCTTCTTTACACGGCAAGTTATCTTTCGATCCATATGTGGCGATAGTTTGCGCTATAGAATCGCTTGGCACAATTTTAAAAGCCTTGCGCACACACTCGATTTTCCCTTCCGCAAGGAATGTTCGTATCATCGCATTCGCTTGCCATAACAGTTCTCCACGTTGCTGCGGGTAGAAAGTTAGCCATTCCAAAGCCGAAATTTTCTCTTCATCCAAAGCAGAAATATTTGTTTGCAGCTGCTTTTCCATCGATTCTTCCTGCTTATTTCTTATCGTTTCGACAGTGTATGTTGTAATTGTTTCCACGTCTAATCCGCCAGCCAAACCTTCTTCTAGGGCAGCTTTCCTGGCAGGACTCTCTTTTATCGTCTCCAGATACTGCGAGAAAAGTAGTATTTGCATGTCGCCCGGTAACGCTGCAGTGTAGAACGCCACCAGCTGCGGATCACGCATTTCGCTAAGACATTCGACGTATGATTTTAAAACACGATCTGCAATTTCCTCCTGACAGTCGCGACCGATTTGTTTCATGAATAGAACAACGTGCGCAAGAAATCGTAACATATGCGGCTCCTGTTGTTTTTCATCCAGCCACGAGCTCATTTCTCTCATCATTTCCGGTATATCATCCAGAATTAAATACTTTTGCACAATGCGCAATTTTTCCCTTGCCGCTTGTCTCACAGTAATGTTTTTGTTTGCCGAAATCTCATCGAATATTTGCTCCAAGGACATTTTTCCGTTCCAGTACTTATCCGGCAGCGGAAGATAATTTCGCATGCAACACATTCGAATTTCACTTTCCACTCTAATATCGATTTGTACTTTCAGATATGACCATAGCAAATCATCCCAAGTACAGTTCACAGGACCTAGCAATGCTTCAAGATGTCCACAGTAGGCACCGGCTATTGCTCGAGTGAAATCGTCGAATTTCTTGCTATCAGCCATCATCCACGCACATTTTTTCCAAATGTCGCGACGAGGATTGCCTTCGATTGGGAGCTTTTGGGTGACATTTGTCGAATCGTAGTTGGGATCCTCATGAAGTCGCCATCCTTCCAAGATAGCCGCGCGCCACGGCTGTCCGCAATGTTCGCACAGGGCTTGCGCTTCCTCAATTCGACCCTGTCGAATTTCCAAGAAAATTTGTTGCGACAATCGAGCCTCGTCTTCCATATCTAAATCATGGAGCGGTTTGCGTTCTCGAATAGGAGCGTCTGGATCCAAGCTCGCAACTGTCGCTCGTTTACTTTCGAACGCCGTTTTTTCTGGATTTTTCAATTGCAACAGGGTGTTCTCCCACGTTATTGTGCGATCAGTAAAATGACCGATTTGTATTGTATTTGTCTCGAGCGCACAAAGCTCTAGCCAGTCGACGATCAATTGGTATTCCCGAAGTGTGGAATTGCCTGTGCAAAAACAATAACAAAATTATCTTAAGTTTTATTTTTCCATACTCAAGTTCTTACTTGAATACAGGTGAGCCACAACCTCCTTTTCCGAGCCATCCAAAGGAGGTACGTCGCAATCAACATCCTCCTTTTGCAGTGTAGTTCGATCTTTGTAGAGACAGTAGAGCAACCTCCAAGTGTTTCTTTCCTGTTGCAACCAATTATTGCTCTCGATTCGGTATTTTTCGTTTAGTCTGCGTCCTGACTTCACAATCTCATCCAAAACATCACTACATGCCTGTGTCATATCCTGGATCACATCGAACACTTCCGAGTCATTTGTACGACTATGGAGGATCTCAAGGAATTGCGAGTATAGAACTGCAGTTTTCTGCGCTACAGTTTTCTCATCCAGGGCTCCTTGGAATCGATCACTATCAATCATCGATATACCCAGTATTTGACTCGAATCTCCAATAGATATATCAGCTGCGCTGAAAGTCGATTTGTCGATAAGACGACGAACCTCAGTCGGAGTCATTGTTATTGAAAGGTCCGCATCCAGCCTCGTCAATGACCCGTTGTGATCCATCGCAGTCTGAACACCGGTTCGAATCAGACCACGCCGCGAAAGCGCGGGTTCATATAAACCGGATCGATTCATGATGTCACTTTGAATTTTCTTGAAATTTTAAACTTTAATAGCAACCATTCACTTCGGACAGCATTTGTAAAACTTTAAAAAACAACTTTACGACCAACCTAACCTACAACGCGAAACGGCGGCTTTTGCTTTTGCAATGACATTTGGAAATGTATCCATCAATGATGGTTCGCACCAGTTGAGATTATCTGAATCCATAATAAGATCCACGTCAAAGCACATTCATTTCAGCACAGGCTGTACATATTTTGACAGTTGTAATATCTGAAGGGTGATTGCAGCCGGTTTCTGAGGGGCTGTAGTGTGTCCACGTTTGTTTCATTTGCCAATTAGGAACTTAAGTTTATTGCAAAGTACAATATTAAAATGTATAAAACTACATTGAAGTCGGCAGGTATAATACTTTTATCAATATGGAGGTTTATAAAACTAAGCTTACATAAATATTCATCATATTGATGAAATTTCATAATTCATGATTTGCACAATTTTGCTCCAGGAGTGTAATATTTTGGAAACAGATCTTATTTTAACTATAAAATCTGCCAAATGTCATCACTAATTGATACGTTTCTATGCATAATTAGGTGTAGATAAAAAGTAAAAGGCCCAGAAAGGATTATTTCTCATTATTAAGCAACTAAAGCGAGATATAACTAGTTTGTTCCGTAATTGTAAGATAGTGAAGTCAATTCAATATTTGATGGCCAGCTTATCACTTTTCTTTCCAAATTAAAGATTGTCTGTTGAGCTTTCTCCGTGTGTTTGGTTCATTTGCAAGCAAGATAATTGTGCAAAAACTGGTAGAATTTTTTCGATTTGGAAACAGTATTACTCTGTTTTCTATTCAGGCAACCTACGAAAATATAGAGCTCATCGCCAGCTGTTACGCTTATGGATAAGAATAAATCATATCACTTTCGAGCTTAATTCATCGAGTTTTATATCTATCAATCTATCTACCTTTGTTTCAAATCTATTGTATTTGTAACAGTTCTTTGATTTGCACATTATTCTATTCAATACATGTTGAAAATCATGGTTTTTTTAGATATCAATAAAATTTCAAATAGCATTTAGTTAAACAACTTAAGAATTGCAGGTATTACACTTCTAATAAAAAGCAACGCTTACATTTTATGTTAGTTTATTATAAAAATAAAATATTGTCTTTCCTCTTCAGGATCATCGCTAATAAACTTTTTCAAACATAATTTATCAACAACCACTGTGAAAAATGCATCACCTCAAACTGCTATTCTTATGCTCAATATGGGAGGACCACAAAACAAAGATCAAGTCGGTGACTATCTTCTACGTATCATGACCGATCGTGATATGATTCAACTGCCCATACAAGGTACATTGGGACCTTGGATAGCGCAACGCCGAACTCCCGAAGTTCAGAAAAAGTACCAAGAAATCGGTGGCGGGTCACCTATTTTGAAATGGACAAACGTACAAGGAGAGCTGATGTGCAAGGAATTGGATAAAATCTCACCAGATACGGCACCGCACAAACATTATGTGGGTTTCCGTTATGTGAATCCACTCACCGAAGATACACTTACACAGATAGAAAAGTAATGATGGGTTCTCATTCAAATACACGCCAACTCATTCAATTAACTTTTTCAGGGATAATCCAAAGCGTGTGGTTATATTTTCCCAGTACCCACAATATTCTTGTGCGACATCGGGGTCTAGCTTTAATTCGATTTATACACACTATAAGAAAAAGTATAGAAAAAGCATATGAATTTATTTAAGCATATGAATGAGAATACTTTGATTTCAGCAATTTTCCATCTCATATCAAATGGAGTGTGATTGATCGATGGTCGACTCATCCTTTACTTGTAAAAGCAGTCGCAGAGCGCATAAAAGACGAATTGAAAAAATTCCCAACCGAAAAACAAAAAGAAGTAGTCATAATGTTTTCTGCTCATTCCCTACCGCTACGAGCTGTTAATCGTGGTGATGCATATCCATCAGAAGTAGGTGCGACAGTGGAACTTGTTATGCGAGAACTAGGATATTGTAATCCATACAGTTTAGTATGGCAGTCGAAAGTCGGACCATTACCGTGGTTGGAACCATTTACAGATGATGCCTTGAAAGTGAGTTTGCATGCGATTTGAAAATGAATTGAAATCATCTTGTTCCTAATTGTATAGGGGTTCGTGAAGCAAGGAAAGAAAAACTTTATTCTAGTTCCAATTGCATTTGTTAATGAGCATATTGAAACTCTTCACGAACTGGACATTGAATATTGTGAGGATCTTGCGAAAGAGGTAAAACGTTTTTTTTTATCCATTTTAATTTCTACGAATTTTAAATGAAAATTGATAGATTGGCGTTGAGAAGATACATCGTGCAGCTGCACCGAATGATCACCCCATTTTCATTCAAGCTATAAGCGATTTGGTCGCAAAACACTTAAAAGAAAATCGACCAATTAATCCGAAATTCTTGCATCGATGTCCGAAATGTGTGAATTCAAAGTGTTTGGAAAGTAAGAGATGGTATGCAGAGAATATGTGTGCGCAGGAGTAAACGCGTGAATCATAGAAAAAAAATTGCATTTTATGTGTGTCCTTGTTATAAAATGAAATGTTGCAGTTTGATATTTGGTATATTTGTATGAGATGTATTGGATGCATTATTTTTTTTTGTTTCATTTAGCAATTCTCACTACTAAAATATTGCTAAATATTTTGTTAAAATTAGAAAATAAATTTGTCACGGAACGAAAAAAACACGAGTATTTATTTACCAAATTTTAAAAGTAAGTCACATCTAGTCGCATCTTGATAGGAATTCTATGGTAGTTCCATAATCAGCTAAGTATTGGCAGAAAGTCGCCATAGAAGGCACTATAGTAATTCCGGGAGATACGCATACTTTTTTGTTTGAATGTAAATCATAAAATAAACGAGATATATATTATCAGAAACAACACATACATATCCTTTATTGTGAATATAATATAGTCACGTAAAGAAAGATACGGATGGTTAAGAGTTAATAACATAACATTTCAAAAGAAAATATCTAAAATTCCAACTAATCACTCTACCCTCTTATTCGTACTTTACATTAAGTGATATCCTTGCAAAACCGTTTCTTCTATTGTTAGAGTCAGATGGTATCAGCGATATTATGTTAAGTTTTATCTTTTATTGCAAGCGGCAGGCCATATATTTTTTAGTATTGAATTTTTCTCATATTTTGCTAACAACCAGCACACCAGCTGAGGAGACTTTAGACTCTTTGATTTTATAGTTTCTGCGGGGATAATGACTTTAAACGCTAGAACTTCTCCAACTATTGCCGCCCCCTAACAGAAGTGCGGATATTGATATATCACTATGCCCATCTGGAATAGTCAGATCAATAACTGGATGACGTATATCGGATGAGATCACCACTACATGGTGTTTTCTTTATCTACTGATTTAACTTCCGTGATGAAAAGAAGAAATCCAACGAGCACTGATTGACCTAAGTTAAATCGATTTCTTGTAGAAAGAGCGTGCCCTATTTGTAAACTTCAAATAGCCGGGTCTGAATTGCATCCATCCAGCTGCGCTGAGAGAGGCAGTTGACCACCTGCAGGCACACCTAAACGAAATTTTTTGGGCATGACTAGCTCTATGGTCTGTTTCGTCACCTTGGCGACAGGTTAAGGTAGTTTTCGTACCAAAATCGTCGAGAGATGGCTATTCGGATACATGAAATTTGAGGCCTATTAGCCAAACTTTTTTTATGTTGAAATGCCTGAAGAGGCTTGTTGAATGACACACACTCACTAGGGCGCTTAAATCTAATCTCCTGAATGATGAGCAACATTCATACCATCGTGGAAATTCTTCATTCTCTGGTTTTCAAAGCTGGGGAAGCGATCTCAAATGGTGAGTATGCGATGGAGGTGTGTTTTTGAACATTGAAGTGGCATTTGACTGCGTGCCATTTAGAGAGCTATGTGAAGTTGCGAAAGCTCATGGCATCGACGAAGTTCTGGTTAAATGAATACCCAGGCGACGACGTAGAGATTGCTGCTTTCGGAAGCTGGAGCCGACCGCTACTTGAGGGAGGAGACGACAAATGGATGTTTTCAGAAGGGTTGTCATATCGGCGTTTCTATGGAGTATCCTAGTTGACTCCCTGCTAAACGAAATACAAGAAGAACAGCTGCATGCGCAGGTTTATGCTGAGAATATTGTCACACTACCAGTTAGCAAGGATCTGAATGTGGTATGTAATATGTAGCGAATATAAAGATGTAGATGGCCTTAGCACAACTTAGAACCAGACCGAAGTCCAGAACCAAGAGTGCTAAGGTCAGAAAAGTGGAATGGCTGCTGCCATTCAAGAGGCAAAACAAAAAAAAGAATTGCCCCGAGAGCAGGGTGCCCTAGAAATGGCCGTGAAGGCCCCTCGTCCGCATTAGCGGAGCACCCTTTAACCAACCCCGACGGATGCTGGGGTGCCGCTTTGCTAGCTCGCTGCGGCTGGGGTGGGTTCATAAAAAAAATGGGGATGGTTTGCTCTCAAGAAACGGGATGCTACGTATTATTCATCCGTCATGAATTCCGTAGCCGCAAACTGGTATGTAAAATACTCAGGGACCAAAAGGGGCATAGCTCCGTAAAGGAAACCACCCAGGCTCTGCAACATGGGCTGACTAAGCAGACCCAGTGCTCGTGACAACGCACGGAGCCAGAAAATTGAAAATCTAAACGGGAAAATAGGAAAAAATGCTACCTCTCCTTTACAAGGAACCCGGGTGAGGCAGACAGCCCCGGGCCCCCGATGTTAGTGGAGCCCTGACCCCGATGGTCTGGGGTCCTCCACCCTCTGATGCTGGCCATATCAATCCAAAAATTCAAAATTCAAAAATCTAATCAAGAAAAACCAAAATTTACATCAAAGCGGAAACTACCTATGTGTGGCCAGCATCCCTCCCTTATGATGCTGAAAAATACGGAAAAATTCACTAGAAAACTATTACATTATAGGCCAGCCAGGCCTGGAGCGGAACCTGAAAAAGAAGATGAACTTCTCGGGCTTCCGCCCAATAAGAAGGCCAAGGGTTTTAAGTTAACAACTCATAGTTAATTTATTTAAAGTTATCAAAAATTCAACTATACAAAAAGATTCAACAGTATTTTTAGCGAACATTATAATCTGTCATTACTCTTTATAATCAACGATGGATGTATCTCAAAATTTCAGTTTTACAAAACAATTGAAGTGGAAGATGATTCTCAGAAATTGCAAATGTTATTTACTTGCAGGTGGTACAAATTTTTCCGAGGTTTGATAAAAAATTTTTTTTTTTCTTTAATGTATTTTAATGTCTTAGCCGAAAAACTAATTTTGACTTTTTATATATTTTGTTTTTGTTTTCTGTTTTCGTATATGCGCCGATTGAAATCTGGTGTTTAGATTTTTTTGGTTATCGCAACAAAGATGTTTTAGTTCTTTTGCGAAAAAAAAAAACAATTATTTCTACCAATTCGATCGAATTTGATTTGAAATTGCATCACTCATTTTGTGACTCTCTTTAAATCGACTATTATGCATTCACATTCCATTCGTTTACAGTGCAAATTTACAAATTTCTTTAGAGTTTTCAAAAGTGTTCCTCTTGTGGTTTTTATGTTTACTTATTTTATCTTTGTAATATGTGCTTTACATTTATGCTTTCTTTATTTTTTTAATTTTGGTATGTATATTCTTCTACCAACATTTTTATCAAAGAACCATAATTTTCAATTCCTTAATCTTCCTCTTTGGGTTATACTATCGTGGCAATATCGTACAAAAAAAATACAAATTTCTGTGGTCTAAACACAGTATACTACTACTGTTTGTAGTCATATTTCACAAAAACGCGGCAAAATAGTATTATTTAGATTTTTTTAAAAATATACATATGACAAATTTTTTTTTTTTTTTTTTCTTTCTTCTTCTTGCCTTAAAACAAGCTGAGTTTTAATTATTGATAGAAAACAAAACAAAACAATACCACATCATATCAACCTAATCTGTTTTGTTCTCTTGGTTTTTGGGGGGGGTGGGTGGAAAACCTTACCCACGCTTTACTTCTTCATTAGTATATGAATATTTGACCTATTTTCCTATTGTTTATAATCCAAAAGGTGGTACTTGTACATAACGATGGATTTCCAAACGATTATCAATATTATCCAATACCACACGATCGTCATCCATTAATATGATATTGAAACATTGGGCATATGTAACTTTTGCTTCCAATGCGAAAACCAATTGACCATCTTGTATAAATATTGTTAAATTAAAATTAATATGCCTGTCTGCAGTTAGAATTGCCACGCTGTATTCATTCCGACACCGATCTGATAGTTAATGATAACTTCACCGCCAATCGAGAATCAGTCGGTCACACTTACGTGTACAAATTGCTGCCACAACCGCTGCTAACATGCCGAGTCAGAAATCCTGATGAATTGAGTTGGGTGACATACACTTTCAACAAAGATGGCATCTTCTCCCCCAGTCATGGTCGATCGTCCGATGTTAGCCAACAGTCGCCGATCAAAGGCAATTTGTTCAATAAAACAAAGAAAACTCCGCCATTGTGCGACTCAATCATTAAAGATCCGTTCCCTAAACTCAAACTGAAATGAAATTGCTCTAGTCACCGTAAGCTTCGTGTAAACGATTGACTGTATCAGCTCGCTTGCGGTATATATTAATAAGTTTGGCGCCGTCATCACTTATGTGCCAAATAGATATTGGCCGAGCCCAGGCGAGCCGAGTGTGTGGACGGTCCAGACAAGCGACTTTGACAGGTGTCAGAGGCGCTCGTCCGCTTTCCGATCGGAATGGATGTTGAGCACGAGCCAAAGCGATTTCGGACGAGCTGTCAAATGCCGTCCACATGTTCGCGGTCTCGTCTGACTTCGGCTCGCCTGGTCTCGGCCAATATGTATTTCCCACATTACATGCACTTCGAACCGTGACCACTGCGACGTAGCTTCTGCACTCGGCCACGACTTATCAGGCACGTCAGAACAACACCTCGATTTGCCACTTATTTATTAGGCTACATACCATTGATCCAAAGCCCCGTTGAACTGGTGAAAAATTGCCGTGAAGTGTTGACGGAAGTATTGGAAAAAAACCACGTGGTCACGCTTTTAAATTCAATTTGAAGGGGACTTCCAATTAAAACCGCGTCGTAGTTATCGTGACAAAAAAACAACACTCTCGTAAGCTATGAATCGCCAAATATCAATCTCTTTTTCCCCAATTTTTTTTTTTTAAATGCAAGGTGACGGACTGAGTAGCACTCAACACTAGTGTTTTTAAACTGCTCGGAAAATTCAATGAACTTCAGGCAAACTGTATTGTTTCGTCGTATATGCGTAACACGCAGAATAATAGAATGAAAAATCAAATCACTCAAAAGAAACGTCGTATTCCACCAACGACCGAGTAAAGGTGGATGGATGGTCATTGCACAAACAGAACTACTTTTGGAGCTTCTTGCTGTGATTTGGGTGCTCGCGATTCACAGAAAAATTTGGTCCGAAGATCACAATTTCAGGCATAGACTTTCAAAAAGCGAATGACATCGAATGATCGAAAATGATAACTTTGCACCTATTCGAACAAAGAAACTCACTCTGTATTCTAGATTTCGTAGAACAATACTTTTTCCGGCGTATTAAGTTGTTGTTGCTAGTGTGGTTCTTTCTATTTGGAACATTTGAATATGCTACTAAAGTATTGTGGTTTGTTGTCACTTTTATTTCGATACCACAATTAATATTTATTTCACCACTTCCACTTATCGCGAGCGTTTTACAAAGCGACTCACCACCGACCGTCTTTTAATTGAAATTATGGGGTATAATCACTTCGGTTACACAAAACAGCTTTTCAACTAGCTGACTTTATTTACGGTTTCAATTGTCCGGATTACAAGTAAATGCCTCAGGCACCGCCACGTTCTTGCCGCCACGCCAAAAGCGGCCGCTCGCCCACACGCCTAACAATCGACTGCCCAGAGCTTATCGCTCCCAGCACTCAGCCCAGTGCCGGTCTCGAAATTTTTGCACAAACAAGTTACCGTTAATACGGTAATTTGTTTGTGAAAAATGAAATTTTAACACGACATTGCTTGTGTTTCGATTTTTCGAAAAACAAGATGCCGTAAGGTCGTTTTGTAGAGGACTTCTGATACATTACGTATCAGAAGTCATTTGCCGTGAATTTAGAAACAAATTCGAAATGGCAAATGCTACAACACAGATCTTTCCACAAGGGCAAGTGCGTGGAAAGAGCTGAAGGATGGATGTAATAATGGAAATATAATGACGTGAACAGGTGATCATGTCAGTTATTATCCAATCCTTTTAAGAAAATCGTGAAGAATGTGAACAGAACTCAAAGGGGGTAATTATTACTGAAAGGAATTATCGTGAACAACGTATACTGATTTAGAATGAAAGTATCTTTGGTAGAGGAAATGGTGAACGAGGTGAACATCTCTAGATACTTTTCAATTGAAGCAGGAGTGACACCTGAAATAGGCGCAAATGGACGATCTCCAAATAAAATTTGGAAACAGATCGTGAACTGGTGAACTAGTGGGTATATCACTTAGTGATGTCTTTCGCGTGAAAGACGCCCACTGATCGTCCATTTTGATCGGCCAGCTGGTAATAAGCACCGCCGATCTTCTTAATTACCTTACTAGGTAAAAACTTCCGGTCCAGCTTTGCATTGTAGTGCGCGGCTGCGTCACTTTGCCGGAAGTTGCGCCTGTAGACCACTTCGCCAGGCTGGTATGAAACCAACCTGGAACGAAGGTTATAGGCCTTGGCATTGCGAGACTGGGCCTGGGTGGTGAGGTCGCGGATGGTCTGGCGTAGAAGAGCCAGGTGGTCAGGAAGTGGCAGAGTGGTCGTAGGGTCATCCATCAGGTGAAGTTGCCGCAGCAGGTGGTAGGTGCGGCCATGGGTCACCATTGGTTGCCCGAAGACTGCCTGATAGGGCGAAGTTCCTATGGTTGCGTGAGGTGCTGAGCGTAGCGCGCAGGTTACTTCTGAAAGTTTACCGTCCCATTCCTTTTGAGCGGGATCAATGTACGAACGGATGGCCGCTAGTATGGAGCGGTTGAGACGTTCCGAGGCATTGGCTTGAGGGGAATACACGGCGGTGAAGGTATGTCCGATACCGAATTCCTGTAGAAAGGTCTGAAAGATAGACGACCGAAATTGTACACCATTATCTGTTACAACACTCTCCGGGACTCCAACAAGGTGAAATACCCTTTTCCTCAGGATGTCAATAACTGCTTTCGCAGTGAATTTCCGAAGCGGCTCTACGAAGGGGAATCGCGAAAGATGGTCTAGGACGATGAGAGCTCCAATGTTGCCAGACCTGGACCTAGGGTAGGGGCCGATAATGTCGATGTACAAGCGCTGGAATATGCGCTCGGGAACGGACTGCAGCGTCATTGGTGGACGAAGGGTGTGTGAAGGGGCTTTGGTGGTTTTGCATGTAAGGCATGATCCCACATATTCACGCACTTGAGCGGCCATTCGTGGCCAATAAAACCATTGACGTAGTCGCCCGAGGGTTTTGGCCACGCCACCATGCGCACTCAAGGGTGGGTCATGAGCTCCCTTCACTAATTCTGCCGTCATTTCTGACGGCACCCACAACTTCCAGGCCAACTGGTCTTGAAGTCCGTTTCCGGTCGCATACTCAGTCCGCTTGTACACGAACCCGTCTACAACTTTTAGGTCCGGCAGTTGGTCTTGTTCTGCCTGGACTTTAGCCGCCAGCTCCGTATAGGAGGCACTTTTGAAGTGGGGCGACTCTAAGTCTAGCTCCATTGGAGTCTCCTCGCCCTCTGCCGGCGTCAACGCCTCGGCAGAGAACACGCGCGACAAGGAGTCCGGCACTACGTTTTGGCTTCCCTTTCGGTGGACAATCTTGAAGTTGAAACCTTGAAGTTTCAAGGCCCACCGGGCTAATCGTCCATTAAGGTCTGGTTGGTTCATTAGCCATTTTAGGGAAGCATGGTCGGTCACGATTTCAAATTCGTGACCTTCCACGTAGGCGCGGAACTTCTTGATTGCCAACACCGCTGCCAGACATTCTTGCTCAGTGACGGTGTAGTTTCGCTGAGCGGGATTCAGCTTGTGGGACATATAGGCGATGGGGGCTTCAGCTCCGTCTTCTGTGCGTTGCACCAGCACGGCACCGACTCCATGTTGACTTGCGTCACATTGGATGGAGAAGGGCTTGTTGAAATCTGGGCTGTGCAGCACTGGAGCTGAAGCAAGGCTGTGTTTCAATTGCTTGAAAGCATTTAGCCTCTCATCGGTCCACACAAACTGACTCCGCTTAGAAAGCATGTCTGTCAGTGGCGTTGACAATGACGCGTATTCCCTGACGAAGCGCCGATACCAACCGCAGATTCCTAGAAATCTTCGGAGTTGCTTCGTGGTAGAGGGAAGTGGGAAATCCATGATAGATTTCACCTTGTCGGGATCGGTTTGGATAGTGCCCCCACCAACAATGTGGCCAAGGTACTTGACGTCTCGCAAGAGGAACTTACTCTTTTCCACATTGATGGTGAGGCCAGCTTGCCTCAAATGGAAGGCGACCTGATGAAGTACCTGAAGGTGCGCGTCGAACTCGTCTGTGATCACCAACAGGTCGTCGAGGTACACAAATACCTGGTGCTTAAGTTGGGGCGGAATTACCTTATCCATTAGCCGTGACATCGTTTGGGGTGCATTACACAACCCAAACGGCATCACGACAAAATGGTAAAGGGGTCGACCGGGCACAGTGAAGGCTGTCTTCTCCTTTGACTTCTCCTCTAAAGGTATTTGCCAGAAGGCATCCTTTAAATCAAGGCTAGAGATGAAATTTGCCTTAGGGAGTCTGCTGAGAATTCCATCAATCAGCGGCAAAGGATAGGCATCCTTCACTGTGACCGAATTGACCTTCCGGGCATCCAGGCATAGGCGTACTTTCGAGGGCTTTACCACCAACGTTACCGGCGAAGACCATGCACTCTTCGACTCTTCGATTACGCCCAACGCTAACATCCGGTCAATTTCCTGATATAGGAGCTTTTCGACAGCTGGTGACACAGAGAAATGTCTCTGTTTTATGGGTTTCTGGTCACCAGTGTCGATGTCATGACGGATGAGCGTAGTCTTTCCCAAGCCCTCAACAGCGAACGAAGGAAAGCAAGCAATCGCAGACCGAAGTCTGCGATGCTGCTCCTGAGTGAGAGGGTGGGCGCAATCGTCGAGTGCGTCGAGGCTGTTGGTGGTGTCGACCTGTGGGGGTGGCGCAAACAGGTCTGTGGCCAGGGCGAAAAGACGGACGAAGTCCACTCCCAGATAGAGATTCTGACTGAGAGTGGGTATTATCCACAGCGTCAACGTCTTGGTGAGCCCCCGGAACGTGATGTCGGCTGATACTCGGCCTACGGCTTGATGGTGTGTGCCGTCAGCTGTTTTCAACCCGAGAGAAGCTCTTTTCCAGGGAAAAGCGTTCCTCTCGAGGAATGAGCGGGCTAGATCAGCCGCCATCACGCTCACGTTGGCTCCCGTGTCGATCAAACCCGATGTGAGTTGGCCGAACAACAGAACCTGAGCGTACGGTCGAACGTCACCTGGAGGCACGTTCAACAGAGTCGCACAATCCAATTGATAACGCCAACGACGGAACTGAGCGTAAAAACGCCTCATTCTCAACGTTGAGCGTTTAGGTGTTTTAAGGTGTTTGTGAATGGTGTCAATTTCGGAGTTAAAAATTCGGTTTCGGACCGCCGTATATTTCCGCCATCTTAAATGATATGGCAGAAAAGCCAAAGGTGTAGGAGGCTCTGCCTGTAAGAGTGGGTTCGATAAGGTAGTGGAGTCCCCACTCGGCTGTATACTATCATCATTGGTGGTTGGGCCCACGGAATTTGGGGACAGATCATCAGTCCTGTCTACCTGCTGGAACGGGGTGGAGCTTGCTTGCCCTGTGGGAGGCGTGAGATCTTGTTCCGCGCTCCCTGCGGTCCGTTTTTTTGTTTGGCAGTTTACACAATTCGGCTTATATGTGTCTGCCTTTCCGCAGCCATAACAGAATATTGTTCTGGGCTCCAAACAATCGTCGAAACGGTGTCCCACTTGCTTACAGTTCCAGCAAGTAGGCAGGACCGTGACTGCCTCCACTCCAGGTTCATCGGTTGAATCCTCGTATTGGTCCAGCGGGTATTCTTCACGTAATTCTTCTGTAGGATGTCTCCATTGGGAGGATCGGCGTCGACCTCCAAGCTCCATCTCAAAGTTCTCCGCACGGATGACGGCCTGACGGAGCAGACGAACAGAGGGAAGGTGTATTTGTAGCAGACCACGACGGATTTCTGGCAACAAATTGCGTCTAAGAATGTCAGCTAAATCCGCGTCAGCAATAGGGCGCTGTAGCCGGTCAACAATCTTGTAGACGTCCGCACTAAAATCGTCGAATGTTTCTTGAGGTCGCTGTTTCCTTCCTCGTATCTGCTCCATCAGGTCGGCATCCGTGAAGCGATCAGCGAAATGGTCGCTCAGGGCCGACTCCAAATCCCTCCAATTGAAATCACGTCTCGAATTGTAAAACCGCCAATACCAATCAGCGGCAGGTCCAATCAAAAGTAAATGCATATGCTGGCATAGAACATTAAAATTTCCGCCCAAGGTGTTCCTGGTAAGAGCTGCTACCCTGTTAATAAAGACTTCCACGGGCATGGAGGATTCACGACCCGAGAATTTTAGTCCCCACCCACCAATGATGCTTGCCACCTTATCGTGGTGGAACTGGACATTATTACCACGAGGGGTGCGAGGTGAGTAGGATCGCGGCACTGGAACAAATGATTGTGCGCGAGGGTTCAGTCTTGGCGACTCTACATTCCGAGTCCGGGACGGAAGGTTCAATTGGGCCATGCGCTCCAGCATCACACGCATGCCGTTCTGCAATTCGTTAATCTGTTGCTGAAGTCCGCTTAAATCCTGAGGCACTATAGAGCGCGCTCCTGCGGCTTCTGACGTCACATCTGAGATTGGGGACGCTTTTGATGACGGGCCAGGTGGCTGAATTAAACCTTCCGCCCCCGACTCGGCCTGTAAATCAAAGTCCCTGATTTCCACATCTTCGTTGCTTCTCATGCCTCGGGTTCTTACTCCCGGCCGCTGGGTTTTGGGCCGAGCCCCTCGTGGCATAGATGCTGCAGCAGTGGGGGCCTGTCTGGCTCCTAAGGGGAGACTCAGTGGTCCACGGCACAGCGGGCAATCAGTGCGGTTTCTGAGCCATTGCTCCAGGCACGATTCATGAAAAGTGTGTCCACACTTTGTGGTATATGTGTCCTGGGCAGCGGCGAATGGCTGCTGGCATATGGAGCACTGAGCCTCCACCGTGGTGCCAGACAGATCCTCACTGCTGTGATGCAATGGCATGTCAAAACTGTGAAATTTGATTATAGACGAAAATTCAAAGAAAGTGCACGATACTCGTGACTAATGAAATAATTACGCTTATAACTAAGGAGTTGCTGCAAATTCAAATGCAACTCTGCGCACAACGAGTGTGACTAACTCTTCCAAAGAACCTTAACAGATAACTAGGCAAAATATGCCAAATATTCAAAAATATATAAAAGAATATATATATATATATAAGTAGGTGCACACCATTGGTGTGACTAACTCTATCAGAGAGAAAAAAAACTTAACAGCTAAAGGGCACAAGAATGCCAAGAAGCTATAATTAATGAGAAAAAAAAATATATAACTTCCAAAAAGTTTGAAAGACAATTTTCTAAAGTTGTCAACTTCCAAAGTTGAATCAAGAAAAATCTAAATATAATTTCCAAGAGATGGCCTTCTTACTGGACGGAACCCGATCCGTTCTCCTCCAATTCAGGTCCGCTGGCTGGCTGGCTTTTGAATTCAAAAAAAACGCAAGAAATTGAAATTTTAATTATGAGATGTTAGAACGTGGAACAAATGTTTTTAATGGAAAATTGTCAAAGTGAAGTGAATGTGTGATGGTGAAAATATTTAAGATTGAATTTTGTAAGTAAAAAATTAACTCGGGTCGGTTCCTGAAGGGTACCGCCCATTATGTGGGACTGTTTCTCCCACCCGAAATTCCTCGAAAAGAGAGGAGCAAGGGACCAAAAACAACTATGTTGCTGCTTGACTCAGCTTCAGCAAATGGTTCAAGTTTGGCCAAGCTGCAGGGACGTGTAGGCGGCACCACGCCAACCCCACGTAATCCACCACAGCTTGAACCAAACTCAAGCCAAAAGCCGAAGCTGGATCAAGACAGCAAGGATATGAAAAATTTGGGACAGCTTCCCAACATAAAGTGGGGCAGGGGCCCTTCGGTTGACCGGGACAGGAGCGGCGGTAAACCACCACAACCTGTTATCCGCGGCCAACCTCCAGGTTGCACCCAGAGTCAAAAAAACTCAAAAGGACAACACAACAGGAAGCTGCCCAAGAGGTAAACTAACTAGGAATTGAATTTAACCGGATAGGACTGGGAAGGATGTTTGCGGCTAGTAAGGAAAGAGCGAGCGATGCAGGTCTTAATTCAAGGGGTTTGTTCTCTCGAACGAAGTATATTGAATCGCATAGGAGGCGATTCTAAGACCTGCTAGTGAGAATGGAAATTATTAGGATTTAAGACGTAAAGTCTAAAGGGGAGTATGAGTCGAAACTCATAAGTATTTTCTCACTGTGATGTGGGTTGCCCAAAACAAGTTTCGGGCCCCACGTTGGGCGCCATTTGTAGCGAATATAAAGAGTTGTAGCATTTGCCATTTCGAATTTGTTTCTAAATTCACGGCAAATGACTTCTGATACGTAATGTATCAGAAGTCCTCTACAAAACGACCTTACGGCATCTTGTTTTTCGAAAAATCGAAACACAAGCAATGTCGTGTTAAAATTTCATTTTTCACAAACAAGTTACCGTTAATACGGTAATTTGTTTGTGAAAAATGAAATTTTAACACGACATTGCTTGTGTTTCGATTTTTCGAAAAACAAGATGCCGTAAGGTCGTTTTGTAGAGGACTTCTGATACATTACGTATCAGAAGTCATTTGCCGTGAATTTAGAAACAAATTCGAAATGGCAAATGCTACAAATAATCAACGTGTAGTAATACACTGCGCGCATTGGATTTAAGTGACTGTCGGTGCTCAAGGCACGAACTTTTAGTCAATCCTGGTAAAAACAAATGCAATTTGTTGAAGGGTGCAATTAAAAATTAACTCTTCAATTTTTAGATAAAGTCACATATCTAGGAGTATTCTTGGACGCAAAACTTATCCGGAAGAAGCATGTGAAATGAAGCTTACTCGAGCCTGAAATGCTTTCTGATAGTGCAAGGGGCTTTCGCCACCGCATGGGGCTTTAAGTCTCATGTAGTTATGTGGATCTGCATGCCCACAAGGCCAATGATCACGTACACATCCCTGTTGTGGTGGACTATTGTGAAGCTATTGTATGTTCGCAAGATGTTAGCCATGCTGCAAATGACTGTGTGCCTGGATATCTGTGGCGCGGACCTATCTACCTAGGTACCGGGTGCAGCCCTTGATGCGCTTCTTAATCTGCCTACACTTGACGTTCAAATTCACAGTGTGGCGGTGAGCTCTGCCCATAGACTAACTCAACTAGGTCTATGGGTAGAACCCAACAAGGTGGGGTTGGAGCTTCGATGCGTGAGATCTCTTCGATTGTCACGATGCATTCGGACGTCCTAGTACACCTTCTCGATTTCGGCAGAAGATACGAATTAATCTTCTTGATTAGAAGTGCGGGATATCTCCTCAACAAGAGTAGGAAAGAACAAAGTAGGGAAAAAAAATAGTAGGAAAACACAATTGCCTGGGAGGAAACATGTACCGAATACGTAAAGCACAGGATGACGTTTGTCCATCCTATCTAGAAGAGGCTGAATTTGCAGAGCATTTGCTTTGTGAATGCCCAGCGCTTACACGTCTCAGATAACAATGCTTTGACTGGGATGTGGCACGTATGCAGAACATAGCCTCTTTTACCCTAATGAAGATAGCCTCTTTTACCCTATTGAAAATAGCCTCTTTTACCCTGTTGAAGATAGCTTTTTTCCCCATTGATCCTAGATTTCCTAAATCTAGTAGCCTATGGCATGCTGGAGGTATGAGTACAATGGGTATTCTGGCCTAAGAGCTTAGAGGTGCCATGCGCTTCTTAAATTTCAACTAACATAATTAAAGGTAGCTCAAGACTAAAAATGTCAAGACAAGTTTTAGGACATAATATATTGTTACAGTGTAGACAAGGATAAAAGATTGAAACACTGGAAATATGATTTCAGAATCAATCTAGCTCAAAAATGTCTATGATGCAAACGACATGGTCGCATGATGTTAAAAATTTAAATAAAACCTTAGATTATTTATGGCTAGGTATCTTCATAGAGGCGACAAGTATTTTAAAATTAATAATATTTATCGTTCCAATGGCGCCAATGCAATCTTGTATTAAAATTAAATGTGACTAATGATTAGCTAATGATGTGCTTTTTTTTGAAAAAAAAAAACGCCGACGCTTTGAACTCGTGATGATTTTAGACGAATAAAATAAAAAATTTTAAGAAATCGCATTCTCGGTGACATCAAAAGCCATTTTTTTAATTAGCAGGCGGGACCTGGTTTAAATATTAAAAGAAATTATGCAACACTTTTTCAATTTGAAGACTAATATACCAACATGTATAAAATAGCAAACTGAAGTTTTTAAGAGTTGAAGCAATCAGTTTAAACGTTTTGTACGTTTATTTTTCGTAAGTACACAGCCGATGAAGACTTTGTGTATTTGGCGCGCAAACTGTATAGGATGATTTGAACTGGGTCATTGGTTTACGACAAGGTTTTTTTTTCAAGACAGTCATAAGTGTATCAGTGAGTATACTAAAAATAGCACAAAAAATTAACATCAATAATATTTACGATTATATTAAAACTAGTGTTAAAGTAAAAATATTCATCATTATCGTGATACTACAGCAGTCCGTATCAAGCCTTGTTCTGCTTGACCAAGGTGAATTTCCATGGTAATTTTTTAAGATATTGACCAATTTCTAGGAGAACACGAAAAGATTTAAAATTTGATTAATGAAAATCAAAAGAATTATAATCGATTCAATAAGAATGATTCATGAAGCTTCATCAGATTTGAAGATTAGAGGATGCTAGATACTTATAAGCAATGCAATGCTAATAAAGTATTGAAGAATAATGTATTGGAAAATAAACTAACTGCCTTAGGTCTCAAAATGAAAGAAATTCACGAGTATAACGAAGTACATGCATAGGCTCTTATTGCTTACATTTTTAATTGAAAAGAAAAATCAGATTGCTTCACTTGCGACTTTCAGTGAAGCAAACTCATTTTTACTGGAGATAATTATTAAATGTTGAAAATTTCAGCAGACATCAAAATATGCTTCTCATCGACAAACAGAAATACTATCTGATAGTGCAATGTACTAGCGCGTGACGAAATTTATGATGTAATACACTATACACAGATACTTTTGTGTATTTTTAGTTGGCATGCACGCTTCTAGCCATTCAAAAGGTCGACATTCAACTCCTAATAATCAGTGCGAACTTGAGAAGTTTCGATTGAAATAGAAGCAAGTCTACTTATTGTTGTGAAAACGATATTAAATATATTTTTTGCCTCTCTCCTCCACGACGCATTGGCCGATAATTTATAGTGACTTTGCTTAAAAGATAGATTGAACATGTGCTTCACAACGTCGATATCTTGCTGAATACTGGTTCGGGTAAGTGAATCACAATTTAGTGGTTTTTGATGACGGAGCAAAACTTATGATATTTGGTTGCCATTGTTACCAGTAGATATAGTATTCGGAAGTATAGAGTGTCTCATATGGGTCAATAGTGATTTTGGTGCTAATAAAGCGTGAGAAGAAAGTAACGAGGTGAATGTTTTATGCTCAGTAAATATCGTGAATACAGAGAAAGTTTTGAAAGTTGAGCTAACAAAAGATTGTCGTGCCGAGATGTGAACTTTGTAGGATGAATATTTCGCGTACCTACTTAGTCAAGTGGAAAATAGATCAGTTCGCGTACTGCAGCAACAACAGATTTTTGGAGCTGGCTTCTTTTTGTGGCAAAATTTGGTTTGCAGTAAGAGTACAAAAACGACTTCCTGCGAATCTATTTTAATATATTATAATAGATTCAGGTACGCGAATAGACCTAATATATTCTACCAAATTGTCTGAAGACCTGATGATTTATGTATCAGATAAATCCAATTTTTATTATTTTCATCACGAGGTGTGCGTAATTAAAAATTAAGTTGATTAATTGTGTTAAATCTTGTAAGATTTTGGGTCCTTGATACTTGATAAAGATTCAATGGCATCCGATAAGTATACGAAACGATGAGACCAAACTTGGTAGCAGAAATCAAGGATGCAACGAACTAAGGCTTGAAATAAAAACACACGTGAAGATATTCAAGGAAAAACTTTAACAGCGAAGAACGAAATCAGCAAATTTTGATGCCCTAAACACAACAACAAGATCGTTATGCTGATCTACATGAAGGAAAATATTAGCTTGGGAATACTCAGAGAGTAAAAAGTTTGGTTTAATAGAAAACTTGGATATATTAAGAGGATGTGAGGTCCTGATATGCCATGCATCAAAGGCTGTAAAATCTGATTGCGATAAAAACCAATTACTGACAAACGACATTTCATGAAACAGCTTAAGATCGTCCGCATAAAGAAGTCACTTAGATGAATATGCAGAAAGGTCATTTATAAAAAAAACAAATAATAGAGGCCCATGAATGGAGCTTTGTGGGACACCAGAAGAGAGATAAAAAAGAGAGGAAGAACGACCATTCAGCACAACTTTGCAGACACGATTGACATTAAACTGGGAAAACTAACATGAGGAAAGGAACGAGAAGAGGGCTATCGAAACCGCATAAATGGAAGCAATGTACGAAAAATATTTATCCCATATGATTGACGGTAGGTTGAAAACTTCAAAAATAATGACAGGAGAATCAGGAAAATGTGTAAGAATGAAAAAAGAATAACATCAAGCAATAAGAAATGTCATAGACAAGAAGAATGTAATACCTACTTACTTTCAAAACTTTCTTACTTTCTTGCAATACTTTCTACAGTTGCTTTGATCTTCTATACGGAGGACAAGAGTATTTTGGCTAATACATCAAAACAATTGTTTTGCTGCCTGTATCTTGGTAAAGTAGCAGCGGCGGCAAATGCAGATCAAGCACAATCCAGATATATCAATCAACATATCACCTATACGTCCAGAAAGCCCTGCACATACTGCATGAAATGTATAAAACTCTAGCTGGAATAAACAATTTAGGAAATATTAGAACAGCTGAAGCAAAAAATTAAGTTATTTTTCATCTCTGGCGAGGAGGTATTGAACCATGGCCGCCGAATTTATCAAAAAGGCATCTTAGCCCATTCACTGCTATACATATTAAGAGCATGTTGTCTTGGATCCTGGCTCGGTGCCAAGATTTTATTTTGGAGATATTCATATTTAGTTTAGTTGCAGATCTATAATCAAAATGATCGTTAAAGAAATTTGACAATTAAAAAAAAACACCAGGATAGCTCATAGCTTGCGGGAACCAATAAAATAACAAACTGGCTTAAGCAGCTATAATCTTACTCTTTCATCAAATGCAAATAATTTAAATTCTTAGCGCAAAGTACGATATATCTTGAAGTTTTTATTGGATGAGCCAATGAGCTTAAAGCTCCTTCCTTCTCAAAATAAAGGGGGTCACGTATCTGACTTGGTAGATTATGATATTTACTAAACAGTTTTAACTTCCATACACCATGGTTATTGCATTATTGTAATAACTACGTCTTTTCGTCATCAAGAGGAGCACTGGCTCCTAATGTGGACGGCGCACCAAGCTTTGAGTTAACCTAGCTCTGAGTAGTTAAGCCAAGGGTTAAAGTGAGTAGTGGAACTAATCACTCCACACTCGTATACGTTGATTATAAATTAGTGAATGAAGTTTATTCATCTACCAGCTTCAACCCCTTTAACGCTCTTCTTGGCTGTACAAAACTTTAAAAATTGTAAAAATTTTATATATTACCAAAACTAGCGTGGCTTGAAGGCAACGCTCCAATCCATATATTTTTTCACTGAACTCAAAGAAACTTGGCTTTCAGAAGATATTAACAGAAGTGAAATTCTTCCGGTGCACCAAGTATTGAGTAAATCACCTGGCAGAGGTGCATTGATTGCCTTACGCAAGAAACTTTATTTAATTCCTGCTGATCCCTTTCTGTTGAATGTGTGACGATTCGTATTTGTTTTCCTAACAACCTTATCTATGTCCACTACGCTCCATCCCTATGTTTTAGTAGTCCTTAACCACCGTCCTCTCTCTCTTTATGTCCCGCTTACATACTCTTCGAAGAGGGGAATCTCTGCTGCTCCTCGCTACGATTTCCTTTAAGCAAATTACCCAGGGCAGGCATCTGGCTTTGAAAAAATTAACTACCCCTACCTTTCACTAGCGTAAAGTTTAGGTCTTCGGTTCACCAAACACGTTTTTAGGGTAATAACAATTAAAAAATATTGCTCGGAGAAAGTTTCGAAGAGCAAATTATCCCTCTAATTTTGCTGAATTCGGGACCCTGTGTTCGTCAACTAAAATAATAATGAAGCATGACTACTTTGCTAGTTTGGATTCATCTATTTTTTCTTGCAACCCTAAAACTTTTTGGTTATACATTCGGAAGAGGAATTTGGAGGAAAAATATTTCCATTCCGTACCATGTTACTTTAATGCTCTTCATATCCGCAGGATGTTTGTGAACTTTTCGCAAACTTCTTCTTATTATCGTTTTAAATTCCCCATTGTACATTCTCCTGATTTTCTTTTCTTTCTTCCTTCACTTTCTCAAATCCATACAAATCCAATAGCAGTTGAGAACTTATTGTTCATTTTATCCTTTGTCCTGCGTGGGTTTGTGAGGCATAAGTCGAATTTGGCTAACCTCATCAAGCACAGTTGCTTTTGCCTTTGATCGTCAGGAATAAGTGGGCGTTGTGCACGTCGAATTTTCGAAAGCCTTTGGCACTGTCTATGACAGATATTTGCTGGATAAAGTCAAACAGCTTGTTTGTTTCGGTTCACTCCTTGCTTGGTTTTCTTTCATTAATGTACTTAATTTTTATCAATGAACCCCTAACGACGAATTATATCTGACTTCACCGAATCGTTTCGACTCTGCAGTTGCTTACGTGTCAACAGGTCTCAGGCATTCTCCATAATTTCGTTCGAGCATCCGAATGTATATTTCTCTTGTCCCGTGGTCAGAATTCCTCAGTGTAAAGTGTTTGTGGATTGTGGATGTGTAATGATGTGTTCCCACATGCGTTTATGCATTATACGGCAATAATCGTTGGAGCGATGGATTTTTGAATTGTGTTTTCTTTTATTTTTTTGTAATATTTCAATTTTTGTTATATTTTTTTCCTCTAATTTCAATGCCATAGTTGGAATTTGCATTCTCTAGCAATTAATTTTGTAAACATATAAATAAATAGGTGATTGTCGTGGGAATACTTTACTTTACGTCTTCTTTTGTTATGCTGATTTATTTAAACAAAGCTTGTCATATGCAGAAGGAATTATTATTTTTTCAATATCAGGTCCATAATTTTTATGCACCATCTGAGAGGCTATTGGAATCAATTTAAAAGGCCCAATGAGTTCCATTTAGGCTGCTCCAGATCCGTGGGATCACATTTTACTTTACTGACTTTTTTATTTTATGTTTTTATGCTTAGATATGATTATGGGAGACCGCCTGGCTTGTTAGTTGTTCTGATTAGACGCCGTCGGTACAGTTAAAATTGTGTACTTTATTCATATTCAGTTCAAGATGCTGCTTTTTACTACTAGTGGCCATCAATCTTTGAAACCTCATTTATTAACAATAACATTAATTAAATAAAGGAGTTTTCGAAATCGTATAAATTTCAAATATTTTGCCATAATTCCAATTAGTCGTAGAGAAACAATGATTGTATTGCAAAATTTTATGTTTTTGTTCAATTAATGAAGCATGTAATATACCGCCGACTACGATGATTCCAATGCCTATGCCTAGACATATTTTGAGGTCGAGAAAGCGATAAGCTTAAGTTGATATGTGAATGAATGATAATGTAATGGAATAATTATTCATCATTGCTTGATACTACAGGGTGAGAGCTATAATATTTTCCGCAAAATAATACGTTCAAGGGTTAACAAATTTATAATGATTGTTTTCTGTATCAATATTTATTGATAAGAAAAATGTGATTTAAAACAAACTTTAAAAAAATCATAGCGCATCAGAACCGATAGAAGACTGATTTTCGAAGAAATTGTCTTCGAGTGACCAAAAAATGTGGAAAGACGTAATATACTTTTTTGTTGTATCATATCAACCATTTCTTACCCAAAGCAAAAAAAAACAATTTCTCGACTATAACATAAATGATGAAAATGTTCAGTGCTGGCAACACTTTTCCAACGAAGCAGCAATAAGTCTACCATAACAATCTCATGATTAAGTCAACCTATCATTTGAATCTCGTTTTCATCCGAGGATTTCATCGATTAAACGATGTTTGGGCTGCCATCCGAAAAATTTTCAATTATTTTTATTGTAAATGCTTTGCATATGAATATAATATAATGGAAGCATCTGTTGGTGCAATACTTACAAAAATGTATAGTGCTGACAACCTTGTGTGTATATATAATAGCATACCCAAACATATACCAAATGTGCTTCACGTTAAGTTAAAGCCATCCTATGAATTTCGTTTCGATTAAATGACTGCGCTAGAAGTTATAAGGATGAAAAGAATTTTAGAGTTACCATCTGCAATTATTTTTCAAATTTTTCAAACCTCAATATTTTTTGTTAGCTGTCATTGCAGGATTATTCCCATTTGCAAATTCAATGACAACATCGCTTAGTAAAGAAATGCGAAAAAATCACAAAAATAACTAGCAGCTATTTCATGTTTTTTTCTACGAAGTACCGCTTCCAATAAGGCCCATTTACCACGTTACAAATTTACAAGATTTAGGTGACAAAAATTAACATAGCTTTTTTTTCTCAATGACTTTTCAAGATGGCACCACTGCCACAGGGTTGCCTGCACTTCAAAATCACTTCTATCAGACATTTCATACTGATCGGATCGTTCATTCGTCAGTTTGGAAGAAGTTTCGAGTGCTGAAAATAGAGGTAATTTGGTGATGGTTTGCCGTTCTTTTTGCAAATCAGAATTTTGAAAATTTCAAATTGACATGGTGGACAAAGGTTGAAATTTATCAATGCTTTGAATTTTTTGTCAAAGAGCAAAAACTTTTCAGGGAGATCGATGATGTGAAGGATCTTTTTCACGTGCCTACCGTAGCTACAGGGTTGTTTGAACAGTCTTGAAAACCCATATGTGAATAGTCTTAGTCAAAATTAATACGAACTGTAACTTTCACAATGATCCAATGTTTCTGCCAGAAGTTATGACAAATCAAAACTTGGAAAAAGTCCTTGCCTACTTTTAGGCACTCAGCGCCCACATAGAGCTATTTATTTTCAATTCTCTACCATGAACGAGCACAAAACATAATAAGTTTTTATTCCCAATACTTACTTTAAAAAAAATGTACTCTGCATAGAAATATAGGGGTAGCTGAAAATTCACTAATATGCTCTCCGTCGCCAAAGGGTTAAAGATATCTTAATTTGTCATGGACCCAGTCTTTATATACATCTATGCCCTCCGAAAATTTCAGCATAATCTGATCGGCCACTCCAGAGATTGATGTGGCCAAGTATCTTATGAAAAATTATCAATATCAGTCAGCTTCTGAATGAAATAAAGAAAAAAAGTTATGAGTAATTGCAGATATATTTATTTATCATTTAAATGAAAAAATAACGAAAAAAGCTATGCGTTTGCCTAGAAATAAAATTGTATCAAATTCTTAATATCTTATAAAATTAAAAAAAATATTACTTCTAGTATTTCGTGGGATAGCTTTTCTGCCTAAGAACTGCGTCCAATCTGCGAAGTATGAATTCCACTAAAGATTTTGTGTCCTCTCGCTGGATTTGATTCCACTCTTCCTGCAAAGCTCTTTTAAGGTACTGTATGTTGCTAAGTGTGTGTTTCCTGATACCTTTCTCCAACTCTGACCAGAAATTCTCTATAACATTTGAGTCCGGAGACTGTGGAGGTGTTTGAATAACATGTGGACAATTGCAAATGAGCCACGTTTGAACGAGTTGGGAGAAATGCTTAGGATCATTGTCCTGATAAAATCGAAAATTATCCCTTATAGTCATTTTTTCTGCACTTTGCAGTAAGTTTCCTTTCAAAATATTCAAATAATGGTGTTTGTCCATGATACCATCGATGAAAGCCAGATTTCCGACCTCTGGTTGCGACATACATATATGCCCATACCATAACATGTCCACCTCCGTGTTTCACAGTGGCCCTTAAATGTTTTGGATTAAACTCTGTGTTTAGTTACCTCCAGACGTATTTTTACCTATCAGATCCAAATAAATTAAATTTACATTCATCATTTACATTCATCAATGACGCTTTCCCAAAAACCAGTTCACGGGCGTAATCAATTCCGCGCAGACTGTTTTTGCGATTGATGAAAGGTTTCTACCATTTAAATTGGTATTCCTGAGTGTCCTCCTTTTAGTTTGGGGGTTGCTCTTTTTGCCGACAGTCCTTTCAGCAAACTCTGCCAATTTGGGGGTACTCAATGTAGGATTCTTTTTTGACTGTCCCACGATCCAACGGCAATACGTCACAAAAAAAAAGTATTGTGAGCTTTTTTGACTCGATTTCCTTCACGATTTTCGCACACAAAACGTTCAATAATATGCTGAACCGTTAAAGCACTCTTTATAATAATCTCAGCAATTTTTTTTTTTAGATTTCCCGTCCTTGAAATTGTTTATTATTAACTCTCGCTCTTCAATAGAAGTGTGATGACCCATCGCGAATTAGCTGTAGTATTGTTCTTTACAGAATAATGATTTCGTTCAAAACCCAAGGTCTGACAAATAGTCATCATGTCTGCAATGCGATACTCTTCCCTCACAAACGGATTATTGAAACTAGTGGTACTTCGTCTAGGAAAAAACCATTTTACATCATTTTGGCTGTGAGTTCAAAATCAGCTGTTATCTGGGTTTTTATTAATTTTTATCGTAACGGATTATACTTTTTTTGTTTATTTTTTGCTTAAAGGATAAATACACATTATATTTGCAATTCCTCACAAGTGTTTTTCTTTATTTCATTCAAAAGCAGCCAGATATTGACCAATTTTCATGTTATCTAGATACATCATTTTGGCTGTCAGCCACTGTATATATACAGTGCCGAGAAGAAGTGATGCAAAAAGATGAAAATATACAAAATTTCGGCTTTGATAGCTTATTTGCGAATTCTCAAAAGAAATATGGGCAAAATTGATATTTCGGAGTATGGTCCTATGTGCCATAGGTAAAATTTCTTCATCATTTTCCCAGGAACCGGTTTCTGAAAGTTTGTGTACGCTTTCAGATTAACCTCTAGCTTAAAACATACCGAGAAAAAGTGATGCAATAATTGCTTTTCATTGAAAATGTGTCATTTTATCAGCGATCGCAGTCCATTGTTAGTTGCTTTCATCATCGAAAATCAATTTTAGAGGCGATTGGAGGAAAACATTCGTAAAAGAAAGTAATTTCTAAATCGTCAGGTTAAGGTTTTCATTAATATGACTATTTAACCAATTTTCAGTCGATCAACATGTGGAAAGAGACTTCTTTAGATGAAAGAAAAATTATTCTTCGGCTTCATAACCAGACCGTTCCAGACAAGGAAATTGCATCCATCGTTAATAGACCCATTTCCACTGTTTGGAGGATAATAGACAGGTTCTGTAAAAATAAAAGCTTAGAAAATAAAAAGCGCTCAGGGAGGAAGAAAATATTATCAGGACGTGATATGCAAATAATCGAACGAGAAGTCAAGAAAGATCCTTTTGTACCGGCAACGAAAATCAAAGCAACACTAAAATCTATTCATAAAAAAGATGTTAGCGTTCATACAGTCAGAAATCATTTAAGCAAATTGGGTTACGTGTGTTGTATTCCACGAAAGAAATTCTTCGTAAGCGACATAAACCGTGAAAAAAGATTAAATTTCGCCAAAGAACATTTGAATAAGGTTGTCGAATTTTGGAAACGCATCTTATTCACGGATAAAAGCAAGTTTAATGTGCTTTCTCACAATGGACGAGCAAAAGTGCGCAGAAAGCCTCTTACGGAGCTAGATACGAAAAATATGATAGGAACTGTGAAGCTTGGTAGTGGTTCTATTTTGGTATGGGGATGTATGGCTTTCAATGGAGTTGGCGAACTTCATATAATAGAAGAAAAAACGATGGATCTCAAAGTCTACATCCAGATTTTAAAGGATCGGCTAGCAGCTAGCGTTCAAAAGTTGAATTTGGGAACAAACTACATATTCATGCAAGACAATGATCCTAAGCATACCGCCCACCAAACTCGAATGTGGATACTTTATAATATTCCAAATTGCTTGAAATGGACCCCACAATCACCGGATCTCAATCCAATTGAACATGTTTGGGAAGAACTGTCGCGTCGACTTGCAACACATAACATCCGCAGCAAATCCGCGCTTAAGGAAATAATAAAGGAAGAGTGGGGCAAGATCACTCAAGAATACTGCGCTAAGTTGGTTTCATCTATGCCAAGAAGGCTTCAAGCTGTCATAGATCGAAAAGGAAATCCTACCAAATATTAAGAACCATTGATTGATATCAGTAACCCAATACAGTTGGTAGAATATGATCGAGGTTTAATTTTTGCATCACTTTTTCTCGGTAGCCAAAAATGAATTGATTTACTTTTTAATTTTTTTCTTATAGAGAAGTATTTTTTTTTTTATATCTAATCACTGTTTGGAAATATATTAATAGCAAGAAAAAAACCAACGGTCTTTTTATTCACTACTTTTAAAAATATGAAAAGGTTAACCCAAAGAATTTCTTAAATATGAGCTTTTGCATCACTTTTTCTCGGCACTGTATATAATATAAAGCAATATGAATATTCAGCGAAAAGAGGTTGATACTAATTTTCTTCGAAAATCAATATAAATCCAAATAATTTGATAGAATTTTTTTTTTGTAAAATAACTAGTCGGAACGTAAAATATCGAATATTTATCCTATTCATGCTGGATTTTTTCTCATAGACCCTATGCAGTAACCAGTTCGAAAATCAAATTTTGATAACGACACGCGAACTTGAACTTTCTTTCACATTACTTATCTCAGCAATTACAACTATCGATAACTGGTCGTACTGTTTATCTTCAACTTGAGATAAGCGCATGTATGTAGATTGTAGGTCATGATCACAGTACTTTTGGTAATATCAAGAATCACAAGTTTATGTTGCAAATTTTACGAAAGAAATGTTACAAGTATGTACCAAAACTGAGAATATAAATTCAATGAGTTGTTAAAATTCTATTTTCGCACCGAGTAATACTCTTATGCATATTGCTGCAGCAACTTTTAGTCTTTGTAATTTACTGTTTATATATTGCAGGGCGTTAGTTTATAGCAGTTAATCGTAGATGTTTATGAATGCCTATCATTTGTCCAACTAATAAATGTCAATGAAATTTTATATCAAAATGAAAGCACGAACACAGAATTGAAAGCACGTGAATGTTTGTCTTGTTTTATTCCACATGGAATTGTGCTTCATTTAACGTATACAGCTCGTATCAGAGATTTTAAGATTCTCTGTACTTAAGTTATCAGTATCATTCTACAATTAAACGGCTCCGATCGACAATTAAACTGTTTCGGACGCCAGTTCATAGTCAAATATTCTGTAAATGTTTTGTTATTTAGTTTGAAACCATTTAAACATGTTTTTAGAAAATATTTCGGTTATTAGTAATAGTTCACCCGTTTTCAAATTGTAAATTGTGAACAAAACCATATTAAATTTGTATATTCAGTGTGAATCGTGCGTTATGTGTGTGAAATGTTGAATCTGTATGTACAAGAAAACTATCAGGTGGCTCATATTTAAATAAATAAATATCGTCAGCTGAGAAAAATCAAAATAAAAGTGAAAAGTGATTTTTTTTTTGTATTCTGTATACTGTGTTCGAATTTTCAGACGAGATATTCATACTAGGAGTAACTGGAATTTAATTAAGTATCAAAACTTAAGTAAATGAAAGCAGGCAATTATTATAAATATGACCTCTAGTTTTTATGAAATTTACCCTACTTTATTTGGACGATAGCGACATGCAAATACGATCATGCATGCACGTACCTAAATATAATGCAGATCAGATGACTTAAATGCGTACGTATATGTAGAAACAAATGTTGAAGTTGATATTTAACGTTGGTATCAAGACTGATTTATTACATGAGATAAGTGCATGTGAACATCGTGGAAAGCGGATCGAATTAAATTAATTTTTAAATTTTTGTTTCATTAGTTCCTTTGATAGTGATATCTTATCAATGTTTTGTTTTTTATCTTTACTAATTAGCTGAATTTAACTGAAATAAATGTAATCATGTGCAATTTTAGTAATATTTCTAATTGGATGCATTTGTATCTTACGCAAAAATATTAATATATAAACGCGTATTTACTAAAATATGATAATGAAGCAAATGCACTATGGCGTATTTCAAATTTTTAAGGATTCTAAAATAAGTTTTTTTCGGAAAACTGTTGTTGGCGTTAATTGTCCCGATTCTCACTCACCCTCTTCTTATTTTAGAATTTGATTTCATTCGTTAGTTTGGAAAAGTGTTCAACCTTCGAGAAGAAGATTCGTGCGTTCCTCAAGGTTGGCAGCATTACTGGAAAAGGAGTTCGGGTTCCTACATATCTGTGGTTGAGCACATTATTCAAACACCATGGCCTCCTATTAAACAACGCTACTATCCTGTCTTCCCTGTCATACAAAAGCAATCGATGTAGAGTTAAATAGATAATATGTAGATTCAGATGGCCAAACCTGGCGCTAGCCTCAGGGCGTCTCCAATACTGCTCGTCAAAAAGAAGTCCGGCTCATATCGTTTTAGTGTTGAGTTGACTATAGGTAATTCAACAAGGCTTCCGAAAGAGACGCATACCCTTTGCCATATGTTTCGGCGGCACCTTTAGACAAGCTACGGGAGGACAAATATCTTTCGTTGCTTGCGTATTATCAGCTCCCAATGAGAGGGGAATGAAAACAGTTTACATCGTTTACGGTGGCGAACCGAAGGCTGTTTCAACGAGGCAAAAACTGATTGATCCTTGATTGATAGAGTCTTGAGCCCTGACTTAGAGCCCCACGTCTTTACGTATTTGAACAACATTAGCCTAGTATACACGGATTGAAATGAGAATTTGAAGTAGGTTTTCGGTGCGATTAGATTGACCGAATACAATTCAGCCAGTTCTACAATGGTGAAGTATGTTGCATCGCTGTTGCGCGTATGCAACATCGATTGACTAATGTTAATCCACTTTGAAACCACATTGTATACTAGGCTATATTTATTTGAAAAACGCATGCAAGACTTGGAAGAGGTGTTCCGGTGGTTGCACAAGGCAAGATTAAAGGCGTCGAAGGAAAAGTGTGAGTTTTTTTGTTGTCAACTAATATATATGGCAGACGTGGTGAACGAAAATGGATTGAACGTTGATCACGATAAAGTGGAGTGTCTTTTTCAATTTTTTTGCGTAGCTAGCGTCAAGCGCGTTCGATAATTTTTCGGGTAAAGTGTAATGATGCTGATAGTTCATACTGGATGTCGCCACGCCAGTTTGGTTACATCATTGGTCTCACTGCTCAAGAAGTGCCGGAAGTTCGTCTGTTTTCCTCCGGGCGGAAGTAAAATTGTCAACGGCACCGGTCTTCATATGTCCAGACTACGAACGCATTACCGTTCGCTATCCAAACGTACGCGTCGAACAAAGTCTCGAGTAAGAGAAGAAGAGAAACTGATCTGCTACTTAAGTCGTTCACTGATATCCGGGGAATGGAAGTATTCAGCCACCGACAAGGAATGCTTAGCAGTTTACCTTGGTCACAGATCATTATTGTACAGAAGGCTCACAAGGTTGGCTGTGAGGTTTGGACAATATGACCTTGACATCATACACAAGGAAAGCAAGGATCATCTTGTCCCAGATGCCATTTTTCCGCGCCGTGGCAGCAGTCCAAACAGGTTCTGGTACGGCTTTCGAGGACGGCTGGGCTGCGGCATTAAGACAACATAGCACTGAAAGAAAAATCTTGGTATAATCAACCATTTTCCTTAGTTGTTTTTGCGTCAACTACGGGCTATGGTTAAAACAACCATAAAAAAATAGTTGATTACTTTTATGCACCATGACGCGTGGTTGACAAACAACGTCCGTGGTGCAAAAAAGTACTGGTTCAGGCGGTAACGATGTATTGGTATATTTTTCTCTAAATGCTTGTATCATTAGAGGAGCATTGATAAGCTATAAACCATAGCAACATAATCCATCCAAGCCTTAAATAGAAACAGGACGTGAGACGTGAAATTGAGTTCATATGCATAGCTGTAAGCTGCAGCATCTATAAAAACAATTGAAACTGCTTAACAATTTCAGGCATTGGGACAATCGTATTCGTTTTCGGGACTCCCTGTTTTATAACAGTGATCTGCAAACAGAAGACTTATATTTTGTGAACAGAAGAAGGGAAATATAAAGGTTTCACAGCATAACATGAATATGAATTATATCGAACAGCAAACCGAACACAATTTTGCCATGTAGCATATGAAACTTCTATGATAGAATAGGAGTATGAGTATGAGGAGTATGAAAAATCAACAGTTTGCCTTAGTTGTTTTTGCATCAACTAGGGCTATAGTTAAAACAACCATAAGAAAATAGTTGATTACTTTTATGCACCATGACGCGTGGTTGATAAACAATTTAATTCGGAGCATGAAAAACATCCAAATCTTGAAATCATTCTACTTTGCTCACTGAATTACGTTTGTTGAAATCAACTATTGCGAAGTAGTTTAAGTACCATAAAAACAGTTGATAATTCGAAACGTTGAAGTTTTGAGTGAATTGATGAACATTTTTCTATTTATCAACTAATTTTCGTGGTTATGAAACAATTAAAACAGTTGATTTCATGAACGTTGCGATATTTTTTGTACAACCAGAACCAACTACTTTTATATCGTTAAATTAACTATATTAACATAATAAAAATAACTATTTTCCGTAGTTCGTTTAACGATTTTGAATGAATCGTTGCAATACTATTAAAAATAGTTGAACCAACCAAGAGTTTTTCTTTCAGTGAGCACCTCCAAATTTTTGAAAAATCGATTTTTATTTTTTGATTGAATATGTTAGAATGGAGCTTTAAAAACATGATTTTAATAATATAAAATTGAAATTCTAAAAAAAAAAATTTTGTGAGTATATATGCGAAGCGCCCCATGGTCGTTTTTTCTATGATTTTCGTTGACTTGGCTATATCGCTACATCGACTTAACCCAAAGTGTAGACAAATATAAGTGAGTCATCTCCTTTAAAAGAAGCAAAAAAAAACAGTTAGCCTTGGAAAAAAAAAAAACAAAATTTGCTGTAAAAAAAGTGCAGAATCTCCAAAAAAAGGTCCGAAAAAAGTTCAACTGACACTAAAATTAATGAAAAATTTTGCCACATATTATGGCTTAGCTATACGACGAAATCCTGATTCAGTTGAAAATATGCGCAGCATATTACCACAACATTTCAACTGATGAGAACCGTCAACACTCTTATTGTCCTGTTGGAGAAACGGCTTGGTGTAACTGGCGCAAGGCGGAGGCAGCTGGTGATAATGCATTAAAAAATTTCAAGCATCCTCCACCTTTAGATGATGAGATACAAGAAATTTTAAAGCCTATTTATGATGACTTATCATCAAAAGATTTATTAAAGCGCTGCTTGGGCAATGTTACGCAGAATAATAACGAAAGCTATAATTCTTGTGTTTGGAATTTGGCCCCCAAACATACTTTTTGTGGGAAAACGTGCTAAATATGGCTGCGAATATTTGTGCATGTACATTTAATGAAGGATTTATGGCTATCATCAAAATAATGCAAGCAATGGGAGTTACAATTAGCGAACGTGCGCTGGAACATGCAGAACATAGACATGCTGCAAGAATCAACCAGGCGGAAAAACACTCGACTGAGGCATCTAAAGAGGCCAGAACTGCTGGAAGGGAGCACAAATCTTTGGAAAAGAAGGAGTATGAGCAAGAAGAAAGTATATTGTATGGTCTAGGCATCGCAGATTAATTTTCGGTAAGATTTGTTGCAAAAAATATTGAATTTTAACTTTAAGCGCGATTTTCTCGAAACAACGTTTTGCAAGTTGGCGTGCATGATTAAGAAAAACAATATTATCCAATCGTTCTGAAATTTTAACACGTTAATCTGCACATGTTGATGCTCAGAATGAACTACGGATGAAAAAATCGGCACTAAATTTTTTTAGTTATAACCGATATCTGGGGAAAAAAACCTCGATTTTCGAAAAAAACCCCGCCATTTTGTTATTTTTCAACCAATTTTTTCAAGTTCATTCCAAGGCCGCTTTGATGTTGTTCAAAACCACGTTTTTGTTTGTTTTTTTCAGACTTTTCTGACGACAGTTATCATGCACGCCAGGTTTTTTTGGTGTATTTTCCAAAAAAATTATAGCAGACGACAGGGGGCCACAAAGCATTTTTAACAATTTTTTTAATGTAGTACAAAAGAAGTAAAGTATGTGTAAAAAGTTTCATTAAGATATGTCTTTTTATTCAATTAAAAACAAGCCTTTGAAAAAAACATTTTTTTTTCAATTTGAAGGTGCTCCGTCCCCTTAAGTCTTGGAGGATTTCTATAAATTCCCAGAATGGCGCTTGAACAGTCATACCTTGTGGAAGCTCGTTTGTTTTAACCATCGAGACCTAGGAACTGTGGAAGCTAGTGCCAAAATCAAGACGATTGCGGTGCTCAAAGAGTGCCACGATGAACCAACCGCTAGACACATGGGAGTTAAGCGGACGCATGATCGAGTCGCGCGTCAGTAGTTAAAATGCACGCAGATATTGCGTAAGTGTATCAAATGTCAGGCGAAAAAGGAAGAACGTCAGCTGCCTCGGGGATATATGATTTCAAAAGCTGGAGAAGCTACCAAACCGTGCGAGATGATTTACATAGACCTTGTGGGCAGGGGCGGATTTGGCCATTTCGCCGCCCTAGGCCTCAGAAATATTTGCCGCCCTTTTCGTGAATTATGTTATATGTAACAATGTGCGATTTTTTTTTCGATTCTCTAGAATACTTCGCTGTTTTTCGTTGCGTCCGAGCTCACAAAAAAGGAATATCAGAGCACTGGTTCGTTCGTAAAAATTCCCTATTATTGCGCCCTTACCACACAATTAATTATTAAAATACAAACACGGTAAAGAACCTAAAAGTACCTAAAAAAAAAAAAAAAAGAATTCTAAAATACCAATTTTTAACAGTCCAAAACCGTATTACACCTTTGGATCGCATATAATTCCAACGTCTTCGCTAAAAATTTTATAAGTATGTTTACTATTCCGTTCAAAGTTTGCTTTCGCACTTGACTGGAGATCAACTATGAACTCGACTATTGTAAATTAATGTTCGATATGTTATTAGTTAAAGATGAACCCGAAATATTTTGACCTATGTTCTAGATTTCATTTTATAGAAATTTTTTTATAGAAATTAATTTCAGCAATGAAGTACAATTTAAAAAACACGTCAAAAATATAGAGATTCGCATGCAGTTGATATACCCTGTACCATAAAAATAAATAAAAAATTCTCTGAAAAATCAATGCACGCAAATATTTACCTCTGATAAGCTTTTCCTAAATTGAAGAGGTATTATTTGGGTTCTTTTTAGGATCTTTTTAGGTCTTTTTAAGCTTTTTTTTAAGGTATTTTCAGATACTTTCTAGGTACTTATTAGGTATTTTTGAGTTTCTTTGGTCCTTTACCGTGATCGTGTTTCGATATTTATTATAAGTTAAACTTTTTAATGTCCGAAAAAAATCATTAGAATTGAATTTTCGCGTGCATTGATTTTTTCAATGATCAGATATATGTACATATACGACAGAAAAAAAAACTGCCGCCCAAAAAAGAAAATCGAAAAGGGGCCGCACCAAAAAAAATCGATAATTTGTCGCCCCCGAAATTTGCCGCTCTAGGCCCGGGCCTACTGGGCCTAGTGGTAAATCCGCCCCTGCTTGTGGGGTCACACTCATGTACGTCAGCAGAATACACTAACTTATTAACAGTGCTCGACTATTTTTCCAAATTTTGCCAACTTTTTTCCCTTCGAGTTGGCAAAATAATCCGGGAACCTCCGAAGGTTAGTGTGAGCGTTAATGGAGTGTAGTTTCGCTCTCAGGCATTCTTGGCGTTCGTAAAAGTTCGGAGAGCACGTAGTCGAATTTTGCCATTTAATTTTCTTTTTCAAACGAAATTTCCGATTTTATAAATTTGACCACTTTGACTACCCGCTTTTTATTGTGATAACTGTCCGTAATGATTCTCCTGTCTTTTATACTGGTCGAGTAAAGTTTAAGACAATTCAAGTTTTTAAAAGTTTGCGCTTTAGTTTGGCCGCTTCTTTTATAGATTTTAAGGAAATAGCAGGATAATTAAACTGAACCAAAAACCCGCAGAGAGCCTGCCAGAGGTGCGATCGTAATCTATCAAAAAGACAAAAAAGAAAATGAATGCCCCTAAAACAGGTGACTCCGAAAACCACTGTGAAGGCTCTTCGCCCGCATTACCGGAGCATCCTTCAATCCACGCCCTGCAGAGGCTGCTTTGCTGGCTCTACCCGGCTGGCAAGGGTTCTTGAAAATAGGGTGGATTCGCTCCAAGAAAAAAATGGGACGCCAGAAGTTTCCATTCGTCATGGATAAAGCTGTAATCGCAATATAAACTAAACAAGGGAAGGTACTTGGTCCGTACGGAGCTCAAAGATTCGAAAGAATGAGCTGGACTGAACAGACGATGCATGTTTGTTTTTAGAAAATTACCGGAAAATAAGCACATACCACACACAAAATGAAAATATGGCCTTTAATGGGGAGACAGGAACTTAGAAACAGGACACAGCTTCGTGCCCTTGATGATGATGCTCATAGGAATTTTTTTGCCTTTGAATATTAAGCGGAAATTAGCCGCAAATTGTTCATATTGTGTTTGGATTTGGTTTGTTTTTCCCCAAAATGTACTTATGAACTTATTTATTTTTTATATTACTAGAATAACAATTTAAATTGTTTTCATAGACAGAAGGGTTTCAGATAAGGACGGGAAGGGGGAAAAAACAAAGTAAGGAAAAGCCGTTGATAGCTTAGTGCAAAGGCCAGTGATTTGTATCGTTTGGCTGCACTTTAAATGAATGTCATCATCTTTGAATAAATCTGTTTGACTAATTTTTTGCTTTCTTCTACCTTATTTTTTCTATACACTTTCATACCGTTTTTAGGATACTAATTTTTTCAAATTCTTCTAATCCATATTAAGAGTAGCCAAAACATTCGTAATCATCAGCTCGATGCCAAAGAAAAATTTTAGCTGAAGGATCTGAAGGCTCGATTTATACTTCTTTCCCTGAACATGATTCACATTTCTGATTCATTTATTCTCCCTAATTACTAAGCATGTTCACTAATTTGCCTAACAACCGAACCTACGTCATGAGCTTGATTCGTATAAACCCTTATTAGAGGATAAGCTGCTACAAAAAGCCGGTATCCAATGATAAAAATACGCGCGGCGCTAACAATAATATATTCGAATATTTATATTCGAATAGCATTGATAGATGTCTTTATAATTAATAACTTTATTAATAATTATCGTTTCAGAAAGTCATAAATGGGATTAATAGCTTTATCTTCACCGTTATAATAAATGTGATGTATCCGTAATCTCAACTGCAATCAAATATACACAAAAACAAAAACCATAATGGACTTCGGGGACGAGCTGTCTAAAATTCATTCAACTATCAATAGTCGTATGCACGAGCTCGATCGGAGCGGAGTATCGTCGAGGTAAACAGCATTTTCTTTAATTCATTCATTTGGCGTAGTTATTGATGGTGAAAAATTTGCTATTGTACGAATAGTATTCGAAATTTAACAGCAATCGCTATAAGAGAAAAGTGTCGGAAATAGTTTTAGTTTTTAATAGTTGTTCCGGAAAATGAGTCAAGTGCAAGCAGTTTTCTAGGAAGCATAGAAGTTCCTAAAGTGTGAGTGCATTACGATTTTCCCTTTTTTAAAGCATCAACCATATAATATTGATAAGATATCTTCTCCAGACGATCTTTGGATCGATCCCTATGTGATAAAGTCGCCCAACCAGTCGCTTTAAATATGCATTTTTCCGATTCAAGATTGTGAATTAATAACAGTGCTGATAACGAAACACTCGTGCATTTCGGTTGTGGGTTATTTTGTGTAGAAAAACACCTTTAATACAGTCGCCCCATTCGGACACTATAAGTGAATACCAAGAAATCAAAGTGGCAAGTGTGCTACGTATTATAAGATTATGCAACCGTGACTGAGAATGTGCCTGCTATCGATATTCCAATCAATTTCAGATTGTAAAATATGCATGGTTAATTAATGACGTTGGAGTTATGAGCATGTATTCAATCGAAACCATCAGTATTTGTTATTCGGATCATTATAGAATGTAGAATTTGAAGTAATTAGAACCAAACAATAGGTATGCGAGTTGACTCGTTTATAGAAGAGCTATTGTAGTGAATAAATAAAATAGTAGTAGTAAATAAATATTTTATTTATTTTTATTATTTTTCCGTAGATAATAAATATTTTCAACAACATAAAAGTGTAGGAAAGGAAATTAAGTTATGTTTTTAGCTTGATTATGATAATATTTTGGAAATTTTCAACCAAATGCGGGCGCTAAGTATCTACCAAAAGTAGGCAAAGGTTTATAAAATTTCGAATTGCGATAATTTCATGACGAAATTACAGGGTCATTAGATCATTACGAGCACAAGAAATATGTTTATATAGTCTTTGATAAATGTACAGGCAAATCTATAGCTACGGCAAATACGTAAACAGAAAACCTTAAAATCATCGATCTTCCTGGAAAAATTTTGCTTTTTAGAAAAAAATTCAAACTTCTGTATAATTTCATACTTTGTCTGCAGAGCCAAATTAAAATTTTTCAAAAACCTTCCTCATTTGTATTTGCGAGAACTCAAGACCCGATAATCAGATCAATATGAAGTTCGCAGGTTGTGTTGGCCTTATGTAAGAAGAGGTCAGATAGAAGTTATTTTGAAGTGTGGGCAATCCTGTGGCAGTGATACCATCTTGAAAAATCAATAAGAAAAACCTGCTGATCCAGCAACCAGATTTTAACGAAGTCCACGCAGCAGCTGGACCTTACTCTAAGCCAAGTCTGATAGACAAATTAGGATAGAGCTACCAGCTATAGTAGTTTTTGTGCCTTGAATCTTGAAAATTCGCTCAACAAAATAACTTCCGGTGCAGTTATGCAATTCATACAGCAAATGTACCTGATTGTAAGTCAAATTTGGTAATAATCTCGTTGAAAACACATGACAGCGCTGCTAACTATGGTAATTTATGTCATTTTGTGTCTTTTTTCTTTATTTATTTTCATTAAATTTTCAAATGGTAATAAAATAAAAACTACAAGGACAATTAAAAATAGGATTTCGATCATATGAAAAGTGTTTCGGTTGGAAACCCTAAATCTATTTCACTCTTATAACTTCTAATGCAGTCATTGGCGGTAGTCCTGCTGGTAACGCTGGACGTACAAAATGCCTTTAACTCGGCGAGGTGGACAGACATCCTGCGGGCCCTTGAGCAGACGTTCCGTATCCCTGACTACTTGCTAGCCATGATGCGGGACTACCTCAGAGATCGCTGGTTGCTCTACGACACCGACGAAGGAGTCAAAAGGAGGCCTGTCACTTCAGGTGCGGCACAGGGGTCGATCTTAGGACCTGACCTCTGGAACATCATGTACGATGATCTGCTGCGTCTGGAAATGCCTGCCGATGTGTTTCTGGTAGGTTACGCTGATGACGTCGCGGCGATAATCACTTCCAGATCTGCCGAATTCACTCAATTCAGACTTGAATTGAAAATCAGATAATCTGGGGAGATGTGCTCCGAACAGAAAAGTTCCGGAAGCGCATTGCCAGTGTCCAGCGCAGGGGTGCCCTGCGTATCGCCTGTATCTACCGCACAGTCTCAGAAGAGGCTGTGATGGTGGTATCGGGAGTAATCCCGATCGACCTACTAGCGCGAGAACGCAAAGAAGGGTACCTCTATCGCTCAGACCTGGGTAAAACTGAGGCTCTGACGCACGCGCGTATGCTTACTCTCCAACTCTGGCAACAACGTTGGAGTTTAAGTGCTAAAGGACGCTGGACGGCTAAGCTAATTGGTCTCATTGAGCCTTGGCTTAACCGGAGCCACGGAGAGGTAAACTTCTACCTTTGTCAATTCTTGACAGGGCACGGTTACTTCAGGAAATACCTGAACAGAATGGGTAAGGTGGTCACACCGTACTGCCGGTACTTTGTGACTGAGCTCGATGATGCTCAGCACACATTCTTTATGTGCAGTCGCTTCGTAAGTTTGAGGCGCACCATTGAGTCCACGATTGGCCTGGCAACGCCTGAGACGATCGTGGAAGCAATGCTGCGAAACGAGGAGAACTGGCGCGCAGTCTCAACATATGTTGAGAAAGTGCTGCGCATAAAGCGGGAGGAGGGTTGCCTTACCGACCCATGAACTGAGGTAGTTTCTGAAGTCCGTGGTTACCGATGGGTGAGTCAGCACGACCGGGTCGAAGCAGTGCTTAGGCGGGTCCCGACTCGGAACTTCGTGGGCTTGTAGATGTTCCTTTTTTTTAGTGAGTCAAACCTCACATACCCCGAGGTGATAGGTCACCCGGGGATCTGGTATGCAGATTTTTTTTTGCCATCTACACTAGGGAAAAAAATGGAGTCATTGGAACCAAACGAAATTCACAGGGTGTGTTGGTCTTAATATGAAGCAAATTAGATACACCTTTGCCTTTGGCGCTAGCAAAGGGTTGTCAGCACAATATATTTTTGTCATTTTCGTACTAGCAGATGCTATCGTTGATATTCAAACGGCAAAAATTTGCAATGAAAATAAGTAACCAATGTTTGCATTTTTGAAAACTTTTCGAATGGCGATCTCAAGCATTTCTCTATCTCTGTAACTTTCGATGAAGTAATCGGATGAAAAATAAATTCACAGAGTAAATTGATTTTTACGCGAACCAACTGTGATAGACTTTTGGTTGGAGTGCTGGTAAAATGTTGAAAGTACTAAACATTTTCATCATTTTGTAAGATAAGCATCCGGTAATGAATACAAGTAACAAGTGCTTTACTTTCCTTAAATTTGAAATTCATGCGCATGATAACCTTGAGAATCTTTTTATCTTATGAATTTCAATGCAATTTTCGGTTTAAAGTGGTACGTGACCTTCGAAATAGGTTAGTTATAATATAGAGCATGTTTCGCTATTTTTCTTCGAAAATCAGTATTTTTAGAGGTTCCAATGCGCTAGAGTTTTTCCATTTTTGTGTGGAGGAACTTTTTGGCTTAATACACTACTATTTATAAGGTAATCTTTAATATGTGTCATACGTTCAACTATAATTGAATAATAGTTGCTCCATTTCAAAACAGCTAAGTAGATCTCAAATGACGAAAATTATCCATTAGTTAAAAGTATTCCATAGTATATTTAAGCACATTTTTATCATTTGTTTAATCATTTGCAAAGACTGGATCAATCTCACCACCAAGTGATAGTGTTATCAGTCATTTTGAATGGATTTAATCTAACTAAATTTCATGGCAACTGGAAAAGTTTCCAAATCTTGTTTTACACGATTCGAAATCGTACAGTAATATCACGCTTGATAACTATCGCACCTGACTATTGTGGCATTAACCTTAGTGGATCAGAATTTGTATCACTTTCTTCATTTAAAACTTGGTATTAAGAAGATATTACAACATTAATTTGCTTCATCAAAGCTTAAACTTGCTAGCCATAATGTTTTTATTTTTTCAGTTCACATGCGTTTGATCGAGCAGCAGAGAATTCGTCCCTTTTGAAAAACAGAATGCACACAAAAGTATCAAAATATAAAGATGCGTTTAGGAATAGAAGTATTACAGTCGATGTTCTCTCAATATTTTTCGGACTGGGAACATGGATCGGTATCAATTCGACATACGTTCAATTGCCACTCTTAGTAGAAAATGCACCCGAAGGATGGAGTTTACCATCGTATTTAGTTTTAATAATCCAGCTGGGAAATATCGGACCACTTCTGTATACAGTGCTACAAAAATTCGCACCCAATGGGAAAATCAAGGATCCTCATCTAATCTGTGGAGTACTACTTATCGGGACCATAGCAGCGATTATGATGTCCTTTTTCTACACAGAGACAGCAGAAATCAATGGACAGAAGCATAGTGTATCCTTATTCATAATAGTGTTCTTTTTGGCACTGACAGGCTGCACAAGCACGGTTCTATTCATGCCGTATATGGGAAGGTTTCCCGAAACCTATCTGATTGTCTTCTTTATTGGAGAAGGTCTAAGCGGTTTTTTGCCGAGTGTTGTTGCTTTGATCCAAGGTGTTGGTGGGAATGCTGAGTGCATACCGACAAACTCGACGACGGGACCGGAATTCGAACGATACGTACCGCCTCCAAGGTTCGGTACAGAAACCTTCTTCCTTTTTGTTTTCGCAATGATGATATGTGCGACGATAGCATTCTTTCTTCTCGATTACTTGAAGGTATGCAAAAAACAATATGCCGCTGTGAAAATCAGCAATGGAAACAACTATGAATACGATGAACCAGACACCAAAACCAAGCACGGCAAAGTCGTAGTACCGCAAATTTTATCTAAATGCAATTACAGACTGCTATTGTTTTTAATGGCTGCCGTATGCTTGTTCGGCAATGGCGTTTTTCCTAGTCTTCAATCATATTCATGTCTTCCGTACGGAAATGTTGCCTACCATTTAGCGGTATCATTAAGTTCAATGGCCAATCCTATTGCTTGCTTTTTGGCTATCTTCTTGCCACATACAAGTTTTCGTTCGATTGGAATAATGATTGCTTGCGGATCAATCTTCACCTGCTATGCTTTGGCGACAGCTTACCTAAGTCCAGTACCGCCATTGATTGGAACAACAATCGGAGAAATAATGGTTGTAAGTATCTTATATTAAATTGCATTATCTATAGATTACGATTTAAGACTGTTTAATCCAACATCATAGATTCATTGAAACAACTTTTAAAAAATTATACTGAAATTTTTAGAGCCTATTGCATAGTACATCATTTTTTATTTCAAAAATCACAAAAAAAAAGATGTTAAACTATTCCTAATCCAATTAATTTTCTTCATCCAGATATTTTGTTGGACGATACTTATGGGACTAGTTAGCTACATAAAATTATGTATAACGACAGTTATGCGATCACAAGGTGGAAAATCTCTCGTTTGGGTTGGAGCACTTGGACAGGCCGGATCTGCAGTTGGTTCAATCATAACATTTGTTTTAGTTAATGTTTTCAATTTGTTTGAATCATATCAGCCGTGCTGATGTAGTAGCAGTATTTTGTCTTTAAATGTTGAGTTTAAGTTAGTTAGTATGATTTTTAATAAACGTGACAACTTGTATAAAATATGCTTTTTTCCACACGTATCATAGTAATCAACTCTAATCTACCTAACCCTTACTACAAATGAAATTTTAAGAATGTATTTTCATCATTGTATCCAATTTTTATCGTCATCAGCTTTGGAACAAAAGTCGACAGCAAAAGTTGGCCAGTGTACCTACATTCATTATTATCATAATTACCTTAGGGTTTGATCATTAAAGTACTTTGACTGCCTCTTTTGAAGCAGGTACTCTATACTTGATTCGGCAGATTTCACATTTGGTGTCTCAGGAATTTGAAACCGGTAACACGAGACAAATTAGTTAGAAAATGTTCGTGAATAAGTGGTCATAAACCGCCACCGCTCTTAAGGCAAAGGATTCAACTCGCATTATGTCAAAGTATACGAGCTCTGAAGTCGTCTACCTTTAATTTAAGATCTAACGGTTCGAAGCTAAAAATATGGCTAAGCGCAATTACTAAGGAGTCCATCCGCTTCAATAGCCAAACATATTTCTAGCGTTGCGTGAACTCCTTTAAAAATGCATATAGCAATTCAGTAAATATGATGGTATCAATGATGCTCCCGCTTCGAATACCCTCGACATTTGTGAGCTTTTTACGAAATATTTCTCCTCCTTCTGCACCCAGTCTTCTTCACTTACCTTGCAGAATGTTTCCTTGTCCTTTCTTCGTATTTTGTCTTCGTTTTGTACCGATCCTCTAGAAGTCGAATCATTGATGAATTGTTTTGAGATAATCTATGGATGTGGTTACGACAGTATTCCCATTGCATTGGTGAAATCACTTTCCTTCTCCTTGTGTGTTCTTGCGTCCATACTTTATAATTGTAGTCCAGCAGCTGGGAAATCTCCGTCATTTTGGAAAACTGCAAACATCTTCCCAATACACAAGTCAGGTGACCGTAATAGCATATACAACTTTCGTTTTATTTCCCTTGTTCCGTACTTCAGCAAACTTCTTATACAGCCCGTAATGAGCAACATGATTTTGTTAAAGGAAAGTCCCCTCTTTTAAATCTTTTGTCTTTCACAAAAAAACTGCTAAATCTGTTTACTACAAAACTAAGTAGAAGTCCTTTACACTTATATTTCCAAAGCTTTTGACTCTGTTGATCATACGCTACTGCTTCTAATATTGGAAAGCTATGGATTCCCTGATTCGATTTTTTCTTGGTTTTCCTCTTATAGTCATGACTATATATGTATAGTTCTGGAAGGATCCATTTCTGATCCCTTACTCTTTTTATTTTTCATAAATTGCCTTCTTTCGACGATAAACTCATCTTAACTTCTATATACGGATGATTTTAAGATATTTAGAGTGATTCACTGGGAACATCTTCAAAATGGCCTTTGCACCCTGAACAGCTGGTGCTCTGCCAATTCCGTCTCTCTGAATACCTCGAAATACCATAAAACTCCATTGCATTTGAGTTTCTATTGCTTTTTACAAAATTAGCTACTTTTTTAATCTAGCTAGCATATTTAGTAAGTTAGTTTCGCTCTGTTTAGTTATCTATGCAACAGCTAGCCATTTTGAACTAAGAATGAATAGGAATTTCCCTAACTCTTAATCCTGTAGATATAACTGTATATTGGAATTTATTTTCTTTAATATGGAAAAACTGAAATTAACAATAGTATGTATTTTTCACCAAACGACTAAGCTCGAATCTGATATCTTTCAAAAAAATAATATATTTTTTGTTGAATATGGATTGTTATTGCTATTTCAAATAGCAATAGTTGTATTTTATATGTATTTAAGAAGACTTATATGTGTACACATATGTATATACCTATAGAAAATTCAATCTATTGCAATTTAGAGCAATCTGCTGCAACTTCTGAGTTTTATTTACTTTATTTTATTTACACTACGCGAAACAATTGCAGCGAGTCCCTTTGATTCGCGCACAAAAACCGACAACGACGCGGCTCGCTGCGAACCAGTTTCGGGAAACAAGTTTGATGTTTCGGACTTCGTTCACACGAAGCGAAACAGTTTCGGGATGTAGTTTCGCGCAATGTAAACGCACGCCTATACATATGCAATTACAGCTGTAAAAACATCTGTAGACGTTGTTGTGGATGTTATTTCAACCTTTTCCACTTGTCAAAACTACGAACAGCTGATCGGCATCTAGTCACCAACACTTTCAATCAATTTATGAAAACAAACCATTCATCTACGTACGCACACAGCTCCAGGTGCTCGTTCTTTTTGTTTTAATCCCACATCTCAGCTTCAGTGGTTCAATGCGAGCTGCGGTTTTAATGTTGACAAGTCAGTTGAAACGCAACGATTCAATCGTGAACGATTTCAAGATTTGTTTATTTTATGTTGTGCTGTGATTCCATTAAGACGTGAGAATTTATGGAAGGACGTAAGGTCGTCGTCGTGCATATCACACAGGACTAGTCGTTACCAGAAAATGTAAATTTTCAAGGGGAAGAGGGTCGTGTAGAGAAAACAACAAAAACACAACGAGACCCAGAAAGAGACTTCAAAAAAGTCCCAAGACAGGACAGGCAGAAGATACGTCAAGAGTTTTCCGAATTCCTAATGTCGGATGCAGTGTGACTTGTTCGTGAAAAGTGTTCAGTAAAATTTCTAGTGTTGTAAATCGAGCCAGGTACATGAAAAACTACCTGCAAGCAGTGCATTCACGTCCATAAAAGATTTTTTCGGTAGTGAAATTATACGTGAAGTTAAATAGTTCTGGCAAACAATCGAATTGATTTGACATCGACAACGACGGCTGTCTGGCAGTCGGACAACAGCCTACAATAGAAATACACAAATCGATTATGTCTGCTTCGCGGAGCTCCAATTTGGTCCCGCAGCTTTTCGAACGGCAATTCGACTCCAACATCAACAAGTTCCGGTCGAATTTATTTCGTGAAAGATTTCGTATCGCCAAGAATCTTTATAAATATGATTTAGTATCGCACTATGGGTGTGTGAATGCCATCGAATTTTCCAATGGTGGAGAATTTCTTATCTCAGGTAGGTTGGGAGTCGTTTTTGTGTTTTACCCAGGCTTGGCCATTCGGAGGAATTAAATACTGTATAGTATGGAGGATATGTTTGTAGAGGGGAGAGGACATGAAAATATTAAAGGGAATATGATTCGAAATCGCCGAAAAAATTTTCTTTGGATGCGAAATTTATTGTGCCTTACAATAGCTCATTTGGTTCGATTATAAAAGTACGTCGTTCACAGAACAGATCCTGCAGGGATATCTCATATTTTGAGGAAACGACTCAGAAGCAGAAATAATACTCATGAAAGTATGTTACACGTGTTTCTTCCCAAAGGAACCAAACATATTTCATAGGGATTCCATAATGTGTGAGCGATGCAGTATTTGGAACAAGAAACAAAAGAATATTCGAAAAAAACTTGGATATGGAAACGCTGTGTTGGAAAATAATACCTCCAAAGGACTAATTGTTTTATAACAGCGTTATTTTACTCAGTTTGTAAATAAAAACTCGATGGAATGAAAGGTGTTATCTGTCCAAAAATTTCAGAGAATTTCCTATATTTGTGAAAGTTAATCTGTCAAAAAAATCGCTATATTTGTTGCATTTGTAATTCACAAAAAAAAAACAATCAAATGCTTAACGGAATTTCCATTCGTTCACGGACGAATGAACTTGCTCTTAAAAACCCAAACAAATTCCATTATTCTGCATTTAAATAAAAAAATATGTTAATTACATGTTATATTTATCTTGGAAATTTGTTTTTACACAGTTCTTCAGTTCATCAAGCTTTACAGCTTTTATCGAATCTTCTACATCATCCGGCGGGGTTAATTATAAGAGTCGCCCGGGAGGAGACCATCTATCCGTTATCCGATTATTCTCCTAGTGAAAGAATTACTACTGTTACTGATTTACGGTGGTAGACTTATTATTTTTCGATTTTTTCAAAATGATTTTCACATGTCTTAATTGACTTCAAATATGGAAATTTTGAATTACAAGAAATTCGATATATTCATCACCTTTGATTAACCTTTTATTGCACAAAATTTTCATTTACCGTAGATCGTTTTCTTACGAACACTCGCTCTTGCTTGCTAATTACTTTTGAGTGCGAGCACCTAAATACCTACTGGGTAACAAAATATTTCAAATAAAATATTTCAAGTAACTAGTTTTCTCCATTTCTAAACGATTTACCATTAAGATATGCATTGAGGAACCGGTTGTTAATCAGTGGGGCTATGCAATCACTTTCGATTTTTCAGTCATTTATTATTTCATGAAGGTAAATCTTTGGAAAAATATAATACAAAATAAATTACAGAAGTTATAAAAACTGTAACTGAAAGTTTGGCCAACGGCTTTTTTCATAGTAAAATATTTAGAAAAATTTATTCAACAGGCTAGATTCCTGGTTACAAAATAAATAAAAAACAGATAAGCTCAACATTCAAATAAAAAATTAGACAACAACAAATTAAAATACAATAAAAAGTAAAAAATAGTTTAATAGGATTAATTAGTCCAGAAAAAATACTGACATTGCGTCTTAGTAAACGCAAATGATGAAGACAACTTCTTCAAAAAACATTCACTATTTAAGTCCTGCGCGGACCAAGTCGAGGAATATTAAGGATTGACTAACAGTCACTATAAGGACAATATGGTAGGTAATGCTTAAAAATAAAGCAGCACGTGAATCTTCGCTGGACAGATTCAACCGCATCAGAAAAATAAGAGAAACGAGGCCCCACACTACGGAGCAATACTTAAGGATAGAAAGAACAAGGGAAAGAAAAAGAGACACACTAGTGGGAATGTCAAAGGAATTTTGGCAACCAAACCAGCGACCAGGGAAACCGTTTAAGTGACGGTAAGAAGATGAATATCAAACTTCAGCAGATCAGCAAAGTTATCTACAACTGAAAGAGTGATGTCGCAAATAGTGTAAAGGTTTCAACGTAAAAGACACATTTGGATATATTCAAGGATAATTAATTTCAGTTACACCAAGAAACAAGACGGTTTAAGTTGTTTTGAAGAGCACGCTGATCAAAAGGAGCATTGAGAACATGAAAGATTTTCAAGTCATCAGTGGACATTAGACAAGCAATCAGTCTAGGGAGATTGTTGACAAAGATTAAATAGCAAAGATTCAACAATAGGTCCTTAAGGTACACCGAAGGAAAGAATATGGAACCACGGAGAGAGACATAGCTAATGCTAAAAAAAATACAAATGACGATATCCACGATATTAGGGGCTCATCTATGCCATAATGCTCTAATTTGCGTACAAGGGGCTCATGATTGACTGAATCAGAGGACTTGGAGAATTCAGTGTATATAAAGTCTATTTGATGGTGGCTATCTAAAGCAGAAGTTACATGGGAAAACTAAACTAAGTTAGTAGCAGTATTACGGTTTTTCACGAAAACGTGCTGTTGAATATCGTAAACCTAGCGAAGAGCGTCATAGACGTGATTTGAAATAAGACGCTCAAAATTTCTTGAAAAACATGGAAGGACTGAATTAGGAGGATAGTTAGTAACTAGGTTTTCATTACCAGACTTATGAATATGAAAAATGATTGACCATTTTCAAAAAGCTGGGAAAATGCCATTGCTCAGACTAATATTAAAAATGATGGACAGGGAAACACAAAGAGAAGTAGCAAATTTCTTTACGAAGAAGTTAGGAACTCCACCAGGGCCTACAGAAAATATGGAGTCAAGAGTTGATATAATAGATTGAAATTCTAGAGGATTGGTCATAAGTAAAAAGAGGCACGAGTGAAAATGAAACGAAGGAACTTAGTAGACAGAAGAAGTAGGATAAGAATATACAGAAAAAAACAAAGGCAGCAAATAGATTTCATATTTCTTGCGGAGTAGATGTGGACGAGTCCTTAAAAGAAAACGAATCAGGTATAGTGGAAGAAGATTTGAAACTATGTACATATCATCAGATTCTTTTAGTATGATTAGCGCAAACGGAGGATTTGATAAATGAAAAGTAGTTGCGCACTGTAATTTTAGTTTCTTTTTTGGCAGAAAAACGTATATGCGAAGCCTGAAGAGTGTGTGTTCTTTACTGAATATTCAGTTTCTGGTCGGTTTCGACTAGTGATTATAACAAGTTTATTTTATTTGGCAAGCCTAATATTTTTTTACTAAACAAATAACCACAGCTGAGTAACACATGTTTCACGCATTTCTTTTACAGGCGGTGACGATAAACGAGTCTTACTATGGCATCTAGAAAAGGCGCTCGCTGGCAAAGGAAGCCCTGTAGCCATGGAAAAACAACACCAAAGCAATATTTTTTGCCTCAGTTTCAATAACAACAACTCGAGAATATTCTCAGGAGGAAACGATGATATAGTCATAGTTCACGATGTAGCTACGTAAGTGAATGTTAAAATAAAAAAATAATTTAAACGAAAATAATACAAATTAATTTTTTTAATGAAAATGCAATAAATTCATTTTAGGGGATCTGTTTGTGATGTATTTTTACACGCCAAACCAATATATGGACTTTCCATCGATACTACAAATGACAATATTTTGGCCACAGCTGGCGAAGATGGTCATGTCTTACTGTTCGATCAGCGCAAAGGTGCAGTAGTTATGACTATTGGAAAATATCGTGGTCCATTTCATGCTGTACAATTTCATCCACAAGACGGTAATTACCTAGTCACAGCTAATTCAAAAACAGGTGCAGCATTTTGGGATATTAGAAAATCACAAACGTAAGTAAACTGCTTTTATGTTGCACAACTTTGAATCATTGCTTGAAATTTTTTTCAGTTCCCTTATACAATACGGCGGAGAAGAAAATCCTCAGAGTTGTATGAGTATTCGTTTCAATACGCATGGAAGCCAAGTTCTGGCACTGAGACGGCGACTACCGCCGATTTTGTATAATACATTCTCTCAGGATCCGGTTTGTCAATTTTATCATCCTGATTATTATAACTCATGTACAATGAAGAGTTGCTGCTTCGCAGGCGAAGAGGATGAGTTTGTGCTCTCTGGTTCGGACGACTTCAATCTTTACGTGTGGCGCGTTGGAGACGTCGATCGTAAGTTCATACTTTTGATATAATTTGTTCATGTAAAATCAATGAAACTATGTCTTTTCGTAGCGGAGATTACAAGTCAATGGATTGAACAGACACAAATGGTTCTCTACGGTCATCGATCCATAGTCAACCAAGTTCGATATAATCCGCAGAAGTGTTTGTTAGCATCTTCGGGAGTTGAGAAGATAGTAAAGGTAATTAAAATATAAAACGTTAATCTGCGAGATTAAAAACACGAACAACTTTCAGCTGTGGAGTCCTTTTGATCAAAAAGATTGGACTGGCAGTTTAATAGAGGAAGCTGCAGGCCCCGAAAACCCACGAGAAGTTTTCACGCATGAAGCTTATTATTCCCTCGTCAATATGAACTCGACTGATATGACACATGACTATAGCAATCAAAATACCCGCGAAGATCCACGTATGATGGCGTTCTTCGATTCGCTCATACAACAGGAAATAGAGAGCTGGAATTCTAATTCCTTAGACACAGATGAATGGAGCAACCGCACATCAGATAATAGTACTAGGCAAAGCTCGACTGAGAGTTCAGACGAAGTTAACTTTTTTATTGGCATGCGAAGTATTAATTCATCGATAAAAATCGGTTTGAAAATTTTAATATGGTATTATTTATCGTACAGATCGTCGTCGTGGAGTGATGGCTCCAGCAATCAAACCCCAACGAAACAAGTATGCAAACCGAATTGCATACCTGATAGCGACAAAACGAAACACACTGAAGCGTTTGGCATTGAAAGGAGCCTCACAATCCAATCGTCATCGCCAAAGTAATTTAAAACTGTCAAAGCGAAGAGGCCATTGTCAGCGTACTACCCCACGCACTACACGCAGTGGAGTATGTCTTAAAAGAGTTGGACGTTTTAATCTTCCCACCCGGCACAAATCTCAAAACAATGCTCAAACAACACAACTTCGGTGCTCGAGACGAAAATGTAACCGTAGTTGTCGTACGCTGGGTAATCAAACCTTTATTTTTTAGCACTGTCTTTTACAATATTGGTGTAGTTGCAGAAAATTTTGATAGCTCTTCGGATGATGATGACGACGCACCAGCAAATCGAGGTGATGATTTGACCGGAAACGCAAGCAGTAATGGAGCAGCATCATCGTCTTCTGGAATTGCTGTACCGAGTACTAGCACTGGTATAACATCGAACGCAAAAGGTTTAGTCAACAGAGTTAGCTCCAGATGGTGATCTCAATTGTTATTTTCTTTTTAGATATTATTTACTGTTTGAGACAGCAGCAGGTTGATTCGGATGACGATAACACACCTATTAATAGTGACAACGAGCCTGAGCGACCTAGTCTTCAGTCCCGCGATGGTCCGAAAATACCCATCAACGGCTTCCATAACAAACCTGCCATTATAGACACAAGAAACCGAACCGCAGAAACTGCAAATGGAAACCAGTCTTCTTCAGATCCAGATGAAGACCACCGCCAACCGAGTACATCAAATGTCCGTCGAAGACCTCATATTAATACCGTTGCCGAGTACGGTGCTTACTCGAGTCATTCAAACTCAAGACTGTCCAATAGCAGTTGCTTGGATCAGGATGATTCAAGTAGCGATGATAGCTCAGGTTGCTATCGTAAAAAACAAAAACTTGTTCCTAATACCAATAATAATAACGGCAACAATAGCAATGTCGCTGAATCGAGCAGTAGTCGCTCACAGGACAACCGAATTGAAAATGGAATGGGTTTAACGGAAGCCAAAACTCCGAATAGTTCTAATAATATTAAGGTAGGAAATAGTTTTAATTATACACCGGATAGTGGGATTAGTAGCAATACCGCTGGCTGCAGTTCGTCGGGAAGTGTTACGAGCCAAATCATTAACAACAACAATAACAACTACAGCAATCAAAATATAAACGCTAGCAACATTAATGGCAACAATAACAATTTACCTGCGAATAATGATAAATTCTCGCTGAAATTATTTCAGCAAAAAGTCGCTCGTGTCCGTCGGAATTATCGAAATAAATTCGCCGACGATTCAGATAGTGACTAAATACGCGTAGTGAGAAGAGAGAAGAGATTGAACGTTTATCCCGAAAATATATCATTTGATTTCTATTTATTCTCTATCTTATTCGCTTAAACTGTTTTACGGTATGTATATTATGTTACTCATTTCCGGCTTCTCTTTGTCCATTATCATTATAAAAACCGAACAAGAATGTAACAAAATAAATAAAAAATATATTGAGTCGATATTATTATTATTGCGGTTGTAATAGATCTGCCAGAACTCAAAGCACATATGCATAAAAATAGAAACAAATATCACTGCTAGAAGTGAATAACTTTATATACATTAAATTCGGAGAGCTTCGTACAGTTTCGATTTTCTTCACAAACCCTTGTATATTGGCTGCGATATCTTGTAAGTAAGATGCAATCTAAGTAGGATTGCTGATTTTTTTCTCGTTTCGGTTGGTTAGTTTGTTCATTAGAAACTTAGTAAGTATACAGTAATGTTATGAAAAGAAAAGGATTAATGCTGCGACAAGATCGAAAAATGCATACATACAAGTAATCAAAATTTCTAATGTTTTTACGTAGAATAATTACTGATTATAATTATTTTTCGAAATAAATGATGAACTATTTTCTACGAGTTTTACTGCTTTAGTTTTAAGATGATTTTTTTTTATTGTCAAGTAAGTTCTTTGTCTCCGTATTTGTTGATGGTGGAATGAATTCACTTCACTCCAACGTCTGGCTAGAGACATACGAAATATATAGACTTGCAAGAAATATTCCCTAGATTTCACGAACCAATTTCAGGAAGGAATCACGATTTCCCAAAAGTAGAAAATATATTTATTAACTCTTTTTTTCGCATTGTTAGGGACAACAAAATCGAAGTAAGCTGGAAATCAAAACAAAATGAAGTTTCGAAATTTGTAAAACCGCTTGGCTTGCAAAAAGTGTCAGAAATAGCGAATGCCCTGACAAGCTGCTAAAAGCTCGTTGTCGTATGCACTTTACTTTTTTTGGTCCAGTAAAAACTGTGGGGTTATCAAGAGCCTTGGCATTTCTGCTGTAGAGAACCCCAAAAGCGATGTTTGACGTCTCCCAATAGACCATGCTCGGCGTTTAAGTCCGAGAATAACAATAGGGGGCCTCTGCGAGGCTAGTCTTAACGTGGGAAAAAAAGCTTTACTAGCTTCAGATGATCAGGAGGCTTATAATGATTTAAATACCGATATAGGAATTAACACAATACCGTATAATGATTCGTTATTCGCACGAGACTCAGAATTAAGATTTACATTCCGAATAAATCGCTGGAACGATTGTGACGCATTGCATATTCCGAAAGTCATTCGAGTTAACTCAAATAGTCCAAAGGGTGTGCAGATGGCGTTGTTAGGAATATCGTTCGTCTCGACAGAAATTTGATGGTAGGCCGTAGTAAGGTCTATGGTTCTATTGAGTTAATTTGAGCATGAAACAATGAAAATTTGTCCAATTTTATAAATTTGAATCGTTATTTTGACAAATGATTCGGAATATCTGAAATCGGTTTAGCTCATTAGATTGAAGCTGTCAACAGTTTAAAAGGGGAATTAAATTTCGATTTCGAAGTAGTTCATAATACGAAATTCCGATCATTGGCGATTCGTAAAATTTTACTAATTCCGATATCGGAATTTAATATGCTTCAGGGGCTAGTCGGCGTGGTCTCAACACTATTGAAGGGCCTATGGTCAATGTGTGGTATGTTACCTTGTGTTTGCAGAGTTGAGAGAAACCTATATTGGATGTGTTGGCATTTTACTTATAGAGGGCTTGCGTACGTGGATCAATAAATCGCTCAATCAAAAAACTTAGTTTTGAAGCCGGAGCAATAAATCGCTGAATCAAAAAACTTAATTTTGAAAGAGCGTACGAAGCGTACTTGCCATTCGTAGAAAGAGAAGTGAAAGGATCCATCAAGATAGCATTTGCCAAGTCGACGAATAGCCTGTATTAGCACAGGAAATCAGCGCCTGACATGGGTCAGAAGACAGTAATGAAGTCCCACGAGAACTGACCAACAGATTAGACATGGGTAACGCAGCAAATTTTGAAGCGCTGATACACTGATACCGGCGTCAGCAGTGGTATCAGCGCACTGCGCTGATACCATTGCGCTATGATACCATGATCTTACATACGGCACTGGTAGCATTGCGCTAATACCATGACGCTATGATTCACTCAAAAAAACATGATTGAAAAAGCTTGTATGGAACGAGAGCAACCCACATTTGAACTTACTAATTTTCCGATATAAAATACCCTAAAATACCCAGGCTATAGTATGTACACATTCAGGTGTCTTTCCAAACATGCGTACGCGTAGGTATATTGCTTTGCATCAAACAGACTTGAGATACGTATACTCAACTCATATCTTTGCGCCGCGCCGTAGCATAGCGCCAAGCCAAATGGTGTTGGCATTGCAAAGCGGCAGCGCCAACACCATTGATACCGAAGTGCGTTACTGCGCTACTGATGCCGACAAGCGATACCAGCGCAGTGGTATCGTGGCTAATGCTTCCACGCAATTGCGCGGCGCAGCTTGTACCCATTCAGGTATCTTTCCAAACGTGCGTACGCCTGACTTTTTGATAAGTGTAAATTAGACAAGTATTAACATCATTGCTTTACTATACCATAAAGGTATTATTTAGTTGTAGTATTGAAGCATAATGAAATTCTATTGCTCAAACAAACTTGAGGTAAGTATTCTCAACTCATATCTTTGCGCCGCGCCGTAGCATAGCGCCAAGCCAAATGGTGTTGGCATTGCAAAGCGGCAGCGCCAACACCATTGATACCAAAGTGCGTTACTGAGCTACTAATACCGAAGTGCGTTACTGCGCTACTGATACCGACAATCGGTATCAGCGCAGTGGTATCATGGCTAGTGCTTCAACGCAATTGCGCGGCGCAGCGCTGCGTTACCCATGTCTACAACAGATCATCAAACTGGAACTGGAACCCCGGCGAGTTATTAATACAATGCAGTTTAATTAAAAAAATTAATGTTTTATTTTTTTCAGCTTACTTCGTAAAATTCCGATTTCGACACCATGTTTTTTGAGCTCCAGCTTACATAGATTCTGTTGTCTCCAAAGTACATCCCTCCAAGTGTCACCAGGACACTGACAACGTGAAGGTTGAGTTTTCTGGAAAGATGACCGCTGAGTTCGGATGACGATTGATGTATCAATGTCTCGAGGCTGCTGTCCAAGTGGACCGAATTCTACAGTGGGTTGCGACGTTATAGCAGCTGCTGTGGCGTAGCGCCCGGAACTTAATTTGGGGTTTAATAAATTGCGATGGTTTCAATTCTCCGAGACCAGGTGAATGTCCGATGAGGCTGTCTAATTAGAGCGTCTTGACAGGTATTGGCTGCAACATTCGTATGTCGGGGTCACCAATTTTAATTATAAAAGCTAACTTTATATTTTTTTGACTAACTCCTAAAAATCTATACCGAAGATAAATATATTATTTTTTTTTTACAAATTTTGATACTTCATTTTTTTATTTACAGCCTACTTCGATTTTTTAACCGATTTTATGTCTGCGTTTGTATATCTGGAACATTTTTCGACGTTCAAATTTTCGGTGAAGAGCTCCCAAATTTGAAACCGCGCCCGGAAAAGCATCCCTAAAGATTCAACTTCACTGGATGCTTGATAGTGTACTTGGTAACATTTGTACTGCGGGTTGACCAAGCTCGCTTCACCCGAACTCAGGCCCGAAAAAGATGCTTCGTCGAAAAAAAAACAACCTTGGTCCAATCGCACACGACGTAGGACGGTAAGATACGTTTGGCTCCTTCAGACGCCATTCATTGATCTTGATACTGACAGAGAAGTGTCCCAATCAAGCAGCTGCTTATCCTGCTTGCTCGTAGTCGCTCGCTCCAAGTCCCGTTGGGAAAAGTCATCAGCATATTTTGCACACTTTATCCCACTGGTTTCACTTCACAATAAACTTTTTTAATTTGTCAATTACTTTTGCATCCGCGGAGTACGATAATTTTGGCCCTTACAAGTGCGACCATAAAAATACCGCTTCGTAACGCTTTGTATACTCTTCACTCATATACAGTGGACCGAAGCTGTAATATATACAGTAAATCGGGAGCTGTGAGGAGGCCCAAAAGTCTTTTCAGATATTAAGAAACTCGCATAAAGGGAACTCAGATCAACTATCTTCAGCAAGGATGAGTTCATATTTAAATACAATAACCTAACGAGACTTGACAAAAAGCTCGGCTTTGTTCGAGGAAAATAATTTCGCACCGGTACATTTCACCGCATTTCAAAATTACAAGTTTGCTTACTAATGAATAAAGAATCTGAAGGACCTCCAACTAAAAAATCTTAGACCTTCGTTTTTATTCATTTTGAAATCTAGTGCTATAGCCCTTTTTCGAGATTATACAAGTGCCTGCTGGGCAACGATTTCCTACGAATAATTTGGCTATCTTCAAATGCACATTGAAACAACTTTTCCACGGAATTCTATGCAGGATTAAATTATAAGATGATTGTTGAATTTGTTGTCAATTTAACCTTTTTTTATTTACTAAACGAAAATCGACACACTCCAAAATACCTTGGCCTTCGCATGTATCTAACATGAGAATCCAGCGAATCCGAGATATTACTACTCTAGCAATGAACAAATGCATTTGGAAATTAAATTGTGCATGCATAATACAATTTTATATTAATACTGAAGTATTGAACCTCAGTAACATATATTGGATTTCATTTTTAGCGTCGTATCAATCCAATATTTTGGTAGTTTCTAAATATTTTTTCAACATGACAAACTCATTGAAAAACGAGCTATTTTCGTTTTTTTTGTTGCATATAAGCAATCGCATAAAAAATTACTTGAGATGGGTCACCGACTTAATGAGCTCACGAAAAATTATCATCACTACTGTAACTTGTTTGATTCTGTCAAGTAATCGCTTGTCCATGACTTAGTTCATTTGAATTTTAAATATTGTACTATTAAACTTCAAAAAATGAACCACTCACCAACACGTTGTTAATTTTCGCTGCTTCCGACAAGAATAACTTGCACTTGTATTCGAATAAATATTTTTTTTTAAACTCTTCACTTCTATGTATCTTTGTATTCCATAAAAACTTATATAAAAAGCCACAAATATGCAACGTTTAAGATTAGACATCGAATAATTTTCAATTTGGAGTCCATCCAAAGATGCCAATCATTTACGTGCTCAGGAAATGCTCCGAATCGACTGATGTATAAATAATACCTTCATTAACCATGTACTCAAGGATGCTTCTGTAAATGATTTTGTTTTCATATTACAAATCTTTATCAGTTATGTTTTTCAAATTACTGTAATTCAGTGAATGGTATATAACTCATGCTCCTGTTTAGCTCCTTCAAACTTATACCAGCCTCATTGTCCATATAATTTCTGATGGACTGTAGAACGGCGGCTTGATTTTTCGAAAGTCCAGCATTGTGGCTGCTATCTGCCATTTCCTGATTAGATGGCACAAAATCTGTCGTTTTCTTCTATTATAAAAAATTTGTTTTATATAAATTCTTTTATATTAATTTGTGTTAATAGGTTTTTGCTTTAACATGATCTAAATTCACTTACCTGCGAATAACTTTCAGCTTTATATCTGGCTGTATAGACCTCAAGCATATGAGTAGTTAGCTCGTTAGCACCAGGCAACAATTGCATTTTGAAAATCATTATCGTTTTCTTGCCACCATGTTGTCGAACCGAACCGTACACACGTGCATATGAATTGATCATAACTTCTGGTGTTTTCGACTGACTATCCTCTTCTAGCCAGTAGTGGGCTTCTATCTGACCAGTATGATCTTCAAGTGTGTACGTTATCTTTGTTGAAGACGTTTCCATGTTTCTAACAATTCCTACAAGCGTAACCATATTAAAGGTCATTCCCCACATTTGGAAATAACCTTCTGGTGCCTGGAGAATTTGCTGGATGAACAGAGGGACAATACCCTGAAACAAATGTGAGGGAGGTTTCTTCGTTATTACTAGTAAAAATGAACACATTTATATGCACAATTGCTTTATAAATTAATATATGATTGTGTAGCGAATAGAAGCCGTGGGTTCGAGGCAGCCGGAACTACGGACTCAGTTCAACAAAAAGGGATAAAGCTCTTTTATGATAAAAGATCAACAAGTTAGAGGACTTGTGTTATGGTTTACAATTTGCTTGATGCAGACTCAGATAGTTTTCAATCCGAGACCTGACAGCGGCCGTCGTGCAGTGCTGGGAAAATCACACCCTGAAACGCACGATTGTTGGATCAGCTTACTTTTCTTTTGACTCCTTACTCCCGCTGTCAACACAGGAGCTGAAGGACCTGGTCCAGGAAGCTGAATCGGATATACTTGAGCTTCTGTTGAGCCGCGATGCTAACTTCCAACACACCGGTTGGGGCAGTAGCAAATGTAAGGTATCTATAGAATCTTCGATATTATAGCTTCTGATGGGCTAATGACTTTAAATATTGGGGTTTCTAATACCTTTGTCATTGCTAACAGAAGGGCAGTTATTGATGTATCACTGTGTTCACTTGAAATAGTTACATCAATAACTGGATGGCACGTATCAGATGAAAGCTCACTCTCCGATAACCGGTACTTGATGTTCTCCTCAGCTTCGGATTCAACGCCCGCGATGGAGAGACTAAATCCAAGAAAAACTGATTGGGCTAAACTCAATCAACTTCTTGCAGACAGAGCGTGTCCTAGTGGTAGGATAAAGTAGCCAAAGTCATTAGAATCATGTTTGAGCACTCTAAATAGACACATAATAGGTAGCTACGACAAAAGCCTGCCCGATAAGTAAGACTAGATCCAGCAAGACGGTTTCCTTGTGCAAACGAGAAAACTCCTCAATTGAGCTTGGAAGAGTAGCATTGAGGATGACTGAATTGTCAGGATTTTCAAATCTGTTTTTAATTTATTCGCCTGGAAATCATTCCAATTCCATTTAGAGATGGTTCATTTTTTCCAGAATGTAAAAGAAATGTCCTGAATAGGACAAACTTATCAGAAATCCGTACATACTGAGTGCTGTTTGCATACAACAACAATACCACTGACAAAAGAAGTGATTCTGACGGGATTTCTATTATGACCAAACGCTCTTAATTGATAAACTATGATTGTTTTATCATAATCAACCTTATCCAAGAAATACTTTTTTTACTATAGATTTAAACTCGCTAGAAATGCTATACTTTTCCAGATGTTGAAGCAAAATCACGTGACCAATAGTTTTGAAAGCCTTTTTGTGAAATAATATATACTCTTGTCACCTAGGGCACTTTTGATCCCGGATTAAATATGAGAATGGAATCAATATATCGAAAGTTAATCATGCATAGATTGAAATAATTTGCAAAACTCATAGGTTTAACATTAAAAAAACGTAACTGGCTCGCTCCCAAAATAGAAACCAAACAGGACGATGTAATTTGTGTTACTCTTCGAAACCTATAGTCAAAGGAAGAGTTGCCTTTAATTACAAGCTTCAATGCATTGGCTACATAGGCAAGAAGTCGATGCATACACATGCCGGTCGCTTTCCAATTGGAATATATTGTACATTGCGAAAATATTTCACGGTTAACAAGATTTGACTGCAGTGCTAGTGAGAAAAATTAATTTATTCTATAGTCTACACAGTTCAAAGCCTAATTCACCAGAATGGTCTTCTCTGCGAATGTGCTGTCCTGCCAAAAATATGCATATAGGAGCATGTTATACCACAAGCTACGAAATGAGTTTCTAACCACAAGTAAATTATCAGAGTCATTCAATCGAAAAACTGCATCATATTATTAAGTTACACGCGAATTACAATAAAAACTTACCTCCGACTTCTGTTCTGATTGACCAGCACTGGCATTTGTTGTAGTGTTGAATTGGTCACCATCTGAAAACAACATGATTGTGATTATTTTCGGACATTTCAAGTTGATAATATTCATTAAATCTTACTAGTATCGTCCATTTTGTTATTGTGAACTAATCTAAGGGTCTTTCTTTTCCTCCAATTAAATAACTTGAATTACAACAAACTTTTTAATCAGAGCTCCGTAGTGCTGTCGATAATTTACCGCCAAAATGCGACTTATGTCATTACAGGCAAGTGAGTACGTTCAATGTTGTTTCCACATTCCATCTCTTTGAATAGGCGGTGAAATAGTTAGAAAATAGCTGGCTGTTATTTCAATATCAGCGATTATTATGTTTTTCTTTTCATACTATACTTTGAGCTCCGAATATTTGCAGCAAAGTTAAAATGTGCTGTTCACTAGTCCCCAATACCCCATTTCAGCTCCTTCAGCACATACTGAATTTTTCGAAAAATTTAATGCACTTGATTTTGACATTTTGCATTGAATGTAACCAACTAGTAGTAGATTTGCAAAGCTATGTTTGGTTATATTTGCATATGATAAAAAATTTTAAAAAATTAAATCGCAGCTGATTTCTTAAATTCTCAAAAATCAAAATCTCTAAAATCCAATTTTCTCTTCATCAGCCATTAGATTCCACAGAGTCCACATTCGGCTGAGTTCGATTGTATTCGTGCTGTGGTCTGGTCAGCAAAGCCAGTTGTTCGTTCGTCTTCACAATCTACAATTCTCTGAGACAAGTTGAAGTTGGCGCGTGTGCCAGGCTCGTACGGTAGCAGAAAAATTCCTCGAAAGCTAACAAGCATACACCGCAAAAGCGGAAAATTATGTTAAGGATTCGTATTTTTGATTCCGGGTCCTGTGAAAGTGATCGGGAAATATAAATGTGCGTAAGTGCGCAATCGGTAGTTTCGAAGTGGCAATACAGTGGAGCACGATTGACTTGAGTGCTTGGCGTAGTACGAAACGAAGTTGTCGGAGGAACCGACAAGAAGAGCGAGAAAAACTAAGATCGTTGCCGAAAGGAACGCGTTTCCCTCCAAAAAGTCGGTTGAATAGACGCACACGACGCGTATCGAGGCTGTTGCGTTTGATCCTGTGTTTGTGTAGAGTGCGGAAAGGATTTCGCGAATTATAATTCATTCCTATCAACTACGGAGAGGTGCTAGAAAAGGCGCTGTACTTGTAGCGTCCGCGCGTATAAAATTTTCGGGAACGTGAAGAGGCGGCCGAGGTGGTGCACCTTATTAGCTTGTTAGGTAGCCACGGAAAAAGTTGAGGGCTCGCATTGGAAGTAGCAGCCGGTCGTTGTGAGATTCCTATTCAAACGTGGAGACGTCATAGCTGAAGAATATCAACAAGATGCCGATTTGTACTCGTGTGGGGTTAGATAAAAAAGCGGAACCTGTGGAAAGCTTTCAGGACGACGAGAAAGTGTTCTTCTGTGAATTGACTAAAGAGATATTTCGGGATTATGAGTAAGTGAAGTGATAGATTCTAGAGTGATTCTTCATAAAGGCATCGAAGTTTGATTCAATTTACTGTTTAGTGCAGGGATACCCATCGAATGGGCACTGATTTTTTCATTATAGTTTGACATTGCTTCGCACTCAGCAAACCCGAAGAGCAACCACAGTTCTTTGCCCCAGCATCGGAAGACTCTCGTGTTCGTCTCGAATGTCAATGATGTGCTAGTGGGCTGTGTCAGTCATGTTAGTACAACGTGTTTGGCGCTTAATTCGAATCCGGTTGTTGGGGTGCTTCAGGAATATTGCATTCAGATGTTGAATGTGGATTTAAAGCTGATGGATGTATTTAATATATGTCTCGCTGTCATAATCGATGTGTTCTAAAGTTCAATTGTGTTCTATTTCTATATAAGCATGTTAAGCAAAAAATGAATGCTATTTCCTATCGGTTATTCTTCTTACTTTTTCTCACTTTCAACTTCATTCGAAAATCTAATTCAAGTAGCTGTGATAAAATGTTTTAAATAAATGTCCATATCATGCAAAATTCTTTTTGATTGTTATGTGGAGTTTTCCTGCTAGATCCAAAACAACGCACGATACTTCCACTACAGGATCCAGAACTCGCCATATCTGGGCTAGCCAGTCACACGAAGACCTTCCTTTCATAGCTTAAGGTTATTCCTGTAACAATTGTCAAATATGTAGATCCAATATCAGCATCCTAACTGGGCACATTCACGTAGGAGAAAAACCCACTCTAACTCACTTATTCCTATTGACAGACAGTGACAGTCCAATAATACAGGGAATCAAGTAGCGAGTTTCCTCGAATTATATGAGCTATGCTTTTTTTTCGAAGATACCCTCTATTATTTATTTATGTATCGAACTACACTACTACTTCTCAAAGCTAGTTATAATGGAGACTTTAGCAATCAAATTTCAAACTCTTATTCAAATTCACATGTATAGCAAAATATGTATCATTGGTGTTCGGAGCAACTTTTGGGCATGCTGTATGCGCACCTAAAGTGCATGAGCAGATTTAACGCAAATTAATCAAACTGTCGATTTTTTACACACCACAATTACGTCAGACAAAAGCTGGTCTCAAGAAGGTATCTTAAAATCAAGACCAATGAATGCGATGTATTGATGCGATCAACGACTCCTTCTAAATCGAAGGAAAGTAGCAGGTTGAGATCGCAATTGAATATAAAGCATAGAAAAATGATTAATTTGTTCGAAAGGTGGTTCAATATAATGCTGGGAATATTTCGTGAGTTGTCAATATGTTTTTAAGCCCTTTAAAATCGATTGCTTAAGCTATGAAAGGAAAGTCTTCGTGTGACTGGCTAGCCCAGCTATGGCGAGTTCTGGATCCTATAGTGGAAGTATCGTGCGTTGTTTTGCATTAGCATGACTTTGTAGTAGCATCAGCAATTTCGCTTGCAGGTTAAATCTAGCAGGAAATCAAATGGTAGCAATTCTAAATTGTCCCTGCATAGTTTCGTGGGTGTTCATAAGTATGATGAGCTGATTCAAAAATGCTTCTTGTGATGAAATGATTCTTTATGATCATTTATTGCCCTCATTCGATGTTATGAGAGGTGGAAAGGTATTATTTTTGTTCAACTTCCAATTTTTTAAAGTTATATTTCTAATACTCTGGCTGTTCCAAAGAAAGGTTTTGAGGCCTGGATGATTCGGTGTATAGTAATGGTATACTATTTGCCTTAATTTACAGAATTTCTTAGTATCATCCAAATAAAAATCTGGTTACAACGCTGAGAATAAATTGTTGCTACTTTTTGACACTATTAGCAAGTTTTTCAATTATTTCAGTGTATATTTGGGTTATTTGATCAGTTATAAAGATACTAATACTTCACTTTATGAGATGCGTGTACACTTTTATAGTTTATTTGTCCTGATATGATGATAGATTCTATCTAAGAAACGCCAGGTCAAATTGGAATCGATCTGGCAGCAAGTAGAACTCATTTGTAGAATTTTTCTCCCGTTGATTTTCTTCCAATTATTTATAATTAATTAATTTGTTTGAAAAAGTTCTTCTAATACAGACTAGAGAGACCTATGTTAAAAAAATGGAAACATATAAACAAAGCCATCAAAATTGTTTTTTTTTTTTGCTAAACCTTTTTTAACAGATGAGAAAGATATATTTAGATAAGAATTGACAGATAAAATCTGTGACACTTAGTATTGCAATTAAAAGGTATTCGGAGGAAATACTTTTGAGAGGAGTACGAAAGTTTTTGAAATTTGCAAGTGGAGATGGCTCATTCAAATGGTCACAGATAAAAAAAAATTGTTTCAATTTTCCTCTTCTAAGTCGAGGATCAAACCCTCTCATTCTAAGAAGTACATCAACATTAAATTGACTTCACATCTATGAATATGTATATTATGACTATAATAAAAAAAACAAATAATTCTATAAAATCCATGGTACGCTATCATAATCCTTTTAATGAACTGGCTGCCATTCGAAGAAAGTTAGTCCTCGGTTGAATTGTCATTGCATCAAATGCCTTATCCGGCTAGAGATATTAAAGCCAGATAAAGATTTGCGTTACTTAATTCTAAATCAAATAAGCTACCCATATTTGGATGCCTTTTATGCAACAGTTTTATGAATAAAAAAAACATTGTTTTATTTCAGGGCTTACTTTCAACGTGTTATGCTCTTAAACTCCACGATTTGGTCATGTTCAGCAACCGGAAAACAAAATCTCACATATGCCGAAGCCTTGCAAAGTGAACGAAGGGCACGTAAAACTGGCGAAAATTTAGGAGAATGGTTCAAGGCTCCGGTACTAATGCTTGTCGATGAACAAAAACAAACATCATTCCGGGTACTTTTAGCGAAAGTGTTCACATTTCTCAAAAGTCGTCTATTCTTAGGCGAAGAGGTGTATATATCGAAAAAGAAATGGGACTTTGTGCCGTGTAAAGTAATCGAAATCGTTACGCCAAAAGAACCGCCGGCTGATGGTGTATATGATCCGCAAACGGTAAAATACAAAGTACAAAAGATACAAAACCCAGCAGAAACGTGGGTAACAACGGTGTCGCAGGCTCGGCGTAAGCGAAACCAACTGACTGCAGAAACAGTAAAAATATTCCTGAAAGAACACATACTTATAGGAGAAAATTGGATTCGCGTCAAACCCGAATCCTATGAGAAATATGTAGCGAGTAAGGATATCACATTTGAATCAATCTATGTTGGCAAAATGCCTAAATGGGAACCCGGAAAGAAATTCGGAAAAGGGCTAGTGCAGGCATCGATGGGAAATTATGTAGTGCACGATGCTGAGAACTCGCAGAAGGAGCTGGAGAACTTGAAAGAGGCGATGGAACGAATGCGGCGCGAGAAGGAAGAAAGACAGGCGGAAATGGAGCGTAAACGCGCAGAGACGATGGCGAAAATTGACGAGGAGGCGGCTACAATATTGAGAAAGTGTGAAGACTTGGAAAGACCAGATCAAAGGCTACTACCCCTGTACAGGCCCGTTAAGACAATTGTAGCTTCGAAGTATTTCAGCGAGTTTCTTATGATTCGTGAATTTCTGCACTCGTTTGCTCCGATTCTATCCGCATCTGATGTTTTCCGAACGAATATCACATTTCAACAAATGTGTCGTGCATTTTTGATACGAGAGGTGGCTGGACCACTCAGTGACATTCTCCAAGTTCTCCTCAGCTCGATATTCGCCCTGCAGATCGAAGAAAATAACGATTGTCCGATAAAGTATGCAAAGGCAAAAAAAGAAGGTCTTCTATGGACAACAGCCAACCGTGCCGTAGATTGCCATTCCTACGTGAGGAACTGTTTGTCGTTTCACATGTTCGAGCTGCCTATCGACGCGCAGACTCTAACCGAAATACTTAGACTGCATTTGCTGTCATCCGGTGCGCCAAACGAAGAGAAATCCGAGGCGTATCGATACCAGTATCGCAATGGCTACTCAGTAACAGAAGATCCGGGACTGTTACTCCGCATCCAATACCCACACATCCTTCGCGCTTTAAAGATGTACACAATATACCAACTACCTTTCAAAGACATTCTGAAAGTGTTGAATTGCTTGATGGAGCAAATTCTCACTTACAACACTTCTATTGCGTCAATTGAAGAGCGCAGCGATAATCTGGCCAAGACCCGACATAACATTCGCATGTTGGTTGCCCGGGAAAACAAACGATCTCAACACATTCTAAATACAAAGAAGACAATGCTTCAAGAGCATCAGACGCTAATGATTGAGAACAAGGACAATGCCGAAAAACGGGCCGAGCTAGAACGTGCGCTGGCAAGGAGGATGAAAGACCTGGACGAACTGGATGGACGAGAACGGGGAAATTTCGAATACGAGCTGAGTAATATGAACACAGAAATGTTCAGTTACCTGACGTTGTTAGGTAGTGACCGAGCCTATCGCAATTACTACGTGTTCGAATCGTTGCCTGGACTTTTTATCGAACATGCGACAGAAGATGTTATGTCGTGTCTCGAACAACCACCAAAGAATGACCCAGAGCTCGTACAGCTGCCTAAAGAAAGGCATAAAGTCAAGGCATTCTTCTTAAACCGTTACAAGCAAAGCGATAAAGAAAACGTGAAGAAGATTAACGATGCAGCCGGTGCTACGTCGATGCCTGCAGTAAATGGTGAAGTAGTTAAATTAAACGGCTCATTGAACCCGGTAGAAATAACTGAGAAAGCGCCGCCGACACCAACAGAACTATACATGTGCTCTGGCAATCCCAGCAATTGTATCGTGCATGATCCAAAACATCAGGATAGGACTAGATGGTCATTTATAAATTCAAAAGAAGAACTAGATGCTCTAATCGAAGCCCTCAATCCGTGTGGCTATCGGGAAAGCAGTCTCAAGGAAACATTGATAAAAATGAAAAAGCTCATCGTTCCACATATGGAAAAGTGTCCAGTTCAAATCCTGACTGTCGATATAGCTGAACGGGAATCAAGCATAGCACAAATGTTGAGCGAAACGCAGAAAAAATATGCAAACTCGAATTTCGGATTTATGGAAAACGCTGATATTAATGAAGTTATGCATGTCACACTTACACGACAAATCCTCGAATTCGAAGGTGAAATTTCCGATGGTAATTTGGGTAAAATGAAGATATCGGATTTAGAAAAGTGGCGAGAGGATCTGTCGCAAGGCAACTACAATAGTCAGTGTAAAAAAATGAAATACGGTCCGGAAGCAGTGAACGGTAGCGATGCACCGGTATTCGAGGATCCTGGTAATGACTTAGGCGACACTCTGGATGTAGAGTCGGAGGATAGTGCCGACGAGGCAATTTCTACCCACGATTCACCTACTATCCGAAAAAAGGTGTCAGATCTGGCGTCGGCGCTGTTGCAAATCGAACAAAGTATTGAAAAACGTTTCCTGAAAGAACCGTTCGGCGTGAAGGTTGAGGTGAAGGATCGAAATGAAATGGACGCCAAAATGGCCGCTGGTAAAGTCAAATTGCAACAATGGGAAGTTTCGTTGATGAACGCGACTAGTTATTCACAGGTAAGAAATTGATTTCTGAAGGTCAAGTTGGAGCGACGAGAGCGTTGGGCAACGAATTCGCTTTGAATCGATTTACTTTACTGCTATGGTTTTAGATCTAGTAGCAGTTTCACATTGTCGTTTGTTTGATCTGTGGCAGTGCTTCCGTAGGTAATGGTTAGTCCGATGATCTGCCTATAGATAAGGGCTATGTTCATAATATTTATCTTTTTTGCTGCAAGTAGTGGGTACAGCTGTTTGAGTATTCCGTTGGCAGTTATTCAATTGCTTTGTATGTGTGTATTCGACGAGAGTCTTGTATCATCTATCAGATCGTCTCGTCACAAAAATTCCTTGCTTTTTTCCGCGTTGACGCGTATCTTCCACTTATGAAACTTTTTCATCGGAGTGTCTATGTATTGTAGAAGTTTGTTGGTTATGAATTCTGCATGTCGTGATGTTGTGATATGGTAACCATCGGGGTGTCTGCAGTATACAGTGAGAGAGTGAAAAACCTTGCGGGAATTTGGTTTCTATTGGTCTTGTAATGGAGAGGTGGTCGTTTATTCGGACGAAAGATATTTTGCCCTTAAGAAATGATCCAATCCGCTGTATTAAGGGATTTGGAACATAAAAATCATTCATGCCAAACTTTGTCGAATGTCTTGGCAATGTCAAACATCACAAGGCCCGTTGACTTTTTTGATCGAATCCGGTTATGATGCGTTGAGCCACCCTATTAAGCTGCAGCTCGGTGGAATGGTTGAATTTGGAGCCTTATTGTCCTTGTGGGATTATGGATTTAAACGTGAGACCCTTTTGTGGTTTTAATGGCTCATGGCTCTGAGATTTTTTTTTGTTCGCAAGATCGTATTGGTTGAAGATAGCAGTGTTTAATGACCTCGAAAAAGAGTAGAGCATCTCAAAACGCATAGTAGAGTAGCTGTACAAAAAGTAGAGCAATTGAGAGTGGATCACATCGAAAACTTTTCAGGCAAAAATCCTCAAAGTTGATAGCTTGTCAGAAGTTCAACCTACCAAAAAAATCTACTTAAATTTTTTTGTTTCAGCGACAATTGACAAACAGCTTGTTGCTTGCCCGAACTTGCTCTGCCCAAATAGGTAGAGCAGAAGTAGTTTAATTTAGAGCAGGCCCATTAAACACAAATCAGATCAACTTCGGGCAAGTTAGAGCAACGGAATTGCTTATGAAACATATTTTGTTGAGATATCTTAAGCTAGTTCAACTTATGTCTGTTATTGCTTTGATTTTATTGACTGGTAAGTGTCTGAGGCAGTCATTCGTTGCCGTGCCAAGTCCTGGTGGTTTACGTTTCAAGCGTGCCAATTATATGCCCTAGTAATATGCGGGCTAACCTATTTATCCATGACAAACTTTCACAGAATGATCCCTGGTCGGTTAGTAATCCTAACACCCCCATTGTCGATGGTAGGCATTAAAATCTCCTGTTAAGAAAACTGGTCCTTCGTGATCCAAAAGTTTAGATTGATCTTGGCTTTATTCAAGTGAGTCTGGGGCTTTGTACACCGAGATCACCACCAACTCAAAAAACTGAGAGTGTAGGCTAGGAATGGAAATATGATGATAATTTCTCACAAGAGTAGTGGCACCACTTGCTATTTCCAGACAATCTGTCATTTCTATGCAGGGTATCATTGGGAAAAAGAAGATGGGTTCCAGATTTCATGAATGTTTCCTGAATGAGAACTTTATCGATCTTAAAGAGGAATCAAATCGCAGAAGAATCAAAAGAGTAATTGCATCAGTTCTCCCGTCTTGCTGCGTATGAAATTCACCTTCCACATGATTATAGAAACATAGAATTTTGGTATATGAGAATGCAGATAATTTTCTTTGCAAGATTTTCGCCATCATATTTTTCGTCGTAAATTCAAATTACTCGTGCAAGTTGATGAAAATATGGTTTAAGTATTCTGAATTCGGAGCCTGATTAGAATGTTGTAATGGCGGGGATGGTTTTTCGATACTAGAAGCTTTTGTTGGCTTAGCTCCAGGGGTAGTCTTATATTCTTTCTCTCTTCACTATCCTTTCTCCCTTAACTATCCTTTCTCTCTTCACTATCCTTTCTCCCTTCACTATCCTCTCTCTTCACTATCCATCCTTCTCCCTCTTCACTATCCATCCTTCTCCCTCTTCACTATCCATCCTTCTCCCTCTTCACTATCCATCCTTCTCCCTCTTCACTATCCATCCTTCTCCTTCTTCACTATATTTCTCTCTCTTCATTATCCTTCTCTCTCTTCACTATCCTTTTTTTCTTTTCAGTATCTTTTTCTCTCTTCATTATCATTTTCTCTCTTCATTATCACTTTCTTTCTTCACTATCCCTTTCGTTGCTCATCATCTCTTTCTTTACTATCCTTCTATCTCTCGGCACTCGTGTTTCCGTCGCCAACTTGTCGCTACTTCGACATTGGACAATGATATCGGCGCGTTACTTGACTCCATGCTTCGACTTGACCGTACCCTTAAATGTTATTTTGGACAGGTTCTAATAGTTTTTTTGCAGGTGTTCCTCCATTTGAATATTTTATCAGATGCAGTTAAATGGTTTAGATCCAGTATGAAGTCGAGCTGTCTGATTTGTCGAAGGAAGGGTGATGCCGATAAACTGTTGCTCTGTGACGAATGCAATGCTGGCACTCACATGTTCTGTATGAAGCCCAAAATGAAGGTAAGATCAATTCAGCATTATTAACAACAATAGTGCGCAGAGTATTCTAAATCGAAGTGTTTTCTTTTGTAGAAAATCCCAGAAGGTAACTGGTATTGTTTCCGCTGTGAATTAAAACTCGGCTTGAACAAACCGGGCGACAAACAGAAAAAGAAGGTCAAAAAAGTATTTTCGATGGATGACGATGAAGATGCAGAGCAAGCCAAAGAATCTGATGATGACGATGTACCGCTCAACAAAGTGCATGCGAAGAATGATAGCAGATCGAAGAAGGGATCGACTGTCAATGGTAAGAAGAAAACGAAGAAAATCGAAAGTGAGAGTGAAGAGGATGAAGAAATTGAAGAGGCTGATGAGGAAGTAGAAGATGAAGCAGAAAATAGTGATGATGAGACTTCAGAAAGCAGTGACGATGAGGCGATAGTTAAGTTAGTTGAAAAAAAGAAAGCTGTGCAGACAAACGGGAAGAAGAGAGCGAAGAAAGTTGAAAGTGAAAGTGAGGCCGAAGAAGAAGAGGTAAACGGAGATGTGAAGGAAGAAGACGCCACCGAGACGAGCGACGAAGAAGATAACTTACCATTAATATCAAATGGTCATTTGAAGAAGAATGAAAAGAAGAGGCTGGATAGAAAAGTGGTGGACGAGAGCGCTGAGGACGCTACTCTAGACGAAACAGAAATGTCGAGTTCTGATGAGTAATTACACAGGTTAGATATTTAATAAACATTTGATAAATTTCTATTGTTGAGCAGGGATTATTGCAAACATTGTAAATCGAGCGGCACTGACTTATCTTGTAATGCATGCAAAGATTGCTACCACCTAGAATGTACAGGTTTAAGGCGAATGCCGCGCGGGAACTGGCTCTGCTCACCATGCAAATCTCAAGAAGAAAAAAAACGCAAGCTTATTGATTCAGGTTCGTGCGAGCAAATGTTCTGAAAGTGACATTTTCGATATTATTTCAAAATTATTTGTTTTAGATTCAGAATCAAGTAACGATGAGACATCGGATAGCTATCAAGCCCCTCCATCGAAACGACATCGTCGCAGCAATCATGATGACGCCAAAAAACATAATAATAACTCGCGACGATCGCGACGATCTGGTGAGTCACTCAAACTGGACACGATCGCTTTGTATGATCTACTCGATCGGATAATGAAGCATGAAGATGCCTGGCCGTTCTTACGTCCAGTGATGCAAGGCGAAGTACCTGACTATCATAAGATAATCAAAAACCCAATGGATTTTGCACGCATCAAATCCAATTTAAACATGTGTCGATATACGACAAACGAGGAAGTTATCCGCGACATACAACTAGTATTCATGAATTGTGATACATATAATCCGCCAGGCAATGAAATATATAAGTAAGTTATTGATTTTAATTCGTCTTGGGGTATACGCATAAATTTACATTGTTTGCTCTTCTGCATAGGTCGGGGGCATCACTGGAGCGTTTTGTTGCAGAGAAATGTAAAGAGATCAATCTGAAATACACACCAAGCGATATGGTCATCGATAAAGCATAATGTGAAAATATTATTGAAATTTCATATTATTGTAGAACTTTTCTTTTTGAATATGGATATTATTTTTTAAGTCTCACGACATATTTTCTAAGTTCCGATGAAGCACTCTAGATTGTTAGATAGAATCAAGTAACTTATTCACTTCTATTTGATTATTTCCTTTGGAGGTGCGATGGGGATACGTGAGCTTTGATCAAATATAATTTTTTTTACTTAGGCTGTATATGTATATTGTATAACTCTGAGTGGCTTTCCACAAGTATTTGTTTTTCGTTTCATTGATGATTACGAAACTCTTCAATATATCGAAATATGATGTTTAGGAACTTAATATTGTTTATTATGCTGAAACCGAGTGGGAAAAATCATCTAAGAGCAAAGACAAAATCTTTTGAAAATACAAATAAAAAAAGGTTTAAATGAATCATGTTTAAGTTATTTCCTGTAATGTGTACCAATATGCTGTAGTATGTTATCGTTAGACTTTGTTTAGAATGCAAGCCAAGATTATATTTGTAAGGTATAAATATCAATTATGATAGCAAAAAATAAAAACTAAAAAAACATCCATTCAATTGGCGAAATCCATAATGATAAGTTCCAATTTTGATTTATTTATATGCACAAGAAGTAACTAGTAATAAATTTATTTTTATATAAAACTACTAAAAATGATTGTTTCGAATTCTTTCAGAGCAATAGAAGCTTGACTTCCATATACATCATAGAAGATATTTTAATGTTGAAAAAAATTCATTTGTGAAATTGTTTAACAAAAAACAACGGAAGTTTGTGGGCTAGAAACTAGTAAGCAGTACCAGTTTAAAAAACGGAAAGAAACGAGTCTGTTAATAGTTTCCATGGTATCTGTCTCCTAAGTCTTATCTTTTTCGTGTTTTTTCTTCTGAAAGTATCTTTGTGTATTTCTTTCTCAGCTACTGACCTGTTAGCTTATTCGGCTGTGCGTGAAGACAATTAGAATCAGACAACAAAGAAATTGGATAAAAAACACATTTAAATAGTACTTAAACATATTTATTATACCCTCACAAATTCAAACGAACAATGGATAATATTAATTATATTATGCCTGGTTCTGCACTACATTTTCCTCTGACGATTGTTTCACCAATTCACCTGCTGCAACTGAAGTGCTGCTCATTATAGGATCTGAAGTTGCGTGATTTAAAGAGCTATTTTCAACGACAGATGATTTCGAAGAGCCAGACGTTTCGGTCGATTTAATATTTTCCTGCACGGGTTTCGTACTAGTACTTTCACTCTCGTCATCCGAATCATCTGTATCTGTTGACGAGCTTAATTCATCGTCAATCCAAAGTGCCGGTTTCTTCTTTCTGGTCGTAGTCGAATCATCGTTTGCCTTCCGCTTCTTACCTGATGGTCCTGCTGATTCCTTAGTTGTAGCTGCTTTTTTAAATCCTTCCTCGACGGCCTCGCTCACCTTTTCCGTTAAATCAGACCGGGCATTTTCATATGCTTCATCTTTGAAATTATGCTTTGGCACTGTTAAAAGTTTTTCAAGTTTTTTGCGCTTTCGCTCCTCAGCTTCAGCTTCACGATCCTTTTGTTTTTCAAGCCATGCTTTTAGCCGTTTCTCTTCGTTGATATCACGCAGGCGGCGACCACTTAAATCGCGACAGGCCTCTCGATTCGTTGTTTTCTCGATCTGAGCTCCGATAGCACGAAGCATTGATCCGAAACCTCCTTTACCGCCATAACAACGAAATTCAGCGTAAATGTTGTTTATTATTATAGATGTTGGGTCTGATATAAGTTTTCCGTTGCTTGTGAAATATAAATGTGATGTATTGATCCCCTGTGATAATATAAAAATGTTTTTTAGATGAAAGACGGCCATAAACTCTAAAAGATTGTAATACTTACTAGACCGTCGATGGAATTCACAGCTTCCGAAAATCTTGCCCCATTTCTAAATTGCCCAATATTTTTCCCACAGAGAAAAAGTTTCAAATCCATTTCTAAGCTTCAATTTACTTTATTCTTTTTTTTTTTTTTTTTTTTTTTAATACTGAACCCTGTTTGACGAGGGATAGGTTGGCTTATCACGATTCGTATCAGCCATCGATTTTCGATACCACCATTGTGCAGGTTTGACCGTTTTATTCTAAAAGGTTTGTCTGATAGAAGCTTGGTGACTTCATTGTGTAAATTGAGCTCTTAACAAACTACTCTTATGTCTAGGTTTTAATTTAGTAATTTCATGTTGACTTATTGCGTTCACTATTCTAGAGGATAACATTTTAGAAACAAGAGCAATTATCAGTTACAACACAACCATAGACTCTACGACTCCTGAGGAATAAATGAAAAACTTACTTATAACTTGTTGTACTATGGGAGAATATAGATTAATATCACTCTAAAAGGCAAGCCCTTAAGTCTGTCTTACATGGTATTTTGATATATTAAAGATTTCTTAGTGCTAAGTGAGATCATGCTATAATTAGATCTTTTTACTGTATGAGCAAACAGACGTTCCTTAATTATTTTTTGGTCTGGGGTTTTATAATTAAATTTATCATTTAGGAGAAATTAGGGTTACATCACAATAATTCAATGATTGAAAAGAAACTATAATATAGTTGAAGTTGAGTTACTTGTATAATACGAAAAGGAAAAATCAACATCGTTCATAAGATCACATGATTTATATTATATATCTAACTTCGCTACATTTAAAAAACAGGCAAGCTGTTTGATGTGCTCCTTATTATGTATTGACAAAATTGAATCAACTGAATCAAAGCGTTGGAAAATCTGGTAATCATTTCTAATATTGGTGAACTCCCGACAGTGGAAGATACGGTGGTTTAAGTCGTCAATCTCTTTGCAAAATAGGCATCTGGGGTCATCAATGACCTTAATGTTGAAGAGTCTTTTCCTATTGAAACATTTATTGACGAAAAGCCTGTTTATTTGTTTCGTGGTGTTACTACTAAGGTTGGTACTCTTGAACCAGACCTGGTCTCTGAAGCTTAGATAAGCATGGGCCCAGGTACAAGGTTTTAACTTGTCTGCTTCTCTTCTATAATAATTATGCCAGTCATTTTTTAAACGATCAAGTATCTCTTGAATCGCTTCATCCGGCTCGAAGGCAGACGAAAACTCCGTACCCACAAATGTTCCTTTTTTGGCATCAGCATCAACCAAGTTCATATCTTTAAGGTTTTTATGGCCTGGAATCCACATGATTTTAATCTGAAATTGGGAGTCTAGCGCGCACAAACTATATATTTGGTTGATAATGGTTTTATTCAGGGGGTTGTTGTTAAGTTCTAGACATGCTTGGTTAGAGTCCGTCAATATAAATATATTATTTCTTCTCTCATTAATAGCAGCGGATATGGCAAGGAAAATTGCAGATAGCTCAGCATTAATTGCTGAGGTATGTGGATTGAGAGCGAAGATTTCTGACGAGATTCTGTTTAGAACCCGGAAGGCACAGCCCACACCCAAGCATGATTTTGCGCCATCAGTTAGAATAGTGTGTTGGAATGAGTTTTGGGCCTCGATAATCAGTTTATTATATTCCAAGTGCAGGGAATCGGTTTCCATTTTCTCTACTTCTTTGAAGCAGCCTTTGTGCTTTGGAATGAGGGAGAGGTTGTTGGGGGTAGTTTGGTGAACAAGGGGTTGGACTCTGTCAAAGATATTTTTGAATTTTTCATAGATGGTTGAATATCTGGAGTTTGATGCCCGTCCAGTCAGGTTTCGAAAGAGAACGGTGTCCGTCATCTTAATTCTGATAAGTTCTTTGGCTAGCATGAGCTGAGCCCTATAAATAGTCGGGAGTTCGTTAGCCATGTCGAAGGCAATTATGTTTGGTGTTTGGTTGGCAACTCCGAGACATCTTTTTAGGATTTTGGCCTTCTCTGAATCAAATGTCTTTAGAACATAATTTGGGGAATTAGTGTAAGTGGAGAGATGGCTCTCAACCTTCGCTCTTAAGAAGGATTTGTAAAGTATTAGACTTTTATCAGGTGGGAGCCCACTCTTGGTACCTGTCACTCTTTTGATGACGTTTATTTCCGGTTGAATGGAGTTGATCTTCATGTTCAGGAAGTTCTTATCTGAATAATTTGAACTGATTAATCTTCCTAGGAACTTGATCTCAGTAGTCCACTGGATGTCCCTATTGTCCAGTTTTATCTTTGAATTGAAAGATTGGTTCCTATTCAGAAAGATTCCTTTACATTTATCTGGGTTTAGCGGGAGCTTTAGATCATAGGCAATCCGAGCAAAATTGGAGACACTCTCCTGAAGGAGGTTGAAACAGGTTTGTTTGTTTTTGCTGGAAGCCATGATGACAAAGTCATCCGCGTACTGAATGATGTTAACCCCATTTCTCGCGTTCTCATGAAGCTTGGAAGTGTACAAATTAAATAGTAATGGGCTTAAGACGTCCCCTTGAGGGATGCCATTGTTGATTAGTACATTTTTCGAGCCTAGTTCCAAGCTTCTAAAGTTGAGGAATGACAGGATCCAGTAGCTGTATTCGGGAGGAATATTGAATTGAAGAAGGCACGACTTTAATAATGAAGTGTCCACACACTCATATGCATTAGAGATATCAAGAGTGAGAAGCATGATATGCTGATGGTAGCTTCTAGCTTGGCAGATCCAGTGGTCTATCATATTTAGACAGGTGCTGATCGATTTATTTTTCGTATAAGCATGCGAGTTGGAGGGGAGTCTTTCAAGAATATTAAATTTAGTAATCAATCTGTCTTTTATTATCCTGTTGATGATTTTCACCACAACATTGAGGAGCGAGATTGGTCTATAGCTGGGTAATTCCTTGGGATTTTTCCCTGGTTTCAGAATAGGGGAGACTCTGATTTTAAGAATGTCTGTCGGGATAGAATCATGGTTTACTATATCATTTAAGGCATTTAACAGGACTCTGGAGCTACAAGAGTTCATTGCGTTTAGCATCTCATATGTAATTAGATCTGGGCCCGGAGCCGACTTTTTCCTGTGTGTGGCCAGTATTTCTGACAGTTCTTGTTGGGTCAAAGTTAATTTATGGGAAGGTTTGGGGACTAAGTCAAACCTTAGTGAGCTTAGCGGGCTTTTGCTTTTGATTAAATTAAGGTATTCTAAGTCATGTCTTGAATCCCAAAAGGAAAATGTGTTCTGCGAGCCATTTTTCTTGATATTTCTGGCGAAATTCCAAAACTCCTTGATTTTACCATTGAGCGCAATTTCAGTTAATTTGTTTACCCAATTATTTCTTCTGGCTTCTTTTACTTTTTCTTCCCACTCTTTTTTGGCTCTCAGGTAGCCATAGAAATCAGACATTTGTCTTGTAGACTTATATAGCCTGAAAAGACATTTTTTTGTGTCCCACAACCGCTTTAGGTCCTCATTCCACCAACTTTTGTTTGAGTGTTTGAGCTTCGGGTTTGCTACTTGGTTATGTGTAACAATATCCTTCAACTCTGAGGAAATATTGCTCCAATTACCTGAGAAATTGTGTTTTGAGATGATATCAAGCACTTTTCTTGAAACAACATTTCTATTTTGTTTTGAACTGAATTTAGTTCTGAAGGAGATGGTGATGGGTTTATGCCCACTGTTACTTATATGATTTAAACGTGTAATCCATTTGATATTTTTGGGCATGAAGTTGCCGAAGGTAATATCTGGAGTAGAGGAACCCCTTCTTCCAGATCTGGACCCGGTGGCGAAAGTTTTGCTGCCATTATTGAAGAAGATAAGATTATGGTTATGGAAAAGTTGTAGGAGCTTCGTGCCTTTAGGATTGTTATGGTGATCACCCCAGCACCTATTTCTGGCATTGAGGTCACCTCCAAGAATGAAGTTACCGGTTCCCGAGGCTTGAGTAATAATTTTATTGATTTCTCTATAGAAATCTTCATGGTGCAAATCTGGGGGACAATAGATGGAAAGGATGAGTAGGTTTTCTCTAAGATTGATGGTCGTAATTGCCACTACTTCTAGAGATGAATCTACTTCCATCTCATGAAATTCAATATCTTTCTTGATTAGTAGGCAGACACCTCCACCTCTGCTACTGGATCTATTCTTAAAGATCATGTTGAAACCTTTAATTGGATTGAAAATATTTTGTTCATTTGATAACAGGGTTTCAGATAGAATAGCAATGTTGTAATTTTCATTATTCAGAACATATTCCAGATTATTTTTGTTCCTTAATAATCCCTGTATGTTTAGCTGTAATATTTTCATTAGAGTTAGGGGGATTGTTAGATAATTGAACTTTCTTGAGAGCATTTAATAGAAATTCAAACATGCTGTTGGAAATGGTGTCTTTATTCTGAATTAAATTATCAACCTTGTTGTCGACTAGGAGGGTTTTTAGGAATTTCTCGAACTCGCTGGTGATAAAGTAGTTAGGGGTGTTAAAGATAGGAATAGATTGTTGATTATCTTTAGGGGTGGAGGGTCTTTTTATGGGAGAGAGCGTTGCCCCTCGGTTTACTTTAAGAACATCTGTAAACTTTTTCTTCCTGAGCGTGGAGCTGATTTCCCTATGTGTATTCCTTGTGGACTGAGTGCAATTTTCTAGGAGGGATGGGAAAGAACTGAGGTTTTCCTCGTCTAGGAGGTGAAAGCTGTTCGTATTTTCAACTACTTTCCTGGCCTCAAAATAGGAAATATTTTTAATCTCTGCAACTTCTAAAACCTGCTCCTCACCTTTCCAGACAGGGCAATTTTTGTTTGAAGATGTGTGATTAGGGGAGTTACACAGGATGCAGATTACCTTTGTGCAAGTACCCGCACAGGTTGGATCTCCACATTTAAGGCACCTTTTCTTAGGACTTTTACAGAATTTTGCCACATGACCCAGTCTGCCACAATTTAAGCATTGCCTTGGTTTCGAGATATAATAGTCTACTCTGATTCTAACATAATCGACTTTTATAAAGTCAGGAAAATCGTCTCCTTCAAAACTGCATTTAACAGTGAGGGACGGTACGAACCTTGTAGGGTCCTCTCTGTCTCTCATTGTTAGCCTATCGGCAGATTTGATGGAAATGTTCTTAATTTTATTTCCAAATCCGTTGCATGGAATGCCATATTTTGGAATATCATCTAAGTCAAAGTTCAAAGGTATATTTCTTAAGATTCCATATCTGAAAATGAAGTTATTAGGAATATAACCGATTAGGTTATATTTTGATAGGACACTCCCGTCAAGTAAGGAATTGGCGTCTGTTGCCTCTTTGAAGATAATTTTAATTTTACCAAAACCGCTATTCTCAATTTTTTCTACGTTATTCAATTTATCTTTTTTGGTCAATGCATAGAAAGAGATGTCGTCAAGCCTAGCCTTAGACCCATCTTCATTTATTCGTTCAACTATGACCGGATACTTCTTCTTGGTGCCCGGAGAATACCTGTTAGCACGTCTATCAGTAAGTGGAGAGGATGCAATAGCAGGAGGATTTGGGGTAGAAACATTTCCTAAATTATTTACCATGCTGGCGATCGCTTTGGTTTGGTTTTCTTGATTAACTATATCCATAGACTCGGAAATAGTGGGCTTCACATCAGGGATGTTTCTATCAACGCAACCCTGTTTTAACGCCGCTTTTGTAATTAGGCCAACCCCGTCTTCATTCTTTTTCCTTTTGGGTTTCGGCATTGCATCTCCTTCCGCTGGACCTTCCTCCATGCGTTACATAGATGCGCTTACCTAACCACGAGGAACAGAGACACCACAAACAAACACCGTACAATCACCAGATATGTGAATGATAAACCAAAAATTACAACAAAAGGATTTAATTCTACAACTTATTCTTAATTCTTACTTTGTTCTGAATTCCCAGGCCGCAAATAACGGCCTGTCAGTACACAGGAGCACACCACTCAAGATACAAACTATTGCACAAATTATAGCACGTGAACGCAATTTTAACCAAACAACAAAATGGCGTAATATTTGAGAGGAGCTCAATACTAAGAAAGAAGAGAAGAACACCCTTGCACCAAGGCTTTCGGATTACGGACGACGATTTCGAACACGAAGGAAATTACTACCCGAATGTACTTTATTCTTAAAAATCTCAATACGCAAGCATTCGTATATTTGACGTTTATCAAATAAACCAGAAATAAACCAAGTCTAAATGTCACAGCTGCTGTCAAATGTACCAGTGATGCCAAAAGAATGCAGAAAACTACCAAAGGCAATTATTGCAGTGCGTATGTATTGCACTTGCTCTTAAGTATTTGATAATGAAGTTTTCTACCTGCTTAGTTTAAAAAAAATAGTCTTTCAAAAACATGCTGATTATTTTAATCACCGAAGCGATCAAATGCTAATTTCCCTAATTGATTTTGTAGAGAAATTGAAACGTAGAAACGTAGCGAATGACTACATCTGGCAGCGCTTTTTGCACGTGCTTCGGGCTGTCACTGTCAGCTGTTGATCTGCCAGACGAGATACTAAACAGAAACATGTCCACCCAAGGCCGAGTGTCCGTGGTCGCTCGTCGGGAATTTTCTATCAAAGAAAATGCCGAGTCAAGTGAAAACGAAACAAATAGTTCTGACGATGAAGAGGACGCCAGCCAATCTGCGGAAAGTGGAGAAGGAAATTCAGACGAAGAGAGGGTTTGTAAATTTTTATCAAACATATTTCCATGTTAAACATACATGTCCTCTCACAGACCCAAATTCGTGGTGAGCTCAACACTATGTCCTTTGAAGATCTTATGAAATTAAAAGAAGAGCTTGGAACCAAAGTATACAATGAAGCGATTTTCGGAAAGAGCTCCAAACCATCCATTCAGAAAACAAAAACCGATTTCAAACGTCTAAGTAAAAACCGACCGCGAGAAATGAGCTCGAAACGGCTTGTACCATTCTTGAGATGTGATGATAATGTCAAAAAGAAGAAGGCGACAGTCCTACGTGATCCTCGTTTTGATGCTAAATGCGGCGATTACGATAGTAAGACATTCAAAAACAATTATGAATTCGTGAATGAAATCCGCGAAAAAGAAATAAGCAAGCTGAAGAAGAAATTGAGGAAATCAAATGAACCGGAAAAACAGAAGGAAATTAAGCTGTTGATTCAGAGGTTAGAGAACCAGATCCGTGAAGAAAAGAAGCGAAAAATACGGCAAGAAATCGATAAGGAGGAGGAAGAGGACATCAAGAAAGCTAGAGAGGAGGGCAGGAGACCATGGCATAGAACACAAAGTAAGTGTCATTATTGTTTGTTATTACTATCAATAGAATATCATTTCAACCATGTTATTTTAGAGGAAAGACAAATCACAGAACTTGTCAAGCAATACGAAGACCTCAAAAAGACTGGCAAGCTGGACAAGCATTTGGAAAAGCGACGAAAGAAAAATGCAACGAAAGATCGAAAGAAATTCGGACCTTCTCAATGATTTCCAATTTTTCACTTTGTTTTATTTTAAAAATACATATCCTACAAAAACTCAAAATAATATTTTAGTCAGATTTAGCCTGTTCGTAGCATCTTCGCTTCGCGCTTCTCTTGCAGTTCTTTTCGTTGCGCTTCCACTACCCCTTTCCTCTCCTCTAGGAACTGTGCATATTCCTTAGGGTCGAGCTCGCGAACGATTTGAATCCCACAAGTCCTTGCTATGCCAACCAACATATTGCACATTTGCTATGATTACAAGAATCGAAACTTTTAATTGGATCAAATACTTGATGGATGTATTTACCTCTAGTGTCAGCAGCGCATTTGGCGGGTCTTGAAGTTTAATTTTGGCGATTTCGTATAAATGCTTATATGTAATCTTTCCACCAGTTTCCCTGCCCGGTTGCATGACACCACGTTGAATGCCGGCTGCCTGTTTCAGTAGAAAGGTGGCTGGTGGCTGATGGATGACTAGTTCATATGATCGATCCGAGGTTACGGTGATGCGACAGGGCAGCGGGATGCCCTCTTTAACATCTTTCGTACGTTCGTTAAAATCTTTGCAGAAGGCGGCAATGTTTATACCGCGCTAAGGCCGATATGGATAACTAATTTATTAGTAAGTAGTACTGCGAGCTGATTAATACGCTACCTGACCAAGTTGTGGACCGAGTGGAGGTCCTGCGGCAGCCATTCCGGCAGGTATATTGGTTCTCAGCTTCGTGGTGTGAACTATTTTGTCGACCACTTTTTTCATGGTTTTTAAACGTCCTGCTGCTTTCGACATTTTAACAATTTTAAGCGTAACTTTAGATTAAAATACTAGTGCAACTCGGATCATCAGCGCCTGGTGAGGTTATGATTATTTGACATTTCACTTCTTTGTTTCTTTCCTTTTTTTGTGGAAAATTTGAGCTATTGAACCAGTTTGAGAGCCACTGAAACACTTTGATAGAATGCCGCGCTGTTTCAAATAAGCAAAATAAATACAATTCGGACGCTTGGTTTTTAAGCAAAACCCGCCAGATATATTCTGTTTTGATTAGAAATCAGAACAAAATTCAAGACGATTGGAAATAGTTTCGATTACTTGGTTGATTTCCCGCAATTCAAATATAAAAATCCAATCAATCAGCCACAGTCCAACAGCAAGCTTTTCACCATCCCTGTACAGTCGTTTCATCGAATTGAATTCGGCAGGTGGATTGTTCTTGGAGATTTCCCCACTAGTATCCATTCTCAAATCAGACGTCAAACGGTCGTCACAGCAAGTGTCATAAGTTCTCACGTCCGTCGTGGTCGGTCGGGTCTTTGTTTTGTGTTGTGTTTTTGTTGTAAATAAATAATTAGTCAGTACTTGGTGGAGCTGACGATAAGCATCTTATCGGGATCTCACGGGAGAGCAATTAGGATTAGTTGGGCTCTTTGGCTTATTTGGTTCGGGTTAGCTTATGGTGCGTAACAAGAGCGCACAATCGTCGCAATCGTCGGGCAATGGTAGCAGCACAAGTAGCTCGAGCAGTAGCAAATCGCCAGCTAAGAAAACGCATCGGAAAAGCAACAACGATAGTAGCTGCGAAGATTCGAGCGTGACAGACGATGCAAGTTCGGCGGGCCTTTCGCGCGGTTCCGTTCACAAACAAAATCTCTATGTGGTTTCATTCCCCATCATATTTCTCTTCAATATTCTGCGATCGCTGATATACCAGTTATTTTGCATATTTCGCTATTTGTACAGTGCAACGACACGCGTAGTCTATCGCCCTGTGAAGAAGCGTGAATGCAATTTAGAGATCGTTGTCGGGAGTGCAGATAACCTGCAACAACAGCAGCAATTGCTGCGGAACAATTACGTGCGCCACCACAGCCATCATAAGAACCGTGAACTAGAGATGTCAACGAGTCGCCAGGGCGGAGGATCGAGTGGCCCGGGCCCCGGGGATCCGCTACTTGCCAAGCAGAAGCACCATCATCGGCGCGCTTTCGAGTATATCTCGAAGGCATTGAAAATTGATGAGGAGAATGAAGGTGAGTTTTTTTTGTTCGGTCGTCGGTGCGATATTGCACAACGATTTTTATTTGCAAAGTGGAGTTTGGACAAAGAAGGAAACTTGACCACCTTGGAGGCTTGGAGGCTTATGGAAAAATCTTGAACATGCTTAGGAAGTGATCTCACGGTTTGTGCGCTTGGGGCGGAGGAGCGGAGGGGCGGCTATATCTGTGATTCTGAATGGCCGGAAAGAGTTGTCATGACTATGTAAAACCAAGTTTTGAATGAAGAAGTCATTGAAACGAACATTGTCCTGTACATGTTCGAGTTCTAGTGTTAGTCGAGAGCACAGTGAATGGAAATTTTTCATCAAGTAATTGAGGTTCGGGGAGTTCGGTTCCATTTCCTTAAGTATCAATTAGGCATTGAAGGCTGTCAACTGTTCATTTGTACTTATACTACGATTGCATTGCAAGTTTGAAAAGTATTGCTTGTCGATCAAAATGAGGTCGCTATTCAATTCAAAATATTCAAAGCAAGGAGTCTAGTCAGTTGTGTCGAGGAGCAAACTCCCCTTATGCATTAAAAATAAATAAAACCCGCTTGATATAAGGTTGCCATCCAATTACATGTTAGCTTGTTAGAATAAAAGACTATAAAATGCAATGAAAATATTTAGATCTCATTTTTCTGTAAATTGATTTTTTACCAAGCCATGTATATGTTATTAAATTTGAAACTGCTGAATTTGCCATTTTTGAATGCATAAATTACAAGTCGTCAAAGAAAGGAACTCACCAAGCATGCATAAATACATGTTTGTGCTTTTGCAATGCGGCATAGTATTAGCTAAGTCCGCCTATGGTCTAATTGGCACTCAACGAAAAGTTGACTCACTTACATCGTTTTTAATCGGAGCGAAATTCTTAAATTTGAAATATGTATGGATTACATCAGTGAACAAGAGCTTGTCAATTTGTTTTTATATTAATTTTCAATTTAAAGTTTTAGGTTGGTGTACTCTGTCGAGAAACATGCATCAACAAAAATTCTTGCAAGTAAAATGTGAAATAAACCGTAAAACAGAATTTTCCTGAACGATTCGAATAAATGTAACATAATCACGGCTCACTTCCGATGTGATTCTGATGCATACAACCAGATGAACTCAATGCCTGGTGTGAGATTGTTGCTTAAGGTCTATATTGAAGTAAATTAATTTGCCCCACTAAGTACAACCCTTACCGAGGCCGGGGATTAAAGTTGGCAGAGACATCATTTACAATCTCAATTCATAGAAAGTAACGTGATAAATTCCACGCGCCACTTTAACCCTTATCGTTTTTGTGCTGACTTAAAGTTGGTAACAGTTTATTAGGGTACGTTAATTTTCAATACAATTATCTTTGTTGTTTTATATTTATAATAGCCGATTTCTTATGAAAGTCTGCAATGCGTAATACGTGTAGACCTTTTTCGCCTGCCAAATAATCTCTTAATTTCGAAACTTGTCAATATCATCATTGTGATACTCGGGAAGCTATCAAGAGAGTATCAAATTCAATTGCCGATATGAATACCTCATTACTTTCCTACGGAATGTAATATGTTTTTATTACTTTCCTAAAGAATGTAACATTTTTTCCCTTGGCAGTGAGCAAAATAATAAATTATTGAATCCATCATCAGGTCGAATATTTAGCATTTGAAAAATTAAAGCTGGAATTCTTAAATCGAAAAACAATTGCTCAGTTTCGCCAGAAACACGAAAATGGGACAAAAACTAATGATTAATCGGTCATAAAATCTTTATTAATAAACATATAATAGCAAACCTGAACTTTCCTCTGAACAATCCTACGGTTCAACATAGTCATCAATACGTACTCAATTGCCCCAACTTATTAAAGCTACTTTAACGTCGTCAAGCCATGGAATCTGAAATCACGTAGTTTGTCTTTCGCAGGTCCAAATAGGTAAAAGTCCAAAGGGGCCAAATCAGTGCTATAGGCTGCATGCTGCATTAAAAACCAGCCCATTTGTTTTCCAATCGCCTAGATTATCGTGATGAATCCTTATGGAACTAACATCGTTTTGTGGTGTCTTCTATCTTATTGCCTCCTTAAATTTCTTAAGTGAAGTTACATAGGTTTCGCTGTTGATTGTGGCACCAGGTTGATCTAGTATACTAGAAATTTGTGAGACGTGGAGAACCACTGTTGCGCTATTCCGTAGATTGCACTTTACTCTCTGAATCGTAGAGGTATGCCCAGATTTAATCTTCAGAGACAACATTCTTGAAGAATTCCTGCTGCCTCGCTTCAAATACGTTCAGGAACTTTTGGAAAATTTCCACACGCCTCATTCACTTATCATCAGCCAACGCTTTGGTGCCCATAACCACATCGGCTCCGGCAGTTTATATTGTTTGACTTTTTTGTGCGTAGCTTGTTAATTGTGACCAAAATGTGGGGAAAATGGACTGGCTATTCTATAAGTATGGGAATATTTCATGGATATAGATTTAGATTGACCTGAATATGTACATTTTATGTATATTTAGTATATCAGTCGTAAAGTCTGTATGTTTTTGTTAAAAATGAAATAACATGAAATAGCTATGACACTGGGGAACGAGGAGTAGGACCAGCGCATTTTCAATATACGAAGCAAGTGGATCTAGTCCAATAGCAATACTAGGATCAAAAGAGAATGTCCGAAATCAACAATCATGACTATTTTTTTAGGGTCGAAACATCGGAGTGTTGAGAATTGAAGTCGCGTTTAAGGGCGATATTAATACTCATACTACAAACATATAAACTGTCTGATTCAGTTGAAGAGCTGACACAACGATTCTTATTGAAAATGCGCACCATTCTTATATTGCGAACACGGAAAACGGAATGCGTAGTGGCAACTTCAAACCGTTTTGATGCCACTGTAGATAATGCGAGCCATTTAGAATAATCCTACGACTTCCATTAAATATGAGGATCAAATTTCTACTTCCTCTCAAAGCAACTGTGATTTGCTTGCTCCAGTACTTTGCCTCGTCGTACTCTATGTCCTCCACAATTTCTCCTCCTCCTGAACCCTCTAGTAGATTACCGTCATTATGTTATCCTAGTTCTTCTATTATGCCTTCTATTGTTAAATCCATAATAGAAAAACTCAAATCTTCTTCAAGCATAGATATTGATGGACTTCCAACAATATTTTTTCAGCCTTCCTTTGACCATCTTTATTAATAAGAGCCTATCCGATGGTCGTTTTCCTTCCCTCTGGAAACAGACTATAATCCATCCAATTCCTAAATCAGATACTGCAAACAGTTTCTCAATATCGATTCTTCCATCCTTTTCCAAGATCCTTCTACGGTATCTACATGACTTTTTCGTAATTAAATACGGGCATCTCATTGCAAAAGAACAGCACGGTTTCGCGAATTTGGTTGCTAAAGCTTTGGATGTTCAACTTGACGCTCATGCTGTATATACGGACTTCTCTAAAGCGTTTGATTATCTTGACCACAATCTTCTTCTCTCTAAACTACACAGACTTGGTTTTTCTTTATACATTATTAAATGGATAGAATCATACCTATGCGATCGATCTTGCTATGATGAGGTATGATTCCTGTATTTCCCATCCTTTCGAGCTTAGAATCGGTGCTCCACTAGGTTCTATTCTGAGTCCACTCCTCTTCCTGTTTTATGTGAATGAAACTCTGAAACTCTTCGTGACCATAAAGTCCATTAAAGACTGTAACCTTCTTCAATCCAACCTTAAAATCCTCGAAAGCTAATGTAAGGAAAACAAGCTTCTTCTGAATTCAAAGAAATGCCAAACACTCATTTTTTTCTCATAAAACGCAGCCTACTGTATTCCATTATTCGTTGGATACCCATGTGCTCTCTCTCGGTGGGCGGTATTGTTTGCAAGATCGTCAGTCTACTTTAATTCGCCTTTGACTAGATTAACAAGAACCATGAATCAAGTACTAAAGGTTGCGACATGAGCGTGACCACGCCTACTTATGACGAAATAAGATGCAAACACGCGTAGAAATTATCCAGAAATAACTGGTTTTTAGGTGAATGAAGAGTACTGTTTTCGGTTGTGTCCAAATGTTTCTGTTAATGAGTTTATTGGATGTTGCAATCTAGGCAGACGTGCACTTAAATTGCTGATCTGAAATGGAGCAATTGAAACTGCTTGAAGTGTATGTTGCCTCTTTTATGCTGTAATTCATTAAATTTGAGCACAAATGGAGGAAGATCGACGTGAAAATTATTGAAATAGATGACTTTTTACAAAGAAATTATTATAATTTTGCATAGTTGAATGAGCTCACAGCTCATTCAAGGATTAATGACTAAAGCTAAAGTATCATTAAGCGATATTTAAATCAATTTTAAATTAGTAATTGAACGATGTTTATTTAGAATTAGCAAATGATAGACAGCACTTAAATGATGATTTATGGCAAATGATCAATTAGGCAGCGCAGTGTCTACTATTTTAAAGTCCAGTACATAAATTCAGTAGATTTCATTAGGTAAATTAGTTTAATGTAACATTAGCATTTGTTGAGAATTTTAATTGCTTGACAATACTTCTGCGGATTATATTAATATGCACCTGTAATTATAAATTAATACTTAAGTTCCTATCTGTGATTAAGTTTTTCTTACATCTAAATTATACCGTAACTATTCATCTTGTCAAGAATTTAACGTAAAACAATAAAAAAATATTCTCTAACTTTGTCTTTTACATATCTTACACAATCAAAAGAAAAATTCAATAAAATTCAGACACTCGACTATTTTTCCCTGATTCACCGGTCACCGGTACGTGACGAAATAAGATGCAACGCCGAACAGCGAAAACCTATTGTCGCAATCTTATTTCCTTGATTCATGAACAAGAACATATAACTCTCTCCAACTTCGTCCTTTACCTCAATCCTTTGAAATATTTAAAACTATGTTAAATGAACTAATGTGCTAACTATGTAGAATGAACTAATTCATAGCATGTAATTGGAATGTAACCTGTATGTTTTATATGAATGAATAAATAAATAAATAACTCAAAATAGCCATGTAACCCGTGCAGTAGCTATAGTACAACCGAAGATCCAAATTTACTGAAAGGCTGCGCGCTGATCGTTCGGTGGCTGAAATAATCCGCTTCACTTAAAGTACGCAAAGTTAACACAACGTTTTCAATAAGTCTGAAGAATAATCTGCAAATCATTCACGAGAATATGTGACACGAATTCCGGCAGAGAAAAAAAAACCCAACTCCTGCTTCTTTGCAAACTAAGACGCCTTTGGTTTTCACCGTTTATCATCAAATAGCTTGCATCTTATCTGTTCAATCGTTATTGTTATGCAAGCTATAGTTCCTGTTTATCAGCTTCCTTCAAGTCCAAAACTGGAGCTCTCCAAGGCACCACTCTAAGCGTTTTGCTCTTCCCATTCTAAGTCAACGATCATTTTCCTATCCTCTTTTATGAATGTCTTATTTTTGCCGACGATCATAAATTAGTTATGAAAATAGGATTGCATCTTGCTTCAATCTTAACTATCTGTTCTTGTAAACTGGTTCCACGGGAACAAGTAAATTTTCAACGCGAAAAAATGCAATTCAGTACTATTTTCCCATAAGGCTACTCGAATCATGTTTGATTATTCTTTGGGTACCAATACACTTTCTTCTTCTAGCTGTGTATTAAGGACTTAGTGTTACGTTCGACAATAAAATCTAATTCCACTTTCATTTTTCCGACAAGGTCAACCGGGCCTCAACGTTATCCGGATTCATTCTCAGATCATCACACTCATTTTCTTCTATTCAGTTATCCCTACTATTATTTTCATCTCTTGTACGATCTGTCTTAGAATAGTGTTCCATTTCATGGTGACCGCATTACTAGAAGGTTTTAAGTCCTATGCATTTTGATACTATGCATACATAATAGATACTATGCATTTTGCACCCACTCACACAAACCAGTTAGTTCAAAGCTGGCTATTTCAAAACATGCTTCATGATATAGTATACAGAGCTTTGGACCCTGAATAGTTAGGATTTGAAATCTCTCGATTACTGCAATTAGAACGTTATTGGGACAGTCTCCAAAAAGTCCCGACATCTTAACGTGACATTTCTACATACCGCTATTAAAGTAACACTCTCCAATTTAGATACTAATGTTTTAAGTGAGCTTGCATCCATTTTAGCAAAGCAAAGAGATATTAAGGTGGTAATTTCAACTAAAGATGTATCTATGACCTTCCCATAAGAAGTCACACAATAAACTTGTTAATAAATAAACTTGTTAATGGATTTTTTTTCAAATTATTTTTTTAAGCAATAAAAATTTGAAGAAAATATTTATTTTATCCGAACTCAGGTGCCGCACCCTGTATATAATCACTAGTAGTTGCAAAGCAAAGGGTGCATTATTATATTTGCATGTGAGCTAAACATTAACGTCCTAGACATTAATGCCCTAAATGTCATTAGTGAAAGCAAACAAAAACAAAAGCAAACTTTCGCTGATATTGTGCACTATTTTCAACAGTCAGATCCTTCGAATGTGGAGAATAGAGAAAATACATTTTTTTTTATAATTTATGTCAATTTGTAACTTTTGCTTTCGAATGGTTTATATAACTTCAATCGCCCTGTTTCATATGACTGACTGAGTTATGCTCGACTACTTCTGAGGTTATTGTTCGGGTCATTAGAGATTTAAAATAGTTCCTTAGTCGAATAAGAAATATACTCCTGCGTGGAGCATACTTCGCACAAGTGTATCACCATAGGGCTCTTTTCACGTATTTCATCCTTTTATTAAGCTCATGCTTACACGGCAATATAGTTGCACGGAGTGTTGAAAGCTTCCTATTGTTTTTATTTTCTAGTATTATAATAAAATCTTCTTGTGATAAGGTAAGTAAAATAATGATCTATAGCTTTGAGTCTACAAATATTTTCTTATAACAAATCTATACAACTGCAGAAGCATCATCGACTTTAACAATAAAGTAAATCAACTTAAAGTAGTCACCTTTATACTGTCTTCAAAATAATTACCCCGACATACTTTCGCAAGAATGCACGAAGAATCCTTCCGGTGTAGTCAAGTTTATGTAAAAAAAAAACTTTCGTTTGTGCGAAAGTCATGTAATCCTTAAGGCATTTCGAATCTATTTTTGTTCGAGAAACAAATCGATAAATTGGCTTTTTTTTCATTTCCGTCGAAAGCTGCTGCCTATTCAATCGCTACAAAAGAATTAATCTTTCATGTTCAGTATGAAATGTAATCGAACCAAGCAACGGGTTTTGCGCGACTGTAAAAGGAATCCCCCGCCCGATTCCTGTTCGTTTGCTATGTTCGCTTAGCGAAAATAATGCACAAGTAAGTTAGCCTGGAAAACCAAAACTAACTATAGAATCGCGCACAACAGCATGAAGTCATGTTTATGATTCACTGAAGGACTCTGCAGTGAGTGTCACGTTGCACAGTGAAGAGGGGTGCATAGTGTGTTTTTTTTCCGTACTAAGAGATACTCGAACACAAAACAACAACGTAACGAGTGGATTGGGGGTTGGTGAACTGTATGCAATTCCTCCATGTCTGGATGAAGATCTTCAGCAGACAATGTGACTGTCTTTCAATATTCAAGAATCAAGACAAGAAAAGATTCTATCCGGGCGAAAGGTTTTCAAGGGCCCATTTGAAGGACAGAGTACGAGTATCATCTATGCATTCTTAATTTGTGGACTTAAGAAGGCTCGAATGGGCTGTTGTGCTGGTCGTTGAGAACAAGTCCGAAAACTTGTCAGGACGAGCAGCACTTGGTGTTGTTGCCGAGATTGAAAGTAGAATATCAAACATACATACTTATGTACACAACTTCTGAGGCTCGGACATAAAATATTGTTTTCTTTAGAATTAGCTTCACGACAAATTTGTCGTGTGCACGAAACTTTCAAATAGCTTTGTTTATTCCAATTAAACTTATCTTTCAAATTGTTGCTAATATACTCACAACACATAGTAATAAGTACGAAAAAAGGGTGAGGATTTTCATTCCGATATTATCTTGACTTCATAACACGCATATACATCGTTTGTGATGTTCAAAGCAGCTCATGACTGAAGCCAGACAAATTCGACAACGATATTAAATAGGGGAATGATTTTTATTGATTAATGCCAGTGAAAGTGGAAGCATGTAATGTCTAGAAAAAGTCTACTTATAAAGTAACTCTCGCATTTGCATAGAAAATAAATACGGAAACTATAAAAAGGACAAAAAACATCAGCTGTGTATTTTCCAGCAATTAAAATTAAAATTTTATTTTATGTCAGAATCATCACTTTTAGTTAGTTTTCGCATCTCTTTTAAGTGTGTTGAGTTTCTCCACTCTCAAAAATCTACAAGATAACAAATTGCATCATTTCAAGGGACTTTAAGGCTAAAACCACGATTTGGAGAGAACTCTTAAGTAGACAGGCTCCACCAGGCAGATCCCAGAGGCCCATTGTGATACTGTATTTTGTATAACGCATAACCCTTATTAAGTTCAGAGCCACCCCGAGTTCTTGATGAACTGGGTGATCATCTTCAGGTCCACCGACGCTACTTTGGCCAAATTTGCGAAGAACTATGAGCCGAAAAGGAGGACTTAAAGTTCGGGACACTCGTACAAGAGATAAAGAACTATTTCCTCTTCTTTCTCGCATCTAGAGCCCTGGCAAAATTCATTGTAAGTGGCATGTCTGCCAAGCGAACAATGTCCAGTTAAAATAGACACTGCCGCACTGAGCAACCCCCTTTCCAATTCGAGTAGTTCTTTAGTGCGGCCAAAGTTCAAAGTTCTCCACAATTGCATTGTGATCGCAAGGAAAGATTCCAGCTAGGACTTATCAGATGATTTTTTTCTGATGAACAGTCTAACTGAAGCCAATCAGAAAACTGCAGGACACCTCCGGCAAAAGCGTGACTACTTTTGCAAGTTCGATCGATTCACAGTTCCCTTAATGAAAAATCATATTTACTAAAGTAAATAAGTTCTTTTTGCACTCAAATACCTTTTTCTCAGTATTTTTTGAAAAATATTGTTGATGTGTTTTGACGATACGAGGCTGTAATCCCCAAGCCGTAAAGAGTACACAGTACCTTGCATTCTTCTTCACTATATTTTCCTTCCATAGAAGTTAGGGGTCCAGGATGAGTCTCTGATGTTTGTGAGGCTTATAGAAGTTATATTGAGCGTCGGTAGATCGAAGGATGGAATCCTATACTTCCTCGAGAAGAGCAGTAATTTCGTTTGGTTGTGGTTAGCACTAAGGCCACATTCCTGACACCATTGCAAGAGAATATAATATGAGAATGTGTGCGTGTATGGTTGGGGAAGTGGCGCCTGCCACCTCTGAGTACGGAGGCCAGAAAGATCTATTGTATTCATGTCCCGAACTTACCATAGTTTCTCAGATCTCTTAGGGAAATTCAGGATTACTGACAAGTGAAAATAGGCTACCTTCTGCATACGCGCCAAAGAATTGATATCTGAGACGCCTATTCGGTACATATGTCCGCCTAGTCAATTGTGTCCAGTCAGTAAGCATGTCATGGCTATGCAAATTTTCCTACTCTTGTTGAGGAGAACTCCCTCAGTCGTAGGACTGGGCTCTGAAAGGTAGACCTTAGTGTACCTGGCCTCGTCAGAAGACATCCGTCTCTCTTTGTTTGCATTAACCATCCGATTCCGAAAAATGGCGTGTGCAGATACGGTCGGCACACCCCAGCCGGGTAAGCACCCCAGTAAGCTTCACTTTCACCTGGTTCTTCTAGAGAAGTTGTTAGTTCTAGATTACTCCTAGATATTTGATTTCATCTGAAAGTTGAAGAATTTCACGCTTCATATTAGCAAGCACTAATCATTCCAGTTTTTATTTCCCGGTAAACAAAGCAAGTTTTGTTTTACTAGGGTTGACTGAAAGGATTGGGCTCGAACATCAACTGTCTATTAAATCCAATGCTCTTTGCGTACTTCGACATACTACATTCAGATCCTTACTGACTGCTAGCATGTGCGTGCAGCCAATCTTATTGCGGTTCGTTTAGCAGGGAATCAACTAGTATACTCAATAGAAGCGGTGATAGGATACCTTCTTGAGGTCATACATTTGTCGCCTTCGTTTTCAAGTAGCAGTCAGCTTTAGTTTTCGATAGCAACAATCTCTGCGTCAGCGTATTTTTCGTAGCTTCATATAGCTCTCCAAAGGGTGCAAAATCAAAGTCCCTTCAATGTCTACAAATATGATGGCATTCTCATATAAAAATACTTCTCATGTGTTCACTTATTTCTTATCTGGTGTTTCCTTATAAATTGTCCAGCATTTTAAAGACCTTGGCGTAGTGTGATTCCAAATTGAAATTTGATGTTCATCTGATGAATATTACGGCCAGGGCTTCTAAGATTGTTGGCTTTATCTTGCGTTCTTCGTATATATTTACCGACATTTTCAACTGTATTCATTTATTTGTCTCCTTAGTACCCAGTATGACGCAATTGAAGCTGTTCAGCGTAGGTTCATTGGGCCTTGGTTTTTTTTTTTAAATTCAGCATCCCCTACTGTCCTTGCTCCTCTCGTCTTTCCATTCTTCATATGCCCTCGTTGGAATCACGTGGATTGATCCTCGAGGAGTGTTTTCTTTTCAAACTTTGCCAAGTCTATTTTTGGTCAGATCTTCCCAGATAACTAGACGTGAATCCAGTCGTCCTAGTCGATCTTCAGAGGTTTTTTTCTTTTTCGTTTGCTCTATTTTCATTCGCCTTTGTTGCATCTTCCTAGAATGCACATTGCTCTTAAGCTTGTTCCTCTCTCGCATTTTTTTTAGAATTGAAGAATGTATTGAAAATTTTATCTTGAATTCCAATTTGACCTTAGTTTTAATTTTTTAATTTTGTTAATTTTTTTTGTTACTTTTAAATTATATATTTCTTTCTTACATTTCTTTTTTATTTATTATGTCTCATTTTCATTCTTGACGCTGTAGTTGGAGTATATCTGTAGCGCAATGGATAATAAATGAATAAATAAATATCCAATCGCAAACTCTCCATATTACATGGCTCTCTAACCTCTCTAACCTCTCTCAGATCTAGCTGTGTACCAAAATTTCCTGCTGCTGTGAAGAGCAGGAAGTTTGGTCAGAGGCACATATGCCTTCTGCGTTTCAATCACCGAAAAGTGTGCAGATACTTTTTCTCGACTTTGTATAATCACCATTTGGGCATATTCGAGAGTCCAGTTTAGCTGATTGGTCCTTCTTCTGGACCTTGCACAGCCTCGACGATTGTCGTGCACCTTCAAGTCCCTCGCAGAACGATCTGAATGAATCCCTCTTGGAGAAACTCACCAAATTCTTATAGGTTCTCTTTGAATCTCTGTAGGCAATCCAGTCATCCTCAGTGTTGCTCTTACAAGCTCGATTAAGGAATTGTCAGGTATTTTTCCTGAGCTTCTGCATTCAGAATATAGAGGGAATGATTTAATTTCTCCGATAGTGTCGAGATAAATTTTCTTGATATGACAATGGCGATGTAACCTGTATACGCTATCACTTTACATCCAGCTTGATCAAGTTTCATTAGAATTAATTCATTATCATTAACAATCATTAACTGTTGACTTCCAAAGCAAAAAGCACAGAACATCGCCCTGAGAAGTGGCCGTATTTGCTGCTCGCTTGGTAGTTAAGCTACCCAAAGACGAGTGTATTATCTGATTCCTGAGTGCGATTTGACATCCAGTTTTCGGAGAGCATTCCCGATCATCTGAAGATGCACAGCATTGATACTCTTTCTCGATGTCAGCAAATGCAGCTGCATTTTTCAGCATGCGCTACACTGGTTATTCATTACCCCACAACTTCCTCTAAAATCTTCAATAGTAAGGTGCTTAGACAAATCTTTCTATAATCCTTACATACTCGGACATATAAAAAATCTCACAAATAGTTTTTGCGGTCCTCAGTATCACGCCCACCTGCATCACTCTATACGTTCTTCGCTTATCATTAAATCACACTGATTTAAAAAGTCGATCGAAACGGTTGCATCATCCCCTATTTAGACTATATCTGTTTCGAGAATTTTGCCATTTACTCGCAACGAACGTATGTAGCTTTACTAGCTAAAATAGTCATGACAAGTTTATTCCTACAATATGTATGCTATAAGTCAAGTCGTATATATATGTACTATGTGTTACAAAAATATAAATATGCACAAAATATAGGTACTTTCAATTTATTAATTTAAAACACATATTTTTTCAGGTCACAAAGACATAGCTATAGAACTATATCGTAAAGGCATTAAAGAATTAGAAGATGGTATAGCGGTGGACTGTTGGAGTGGTCGTGGCGACGTATGGGATAGAGCTCAGCGACTGCATGAAAAAATGCAAACAAATCTATCTATGGCGAGAGACCGGTTGCATTTTCTAGGTAAATTGGTAATAATCTTAAAGCACGTTTTATGTGTGTTTCAATTTTGTCCGTGTAATAAATGCATCTGATTTGTGTAAAAAGACCTAGTTGACTAGTTTTGATTGCCTTGCCACCTTATCGTATCATCTTTTCGTTTTCATATAATTTTAGTTTTAGTTTCATTCCACCTAATATTTTTTTGATATATTCCTCGTGTTAAATACTACATTATAGAGCTAAAGATGGAAGCGATTCGATTAGAAATGCTTGAATTAAATAGAAATACAACTTCTACGCGAAGCCCACGAACTATGACTACCACGACCAGGAGTAGCATGAACCATGAAATTCTCACGAATAATAAGTTAGCGTCGTCGCCCAAAACGAGTAAAATTCAGGTGGTTAGTCCACTTATCAATAATCAAAGAACTAGAATGCAAGAACAGTCGAAACTAGCAAGTAGTAAAGTAACGAATACAACAAAGACGGGACCAACTAAGCAGATATCTACTGCAAAACTTAGCCATAATAATAATAATTCAAGTGCCAATCAAAAAAATTTAGGGACGTCGAAAAATCTGAATATGTTGCGAACGACAAATACTCCACAAAAGGAAGCAGGTAAGAAGAATCGTTGAGAAGGCTAACATCATTGATGAATAACATCGTTTCAAAGAATTGAATATGTTTTATAGTAAGCACAGAATGTCACGAAAAATATAACGTAATTACCTAGTTGGGTGTATGGGGGAGTATCTAGAATTGAACTATATTTAAATTCGCCTAAAATTGTCGTAATTTTTCACTTTATGCTTGCATGTAGCTGAATTTTTTAATCTTGTGTTTGTAGTTTAATCGCTTGTTCACCGTGCGCTCATTAAAATTGTTTTGTTACAAATGGTTTTGTTGCAAGTTTTCCAGTCAAATCATAGTTATAATATAGAATAGTTTTAGTACATTCATTATCTAATTTTTAGTATAATGAAAATGCACAATAACAAATAAAGTTGATTTCAAAATGAATTACCTGTTATAAAGAAAATATATTTGTCAAAAAAGAGCTTGTACACCGTCAGAGCCGGCATAAAAGTCAGTTTTTGATTTTATGTTGCATCAAGCAATGCTATTTCTCGCATATCCACAGTAGACAATTTTTGTAAATTTGAAATTATTTGCGGAATTCAAACAATTTGTGAACATACAAAAGAAAAAAAACGATATGATTCGATTGGAAAATGCTAGCATGTATCCTAATCTGTATTTGTATTATAAAACTCATCTTCTTCTAGCATCCGGCCGTAAACTCACCGTTGGAAGTAAGAGGTCGAGTAATTTAGGTGTATTTAATAAATCACAAACACTTCCACGTAACTTAGGATCGAAAGCGGCTACCAATGGAAATAGTGGTTCGAATCAGCGGCTTCCGATAAAATCTGCTGCTACTCCGCCAGCTGTTAGAAGACAACTATCGGTATTTAGTTGAAAATAATAATTTCGAATATCCACGCAATAACTTGATTGTTTTTCTTTTCTTTGGCAGACGGGTCGAAATACATCACCTCGTTCAAAGACACCACTGGGTACGACATCAAGTAGTGGCACACCGACACCAACAATAAACGTGAAAGGTGTCGAGCCGAAGTTGGTTCAAATAATCTTAGACGAAATTGTCGAGGGCGGTGCGAAAGTTGAATGGTCTGATATAGCTGGACAGGATATCGCTAAGCAGGCATTGCAGGAAATGGTCATTTTACCTTCTGTTCGACCGGAGCTATTCACAGGTGAGTGTAGGCATAAAATATAATATCATTAGTAACTAGAATGCGAACCAATGCGTGTCTTTTCAAATTGACCGCTTGGAAAAGCTATTAAGCTTTCCAAACGATACAATTGGTATGTACAACAATCCTTGGCGCCGTTAATTTTCTTTTGGATATCGATTGCAGCGGTTTGTTTTTATCTCCATTTTGAGGGTGTTTGCTTGGATATGACTCTTTTCATGTATACAATCGGTAGTTGTATATAATGAGAGAATAAGGCAAATGATTAGCTACTTAAACTTGAATAATTTTTTTATAAAGTACTTAGTAATAGCATATTTGCCTTAGTAAGTGAAGGCATAACAAATCAACGGTCACTTTGTTTTGATGATGACAGGAGCACATGATGAATTGATATTTGTAAATAATGTTAAACAAATCAGAATTTTCTTTGAAAAATAAGAATCCCCTTAAACCAAATATCAGTAAAGCATGCATGAAGATATCACGCTAGCCCCATGCTTGGCTAACGCATCCGCCCTCTCAGTTCCATCAATGCCCTTGTGACCGGGAACCCAGAACATTCGGACTCTTCCGCTGTTACCCAGTCTGTTCGGGGCCTGAATGCAGTCGAGTACACACTTCGATCTGTATATGTGAGACATCAAAGCTTTTACCGCCGCTTGACTGTCCATAAAGATATATATTTCCTCACTTGCTGTATCTTTTGGCATATACCAGATCTGCGGCTTTACGTATCGCAAAAACCTCCAACTGGAAAATACTACAGTGATTCGGAAGCCTGAAAGCTGCTTCCATAGCTGCATCTGCAGAATATGCTGCAGCACCCACTCCTGCAGCTGTTTTAGAGCCGTCAGTGTAGATGCTAAGAGCTGCTGGGCACATTTGCTGATTCTATTCCTGCCCATCTCCGACAGTCACCCAATATCCACGCTGGAAGCACATAGTGGGAACCCAGTAGTCAGTGCTTTTATGATACCGTCACTTCTTGAAAATTTCGTAAGTCTCCTTGCCGTACATTCTTGTCACATCTAGCACAAACAAGATCAGCTCTACCAAAGTATTTAGATGCATTATCACACATCTGGTATTTAATAACAATATTAAAATCTTCGTTACAACGGTAGTTACGACTTTCTATATTTACGTACTTGTTCGTTATTTTTGAGTGTATTTCAAGAGGAACCTCCAATCGCAATGCATTTATTATTTTTTCGTCTATTTTTATAGAATTTGCTATTATTTTCGAATCTTGTTCTAAAGTCTAAAATGAGATATTTGAATCCAATATTAATAAAGAAATATTTAGTCCTTATTCTCAGCAATTTTTAAAATCTTGAATAAAATTATTGCAATGCAATATTTTTCAGGTCTACGAGCACCAGCCAAAGGTCTCCTTCTTTTCGGTCCACCCGGTAATGGAAAAACCTTACTAGCGCGAGCTGTTGCAACGGAATGCAGCGCCACATTTTTCAACATTTCAGCAGCATCGCTAACCAGCAAATATGTAGGTGATGGTGAAAAACTAGTTCGAGCATTATTCGCTGTTGCCCGCGAAATGCAGCCATCAATAATTTTCATCGACGAAGTGGACTCTTTGCTTTCGGAGCGCAGCTCGGGCGAGCATGAGGCCTCGAGACGTTTGAAAACCGAATTTCTAGTCGAATTCGACGGTCTGCCCGGCAACCCAGACAATGATCGTATTGTGGTTCTAGCAGCCACAAATCGTCCACAGGAGCTGGACGAAGCCGCACTGAGACGTTTCAGCAAACGTGTATACGTTTCATTACCCGATAGAGAAACGAGAGAATTACTTTTGAAGAAGTTATTGGAGAAACAGGGAAGTCCATTGGGCGCTGATGCATTGAAGCGTTTAGCCTTGGCGACAGAAGGTTATTCAGGGTCTGATTTGACAGCCCTGGCGAAAGATGCAGCATTGGAACCGATTCGTGAACTGAACGTTGAACAAGTGAAACAACTGGATGTGAGCGCGGTGCGCAGTATAACAGAGCAGGACTTTTACAACTCGCTTAAACGTATTCGACGTTCTGTCGCGCCACAAAGTTTGGCTTCTTATGAAAAATGGTCACAAGATTATGGTGATATTACAATGTAAATAAGCAGTCTTATATCGTTCGTGTTAACAATGTTTTATATAATTTACAAGAATTGGTTTTAGTCACGTTTACTGTGAAGATCGTGTTTATTCGAAAATTATTGTTAGCCGAAATTTTTAAGTTTGGCGTTTAATTCCACAGTTGCAGTTTTAAGTTTTTGCGTTGAACTTGTCAAGACGTGAAATGTTTATCAAAGCGTATATTTGATGCAAGCCACACAATGAAATAATTTTATTGCTAAAAATGTGTACATTCCAAGCGATGAAATATATTCGGTGAAGTAAAATTTGAAGTTTGCTACTTTTATAAAACAACAAACAACAACAACCAGTAGACATAACAATTTAAATCTTCGAAATTATTCAAGTAGATTTTACGAATACCTACCTATTCTACGTTCTCCTGCAGTCAAGTAAAAATGTCGTACTATGTGATTCGTTTAGTGTAGTAATATGTGGGCCGAGAATGTAATGTGTAAACGTTTAATAATTGAACGGAAATTATTATGAGTGTTAGCGAAATAAAACGGAGATGATTGACAATATGATGATTGAAATTGTTAAGTTGTTGTCACTCTGGAGAATAATATGATTTCAAATAATTTTTCCTGTACTAGTCTCTAGAATATATTGATTCGTAGGCTAAACTTAGATTCGAAATTTTTCAATTGATCTAATTAAATTTTGTTGCACGCTTGTTATCAGCGTAAGTCATAATTCAATATCCATGCAATTCATTCAATCATGATGCAATACTTGAAAGCTTAAAGACTTTTAAATCACAAAATTTGCCTGAAGTAAGAGAGAAAGAAAAAAAAAACACAAAAATTGCAGGGAATTGCTACTTAAGTAATTTATATACATACATAATGCCAAGTAACGCTCCACATCTAAAATATTTTTAAGAATGAAAACTGTACGGTTACACAAATTTATACACTAAATAACAGATCCCAATTTTAGAAGTTTTTGTGTTTATTGAATCTATTTAAGAATTGTGTTTTCTCGTGTTATGCAATAATTAGTTGTACATAAATTTCAAGTGTTTCATAATAAAAGAAAAACATAATTAAGAAATATCTGCTCCATTATTACCTTAGCGCAAACGCAATGACTTGCAATGTGGATGGTGTATTATCCAGAAAACAGTAAATTTTGAACATGGCATAAAAGTAGGAGTTTATTTCAGTTAGATTGCTAGAGTATATTTTGCAACACGTTTCAGTGGGGTGCTGGATAAAGAAAATGATTTGAAACCAAGAGGGGACTCGCTAAAAACTATGGATTCAAGAGAACCCCAACCAATGTGAATCTCTCCCAGCAGATAAGCACTTCAATATCGAATCAAAATCAGGCCGAGGTAACTAGGAGTAAGATTGATCGGTCGTTGCGAATTTGGACGTTAAGTTAGTAAGGACTTCACTCACATTCAATGTAGATGTGTGAGGGGTGATTCATTTCACGTCTCAGTCCACCTCTGTTTGACTCAGGCAGCTACTCACAGCCAAGTTAATTCAATGCTCGTTGCTGATTTTTATTTGGTTTGATCCAGAGACCACATAGACCAGCGGCCAATCTCTCGAATACACAAACTGCACCACGTAGTTCATCTAAGGAGCACTTAGCTGGATTTAGTATACACCAAAACATAGATTCTTATGCCCGGTACTAGGATGTTTGATAACAGTTTTAGATGTTACATTCACATCTTCAAATTTGCTTTACTTTCTTTAATGCATATTCGCAAACTTGTGTGGAAATCAGTCATACGAGTTATGCGGAATCATTTGTTGATCTCTTATGCTTCGTAGGAAATTTTTCTTCCTCTTTTTGGCTTTTCTATATAAAATCAAGTATACAGCTTCATTAGGTTTTTCCCCAAGAAACAATATCTACAATATTTATCATAAGCACAAACTGACAAAAGATAGTTATCGTTGAGATAGATTGAAAGAAGGTTCCACAACAAACCATTCATTGGGTTTTGCAAAAATTATTAGTCCTTAGCTCTGATGGACGCCTGGTCTGAAGGAAAAGTGGAATGCGAAAAAAAAGGTTGTTGTAAGGTCTTTCTTGCGGATAGACATACAAAGATCTTATATAATATGATTAAAGCTACGAAGGTATGGTACCAGGTATCAGTGAGTCTAAGGGCAACAAGTGGAACAGCTTTATGGGCAACTTAGCTGCTAAATGACAGAAACTTTAATTTTGGAAACTCGTCAAAAAATTAAACTCTCTATACTCAATTTCAAGAACATATTGCAAACTAGGAAAACACTAGTTACTGGTCTGCTGACAACCTTTCTCATCCCATGGACTCTGTAGTCCTTACGAAGAGGTCCAGAATGTGTTAAAAATCATACTAGAAAATGGACGAAGAGCAAATGGAAGAGGTCCAGAATGTGTTAAAAATCATACTAGAAAATGGACTCGAACTCCTGACCAAATCTCATATCATCTGACTAAAGCAATGAGCCCCACCCAATAGTCTTCCAAACTGCATCAAAGCCATTAATAACATAATCCAAGACACAACCACTATATAGAAGTTGAAAAAATAGTCCCTATCCCCAAACCGAATAAAAACCCAGACTTGATTAACAGTTTTCGACCAATTTCTCTAGTCAATAGTTTCGTCAAAATCATTAATAACTACCTCAAAAACTTATGAATCAATCATCTTAATAAGTTTAATAAACTCCCTACAGTAGATGCTTCAAGAAACTATTAATTTTTGCCTAAATTAACTTAACATACTATCAATAAAGGTATCAGTTTTAGTAGTATTTTTAGGTCTAGAAAATACCTACGAGGTCATTGACCTTTTCAAATTATATAATTTTCTAACCACGCTTAAAATTCCGTGTAGAATTCGTTTCTGGATTACATTATTTTTATCTAAAACTTCTATTGTCTGGCTGATAGTACTATTCAAATTAATGATAGCCTTTTTCAAGGGGATTTCCTTGCTGTACCGCGTTCTCCAGTGTGTTTGTGGAGCTGGGGGCGGCGAAGCTAAGGGCGGACACTAGGAGGCGATGTCCACAGGGAGGGGTATTATCCCCCTGCTATGGTCCCTACTTGTTGATGACCTTCTCGTGACCCCCAATAGTAAGGGCCTAACCGCTCTCGGCTACGTGGACGACATCACGGTAATAATAAGAGGCTCACACATGGATACCTTGAGATCCAGAATGCCAAAAGCGTTAAATGAAACAACCCAATGGTGCGAAAAATGGTATATCCATTAATCCTCAGAAAACTAGCATAATACCATTCACCAGAAAAAAAAATCGAAATAGGAGCCCTAAATATTAGGGGCACAGTCGTATGTATGCAGGAAGAGGTAAAATATCTACGAATACACCTAGATAGGAAATTCACCTGGGACAATCATCTAAATAAAACGACAATGTAGGCCACTAAGGCACTCTGGGCGACAAAACAAATGCTTGGACGCAATTGGGGACTATCTCCAAGGCAGACCCTATGGGCAAACAAACAAATGGTGAGACCTATCCTCCTACATGGGGCTGCAGTATGGTGGAAGAAAACCATACAAAAAACTGCGGTTAATAGGCTCAACAAGCTTCAAAGGATGGCCTGCTTGCTGATTACAGGACCAATGAGCTAAACCCCAGCAGCAGGAATGGAGGCCCTTCTAAACCAGGAGCCGCTACACCGCAAAATTCAGGATGAAGCAGCGAAACAAGCCATTAGCCTACAACAGGTCTGCAGGTATAAATCAGGGGCCTTAAAGGCCACTTAAAAATACTGGAGAACGTCAGGCCCATAATGGAAATTTTGAACTTCAGCGACCAAATAAAAACCGGTGCAGCATTCGGGAAGAGGATCAAGGTCACAATTGCATCAAGGGACAAATGGGAGGATGGACCGCCTCCCTCGTACGAAAGAGCGCAAATGTGGTATGGATGGTTCAAAAATGGATTGTGGAGTAGGAGCAGGGATTGTAGATCCCAAGTGCAAAATGCATTTCCTTCTCCCAAAGGAGGCCACGATATATCAAGCAGAACTATCTGCCATACTAAGAGCCTAGCAAACAATAAAGATAAAGAACACTTAAAGGGTCAGAATTAAGATCCTATCGGCTATCAATTGCGATCAAATAAATGTGGCTATACTCTTAGAGGTTGAATCCCCAGCCATGAGGGGCACCAAGGAAACGAGGAAGCTAATGCCAGAACCAAAGAAGGAGCAAAAATGCTGTTCATAGGTCTTTCTCCGTACTGGGGTTTTACAAAGGCAGATACGGACAAGGAAATTAAAACATGGAGCAAGAAAAAGATCGAAGACTACTGGCTTAATATTGAAGGTTTAAAATACACAAAAAAATAGCTTGGCTTCGGTAGCAAAAGAAGCAGTGGGTCTCTATAAAAGTGGCTTAAGAGGCCTATGCGGAGCATGGAAAGGACACCTTTAGCATTTGCCAATGGTAACACCTTTAGCATTTGCCAATGGTAATGAGTTGCCAGCTAGGCACAGAGCCCTATGGCTACCAGCCAGCGAGGTTCGAAAACAGAAAAGAGATCACCCCCTCTCCTCTATGTTAATTATTGACTAATGCTCCCCCTAATTCTAGTTATGGTTTTGCCCTCCTAAAATTCAGCCAATTAATAAACCTATTCAACCATTCCTCAGATCTCTCTTCCTTCCCCTAAAATTACCATAAGAAATAAGCATGCTGGGCCGTTCAAACACATTAATAAAGAGGACCCTGGCCGATTCAATGAAACTATATCCGATGACAAACCGGAAAGGCAAACTATCATAGACTAAGGCGTTGATGGGAGCTGGGGCTGCCATAGTTTTTGAGAGCAACAATGCCTAAAACCGTTTTTAGTTACCAGCTTTGCAGGTAGCTGAGAACCATAATCTTAAACTTTTATCCATTCTGCCAAACAGTATGTTAGCATGTGCCATCCTAGAAGATACTACTTAAGAAACAATTCCTTATAAGCACAAACTCACATAAAATTACCAGCGATATGGCTTGAAAGAAATTTCCACAATGAACCATTAATTGGGTTTAGTAAAAAAAAAATTATCACTAGCATGTTATGGTGGATCTATAACATTTCTTCTTCTTCTTAGCATTGCTAAACAGCGAAAACACCCTGCTTTCTTCCAAACGGGACACTTTTTGCAAGAGTAAAAATTCATACACTCAACAAAAAACCATTCAAATTTCAAATCTAGACCAGAAAAAGACTAACATAAAAAAAATCAATTTATTTCTTGTCGATTTTCATCATTCTTAAAATCATCCACTGTCATTAATAGATACAATCTAGGGTTCGTTTGCCCATCAACAAATAGTTTCACTATTCCCTATCAAATATGTGACAAAAAATAATTTTCTTCAAAGTTTCTTTCCATGCTTCAATTCTTCACAAACATCGCGAGTTCAATTTCCGATTCTATTTATCAAATACAGCATTCAGATTCCGTCTATGCTAAGAAACGCGAAGCTTTAGTTCTTTCTAAAAATCTAATCTTCCAATCGAAACAAACTGTTTTCGTGCATAGTATTAATACATCATAAACATGATATCGATTGTAGAACTGTAAAATGTGGTTCGATTTTCCGCATCAGAAACTTCCAAAACGAATTTTTAACCAAAAAGGTTCAATTTTATATGGCGTAAGTAATGCGTTGTTTGGGGGCCAACGAAAATAGTTTTGTCTAGATCTTAAACCGTTGTACTGGTTTCAATCATATAATAATTGTAATTTTCGTGTAGAAATTCATTTTAATTAACAACACATATATAAATTTGTTCAGTTGATCTTATTCGCCTTTTTCATGAAAAAAAAACTATTTTTTCAATTAAAAATCCGGCTTACAATAGGTTCTTTTTTGCGTGGAATCTATTTTTGTATATTGATGTCGAAATTCTGTGTATGCAGATCCTTATTCAACTTCACATTATTTTTCTTTAGCTCTGGCTTCTTTCTAATATAAGTTTATCATCATATCACACAATCAGAAAAAAAAACGAAAGAGCAGTATAACACAAAACAAAAAAAAAAAATTAATCGCATTCGACTCACAATCATTTACAATCCCTCGCAAATCAAGTAGCTATTTATAATTTTATTTCACGATTTCATCTTCCGATTTTGGTATCTTAGTACCTCTTCTTCTGCCTTATTCATAATTCAATATTTACTTACATTACTGTTCTCTTCTTATGTTATCTCGAAATAATGTAATATTACTATTAAATTGCTTTCGTTTCGCAACAGTGGAGAGAAGAGTCGTTTTGGTGTTTTGTAATTTTAATAGTGCATATATGCACGAATGGATTCAACTTTGATGGCGGCTATCTGAGCAGTTCTGTAAAACTACATATACGGAACTGCCTCGATGACGTCTCCGATATAGGAGAGCAATGATTCATTTAAAAAAAAATTAATTTACAAGACAATGATAGAATTTACTTCTCCCCGCAATTTCAGTATTTCCGTTCGTTATGCAACAGAGGAACAGATATTCAGCAGAGTTGCTTTGAATTATTTTGAAAATCAACTTTTATCACGCACGATGTGATCGATAAACACATCTATCGCGTCTATCGAATGTTCACGAGGACTAAATGTGTAAAGTCGTTTTTTATGTTGAAATTTCGATTTTGGTTCGGATTGATTAATTCCAATCATTCATTACATCTTAAAAAATATCACTAATTGAAAATTTCTTTACAATAACTCTCTTTACGATTTTTTTATTTTGCTTTCTTTGTTTCAACATCGTAAATTGTTTTGAATTTCTTATATAAATTACATTTCTCACTAACATTCGCTTCAGTTATATGATGCTATCAAATGTCTTCTTGCAAACACGTTATTGCATGCTGTTTTCTTTTGCTTGAACCAATAATATTCACATTCATATTTCCGTTTCGAGCTTCTGTTTCTTTCAAAGGTTTGCTTTCGTTTTTATAGTTGCTATGCTCGTTTCCTATTTCTGTTTTTCTCATTTCTTCAACTTCTTCTTCATTGATGGTTGTTGTTTCTCCAGTCGGGTGGTTTCTTCTCTCTTCGCACCTTGTCTATTTTTTGTAATTTTCTTTTATCATTTATAATCAATTTTTTTTTTATCAATAAAGTTTCTTTTTTTTAGGCGGACTATCGATTCATTGCGTCTGGTATTGCGGCATGGCCGCACTATACATCATTTGTGGCTGGTTGGCACTACCATTTGTTGCTGCTGCGGCGGCTGTTGTAACACCTGGCACGGCTCCCGGTACTCCCCATGCAGGCTGCACCATTCGATAGCCTGAAAGTAAATGTAGAACATGTTGTTTTTAATTTTGATTCAGTGGCAAAGGTTTGGACCTTTAAAATTGTGTATAATATCCTACATTATCGCGGATACATTTAAGCATTTTGTTCAATCCATCTATGAATAGATGTTACTTTCAATAACATAATCACTTTCATACACATAAAAATTAAACAAGGAACAATCAATATACAGCGATCCTTCACTTTGTACGCTTCGCATGTTTTGAAACCTTGAAACCAATATGGGAATCTTGATACAAATTGGGTCACTAGTGAAATTTTATGAGTTATATGAAACGAGGGTTTGAAGAATAAAAGAACCGACTTCTCATTCAACGGTGTCTGAAAAAATGTTGGGTTCGTGGATTCTGAAACAAACGCCAAAGCAAGTCCCTTTAAGATTTGTCATAATTTGTGAAAAAGTGCTTAAGATATATGACGATCTGAAAATATCTGACAGCTCTTCTTTGATTGATAATATCTTAGCCAGTAAAATGCGGCTGGAAAAAAACTAAAAAAGGGCAAGCTTGATAAGCTTTAAATTTGTTGATGAAGCAATTGATGCAGAAGTGGTTACAGCTTTTCCTGACTTCTTTAGGCATAAAATACAGGAGGGATGTTACACAGCGCAACAAATATTTAACGCAGACGAGACGGGTTTGTACTGGAGGCTCATGTCACCTTGAACTCTCAGAAAAAAAGAAGAGAAGTCTACTGCTGGCTAATCATCGTACGATCGTATAACTGTCATAGTAAGATCGAACGCTAATGGAGTCTAAGAAAATTTCTAAGCTCGATGAGCAGCAAGCTTCTACCAGCAGTAACTACTATCACCTACTCGCAGCTGAAAACGACTCCGAAATCGCTTCTTTGTCAAATCAAATCAAACCACTGCCAATATACCTAAGACAATAGCTTAGTCGACATGTTGGTATCAATGATATCAATGTTGGTATCAAGAGAGTATATATACCATCTAAAAAGTTGCAAAGGAATGTCGGTGGTAATTAAAGACAAATATATTCATAAAAGTATAATTAGAGCCGGAAGCCAGCAAGCCCAAAAGGGGTGAAGCTCGCAAAATCTATAGCTTGCGATATATTATGCACCGCAGAGTCATTGTCAAAGAACCGCTCAAACGCAAACGTCCAGTACAATGTGCGAATTGTCAGGAATATAGCCACACCAAAACCTACTGTGCACTTCTTAGTGTGTGTTATATGAAACGAGTTTCACGCTACCAAGTCCTGTGACAAAAGTAAACAAGATCCTGCTATTGAAAAATTGTAGCAATTGTGGTAACAACCATACTGCCAACTACAGAGGTTGACCAATTTTTCAATCTTTGAAAGTAAATATGCTTCTTCCTCAAAACCGCACTCAACAGGCTCTGAATATTGCAACCAATAGACCAGTTTCCATCCCGGACACTTTTGCACCCTCATAACTAGTTACATCTGGTATCAAATATTCCGAAACAATCAAGCAAAACGCACTCGGCTCAGCTGAAATCACTGCTCAAAGCAGTTCTAACAATGAACTCACTTCTATTTTGTCAACGCTTTCAGACAATATGAATTGGTTCATGAGGACGATGAGTAACATGATGCGAGAATTTCTTAAAAATCAAAACATGTTGCTCCAATTTCTTATTAACAGCAAATGAGTCCAGTCAAGATTGCCCATTGGAGTTCGAATGATATTGTCCAGCATAAAGCGGAAATAGCATGCTTACGACATTAATGTGTTCCTCATATCGGAAAGCCACCTCACGGGAAAATAATAATAAATTCAACATTCCTGGCTACATCTTCTATGACACCAAACACTCAGATGGCAAGGCTACAGGCGGGTCCGCAATATTTATTAAAAAATATTTGCTCCATCATCCTTTGAAAGAACTTAGCAATGCCTACATCCCAGCAACATCCCTTTGTCTGCGTGAACAGTCGAGTGCGATTTTAATTTCGTTCATCTACTGTCCACCGAGGCACAACATCTCAAAGGCAAAAATTCGAAAGCTTCCTCTCATCACTGGGAATAAAATTCATCGTGACTGGTGACTTTAACGCAAAACACACATTTTGGGAATCTCGACTCATAACACCTAGGGGCAATGCACTGTTCGATACACTACAAACCTATAGATTAGACAAAACCCAGGCAATTTTCATTACGCAGAAGAGGACACAGACACCACGAAAACTAACTGTGAACGAAGAACAGATTGAATGGCAACGGACAGCCAAGTACTTAGGACTCACGTTCGACGACCGACTCACTTGGACGACACACATACAAAATAAAAGCAGCACTTGCAATAGACTCCTCCATGCCTTCTTTCCCCTCATTAAATCCCAAAGACTGAACAAAACCATCAGATTACTTATATACAAACAAATACTAAGACCGGCAATATTATACGGAAGTGTTGCATTCGGACAAACCTCGAAGACAAACAAACAAAACCTAAAGCCTGCCAAAATCTCGCACTACGGAGAATTTTCCGAATTCCATGGTATATTAGAAACGTGGACGTACATAAGGACTTTAGAATCGAAACAGTACAAAAATACATACGCGAAAAGCGTTAAAGCTCTTCGACAAGATAGACCGACATACTAATAGCACCATGGATATTCTCAGATTCCCGACCAGGGTACACGAAATATACCCTCACCTCAGAAAAATCACTAGCTAGTGCAAACCATCTGCACACTAACTAAATCTAAGTACCCATTGTAGCCAAGATTCATAGCTGAGCGAAAAGTGAAGTAAGGGTGAATCATTTCACCAGCTCCAAATGAACCCAGTTCCTCGTCGTCAACCGGCCAGCCAACGTATTGGCCGTCAGACACCAACAAAATTACGGACCTCGCAATTTCGAAGGGAATACCTCCAAACTCCACAAAACTAGAAGCAGTTTTTTATTTGTTTTCAGATCTTGCTGTAATCGTAGATATACGAACATTTACCAATTCAATATTTCTAACGATATCACTCAAATCACCGGAATAGGTCAATTCTGCTGCTATTCTTTTCAATGAGCAAGTCCTGGAGGCATTTGACACGGCAACTCCTAAAATTGAGCTGCACCCCTCAACTCGAAAAACTACATACTCTACATCAATTAAAATTCTTGTACAGGAAAAAAGATTGGCACGAAGAAATTGGCAGATTTATTGGCAGCACGACTTAACAAGGCTTTTCGTGAGCTCAGGCTGGCACTTGCGAAAGACTACGAGCTAAAGTTCCACTCATTCTTGGAGAACCTCACTCCCACTAAAAAATGGCGACTATGCGTCGTCGAAAGAGTTAAACAAAACAAATCTACCATCAGGGAAGTCCCGCTTAGAACCGTCAACGGACCAGGAGTGACGCAGAGAAAGCCACCGCCTTCGCAATTCACCTAGAACAGGTTTTCACACCTTTTACTTCGGCAACATGCGACTTTCCATCTAATATCGATGCATAGGTTTCAGCTAAAGAACTGCAAAATATCATTATCCAGGAAACATACGTAAAAATATCTCCGGGAATTGATCTCAGCATCCATGCTATGCTCAAACAACTGCCACTGATCGTATTCTCTTGGCTTTCTTATCTCTTCAATGCTATCTTTGGAATCAGATATTTTCCTTAAGCTTGAAAAACTGGCGAAATCATCATGATCCTGAAGCCTGGTAAGGACTCTTATCCAGTGAAGTCATACAGGCCTATTAGTCTATTATTCTGCGTCTCCAAAGTTTTCGAGAAAGTTCTGCTGAAAAAGCTACCACCAATATTAGAAGATGCGAAAAAATTCCAGAACATCATTTTGGATTTTGAAGACATCACAGCACCATTCAACAGGTCCATTGAATCGCGCTAGACATTAAAGTAGCAAAATTAAAGCAAAGCTTCCGAAAAGCTTCCATGAAATATTATCCTCCTACCTACCCGACCGCACATTCCAGGTGAGATACAAAACCTATTCTACCATAAACATCGTCTGTATGGAAGTATACCTAAAGGAAATGTTTTGGGACCGCTGCTTTACACAATCTTCAAATCTGATCTCCCAATAAGCGACAAAACAAGTACAGCTACTTTTGCGATTTGATGGCATCCCAAACACTGCAAGCCCACATCTTACTTCTTGTAGAATGGCTAGCAAAATGGAAAATCAGAATGAACGAATCCAAATGCATCCACGTTACTTTCACTTTGCTAAAACTGACTTGTCCTCAAGTATATCTAAACAATGTACCAAAACCTCAAAGTAACGAAGTGAAGCATTTCGGACAGGAGGCTCACCTAGAAACGACACATTGAAGCTAAAAATCAACAACTGAAGCTCAAATTCATAAACTTTAAATGGATGCTCAATAGCATGTCAAAGCTTTCTCAATCTGGACCTATGGCTTACAAATTTAGGGAGCAGCTCGCCCATCAAACATTATTCAGAGGACCCAATCAAGAATACTTCGATCTATCACCGGAGCCTCGTGGTACTTCCGCAACGCCAATCTCCACAAAGACCTGCGGATCGAGACGATTGCCGATGAAATTAAGAACCGCAGTGTAAGATATATTGCAGCTCTCGCTCAACACCCTAACAAGCTGGCAAGAAAAATACTAGCCCATCACTAATTTCAGCGATTGAAAAGAACTGACCCGTTAGATCTTCCATCTCTAACGTAGAAGAAAACAACTGGCGTAGCCACTTTTCTTTGGTTTTCGAACTCTTTGTATTATGTAAATTGTAATTTTGGAACACTAACTTTGCTCTTTGCCCTCTGACTCTAAGTCAATAATGTAATTTGCGATCAAAATGTACACGTCCTCAACTGTGAGGGGTGCACATCACTTGTACTAGCATGTAAGATTTGAAAATAAAGTTGAACTTACTATACGAAGGTAGCAGTTTAATATAGTTATTGCCAAACAAAGAAAAGATTACACCCGCAAGAGTACAAGATCTTTTTGCTGCCTCCGCTATATGCGCACTTCTCTTTCTCATACTTTGTTTTTATATTTAGAGAAAACCGAGTTTAAAGCTTTCGGTATAGAAAACTAACAATCAAATATCAGACATGCCTCTCGGCTGTTTTATTTATTTTCATTTCTTCTTGAACATACTTTTTGCAACATATCGTCGCTGTAAAATCAAACCGGCATATCTGCAAAATGCATATTTTTCACCAGAGCGCTTTAAAGTTTTCGCGTGCGGGTTGTTTTCTCGTAAATGCATACCGGAACAGCACAGTTAGACGGATTTTTATTCAACTATACGATATGCCGGTGCGACATAAAAATAGACGGGGAAAAAAGAAATTTTTTGATACTAAAAACTCAAAAACTCAATTTTTGCAGATATGCCGGTTTGATTTAACAGCGACGATATATAATTACTGGACGCCTATGTGTGCTGTACTATACTCTCGTAGCCTTTTTGGCTCTATCCTTGTCCCAAGTACATAAGATCGCAATAAATATTAATGTATTTTCCAGCTACTCCCAAGAATCTCATAGCAAGAATAATTCTATTGGTGAACAAAAATCAAAAAAACCGCTTTCGAAATCGCAAAAAAAAAACCAAGGCGAATGCAGTTTAAACAAGCATATGACAGCATCGACCAAGACGCACTATATAACATCATGCTGCAATTTGGTATAACGGCCACATTATTGAAACTCATAAAGATGATGATGACCAACTCCGTCTCGCAGGTCCAGATTCAGAACAGATTGACAGATCCTTTCGAAACTCTTGTTGGCCTGAAGCAGGGCGATGGAATAGCTCCGATGCTCTTCAATCATGCACTTGAGTTCGCTATTCGGGCAATGAGTCTGAACACCAGTGGCACGCTACTCTTTAAGTCGATACAATTGGCAGCGTACGCGGATGACATTAACATCATGGCTCGAAACCTGACCGATGCAGAAGAGCTTCTGCTTAGACTTGACAGCTAAGGAAGTTGGACTACGAATCAACGAGGACAAAACGAAAGTTATGATGTAATCTAGGACAAGGACGCCAGCGCATTCGACCATCAACGTAGGAGACCTTAGCATCAACTTCGTTTACCTGGGTAGCAGCCTATCGAATGACGCCAACGAAACTGATGATATCAAGCGACGGATACAACTAGCAAATAAGATTTTCCTCTTGCTCCGCCCCATTATGAAAACGAAGTATGTGCACAGAAAAACTAAGCTCCGCGTTTAAACTATCATAAGACCTGTGAGCTGCTGTGGGCTGCGAACATGGACCCTGACCCAAGCTTCCGAAAATATGATTGACACATTCGAACGGAAAGTTCTATGGCTGATTTTCAGGGCTGTTCGCGACCGAGATGGATGGCGCATCCGGCACAACAATGAGTTGTACGAACTGTACGATGAGCTGGAAGTCAGAAGAGCTTCATTAGGAATTTTCGAAGCTTTGGAAAGGACTAGGTATAAGATCTGGTGCGTGCAGTATTCGTTAGAATTTTGCTTGCTAACTCTACTCTATTACAGGAATTCCAATATACCGGCGCAATAACGTGGAAAATTGTGGATAAACTCATTAGGAAAAAGATAAAAATATCAAACAAAATTCTCGATTTCACCTTTGATGCAGCTAAACGGAAACAACTTCAAAAGCAAGGTTATAAATGCTAAATGCTTCGATATGATCGGCATTTGCAAAGGGAGAAATTCAGTTCACATATAAAATGTATTTTAGCAGTTTTTACTTCACAAGAAAAATGCATTAAGCCCCCTAAATCGTTCTCCCTTATAGCACTTCAATCAAAAGAGCAATAAAAGCAATCGAACATTTTGATATCTACATATTTGGCAAATAAAAACAATTGACAACCTTGAATTTCAGAGAGCAAATCATAAGTACTTCATTCCTCGACTGTATATGTACCTATTTGATATCAGATTGAAAATCAATATATACATTGCGGACCTGCAAACTGCCCTCTTTTCGCAAGATAATATTGAAAAAGTTTGTATCCCGACAAAAAAAAATCCCGTATATATGTTCCGGGACTCACAGGAAAGTCCGAATCCGAGACATATAAATTTCAAATCTAATGATATATCTTACCTCCAGCTCCTTGCTGAGCAGCAGCATATGCGTATGGATAGTATCCTTGTTGCATATATTGCCCTGTCATTTGCGCTGGATAGCCCTGTTTTGAGGGAAAAAAAGCATTTCAATTTCCACCCAATTTCGAAGCACTACCAAAACACTTACCGGTGCATACCAGTAGCCCATTTGCTGGTAAGCTGCATATGGATACTGGGCACCTTGCGGGGCAATAATTTGTCCTCCGATAGTCTGTGCGTTTTGTACGGACGGACTGAAGACCACACCTGCTGCATTACCACCTGCATTTCCTCCCATCATCACCTCACCACCATTTTCTTTGCCCCAAAAGCATTTGACCGGATATCCGTTCACCTCAGTCATATGTGTAACTTCGATGGCATGTGCGGCCGACTCTTTCGTTGTGAACTTGATGAAGGCGAAACCCTTGTCCTTGAACACTCGTACGTCTTGAATTGCGCCGAACTGTCCGAAATGTTTGTGCATAAGATCTTCGCTTATAACGTTCGGCGGAAATCCACCACAGTACACTGTTGTATTCGTCGGGCTGGTTTGATTGTACACCTCCTCGTACGTCGAACGCACGGCTTTCGGACCGGATTTGTTTTGTTCGCGCGGCTGAGGCGGCTTGCGAGTCGACCAATTTGTTCGAATCGAACGTGAACCTAACCATTGGCCGTTCATGGCCTGGATCGCATTTTCCGCTTCAGCCTTTTTTACAAACGATACGAATGCGTAGCCTTTCGATTTCATTGTTTGCGGGTCTCGAACTATTCTACAGTTCGAAATTTCGCCGAACGGAGCGAACGCTTCGCGTAGTGTTTCTGTCTCGATTTCGGGACTCAGGTCCCCTACGAATATATGATGGTGTGAGCTAGTGTCCGTCTTTGGCTGGTTGCCGGGGCTCGTAGCCCAATTCACCTGAAGCGAATGTGGTCCATGATCGAACTTGTCAACTAGCATAAATAACAACATACCTTGATTTCTTTGTGGTTAATCGACCTTTTATTCATTGCAGTTAGCGCAGTGCCAGCAGATTGATGAGACGAAAACTCTATGAAGGCGTACGGGTCATTTCCGGGCTCTCTGATTATTTTACAGCTTTTAACTACTCCCCACGGGGTGAATAGTGTGAATAGATATTCATCAGTGACGGAATGGTCCAGGTTCCCCACGTAAAGGGTCTTCGGTTGCGTTTCATCCATATTTAGTCATAAATGTGTTGTCTACAGGCGGGAAAAACACTAATGGCCGGCTCGGGTTTCGAATTGAGATCACAGTTGGCGAAATCGCAGCCGTGCACACTTCAATGACCTGAATATCAACGCGAGAGAGGTTAAAGTGCCAGACGTAAATATCGAAAATCATCCAAAACTCACCGTTTACAATTACCTGCAGCGACGACTTGCTGTCACAGCGAAAGTGAATGCAGGTCTGCTCACTTTCAACACTACAGTACAGCGTCTTCTGTCCACCTGCAACTACAACAAATCACCGTCCAAACTCCCAAATCAAACGCCTTTGTTCCTGGCGAATTGGTTTATTTAATTCACAAAAATTGCACGAGAGCCGAACAGAGGACGACTGCAGATTTTGCAGTCTGCCGTACTTCAATGAAAGTCGGATAGTCGTCCGTCGTCGTCGTTCCCGCGGTCTTCTTACCTTCTACTACCGACTACAGTCTCCCTTGCCTTGTCGTTTCAATTCGCCGTCGATTAGTCCGTTCCGCGCGCGGAGTGCAGGGCTACCTAAGGCGTCTACGAAGTTTCTCCCTGAGCCAACATGACGTGGCTGAAACTTTCCAAATTCAATCTATATTCCGTTTCTCACGCACCAACCTTATTATAATTGTAATCCGCACTCACTCAACAACAATTTCCACTAGCTTAAGCGTCTATGGCGAACGTAATTTAATTAGAATTAATGTTTATTGTTCGGTACTTTTCCCGAGCGAATTCACTTCAAGACGATTGTCGCCTATTTCAGTCACACTCATCCGCTTGCAGGCAATACAGATTAGGGATTCAAATATGGCGGCATTGTGCCGGTTTCCATAGCGTTTCGCTGGTATGGCAGTGTGATAGTGTTTGAAATTGGTTATTTATAACATCGTTTTCTGATTAATTCATAGAGGAATATGATATTATATCTCTACGGCCGGACTTGTTAAATTTTTTCAAAGGATTTTGCACTGTTTAAAGATTAAACAGAAAATGAAACTGAAATTGCTTTGTTGTATTGGGATTCTACTGCAGCTCACGTCTAGTTCAAATAGCAAAAGCTACAGTACAGCTCAAAAGTTGCCTGTTTCAGTCAGGCTGACATCTGTCATTGACAAGCAGCTGATCGGCTTGCAAATCGAGAAGTAAGTAGAGTACAATGGTTTCGTAGCGAGTTCTGTGAAAGTGGTGTGCGGTGTTATTCCGCGTTTCATGTATCTTGTAATTTAGTTTCCGTGTTATCTTCGTCTCTAAATTTTTGATTGAAAGTTCTTTTTGTTTGGCTGATAGCGATCGTAGTGATTTGTAATGCAGGCTAATGATTGAAATCGAATCTTTTGGTCTGTACGTGACAAATGGACACATCTGATTGGGCTATGCAAAATGCATTTAATAGATGACTAATAATCTAAAGAAGCTAACGCTTTGAAATATATCCAAAGCGTTCAGTCAATGGTCAATAATCGTGTGATGTAAACAATCCGTAAGTAGACATCAACATATTGTTTTGTGAAATTGTGAAATGAAAAATAGTGAAATGTCACTACACACAAAGTGTAAAAATGCCTATGAAATTACTTTTTAGTAATAATTAGTGTATCAAAATAGTTTTTAAATGTTGTTATCAGATATTGTTGAAGCATCAACGAAACTGGCTATCTGTTCGTTTTTGTTGAGATATAGTTCATCACTGCTAAGGTAGCTTCTAGAAGACACTAGATGAATGAGTTTAGTTGCTCTTTCATACATATTTTTCGACCAGCCCCTCGTGAATATATGTTTAACGAATAGTAAAACATCAATAAAAAATATCATAGCATCTAAATATTAATAGCATCATAGGGTAAAAGTCAGTTTTAAAATTAAATTGTTTAGATGTATTTGTGGGATACGTCATACAACTCCGTGTTCGACGTTCTGTTTCCGTTTCAAATAACTTTTTGTTGAATTCACACAATTAATTTTTTCTTTATTCTTTTGAAATATTATACCCCTTTGTTAAGCTTATTCACAGGGTTTTAAAAATTTAAATTGACCCTACGTTCGATGACGCATGTGCCTCAAAAAGTTTATCCATTACGGACTGGAGGGTAGCAACTGGAATTGCCTCAATTATCGTTCGAAGGAATTGCTTCAAACCACTTAAATTTATTGTTTTTGTTTTGTAAACTTCCTGTTTGCAATAATCCCATAGCAAAAAATTAGACGCAGTAAGGTCAGGAGACCTTGGGGTCCAATGGATTGTGAAGTTTCTAAAAATCACTTTTTGGGGAATTTTCACTGCAATACTGTCAGAACAGCCCCAGTTATGTGAGAGGTTGCACCATCTTGTTGATTGCTAGCCTTTTATATAACCACAAAGGAAATTTCTTTCAGTGTAGATCTGGAAAAAAACATTTTTTCAACATCTTTAAGCAACGGTCTCCATTGACCGTAACTATAAGACCGTTTTCTTCGAAAAATTAAGACCCGACAATGCAACTTGATGAAACTGCACACCACATTGTGATTCTAAGTGAATGCTATTCCGTCTCATGGAGTATCTGTGGGTTAGAGTGATTACAAATTCAACAATTTTGTTTGTTAAGATTATCGTTCAGATCCAATTAGGCCTAGCCATACATAAAAATGCAATTCAAGATGTTTTCGTTGTCTGCCAATGATCTTCTGGTAAAATTCAAATTGATTCAATCCGGTAAGTCTACCGCCTTCAGTTTGGTTGTTAGTTGAATTTTATAAGGAATTAATTCGAAATCTTTACGCAGAATTATCTGCAATGACTGTCTTCTGATACCCATTTGAACAGGTAAGCCCCTTGTCGGAACTCTAGGATTGACTTGTATAGTAGTAGTTACAGCAGCCGCTCTGAACTGTGAGATCTCGATGATAAGGCTTTCTTGTGATTGTCCCATGCTCGGCGAAATGGTCTACGAGCCTACTTATAGTCTCTATGACAGGAGGAGTGTCGCCAAACGTGCATTCTATTTGGATGGAAATCACAGACTCCAATGTGTAATACGAAATCCAAACCCATATCAACTGCAAACGCAATAACGTACGTACCTTGAAATCTTTTTCAATAAGCTTGCTGTTATTGCTATTGTTGTTCGTTGCTATTCCCGTTCTTTGATATTGCCGTTCACTGCTATTGGCATTATCCTCACTGCTATTGCTATCGCCGTTCACTGCTACTGCTATTGCCATTCACCGATATTGCTGTTTGCTGCTATTCGTAGATGCTGTCCCCGTCGCAAGCAATTTAAATTTACGCTGCTATTATGTTACTCACATAGCATATCAGAAAAACTGCAGGTTGCTATTGCTGTTTATAAATAGCAGTTACAAAATAGTCTGCTATTTAGCAACCAATCAATATCCCAATCCTTGGAGTAAAATACACTATAAAAATCCCCCCAAAATATTGTAAATTAATTTCCTTAAATGTAGTACTGGCCAATTCTAGGTATGCGTTACTGACCCACAGACCTAAATTTTGCATCATACAAATAAATTTGATGTAGGGAGTTATTTGAAGATATGTTTTTCGCCCGTTTATCAACTAAAAGCACGTTTGCAATACTGCAGGGTTGTTGAAAAGTCCCAGAGCTAGTTCAGAATTATTTTAAGGCAATTTATTTTGCATTGTCATTTTTATATGCAACGGTGTACAACTACTTCATATGGGCGAGCCACAAGAAATGATTGGTTGTATTCCGGTTCTATAAATAAGTCATTTGATGTTTTTTGAAAGATTATTTCGGTTTTTTCATATCATTTAGTTATATAGTATAGTTGATATTTTCGTTCCAAAGAATGCTTTGTCCCAAGTAATTTAAAAAAACTATTAGAAAAATTACTATTCTTTCTCTTTCCAGCAAAGAATATGTCTTTCGTTTTCACAGAGTTTATTTTTATCTTCCACCTAAAGCAGTACATAAATGTTCGAATGGTTTTACCCCTGCACCTGAATTAAATCGTAATTAAAGGGTCCACTCTTAGGAATAGGACCATAAGCTGCACGGTCACTAGCGTACGGATTTCAGACAATACTATCAGTATTACTTGGATCTATGCTAAAATTCAGGGCCTATGCATACCCCTTTTGTGCTAAAGAGATACAACAGCCGGCCATATACACCGTTACAGGTCGGAAATATAATGCTTTGTCTTAGGCTGTCAGATCCGAAGTCTACTTCAAATGATTCTAAAGCGAAGATTCCATACTAAATAGCTTCTAAACCATAGCCAACCTGAGAAACAAGTAGGGGGTCAACCTCAAATGACAAATAGCTATTAAGTTGTAATAATCCACTTGGTTTCAATAAGGTTATTTCATTATTATCATTATTATTTTATTCAAAGCAAAAATTATCTTATCGATTGACATATTAACGTATTATTCAAAGTAGTGTCCGGTTTCACGTCAGTTAACTGACCCGGCGAACTTCGTACCGCCTCAGAATCAATAAAAGTTATTTTAACTACTAAAATGAATGTAATTCACGTGGCAGCAAGGCCTTTGTTTTATTGAAGCGAATCGAAATGATTCGCGCAGCATTTTTGCATTACTTTCTTTTAAACTATTTGCTGGATAGATTGCCCTCAGGTCGATTACTATCATTGAAACACATTGTGATATCAAAAAGCATTTCTTCTTGCGCGGCAAAGATTATCACGTTGTTGACTTGTACAATAAGCTTGACGATTTCTTATTGTCAATTTAGCCGTTTGACGTACTGTATCTCTTTGCTCTTGTGCTTGTGAAGCACGAGTTCGGGCCATGCCCAACGGGAATCGCTGTAATGGATTCTAGCAGCATGTATGAAGCAAACGTTCTCAGCAATGCAAATGTAACGCTTGAAAGCTGTTGAAGCATTACTCGCAAAAATAAAGGAAAAAGAGCTTTCGAGCATACATCGGTTTGGGTAATGTTTGCTACATAAAACGGATAGATGAAAATTTCAGAGCAATTAAAATCATCACAGGTAAGTAAAATGGATAGGATACTATTCATTAAGAGTCATGCAGGGGCAAGCTTGGCCACCGATCCAAGGAGCAGCAAAAATTCCCCCTAGTAACGTGAATAATGCAAGAATACAATGTCGGGCTTCCCAAAAAGTTATTTTTATAAAGCTGAAAGTTCAAAGTTCCTCTTGTATAACTTGCCAGCCTAGGACATCCAATGTTTACAATAAATGAGCCGGGTATGGATCTGCAATGCTTCCATGCATTATACGGAGAGTACGTTTACGAATTACTTTTCCCGTTGGGTACTAACGCGGCGCTCTTCTCGGGCGATTTATTGTTCATTTGCAGTGGATTGATTCACAATATTCCGAAATCTAATTGCATTACGGTTTCTGGTGAAATATTAGATCTTCTGGCTCGCAGAATTGTAAATAACACCCAAAATCGCGGCGCACGTCTGCACAGATAGCTCAATGGCGTTGTATACGGATTTACATTTTTTTCTCATTCAAAATGTATGAAAAAATTAAATTTCTCCAGAATTGTTTTCTATTGTATTTTTCTGATGTTTTAATAGTTATTCTGCTATTCAGGGCAAAGACAAATCCAACAAATCAACGATCATAAAAATCAGTCCAGCCGTTCTTGAGTTCCTTTTTTATTTGTAAATGAGAGAAAAATATCAATGCGATCTTTTGATATATCTATACCTTCAAGGAACTCAGAACTGTGTAGCTAGCTCGACTTTGTTTTATATATAGATTATTTGGACTACTAGTAGGTTAGGTTAGGTTAGTGAAGAGGGCTGCCGGGAACGCGGCCAGCATTAGGCCACCAGTTCGGGCCCATTTGCCACCCTCATAGACAATCACATGCATTCACACTTACAGCCATGACACTGGCGGGATTCGAACCCGCAGGCTCCGTAGCACGCCGCTTTTCGCCCTGACGCCTTAGCGAGCAGAGCTACCGAGCCCCCTGGACTACTAGTAACTTCCGTTATTGATTTCCGGTGTTTATTTTTGGCAACTTTATGAGTGAAAGATTTTTTATCAGCGACTTCACTGTTCGTCTTTGGTGAATCAATCTTAAGCTGCGCTATAATTATTACAATATTGTGCAGGATGACTTTGAGTCTTCTTCTTTTGAACCCACCCCGTTCAACAAGATTAAATATTAATATGAAGGTGTTCGTTATCTTCATCTAAGATCGGCAGCTTCGCATATTGTTAAAGCTGTCGGCAATCTACACTATTAAAACAATTCCAATCATCGTAAACATTTCAAATATTCTGTATGACGTATTTTCGCCGCCATAATATTTCTATTGCAATTTCGTGATTCACGAAAAACCTTAAAAAACTATATATTTATGTATTATATATTACAGGTATAAAAATGGCTCAAAACAACAGAAATTCGTCACCATATTCATCCGCCAGCCCATCTTCTCCCAACCAGGAGAATTTCGTGTTTGGTCATGAAATGCGTATACAAATCGAAGAAAATGAAAATCCTACTGTACAAAACACCCAGACCGTAAATTCTACAGCTGACTTTTCATCGATCCGCAATGCAACGGGTGCTGTGCAGCAAAATATCTCATCAATATTTAATCAAGCGCGAAGCGAATTACAGCGCCGAACTGGACAAACCCGAATGTGGGCAACAAATTTCAATACAGTTTTGCAGGGTGTGAGGCGACAATCCTCCGTCGTTACTCAACAGGCGCCACTCAGCCACCAAGATGTGGCCGGAACGGTCAATGATGGTGACATTCAAGCACCGCAGGAACATGATCATGCACCACAAGCGCATGTTTTATTAGGAAACGAAGTCAATTCGAATAATAGTCTAGAAAATACGAATTCAAGAAATGGTTCTCCAAGCCAACAGAATAATTCGCCGACAGTTGTAAATAATGGTGGTAGCAATGATATTCATCCGACGGAAGATCGAACATCGAATTCTTCTCCCATGTCCGGCAATGGTTCACCAGTACGTTCCCGTTCCGAGCATTCGAGTGTCAATCTTGCCGAAGGCATTGCAAGGAGCGATTCGGTGAATTCAAACAATCGACAACATGGATCGGACCCAAGACCGGAAGATGGTGCATTTGCCGAACTATTTGCTCAAGTTCCGGAGCTTCGACAGTTCTTGTTCGTAGTATCGCGCTACATTCCATTTGTTTTGATACTGCTGTTAAAATCGCTTTACGACCACTTTGACACGTTCTGTGATATAGCTTTTACATTTGCTATAGTCTACTATTTCGATGCATCACTGCAGAAACAAGTTGCACGACAGTCGCAGCCGAAACGAATAATCTTCCTACGAGACATTTGCTTCTTGTTTTTGATATTAGTATATGTCTTCGGACAATACAAGGACTACTACAACTTGTGGCTTATTCGGAATTTAGTCGAACCGATTTCGTTAGCTACATTGTTGTATTCAGTATGCATTACAGACAATATTATAAAGATGGTTACTATTCTTGTGAAAAATTTCGTTGCGGCTTTACCGGTCTCCCTAATACATTATAATCGACGGGTAAGATCTTTTAACGACGTCTGAGACTGATGTGTATTTATTTATTGGTGACTTCTAGGGTCGATTCTACATGTTGATCGAAGCAGTATCACAACTATATCGCTATTTTGCCCCGGTTCAATTATGGCTGGTTTTTATGAGAGGATCTTATCCAATGTTGATTCGGGTAAGCAAGTGTGAATTCTTGTGTGGAAACATTTTTTTTCATGAATATTATTTCTTTGCAGTCTATCGGTTCAATTTTGTACATGATACCGAAATTAGCATACTTGGTGGATCCTTTAAAGTTATTGAAAAAGGCACTTGTTATGTTCCCGCGGAAAGTTGTAAGTTTTATTTATCAATATCTATGCTACTACTTTTTTTTATTTATAAGCTGGAACATATTTCGATAAGTTTGAGTTCGAAAACTCTCTGATGGTTTTTCACCGAATATAATGTTTTTTAAAGTAACTTTACTAACTGTCACCTTCGTGCAAGAAGCTTCAGTTATTTGGAGAATCTTACATACTAGAACCAATGGTGTGCATCCCTCAAAGTTGAGAATGTGTACATTTTGGACGCAAGTTACGTTACTGTCATAAAATGAGAGAGAGAGAAAAATTGAGATCAGTGAATAAAGTTAAAGTGTTCATAACGTGAAATATATTGAAAACTAAAGAGACTGACTACATAAAATTGTTCGATTTTAGAAATGGGTCAGTTAATTTCAACGATTGGTTATAATTATTTTGACCAGGATGATAAACAAGGGCTGCAATATATAGTCTCGATCCGCAGGTCTTTGTGGAGATTAGTGTTACGGAATTACCACGCGTCTCAGTTAATAGATCCAAGTATTTTTGATCGGGTTCGTCGGATGATGTTAATGTTTGGTGGACGAGCTGCTCCCCAGAATTGTAAGCCGCAGATCCAGATTGGCTTCAAAACAGACTTGTAGAAGAGCCCTTTAAGAGTCGGGAGAAAATATTCACCTGCTTTTAAGGGGTTATATACAGTTGGAAGGCCGGAAAAATACGTTTTTTTTATTAATTTTTTGTGAAAAAGTATTTTACTTTACAAAAACAAAAAGTATATATGCATTTAGTGCCAACATCTAAGTTCATAATGGCACTAATAATTTGTAAAAATATTGATCTGGTGCACTCCTGCAGACGATCTCCTGAAGGTCCTACAAAAAAAGGTGTTCGACGGTGACCACGATTTCTCCGGTATAATTCATCTGAAGTCTAAAAACCAAACAGATTCTTTTAGTAGATAGATAAAACTAGGTATTGATCGAAGCAATATTCGAAATTTAGATTTTTGACAAAATAGCAGCTTCGTAAAAAAATAAATCGAATTTTTGACCAAACTTGCCATTTAAAATTGTTTAAAAAAAACAGAAATAATTATCCGAAATCTTATTCCTTCGTTTAATACCCGAGAAATATATCTGAAAAAGTTGTGTTAAAATTTCAAACCATTTGGTTGAGCCGTTTTTTTTAGAAATCTTGGTCACCGACTTGGAAACATAGTTTTGAGAAAAACGCGTTTAAAGTTTCGGAAAAAGTTAACACATAGATCATTTTTTTTTTAGTTACATGGAGTCATCTATTCTAGGGCTATAAGATGTACCCTTTGTAGCCTCACCAGCTTCTAATACTTCGATTTGATGCTGTCTATGAGCCATTCTTCCCTCTCGCTTACTCCCATGCGCTTCGGTCTGTACTCCGCCTACTTTCTAACAGTCCGAGATGTGATTGCAAATATGCGTATATCTCGGAAAAAACTTGTCGGATCGATTTGAAATTTTCAGGGAATATTATCAGTTAATTCTGAAAATGCAAAAAATAAAAAATCGATTTTAACTGTATATAACCCCTTAAGCATCGCGATTTAAAGTTGATAAATTTGATCCTAAATTGTTGATTTTTAGTTTCAATGTGCCGTTTCCAAGTGAGCCTCCTGCCAAAGTGCATTCCTAGATACTTCACTTTGTTATTTAGAGGTATTGGTATATTCTTGAGATATACTTGAGGACAAGCTAGTTTTATCAATGTGAAAGTAGCTTAAATGCATTTGGTTTCGTTCATTCTGATTCTGGTTTTTCCTAGCCATTCTTCTAGAAATAAGATGTGGGCTTGTAGAGTTCGAGATGCTATAAATGGATCTGAATCAATGCATAGAATGGCAACGTCGTCCGCAAAGGAAGCTGCAGTTTCGTCACTTATTGCGAGATCAGATGTGTAAATTACAGGTCTTAAAACACTTCCTTGAGATACACCAGCATGCGCACGTGTTAGAATAGGTTTTAAATCTGTGGGGTCGATTAAGTAGGAGGAGAATATTTCGTGGAAGCTATTCGAAAGCATGTATTTGATTTTGAACTTCAATCCTTCATCTCGGATTTTGTAGAAGGCTTGTATTACGTCTGAAAAGACTGCTACATAAAACTTCTCATCTTCGAATGTTATTTTAATGTCTGACGAGATTCAAAGAACCTGTTAAATATTGCTATGATGGCTTTGAAACCGGCATTTATCTTGAATCTTCAAGTATTGGAAGTAGTTTTCTCAGCAGAACTTTCTCGAAAATTTTCTAGACGCAGGACACAAGACTAATAAGTCCGTATGACTTCATTTGAAAAGAGTCTTTATCAGGCTTGGGGATCATTATGATCGCGTCTGTTCCATACTTTAGGAAAATATGCGATTCGGAAGATAGCACTAAAGAGATTAGAAAGCCAAGAGAATGATAAGATTAATTGCCAAGGATTCCTGGATAATAATATTTTGCACCTTAGCCGAAGTTATGATTGGTTATGAGTCCTGAGCATTGATATCAGATGGAAAGTCGTATGTTGCTGTGGTAAAAGATGCGAGAACTGCCAAGGCGGGGTTTTCTCAGCGTCACTTCTGGCTTATTGTCCATTGGCTGTTTTTGATGGTAGTTTTGCCAACTTTTTTGACCACACTGAATATCGGTATTTTTAGTGGGAGTGAGGTTCTCTAAAAATGACTAAAATTTTAACACGTTGTCTTTCTGAAGTGCCTGTTTGAGCTCTCTAAAAGCTTTATTGAGTCGTTCTTTAGTATGGGATGACCTGTGCAGTCATTATCTTCAATATCAATATGCTGAGTAGCCGGTTGAAATATGCCTCAAGCCGTAGGTTTATAGTGTTTTGAAAAGTGCTTTTTCCCCAAGTATTATGATTCGAGACCCCAAAACATGTGTTTCGCGTTGAAGTCGTCAGCCACGATGATTTTGGTTTTCAGTGATGATCAGAAGCATTCTAATATTGGTTTTGAAATATTGTGCCTCGGTGGACAGTTGATGGACTAAATTAGAATCTCACTCGAATTTTCACCTAGACAAAGGGATGTTGCTGGGATGTAGTCGCTAAGTTCTTTCAAAGGACGATAGAGTAGATTTTTTTAATGAGTATTGCAGTCCCACCTCTAGTCTTCTTAACTGGTTATTTGGTGTCGTATAAAATTTAGCCTGCGATGCCAAATGTATTATGTATTTCCTATATGAGAAACTCATCAATGTCTTAAGGTGGTGTAAAGCGAGACAGTACTGCTAGACATTTTATATTGGACAGTCTCATTCGCACTTCAATGGGCAATCTTGAATTAATTCATTTCCTGTTAATAAGAAATTAGAGTCATGAGCCGATTCATATTTTCAGACAGCGCTCAAAAAATATTAGAAGAAAGTTCTTGGTTAGAGTTACTTTGTGATTCAAAGGCAGTAATTTCAACGGGACCGTGTGCGTTTACTTTGATTTCGTCGGAATATTTGATGTCAGGACTTAATAGAGATAAGGATACAATAGTCTCTTTCATGAAGACTGGTCTACTAGTTGCAATATTCAGAGTCTTTTGGTTTTGAGGCGGGATCATCTGTATTTTTAGAGATTTAATAGCTAGGGAACCTCTAGTTTGGAAGACGGTTGTTACCACAGTTGGTAAATTTCTAATTTCTTCTTGTCACAAGTGCCACAAATAACACACACATACTGGAGAGTGAATGAGGTTTTAGTAAGGCCATATTCCTGGCACATTTCACGGGGCCTTCACGTTTAATCGGCTCTTCAACGGTGATTCTGTGATGCATAAGATACTGTAGGCTATACATTTTGTGAATTTACTCTTTTTGGGCTTTCTGGCTTCGGGCTACAGTTCTACTATGAAGGGTGACTGTGGCTGTTTAAGTTTTTTAAATATATTATGATTTCATCTCAAAGCCAAGGGCTCCAAGCTCCAATTTTATCTAATCAGATGTGCACGTTGTCCTGCATAAAAACCGAAAATCCCACGTTGGATAAAAAAAACACAAGAAATACGCTTAAGTTCTCTTGAGATAATTTTGTATTTTCGTACTCCATAAAAAATATTGTTTCTCACATTAATAATATTTTTTTCCATCTTTTATAGAAATATGGTTCGATACCAACTAAGGAAGATATTGAAAATTCCGGTGATCAATGCGCCATTTGTCACGATCGATTCGATTCACCAGTTCTGCTTCAATGCAATCATATTTTCTGCGAAAATTGTATAGGTTCGTGGTTTCGAAGTGAAACAACGTGCCCGATGTGTCGAGCTAAAGTTGTTGATGATATGTCTTGGCTAGATGGACGAACAACACAATTCGTTCAATTGTTTTAGAAATGAGATAAAGTATTTGAATATGAATGAAGAAACACTGTATATTTGGTATTGTTTTGAAGATAAATATAAATATTTCAATATTTTTATAAAGTTTAATTGTTAAACGCTTGTTAATATAAATACTAAAAAAAAAAACAAAATATAAAAATAAGAATTAACGTAGTTACTAACAATATTACTAACGGAAGCAATAGGTTACGTTGAGCATTAAATTGAAAGTTTACGTTGAAATATCACAGCAGCATTTTTAAAGCTAAACTAACATTTATGATAACAATGATAATAACTGCATTACTGAGTACTTATAAATTGTGAAATAATTTTTAAAGTGTTAGTTTTATATGTATCTTGTTGAATATATGGATTTTTCTTCCAAAGACTAAAAGTTTTGTTTTCATGAAATTTTCAGAGTCCTTACTTCCATCATACTTTACAAATCATTCATGTATAATTTCTTTGTCCATTGGTTCCACAGAACATGTCAACTATAATCAGACTTATTATACATATTTTATTTATTACTAAACAAGGAATCATACACAATAGCAAAAAAACACGAACAATAAGACAACACAGACAATAAAAATTATTTGTGCAATAGGTTTTCATGGCAGTGCGAAATATCGGCCAAGGAGAATAATGATTGATTATATTGGGTATTTGAGCATCGCGCGTGTAAAGTAATGGGTTCAGTCACTTTAGTTTCATTTTGAAAATGTTTGAAAAAAAAAATTGTTTGAAAACACCTCGAGAATGTGAAGTCAGCATTGAGCGAAGGTCATCAATAGTTGCTGAGTAAAAGGGAACGGTATCCCTGGGTGAGAACTTTCGCAAGGAATGGGTTTCATAGGATTACCATCTATTTTCACCAATCTAACCTCATGCAACTCTCATCACTTGAAAATATCATTTGAAGTGAGAGAAAGTCACCTGACGTGACTCTCAGAATATCAATTCAAAAAATTTAGATGCTGCCAGAAGTCATGTATTTGTTTATATTTTTATACCAATTCAATAACTTCTTTGGACTCCATCTGGCTTAGCTTGTGACGCAGTATTCGTATATTATGTCTTACCATTTTACGATTCATCATCCACAGTGACTCATATCAAATGATTTAAAACGTTCTCAGCAAAACGTTTTAAAACGCCAACTGTAAACAGACATTTGCACGCGCACGTTCAAACGACTTAAAACGCTTATCAATAAAAAGCCGGCTTCAGATACTATAATTAACAAAACAACCCGAATACATGCATATAGTACTTGATTCAATGCATAATCGTTTTTGCGAACATTCTTCGTTCCGTTCCCCGAAAAAAAGTTTTTTATTTAAGCTCCGCGCAAAAGAATGCTATCATCAATCAGTTTTAGCAAGTATTCAGTAACTCATTCCTCTACGCGATGACGAATTATCCGCAATCAAACGAAGCAGGATGGTGTCGAGATGTGCAAAAGGATCAACACGGACATTGCTGTAGTTGTCATAGCCAAGCTCAGGGTCCCAATGGTGTTTGTGGTGAGCGTCATCATACTCTCGGTCATGGTCATCACGAGGGTCATGGTCATCATCATGGCCATGAACGCGGAAGAGATCGACACAAGGATGGTAAAAAACACAAGAAACATCGCTCCAAATCTGGAAGGTCTTCATCGTCTTCCTCATCATCGTCATCTTCGTCTTCATCTGGTTCCAGCGGTAGTGATAGTGAAAAGAAGAAGAAAAAGAAGCACGAGAAGAAGAATAAGTGCAAGTGTGAAAAGAAGTGTAAAGATGGACATCATCCAAATCAAGGACAAAACAGTGGTAATCACGGGCAGTGCTCTAGTTGCAAACGACACTAGGAACTGATGATCGAAGCATTAAGAAAAAACCTTCGAAACAAGTGCTATTGTTAATCATCTACACGAGGAATGTCTGTTTCAGTTCTTTCTTTTTGCGCTATTACTCTCCATATAAAATTGTATTCCAAATAACTAAAATTATAATTTTATACGCTACTACCTTTTAAAGCTCGGTCTGATTGTCCGAGTAAATATAACGAAGTGAAAATGTAAGACTCAAATCAAATAAAAATACTCTATCTTAATACAAGTATCAGCGAAATATATGTATGTTTTATTAGAACAAATAATTTTTTTGTTTTAATTGTTTAATACCACTTAAGCTCATACGAAATTATCTTATCATTTCATCATATATATGAAATTATAGATTTACTAGCGAAAAACGATTCAAGCACACCCCCATCAAAGTGCATACTTGTGACTAAAGAATCAAATTCTTTTAATATAAAATATGAGCTTTGCTTAAGTGTTTCCTAATGACACTAGAACTAGGCAATCACGATACTTTTTTTTCTAATCAACTCTTTTTTTCATTAGAAAGTTGTGTAAGTGTGAAGTATTGCGTAGCATATGAGCAATTTTAATACTGTGCAATTGTATAAATATAATCTTTTGGGTCCGAAATTGTTCTGCGTTTCTGATAAGGTGGTATTCGAATCAGTCGTGACAAGTTCAAGAGCTCTTAGTTCCACTCTGAACGCAGAAATTACTTTTGATAAGAATTATGCTTCATATTTTGTCCGTACCTTTGGAATAATAAAACAGGTTCTGCACCTATTCAATTCTTAAATCGTATTCTAACGTGCCACGTATAGTCTTTAAGCAGTTTTAAACAAAACCCCAAAGAATTTTTTTGGGTTCCATATTATTCTATCTAAACATTTGCAACGAACTAAAAAAGTACATTAATTACATCATCAAAATTCAATTATCATATCAAATTTCAATTATCCATACTGTTCCGGATTCCATTTACTCGCAATGTGGAACGAGTACTAAAATTAAGTCAGTGGACCAAAAGCTTTCAAGTACAATTATTTAAGCTTTTTGTGGGAATTCCCCTGGTTTGTTCGTTACAATTATTGATTTCAAATACTTCAATCATTAGGTCTGTTTGCGTACTGCAGCAGCAACAGATTTTTGCAGCTGGCTTCTTTTTGTGGCAAAATTTGGCTTGCAGCAAAAGTACAAAAACGACTTGCTGCGAATCTATTTTAATATACAGTCTGCTACGTAAGAGCGTGGTCACTGTTAAATTATAGCAACAATAAAATTTTTGAAACCTGGCACATTTATTATATAATTAGTAGTCAATACTCAGTGCAAATACCTTAGTAGCAAGTCCAATCTCCTCCAGCATCAATTATGACCTGACACCATCGGGCCATGCTTAACACGAGGTTTTCGGCATATTCTTTTGGAAAAGACCTCCAAATTTTCCGAATTTGTCGAGAAAGTTGATCTAAATTACATGACCTGCGTTTGCGAAGTTGCATTTTTATTAGAGCCCACATATTTTCTATTGGATTTGCATCCGGTGACTGAGATGGCAAATCTAGGGTGACAACCCCATTTTGCGCTTTCCACTCGCTACACGCTCCACTTCGATGTTTTGGGTCGTTGTCCTCTTGATGGATCCAGCTCTCATTTTTTCTGATAAACCATTGCTTGACAGATGGTAACAAAGCCTTTTGATAGATTTTGTTCATTTTTTCGACATTAAAATTGTCTGTAAATAAGAACAAAGTTCCGAAACCCTTTTTTGAGAAGCACCCCCTAACATGGATCTTGACGGGGTGGTTAACAGTTCGTTTGAGCAGTCTACTAGTGGAGGTTGTCCAGACATGTTTGATGCTCTGAAATGCTCAAAAGGAAGATTCATCAGAAAAGATCACGTTGCTCCAATCGCGGTCCAAGTTTTCCTTCGCCCATGTCACACGTTTTTCAACTTGTTTTCCACTCAACATTGGCTTTTCCATAGTACTCCGATGTTTCACTTTATTTGCAAGCAAATGCCGACGATCGTTCCGTATGATATGTCAAACCCTTTTGCTTTCAATTTTACAGCACCTTCACGTAGAGTCAAAATTGGATCTTACGAAAACACTGCGAGAATCTTTTTTTCGTCCTTTTTTGTCACTTTACTTGCACTCCCGCGATTAGGAAAATTATCAACATTGCCGATCTTTTTATTGTTGCATATTCGACTTCCCCATGTATATCGCAGCAGCTGCATGCGTTAATTTAGGTCCTTTTTCATGCGAACATAAAAAAATTGGCCCGAAGCTGGACGCGTAAGCAACATTCATTTCGAGAAACGATTCGAAGAACGACTGCATTCGTCTAACAGCTGATTTCTTCCATAAAGCATGGACGACTGAGGCATCCTCTATGTTATAGATAAAGAAATAGATCGCTACGATTTTTTTTCTACATGTAACAGTGACCACGCTAACGTAACAGACTGTATTATAATAGATTCAGGTACGCGAACAGACCTATTCTGTTAATAAATTTTCAAACGGATTATCCACAAACTGCCGTCAACATATATTTTTCCAGGAATAGAAGCACAACAGAAATAAAAAAATTATCCCTTGTAGCCTCGTTTAAAACTTATTTAGCAGGTGTTAAGAATCATTTTGATTCCCACGAAATCTACAATAATTTATTGAAATTGTAATCGCATACCATATTTGGTGTACTTGCATATTTTGTATAAAAGCATCAATTTCTTATTTAGTAAACGGCGGTGGTAATGATAATTTATACCATCTGTAACTGTTAATTAGTATTTTTAAACAGTATTTTTTTTATATATTTTTAGTGAGCGTAACAGGACATGGAAGGAATTTTGGATAAATTTCAAGCGATCCGATTGAACATTGAAAACTGAACATTATCTGAAACTACCGAAAGGACCAAAGCTACTTGTAGACTCGAAAGAAACGGCTGACTGATATTTGGAAGAAGTTGGATTTAGCTTCAGATCAGTACTTAGATTCTAAGTACTATAAATCCAATTACTGTCTAGAATTCAAGGGCACTACCGACCAGATGTTGAAGAATATGGCAATACTAGGGAAATCAGCCGACAATGGGCCAGTTCGGGCGGCAATCTGCAGAACGGTGGTATCAATGATGGCAGTGCAGACCATTCTCATGACGACAATGAGCGCTTGCTGATTCAGCAGTGGTTCATGGATCTTGAGTTAAGCTCCATTCTTAAGTAGTGGGATTTAATTAGGAATAAACACTTACAAACTCTAGACACTGGAAGGCTACCTTCAGACTTCAACCTCTCGATTGAAGAACGGGTTGTAAATATATATTTAGAACTCATCAACAAGGAATCTTCGTGCCAATCATCTTCGCAAAAACCATCGGAAATCAAACTGCCAGGCATACAGCTAGCCCAGTTTGATGGATATTATCTGTGCTGGCAAGAATTTCATGACTTGTTCAGTCAACCTAACGACCAAAGTAATTTGGGTGCCGCCTGTTCAATGCTAACACATATATATCATAAGCATTGCTCTAGGTTAACATAAGTATTTCATAAATATGTTATTGCTCTATCCTAAGCATTATGTCCATATCATATTTTTGTATAACTTAATAACATAGTCCACGTTAGTGCTTCATTCATGTACACAAATAGATTAGACTAAGCATAGTTTCTAATACAAATGCACATTCTCAGACGGACACTTGACTCCCTGTATTCCATCATAATCTAAATTTTCATGGTTTGTGCACATTCCTTTCATTGTTTTTATTCAGAGTCAATTTTGAAGAATCAGCATCATGAATTCATATAAATTAAGTACATGGCACAATAAAATTCATTCTCACATCAACTGCTGTTTCATTTAGGTAGTCTACAACACCGCCTAAAAACTTTAGTATTAAAAGACTGATCAAGGAATATTACAAAAAAAACGTCTTCTTGTCAATTCCATTCTGAATTAATAAGTTTATCAGCCAACTATTACCAACAAACCATCAAAGAACATCAAGACACTTCATATTTTACACCAGAGTGCGTTCGAGGACTAAAAGATTTAGGAGTCAGAGTCGAATACTGGGATCCTCTCATTGTGCTTCTTCTTCTAAAGAAATTAGATTGTACTACACACGCCACATTTGAACGTTCCTTAAGACACTCAGGGAACTGCCAGCCATGGAACCCATAGGTCGAAAGGCTACCAAAAATTCAAGCAAAGTTTCACCAAGCACAGCATCTACTATGTCGATTTCAGCATGCAAAATGTGCAAAGGCACACACCAAGTGCGCTAGTGCAGTGCATTTCTCAACCTAAACGTACAAGACAAGTGAAAATGTCCCTCAATGTGGCAGTTATTTTTTAACTGTTTTCGATCTTGAAACTCTACCGGAGGTATAATAAACGATATCACAATTTACTGGGTCGGGCAGACAGTCACACCGGTACAACCCTCTGCCTTAAACAAGATGACATAGCTCTAGTGCGATAATATCCCTATGTTGTTTAGTGGACAGCAGTTATCAACATAAAAATATATATTTATTATCGGTGCAAGCCAGAGCACTTCTAGATTCTGTCTTGCAATTGCATTTGGTCATAAACATACTGTACAAACGCTTAGTATTACGAGGCGCCAAAGAAACACAGCAAATCGGTGGTATCGCCAACTTAGCACAACGAGCCTCTAGACGAGTGTTCATACAATTACATTTTTGTACATCGGACTACTCCAAGCCATGAGAGACGTTTATAATACAAATCAAGGATACTAAATGATTAAATTCATTCTGTGATATTACAAGGCACATGGAGCAACAATTAGCGCTGTAAAATACAGTTGTAACAAAGTCAGAAGCTGAGAAGGAATGGAGTGGTCACGTATAAAATCATGCTCAACACATTTGGCTGGATTATGGGAGGCCGCTATCAAATCCGCAAAATATCACCTTAAACAGGGTATTAAGGAGTGCGTCATTGAACTACGAGACGCTTAACATAATAATATGAAAAATAGAAGCAGATTTAAATTCCCAAAAGTGCCTACTCCAGCTTATCAAAAATCATTGAAAGTACATCCAACATAATTAAGAGAGCGAGCGACCAAGTCAATCAACAGTTCAAAAGCATTGAAAACCAATTTGATAGACTTGCAAATGTAACGATGCAGATGGAAGACACAGCATATGTTTTTAGTTCCATTGCAGTTCAGACTACTAATCTACTCGTCAATTTTAAAACTAGCATAAAATAAAATGTAATGATTTCCACCTGCAAGTGGTCACGCTAGTCAATTATGCACTGTGTGCTGGTGTCTGATGAGAAGCAGTTCGAAACCACTTTGTCAAAATAGAATTTTCAATGTAGATTAAAATTTTTAATGTTAATAAAAAGTTATTCAATTTTAATCATCCCGCAAAAACAATTCCAATTCAGGATCTATTAATTCAAATGATTACGAACACACAGCAATGCAAAATCAGCCATCTTGTGCTGGAAACATCCCAGCTATGTGAACAAATTCAGAATATCAAGGAGCATCTATCGGCAGATCAAATGCTACCTATACCAGTAGATTCTCTTCACCATAACTACCAGCAAAGCAAGAACGACAACTGGTAGTATAATTTTTGAAATCCAATTATTATTGATACCGATCCAAGAGTATCAGCTAGTTAAACTCGATTCCATCCCAAAATAAACTACCATACAGTTGCATAGATGCCTTGTTTTTCTATGCAGATTTATATCCTGCCTTTGGTTAATGTTTTTTTATGCCAATGTTCGATTCTGGCTCTATTATTATGAGGATCAAATACCTTTCTTCTTTATCGTGGAAATACAATAAATTTTCTTGTCTACACCGTTTATATATTTTAAACTGAGTACCACGCGCGGATAAATTGTAAATGTTCGGTCAATTCTTTCCCGCATCAGTATTCACACAGTGCGAATTAAAATTCCACCCCCAATTTATGCGGAAATCTAACTATACCAAACTATAAACAAAATGTGTAGCGGAAAACTGTTAAAGAGTAACAAATCAACTGATACTAAGAATATGTTCGATAAAATGTATATTTACCTTACTCATAATAGTCTTACAAGCACTTAAGATATTGCCGTTGAATTAAAACTAAGTTTTAGAAGGCCATCCAACTGTTTTACTTTCGAAATATTGCCCATCACCGCGCGTTGCATTTCTATTAATCTCTTGATGCCGTTCTCTGCTAACGAATTCTTCTAGTACTTCACCATCACCTTTAATTAATCTAATACGACCTGTTTCGGGGTCTTTAACACGTCGAATTTGTTTCTGTCGAGATTCATATTCTTCCGGTGTTTCCGGAGCACGAGCCTTGTTGTACATTAGGTCTATAAAACTCGATGTCAGTTCACGAACGATAATAATTTCATAATTTATTTATATGAGTGTGTTATGATGCTAAGAGTGTTAAGGATATATGTATGCATGTGTACATCATGCTACAGTATTATATGTAAGTTTTCAATTACCAATCGGGACGGAAAAGTCGCAAGAATCGTTCGTAGCTAGCTCGGCTCCGCATTCCTTCATTTTCTTGTGCATTTTCTTCTGACGTTTTTCCTCTTTGCGTTTCTCCTTTTTCGCTTTTTTCAACTCCCTTTTCTTTTCTTTTTCGGCACGTCGTTGTTCTTTCTTGAGTTTCTTTTCTTCCTTGCGTTTTTCGTGCTTCTCACGTCTATCACACTTCTTTTTCCGTTCGGTCGATGAAGATGAATCTTTGGAACTGGTGTCTGATGATGAAGACGATGTTGACGAGCAGCTCTCTGATTCTAGACGTTCATATTTCTTCTTTTTCTTGTTGTCACGTTCACGAGATCGTCTTCGGTCACTGCCATCACCTTTGTTGTCTTCGAGCAATTCCTTTTTCCACCCTATTTCAATCTTTTGCGATGAACTTGCCATCATCCGGGCGAGATTTTAGGTTGCAGTGTAGTGTAAACTATCTGTCACTTGATCTGTTTTCGAGTGGTACAGTTTGCAGATGAAAAGTGAAATCACATGAAACGAATGAAACTGAAACACTAATGGGAACGAACACAAATGAAATGAACGAATGGTAAAGAGACGGAACTAAATAACTCAACAGATTCGAAAAAAACGGCGGGGGTTGGTTATATAGTTATAAACGAGGTTATATAGTGGTTGCGTAGGTCAGGCAACAAGTAGTTTATATAACATTGATTAATATGATACGAACTGATTTAGTGGAGCTAGTGCTGTTTCGTACAGATATGGAGATGACTGGTCCATCGGTCCAAGGTGAAATCTTCTAAGTAAACAATTTCCGTTCATAGAATGCTGATGTTGGCATGAATATACAGATGTAACATAATACTGACATTTCCGGCAAGCTTTAATCACTTTTAAATGAAAAAAACAGTAACAACAAACATCACACAATGATATGTGTCGAAAAACAGCTTTAAGCCTAAACACAACCTTTTTGTGTTCATGGGTAACGATAATAAAAGTTTATATCCGGCACAAATGTTCCTTTCCGCTGGTATAGCGTAGACAAACGAAACAGCAAAGCCACGACAACAACCGTTTTGGAATATGATATTTCATTTCCAAACGTGTCGGGATAGGCTTTTTTACAGTTTGGTATGATGTTGAGTTCGTCAAAGTGGAGGGTGATACCGGCCGTTTCTATGACAATCGTTGTTTGGGTCCTAATTGTTAATAGCAATGATAATGTTTGGTTTAGTTACTATTCGCGTAAACAAATCTGACAATGGCGGATAGAGAGGTGTTTGTGCAAGAAGTTGGTGACATTTACTGAAAACTGGAAAAGTGTATTCTGAAGTGAGATCAGCTATTTTAGAAAGGACAAAATACGAATTTGGTAAGTTTTTTATTCACCAGTCATTCATCATAATGTTATTCTCAAATAAATATGGATATTACGTGCAAGAAAATGTTCTTCCAGGATGCTAGAGATTATTATTACATACACGAAAAAATTGGGTTAGATATTTTCGTTTGCTATCATACCTTCTTTTTCTATACTGTAGTATTTTTTACCAAAGGAACCGAATCGTCATGTTTTTTATAGACTAAATTTGCAGCTTTCTGAGCATTCCCGTGCCCAAAGTGGTAAATTTCTTATTCATATTCGAAGATAGTTTAAACGCGTGAAGAAAAACATATTTTCCGCATATTTAATAAAAATCAAAAGTAATCCATTTCCTATTTCGAAGAGATATCGATTGATTTGGTTATTGTTTTTTATATTGCATCTATCAAAATACTTTGTCTATTTGCATCTATATACATATGTACATTATGGGGTAGCACTTAATCCTTAATACTTCCTAGAATATGTATCTACTCGACATAAAGAAAAATACATTTCACATTTTAATCTGCTATTCTGTGTTATCTGCCATCTTGACACGTTTCACAGATAACGTTTATGAAAAAAATAAACAATTTTTGCTGATGAGCTAATATGGCATGAAATTAGTTTTTTTAAGCCATATTTTTGAAGTGGCAATACTATCCCATGTTTTAAAAGTATTTCGTAAAGTCTTGTTGCATGAAAATGCTATGTTTTGTGAATTTCGCGTAGCTAGATTTATTAATTCATTGATAGTTTGTGCAATGGTTGCTGATTTTACTCAGTCGATTACTATTTTATGTTTGAATTTGCCCTTCGATGTAGATAATTCGAAGCATATTTAGTCATTCTAACGTTGTATATAACGATTTAATTGGCAATCCTAATATTCAAATACTACAATCATTCATTCATTTGTACTAGTAATATCTTGTCGATCTTGGCTTTTACCTCGTTCCTATCCATTTAAGGATTTATTTTAGTTTCATAGGTCATCGGCTGATTTCTTTTCAGAAATGCTATAACTAAACTGACATATATTTGTTTGTAGAAAAATATAACCTTAAACGATTAGTTATGGTGTAGGGTGAATACTCCTAATGTCGGCTTGCTCCAAAAGTCGGCCGGATCCAAAAGATGGCCACCCAACCTTATTTTGTCTAATAACAAGAATGAGGCTCGTTGAAACCAAATTCAAAGTGCAATAGTGGAATAATAGCCACTGTACTTACTTTAGATGACTTTTTAACGAATATGATCCGTGTTGTGTGACAAGAAAGGGTTGCAGGAGGCCGACTTTATTATTATATACTTATATTTTCATTCAAATGTTTGTTTTGGTAGTGATTATTTCTTGTTAATTTGATTTTATAGAACATTTTCCAGAAACAGGTAACAGCTAAAGATGAAAATTAATGTGACAATTGGTACATAAGTTTTCTATCTTGAAAACTTTGAATATTCCTGTTAGTAATTTAGTAGTTTATTTAGACACATCAATTTATCAGGCTAGACGCTAAGCTACAAAATGAATATGAAAATATAAGTGCGCAATTAAAATACAATATTAGAAGATAAATACAAAATTAAAATACAATAGAAAGTAAAATAAGGTTTAATAGAATTAAGTAGCTGAAAAAGTCCATTACAATTTTAGCATTTAAAGGGCATTTAAACTTTTGAAAGTACCAACAGACTGACAGAAAAAAACTAAAGATTATTAAACGTCCTCAGTATACACAAAACAGGTGAGTGGAAATAATCTTCCATGCGCGTAAAAGGTATATCAAACAGTGTAGCTGAACTTATAAGACTGTACTGATGGCGTTCGGTAATAAAACCCGCCAATGATGAAGACAAATAGCCGCGACAAACTTTAAAAAGAAAACATTCATGAAGGTAAGTTCTGCACTGATCAAGTCGAGCAATATTAAGGATTGATAAACCTTTACTTTAAGGACAAAAAATAAGGCAGCGCGTGAACCTTTTCTGCACAGATTCAACCGATTCAGTAAAAAATAGGAACGAGGACCCCACACTACGGGGTAATCCTCAAGGATAGAGCGAACAAGTGGAAATGACAAATGAATTGCGGCAAACACGTATAATAAAGTCAACAATCTGTTAAGCCTTTCCATTGATGGTACGAATGTGAAACTTAAGCTTCCGATTGAATGTAAAACTGAGGTCAGTAAAATAAGCCACCGCTGGAAGAATGATGTCGCAGATAGTGTAAAGAATCTCAGAAGCACAAGGTTTCATTGTAAAAAAACATAGAGAACCATTTGGAGACATTCAAGCACAAGCCATTAGAGTTATATCAAGAACAAGACGATTTAAGTCATTTTCAAGTGCAAGATTTTCAAGCCATCAACTCACATTAGACGAAGAGAAGCAACCACAATAGTCTGTAACTAGGTTTCGGTTACCAGACTTATACATAGAAAAAATGCTTGACTTCCTCCAAGAAGCTGGGAAATAGCAATTACACAGAATAATGTTAAAATTGATGGATAGAGGAACACAAAGAGAAGTTACAAGTTTATTTACGAGGATGTTAGAAATACCATCAGGGCCCGGATAAAAACTGGAGGCAAGTTTTGATATAATAAATTGAGCTTCTAGAGAATTAGTCACAAGTAAAGAGAGGCAAGAGGGGAAAAGGAATGGGAAAAAACGTTGTAGACAAAAAAAAAGTAGGATTGGAATATACTTAGTCGTGCTATAAGTTCTGTTACAAAATTGAATGCTTTCGCGATACTGTTCATATGCGTCGTTGCGAAATATTTATAAATATATATATACAGTGGCTCACAGCTTATTTGATACAGTGCTTTTTTGAAAAATTAAGTTGCAATGGCTCAAAACATAATAAAAATATCAAAAAAATTTGAACGCCATTTTCAAGAAAAATGTTTGTTGTTTATTAAACAAGTTTATATTTGTTACAAAGTTGCTGTTTTACATCTTAAAAAACAAAAAACTGAAAGTAATAACAAATTTCATATCACAGCTTATTTGATACAGTTTGATTAAACATTAAAATTGTTGTGAATTATGAGGTTTCCAGTTGATTTCAATACTTCGTATGATAGCCCTTAGACTTAAGCAGAGCCTGGAGCCTATTCAGCAATGAATCAACGAGTTTTTTTGTGATGTCAGGAGTAATTATTTGCCATTCCTCTAGCAGTGCTCTCTTCAGGTCTTGTTTATTAGAAATCTTGTGTTTTCTAATGTTGTTATCCAACAAAGTCCACAGATTTTCAATGACGTTCATATCTGGTGACTGTGCCGGCGGATACATCAAATGAGGGCACTCCCAAATTGGCCAGGACTGCACAATTACCGACTTGTGCTTTGGATTGTTGTCTTGGTACAACCGAAATTGGTTGCGAGCACCCAGTTTTTCAGTGCTTTGCAGCAAATTGTTTTTGAGTACATCAAGGTGCTTTGTTTGGTCCATTGTTTCCTCAATAAACTTCAAATTTCTGACTCCGGCTGCGGACATGCAGGCCCAAACTATCACATTGCCACCACCATGTTTCACAGTAGCTTTGAGGTTCTCCTTGTTTAGCTCAGTGTTTGGCTTGCGCCAGACATATGACATTCCGTCGGAGCCAAAAATGTTAAACTTGGACTCGTCCGCAAAAATAACCGTATTCCAGAACGCGGATGGCTTTCCCACATGTTCTTTGGCAAAGGCAAATCGGAATATTGTATATTTTTTGGAAATGAATGTCTTCCTACGAGCTACTCGCCCGTTGAAATCATGGTCGCGAAGCACTCGTCGGACGGTTTCAGCACTACATGACTTCCTTAATTCATGATGAACCCCAGTAACCAATTTGGGAGCGGAAATCTTCGTGTTTGCTTTTATTAGGGCATCGGAATGGCTTTCTGGAAGCCCAGATTTGAATCCACTGGACTAAAAACTGTAGGCAGAGTTCGAGAGCGTGGTCAGCAGAATACGGTACTCGAACAGAGAGAGCCGTACATGAAACAGTGCGTACTGCCATAGATAACTGGCCAAACAAGCTAAAAAGTTGTGTAAGAGTTCAAGACGGCCACTATGAATAAATTTATGTTTATGATAGTCCTAGCGAAGCATTTTAATGTTTTTTTTTTCTTTTTGTAAAAAAAAAATATCTTTCTTTTTAAAAAAACGGCCATGTGACAGAACTTATGGCACGAGTAGGTGCAGGAGGAAAAAAAATTACATATTTCTTACGGATTAGATGCGGAAGAGTTATTATTTTAAACTACGGACATATGATCAGAATCATTTAAGCTAAGGGAGGATTCAATAATAAAGAAGTAATTGTACATTGCAATTTAAGTTTCTTTTTTCGCAACAGACCGCATATGAGATTAAAAGGCTTAATCATCGCCTGACCTGGACTGCAAATATTTCAGACAAGCAGCGTTCTTATCATCCAAAGCACACATGACTTACTATTGACAAGATGGCTTAAATATAGTTGGGAGTATTGTGTTAGCTCTTGCGTTTATGGTGTTAATCATGATTTCGGACCATGCATCCAAACAGATAATGTCAATTGCGGTTTCTATTTTAAGTCAGTATTCTGGTCTAGAGGCTTGATTTTGAGGTGATTTTACGGACGCAATAAAAAAAAAACCATAAACATTTTTGGTATATATTTTTTTACCAGTGTTTTATTAACATTTTAAAAGTACAAAAATGTATTCAAAAAATAAAAATTGATGTAGATACAGGCCGGCGAAGTGAAGGCTAAAAAAAAACTTGTCTCATGGTTGACATGATTCTAACCTTCCTGGTGGTCTGAAACATAAATTTTTGGTGAATTCTGTAATAAGAAGAATGTGAAATTCGTCTGACGTAGGCGATTTGAAAAAACTTTTTTTTTCACAAAATGGCGTTCATGTAAAAAAAAGTTGGTTTTTTGCCTCATTTTTTCAACTTTGGGGATTTATAATAAATAGTAGAAAAAAAATTTGAAAAATCCCTATGTCAGACGATAACCAATAGTGTTAAGAGGGTTTGTCATGTCATGTCATGTCAACCGTATCGAGAAAAGTAGTTCCGAGAAAAACGCGTTTAAAACTTGGAGTCTCGTTTCGGGCAGTTAATTGGTGTTTCACAAAACTAGCTGTAACTCCAAAAATAATTCAAATTTCCGAAAATCCTTTTAAAAGCTCATTCTTAAAGGTCTAAACTTTGAAAATATGCAAACGAAAAAAAATCGATTTCATCAAATCTCTAGACCAGAATACCCCGTTAAGCTAAGTCTGCTGAATGTTGTGCAAGCAATTCAATATGCCTCTCAATATAAATACCTTTATTTATTCCTAGAAGTTTATTATGAAAATTCCTATTTACTTGAAACCTTCAACAGTTATACCATCGAGTTCCTATCTTGTTTTTTTTTTTATTTTAAATATTATGTCTTAACTTTTGATTTTCAAATCTTATCTACTCTTGTTCGATAATTTCAAACGTAATTCGAAATTAAAGCACAGATACTGTAATCTTATAGATGTATCATTTTGGGAGAATTTATTGTTTCCGAAAATAATTTACCTAGATTCCAAACAACTCAAAAACAAGAATTCAGTCGAGAGAACAATAAAATAAATAAATATATATATAAAAGAATACATTTATTTTCATCTTGCACCAAAAACAATCATAAAAACAATATCCAAAACATTCTTTGTTCATCATTTCAATAATATTACAATAATATATTGAATAAGTGCTTACAGCGAATTGAGTCTGACTTATACATACATTATCATTATCTTATCTGTACATAAAAAGCAAAGTTTATCACAAAAGTCTGAACTCTCTCTCCTTAGAATATTCGAAAAACAATAAAGACGGTGCCTCAGAGTTTTGTCGATGTTGTCGCAGCTTCTTCGCTGGCATCATTGTCAGTGCACTGGTGCTGTCATCGTTGATGCCATGCTTTTCGATCGTCGCCGTTTCTGCAGGAATGTCTTGACCGACTCGAGCGGCAATTGGAAATGATAGTAGGCGCAATAGGGCAACGGGTCCCAAAATGCGAAGAGAGCTTCTCGTTTGTCCAGAACTGTTCCGATTAGTTTACCGACTGTATCCATCGACGGATGCCTCAAAGTACTGAGAACGGCATCGTGAATCCAATATCGGCCTCCTTCCTGGACTAAGGGACCCGAGTTCTGGCGCGTGAAATGGGGACATGGTTTGCACAGTACTCTCGAGTGATTGCCGGTGTGGCATATGTAGGGAAGAGAGACGCCAACTCGAGAGCCTTGTGGTAGAAGATGGCCGGTCTGCTTGCATTTGACAAATCGAAAGCTGATGTGTCCGTTGATTGGTCGCTGCAATCGAACCTTAGTAAAAAACTCTTGTAGCCAAGTTTCGATTTCCTTGTTTTCTTCGGGGATCAAGCTCTTGGTGTCTTGATTGATCAAGCACGTAACGTTGGCGATGACTCGAGATTCTTTGACGGTCGTGCAGGTCACGTAATGCTCGCCGGGGACATCGCGGACAACGATCCACTCTTTCTCGTCATTGACTTCGTGAACGAGCTTCAAGTCCCGTCGATTCTGCGGCAGAATGTACTTGTGCCTTTCGAGAACGCCGTGTGGTCCGACCGCCAGAATGATGTTTCTGTATCCGGTAAGCCAGCCAGTGTCATAAAGCCGAAAAATTTCCTCCTTGGAAGACACGATTCGATAGGACGGCAAAGAGATTCCATTGATGCGACACTTCTTCATCATTTCCAAGGTGTCGTCAAGGACCAGAGTCTCCTGGACACCGGGAGTAAACGATGCGCAGCCTAAGAGCTCCAAGTGAGGCTTGGCGAGTGCGTCGTAGTATGCTGGACTGGTTGCACAAACCGGAATATAATAAGAAGGCTTCTCTTTCTCGATAATATCGCACAAAGCTGCGATGTACTCCTGCGGCGAATCGGGCGTAGGCCGGGGTACTGTGTAGAATTTATGAACAGCTGTTGAAAATCGGGCCAATCCAAAAAGTCCTTCAAACTCAAAGACGATAACCCGTGCTCCAGAGGAATAGAAATTGCGGGCAAGATGCAAAGTTTGGATGGTGCTGCCACTGCTTATGAGGATCGTACGTCGCTTGCTGGTGTCCTGACTCCGGTACGGGCTGATAAGGGCGGTCAAAGTCCATTTGAGAATGGAAAGCGGTAGAGCGAGCATTTTCCAAAATACCCATAGTATTGCTGAAAGCCAAAACGTTGGCGTTGCGAATGAAAATGGTATGAAGAGAAAGCGCAGCACTGCGAGTATAAATCGTCCAAGAATTTTCGATAGAAAAAGTGGCCACCAGAGAATAAGCCTTATGACGACGATTTTCAAAGGTGGATCTGTGACCGTCTGGGCCACTGCAGGCTTAGGCGCTTTTCGTTGAATTATATCGATTTCCCTGTCCTCGGGGATCAGCATAAAAGTACTGGAATAGTTACGTCGCAGTGTTGATATTGGAGAAGTGGAAGTGGGCGAGGTGCTGATTGGAGACGAAGGATATGAAAGCGGCGAGCCGTGTTTGGAATGAAAAGGTGTGCTTAGTGGTGTTGTTGGTGACGTGCGCGGCAAGGTGAAGTTCAGTTCACCGTTTCCATTTGATCGTGGCCAGGCGCCGAAAAAGTTTGAGTCCCGACTATTCGACGGCATTTCGGATGCAACTTACTCTTAGTAACCGGATTAAATGGGCAATAGTTTGTAGATGCAGGCACCGATTGCGGTAACGACACTCGTATTAAATGGATAAACTTTGGCAAACACACGAATTCGGATAGTTCCTATAACAACTTGTGACACTATACGATATTCCATGTAATGTTCCACGCATTGAGCGTCAAATGACTTTTTACTCCTTCACGAAAACTCAATTTTGGCTATTTGATTTGAATAGCATCCGATCCGGTCGCGAACCGATCCGTTCCGTTCGTTTTCAATAAAACGTTTAAGTCCAATCGCTTGGAAACGACTAAAGCATTTTTGAAATAAACAATGTCTTTTAAGTTCAAGTAGATGAAATGCTTCGAAGTTATCATGTACTTTGACCGGCTTTGCACTGGAAATATAATATGTGTTTTATATTGATATTGCTTTGCTACTCGTACTAGGCTACATTTAATCATCTCGCATATATACGAGTAGTCTGATATTTTTATTTTAATGTGTCGAAGAAGTTTTCGCCAATTTTGTTTTGTTCCCGGCTTACTGATAAACGCCCTGTCGATCGTCGTCGACAGGCAAAAATTTAATTATCTGTTGTATATGGGTAGATGAGTGTTACCATTTGTATTGTAGTTGAAATTGTTGGAATGAAGTTAAATATTTGAAAAAAAAAAAAAAGATTTTTGTGCTACGATCGAATTAAGTACGTAAGTCTTTCCTGTGTAGGATCATATGTTCCACTTCAGTGAAGTGTTATTTTTCAATGTTATTTGAATATGTTCATGAATATTATTGAGGCTCATACACCGACACAAAAGAAAAATTCTCAAGGACACTTTTTTAATAGAATATATACATTTTGCAAATTTAAATAATGTAGTAAGGCTTCTGAAGGACTTTCATAATCCTAACCCTTAATTTACTACTTCAAGTTTGGGTGCTTGTTGACATTCTAATCAATTGATAAATACTGATGTTCGTGGGTTTGACGACAGTCTGGATTCAAAACTATTCTTAAAAATTTCACTTCTTGATAAAACTAAAGTTTTTTAAAAACTTAAACCGATTTTTTTCCTTTTGAAGCTAGATATATTTGAATTTATTTAAAATATTTTTACAAAAAATTGGTTCACATTAAAACAACTGAAGTTTTTTCTAGTTACTGATGGTGAGTTCTCAGTTTTTTTTTCAATTGTGTACAAAAATAGCCACCGAGAAGCCACAACTAATAATGGTATGTCAAAAAATTAAGAGCTGTCTCCGCTATGCTCCCATTTGTGGCAATTGTGGCTGTTGGAATTAATCTCTTTTGATTCACCAATGTTGAAGTGGTTAATAAAACTGGTTTAGAGAAACCACTTGTGCTAGTGGCTTTCAAAGCTTCCATCTCGAACGAAATCTAGGCAGGTATATGCAAAAATAGTTTTGACTCATCAAAGACGCAATGCTGTGAATATCTAGACGACAATACTATGAAAGATCGGTGTGCATTTTAAAGATCCATGTGTATTTGATATACACTAGTAACGTAAAAACTCTGTCTCTAAAACGCTTCTTTAGCATCCACCCCGTATTCGCCTTTTTTCTGTTTAATTTGAAATTTCACCAAGGTTTAAAATAGAATATCAGAGAAGAAATTGACTATTTACTAAAGATAAATAAACAAAGGGCTCTACCGTCGTCTACGCGAACTTTCGTTAGCGAGGTTTCTGCGATTGGGGAATGGTTCTAAAAAATAAAAATACAAGGCGAGAATATATCTTCTTAGTTCATAGAATAAAGTGACGGAATGCATTTCTTATTGCAATCTGAATTTTAAAGCTATGCGCTTTTGGAAAAAACCTCGGCTCAAATAAAAATTTTCAGTAAAGCTAATTTTTATTGCATTTTCGATCATTTTCGTCACAATTTATGTACTAGCATTGGAGTGTACGAGTTTTTATTCTATGATAATGCCAAAACTCAGGGGATTATCTTTTGAAGCTTAGCTTAGCTATGGCATTAAGGAGACACATATGGGAGAAGCCGATATCAATTATTCCATTATTCTATAGGTGCTACGTTTTTTCTTATTTTCCGAAGAGCTAGTGTTATGTCTAGCTGCCACTAAAGCTTTAGGTCAATGACACATATGGCGGTTCTACCGAACCGAGTCGGTATAGTCGTGCATTACTTTAGCATTGTGATGACACACACCGCGATTTGTCAGCCAATCGGTTTTGTAATGCACAACTAAAGCGACTAGGTTTTCCTATCGGGGAACGCTTCGATAGAACCGCTGTGTGTGTCATTGGCCTTAATGTGACACTTAACTAATGGAGCGCTGGTATTATGCCCAGTCGCCGGCTGTTAAGACAACACAAGACGAACAAATGCAATAATGAGCACGGCGGGATTCGTTTGCCTATTGCATACTCTCCTGGAACTTTAAGTTTACCACATAAATTCACAAATATGCTTGTATTATCCAAATATTCAAAAGAACTTCCATTAAAATCTTGCACGTGCAATCACTTCTTGTAAATAACGCTTCGAGTCAATGATTTCAAAGAGTATTATGATTAAACAAATGTTTGATTATTTTTATCCTGTTTTTCATAGTTAAGCTTTTGAAATATTTAGTGAGATGCGTGTTTCAAAAACATTCTCGGCAGTAGTCCTGAGGCTCACGAAATTTAAGTGATTATATTCCTATTTGTTTTCAGTACACTCAGAAAAATTTCACCACTTAACACTTTTTTAGAATCACTTTAAATCAAAAGTTGAAATCACTTTCAAATAAAAAGCGAATCTTATTTGAATTCCACTTTATTATAAAAATTTTATTTTCAAATAAAAATTTTTCATCATTGAATTAAAAAGAAAACGTATATGGCGTCAAATTATATTTGAACATTTTTGATTCAAAAATTTTCAAACATGATTTGGCTCCATATACGTTTCTTTTTAATTCAATGATGAAAAATTTTGATTTGAAAATAAAATTTTTATAATAAAGTGGAATTCAAATAAGATTCGCTTTTTATTTGAAAGTGATTTTAACTTTTGATTTAAATTTGATTCTATTAAATTACATTTTTCGGAGTGTAGGGATCTTGAGATTTTATATTATAATCTGATAATTTTAGAAAGAAAAGAGACGTTGCAGTTAATTCCCATACAAAAGAATTTTGAATTTTTTTGGCTAGAGTTTGGAAAACTGGTATGCAGGGCCTGCAAGAAAAATTGTCTTGGTTTATTAGAACCGCAGGTTTTAAGCGACAGAAAAACATTGCGTGTGATTAGAGACCTAAAATACTGTATGTGCAAAGCTGCCTCGCCAGAACTAGTTTCGAGTCTTTGCCTCATTTCGCTCTTGACTTGAGCCAGGTACCTACTGGACTGCGCAGTGCGCAGTCCCTCATCCTTACCTGGATCCCCAGACGCTAAAAGCCAGTGCTCTGATCACTGGATCACATGAGCTACACGGTATGTGACGATTCCTTAATAAACAAGGCAAAATGTAGTTTAGCTTTTAAAGAAACTCTGCCTCCAATTTGCGAAAAAGAGGTGTAGCTGCTTATCTTAGTAGCAGATGTGACTACAGATTTATAACACTAAAGCTCAAAATTTAAGAATACCTTTTTGGAAATCACGCTCAAAAAGAAGTTATGGCTATTTTAATAAAAAAATAAGTCAAATTCAGTTTCCAAGGATTTGAAAGTTTGTGGAAATTCCACCCGAAAATGGAGAAAGGAGCTTTGCCGCTGCGGCCTTAATCCGCATACCAAGGGAAAGAAAGCTGCTGCAGGATTAAAATGTAATATGTAAATAATTAAAATGTAACTTGAAATATAAGTCAGATAAGAACTACTTTTAGTTATAATAAAAATAAAAAATAAAACTAAAATTAAAGAAAAATATTTACATCAAAAATAGAATAAAATCAGTGTTTTTTCATTAGCTTTTAAAATAGGTTTAGAACATACTGTTTCAGCTTCCTTCTAGTAGCGAAACACGATAGGTTTTTTTTTTAAATCATCAGGCATATCATTATATAACGATATAGCTGCAAGAACCGGGTCATTAAGGGCTCTATTGGTTCTGACTAGAGGCAATATATAAAAATTTGCTTATCTTGTTTCATAGCTATGCATTTCTCTGGTCATTGTCAGAGAAATAGAAAATTTATTCTTTCCGTGGACGATTTTCCGTACCGTTATTCGTTTTTGATATGCTAATAGTTGGAAAAAAGTCATTTTCCCAGTTATGAAAAGTAGTAGTCGGAGTCCGTGGACTCAGATAGTTCACCAAAGAACCAAATGGTTTCCAGAATACAGTTGTTAAGGGAGAGTATATCCGTGGTATCACAAAGGGGCTCTAATGCGCCTATGTATGTCGTTCGTTAAGACTCTTGGATTGACAGCCACTTGACCTAACGTAGCTTCGCTGTAAACAGAGCATCTATTCAGGATGATTCATTGTAGAATCTATGGAAAGAGAGCACTGCTCTCTTTGTGTCCAATGATATATGCTAGGTAATGCAAAAAGGGTTAGTCATTGGAAAACAGGCCTTTGTCGAAACTAGTAAGTCTCAATTGGTCGGGCGTATTACAGAGTCCAAAGGATTAATTCGTTGCCTTTAGAAAAGCAGGGTAGTCCTGAAAATCTGTTTAGGATTTTTTCATTGAAAGTGCAGTATCAATAGCAAAATTAATCTCATCCATTCCGTGTTTTTTTTTGGTTTTTTGAAGAAAAAGAGAAGAAGAAAAAATAGATAAATCTTCCAGTTCTGCTAAATGAATCTAAAATGTGGAAGTATCTTTTCGGACAGGCGTCTGAAATCGAATTTGGTTCGTGAAAAACCCATAATGGGATGTGATCTGGATAAAATGCTTCCTTGATTCAAAAGCAAAGTGGTCTTTGATCTTAAAATTTGCCAATATTCGTGTTTGAGTGTCAAGTTATGAAAAGTTGTTGAACATTTTCATTGCACTATTCGTCGATTTTACAAACACCGCCATGTATTTGATAAGATATGTATCATGGATGAGTAATGAGGTCACAAATAAGGATATAGCTCTTTATACATTATTCAAAATTATTGACATTACAAGTTTCATCTCGGAAAATGAATTCTCTCTATAGAAATGTTCTGTCCGAAAATTCCGGTCCGAGACAAATAAAATTCAATTCACTCTGCGAAAAAAATTACCTCTGACACATCAAAACGCGGTAACCCTAAACTAATCACAAATAAATTTTAATATATTCCCAATTACGTTTCGCTCTTGTGCTGCTTCCCTTGCCGCTTGTAAATTTTGGGCGAGGCTTGAACAATTCTCTAAATTTTGCAAATTTTCTAATTTGTAAATTATGAATAGCTGTACACAAATTTCAATCTAGTGTAGAATTGAAACCATAAAAGTAAAATCACCGGAAAAAACAGATCTTTCGACACATGTTCGACACTTATAAAATATGTAATTGTAATAATAGCAATTAATTCGATCATGCGTCGATAAGACTGTGTGATTTACGCAAAACGCGTTTGTTTTCCCTGATATGATTTTAAAATTGGTGCTCTGGAACAAAAAGGTCGGAAGTTTCGGACAATAAGCGAAAAAGATAAGGATAATTAATGTTAAACTGCTGTAAGATGAAGAAAAAAAAATTGAAATCTGTATTTTTTTCTGCGGAAAATAGTTTTCGAATATTCGGATGTTGGCTGATTCTGATTGTTTCCATGACAGAATGTATGTAAGTGGATTTGGGTGTGAAAATTATTATCTTTTTGGGTAGAAAACCACCGCATATGTCCAAAATGTATGCTTGCATCAAAAATGCATTGATGCCGTCATGTGGGAGAAGAGTGATCTTAGCGCGGACTATCAGGGGCTTAGTTAAATTCTATGGTACGTGAGGTCCATTTGTAGATAAAATGCACTGGTTGACGGAAAAAAGACGTTTGTCTTCCGTACTTTGGAACGTGCGGTCAAGTACTTGTGCGCAATCGAGGTCAGATTTTTCCATGAGTGATTAAATTGTATGTCAATGTGTGTACGTACTTGTTATTGATCACGTTTACTCTCTGTTTTCTTGATTTTCGAATCAATAGTGCTAATTAGACTTTGAGTTTTCCTTCTTGGCTTGCACTATGATCGAACGAACTGATATGCTTTTATTGTATCGTCAAAATGTTGGTTCCATCAAATTACTGGAAAATAAAAAAAAGAAATTCTTTTAAAATAGGTAGAAGGGCGACAGCATATGAGATAATTTTGATATGATAGCATATGAGTTAATTTTGAAAAGCATACGAGTTAAATTTGAAGAACGAAATGAAAAATGGAAAAAAAGATTAGTTTTACTTTTAGAGAGTGATCGAAATGAGCGAAAAACTTTTTGAATCTTTCGGTTGCACTTTTTTTTATTTTTACTTGAAATTCTTTATTAAATATGCGTAAAAAAAATTTCACACCGACAATCGTATGATAGCCGAGTAATTATTAAATTTTTTACACAATTTTATCATCATAACATTGAAACATTTATTTTTTGTTGAAATTTTATATTTCTTGGTGAATTTTTAGCCTAATTTAACTTAATATCTAGTAAGGAATGTTACATATTTTCTCACGAGAAATAAGTGGCTCCTAGTTCTTCATTGTTTGCTATTTAAGTTCACTGAACTCATTTTATTGGAATTTACAATGTGAAAACAATTAAATAAATATTTAATTGTGCCACTTGTTTTTTATTTACACCTAGATGCAATTAAAATTAACATGTTGTTTTCTATCGTGTCACAGCTGTACAAATATAAAATAAGAAAAATTAATAAAAAAAAGAAACAATTCAATTTTTTCTTTGCTTAGATAACAATAGCTCCGTTTTTTTCATCCAGAGTGAAGTAGGTATCCTGCATGCGTAAAAAAACGATCCGAACTAGCATGCGAGTTTATTTCATTCCTACTTAGTTGGCAGCAGTTTGTTTGTCAGACATTTGTTAGTTAAAAATTCAATTTTCGAAACAACAAATGTCTACCTAGAAAATTAGAATCATGTGAATTTTTTTTAAAACGTAATCGAAGAATATTCCGACTCTTAGGATGAGCATTGATTTTTTAATCATATTCATCTGTTTCAATGTTTCCTGGCTGCTAGATTGACAGGGAAATTTTGGGGAATATATCACTGCAGCCAACTGTTTCAGCTGACATGAATTATTGAAATTCGTTCCACACAGTGCAAGAGTACGAACTCCACTGAATTGATAAGTGTTCGTACTCTGGATGTTGTTGCTGTTTCGCGTGCAAACTGCTATCCCGCACTACTCCGGATGCAAAATACGCACCTAATATTAGATGCGTTTTTTTATGTTGGATTTTCTTCTTAGGCTCTTCTGAGACCGTGCAGTAGCTACAGGTAATTCGCAGGGCAACTCTGCGCTGAACACTGCCAATGCACTTCTGGAACTTCTTAGTTCGGAGCGCAAGTCCCCAAATTTTGGCTCCATATAGCAAGATGGAATCGGTCGTTACCATCACCAGACTCCGTTTCGTCTCACTGGGTACACCGACGCTGGACATTAGCCTACTCAACGAAGTGACGACTAATAGAGCCCTATCACATGCTCTGCGAATATGATCCCAATTCGCCAGCCAGATACCTGACCAACTTGCTGGTTTGCACCTCCACGGAGCCAACTGTCATGGGTATGCCAGTTGGTATCCTCCGCTTCGTCAGCATAACAATCTCTGTTTTAGAGACTGCCAGCTGCAGGCCGTGTTCGGCATACATCCACCGATCCACCCTCCTCATGACTTGGTTAAGTCTGAGTTGACCGAATCTGGCAGATGTGGAAGTGATTACTGCACCATCGTATATGATGTTCCAGAGGTCAGGTCGTTAGATCGACCGCTGTGCCGCACCTGAGGTGACAAGCCGTCTTTTGACTCCTTCGTCGGTGTCGTAGAGCAACCATCGGTCTCTGAAGTAGTCCCGCATCATGTCTAGCAAGTAGTCAAGGGCCCAAAGGATGTCCGTCCCCCTCGCCGAGTTGAATGCGTTTTGTATGTCCAGCGTTACCAGCAGAACAACCGGTCTGGCTTGACATGCCTTTTTCGCTCTTGCTGCAGCCCCAATAACCTCTGAGATGGCATCAATTAATGAATGCCCTTTCCGAAACCAATGCTGCCTGCAAGAAAGTTCGCCAGCCGATCTCACTGCTGACAGCAGGCGCGGCCTGAGCAACCCCTCAAGAAGCTTCCCCCCCGTGTCACCATGAACTTTCGCAGCCGCGCATAGCTCCTTAAAGGACGTGCAATCATGCCCATAAATTACCATTACAAATCGCTCCTTGAACTCTGGACAGTTGAAAATGAAGAGCCAACTCGCATAATTTCAGCGGCGGCACGCATGTTACTCTTCATGTAAGGGGTTAGACTTAAGTGCTCTAGTGCGTATGTGTCTTTCAACAAGTCTTTCCAAGTATTTCAAGATAAATGATAAGGTGATCGGCATAAAGTTCCTTTGATCTGAATAGTCATCTCTCTGAGGCTTTGGCATAAAAGTAGCTCCAACCTACCGCCAAGGTGACCGAACATTCCCAGGGCTAAGCATGCTCAAGAGATTTCCTTTAGTTCAACCTCTAGATGGATAATTTCCTCCCGCAGCATACCCAGATAGATGCCATTAAGATCCTGCGATCTGAAATTTTCCAAACTTTTTCACTTCTACTGATAATCCAATCATTTTAAAATTCATCTAAAACTAATAGTTAACAAGATATTTAAAAACAAACTGATTTTCGTGATCTTTAATAATTTTTTTACGCACATCATTTCGTAATGAATTTTTCGCATTTTGTTTCTGATTCCTCGATATACATAATTCCGTCGAAAAACCGTCACTTGGATTTGTTTGATAGAGCGACTTTTTATATTTATAATTACTAGCTTATAACGTGAATAGCAGAAGGTTTGGTCAGAGGTACAGGAACCTTCTGCATTTGAGTCATCGCCGTACACGGAAAATGATTCTCATGTAAAGTATGTAGAGACTCCCTTTTGAGCTTGATCAAGTCACGACCTGGGCATTTCAAAGATTCCTGCTACGCTGATTGATTCTTTTCCAGGACCTTTCATAGCCTATAGGTCTTCCTTGCACCGTCCAATCCCTCACAGAACGATTTAAGCGATTCCTTTTTGGAGGTCCTCATTTTTGATTTTTATAAGTTCTTTCTAAGATTCAATAGCTGATCCAGTCATACAATGTCGATTGATGAGTTTTCTGATATCTTTCTGTAGTTATCGTTTCCACTAACGAACAGTTTTGCTGCCTCTGCTCTCGGTGATCGGGCAGGCCTCTTCGTAGCTGCTTAATATGGCTCTATTCAGAGTGCTCAATCGCGACTTTATCCTACCATTAGGACACGTTTTCAAATCAGTGTTTTTTGGTTCAGATGAGAGTTTCTTATCTCATAAAGATAACACCCAATTGGCGGTCATCAAAGAGTAATGATTTTGGTACATATTTTTATTGATAGTCTTGATATTCTTGAAAATGAAATAAAAATTAAATAAAGAACATCAACAAATAAAATGAAAAATCACAAAAATAATAAGAAAAAAGCCAAATAAACAAGCCATAATTTTGGTGAAGCAATGGTCGTTTCTCTTGATATTTCGAAGGCTTTTGACAGAGTCTGGCACCTTGCCTTATTAGCCAAGCTTCGTGCATTTGATCTTCACCCTGCCATTGTCAAGTGGATTGAAAGTTTCCTCGTAGATCGTTCCTTTCAAGTTGTTCTGGACACAACACCGATGCCGGGGTTTCACAAGGTACTGTTCTTTCACCAATTCTCTTTCTTTTATTTATAAATGACCTCCTTTCCTGTACTTTCAATCCGATTCAAAGTTTTGTCGATGACAGCACCCTTGACTTCGCATACTCTTTTGACAGAGTAACCGACTCTCGTGGAAATGCTACTTCTGTTAGTGGAGATCGGACTTATTAAACATTATCGCTTGGGGCTCAGCGAACCGTGTTGTGTTTAAAGCGTTCAAAACCCAATGATGTCTTTCGCTCAAGCCTTACCCTCCTCCTACAAGCCACACTATTTCCGTTGATGGTGTGAGTATTTCCGAATCACCTTCGCTGAACCTATTAGGATTTAACATCTCCAGCAAACTAAGCTGGACCAGCCATATTTTTCAAACTGCGAAAAATGCCATGAAATGCTTAGGATTCCTTCAGAGAGGCAAGAAATACTTTACACCATCAGACATAGCGCACATCTACAAGACTCTCGTAAGACCAAGACTTGAGTATAACTCCCATATATGGGCTGGGGCAGGTCGCATTGCTTTAGCGGAACTAGACAAAGTCCAACGCAAAGCTTTCAAGCTTATTGGCGATGAAACTATTACCTCACGTATTGAACTCCTTGAGCACCGACGTAATGTAGGTTGCCTTTCTCTTCTTTATCGCTATTATTATGGTCTTTGCTCTAATGAAATATCAAGTCTGTTTCCTTGTAGAGCACCTCCTACGCACAACACCCAAACATCTCAACGCGCCCACTCTCATACTCTTTCGATCAGTGCCAGTCGTACCGTCAAATTTCACGATTCTTTCTTATCTAGGACAATACGATTATGGAACAGTCTATCATCTACTGTTTTCCCCGCCAACTACGAGCCGCAATTGTTCAAGCGAATCGTGCATCGCTATCTCCTGCAAACTCAACCCTTCCTTTCTCCCCTTCCTTAAATTTCCTTCCGCCAAGGCTATGCTATAGCATAATAGAGCATCCCCTGAGCCTTGGCATCATCATAAAAAAAAAAAATTTAATATAGTTCGGGTTCTCAATTTATTCAATAGAAAAGTTAACGAACCTTTATTTTTTCAATATAAACAATTTAATTCAGAAACAGGTTTCATTATATAACCTTGAAATATGATAATTGTCTGTGGAACACTCCCGCATAGAATTTCAAGGAATTTTCAATTTCTTTTATTCTAAAATTTCGTTTAAAAAATTAGATCATTTGGCTTCTAAGCGACTTAAAAATGTTATCTTTGTTGTTATTTGATAGTTTAAAGCTTACATATAAAAATTTAATTGACAATTAAAACGTAGCCCAGTCACATTTAAAACGAGTTACGTCTAGAGCAGGGTTAAAATTTAACACTACGAAAAAGTGCATCTTTGTACTGCTTGTCATTAGTAATAGTTTAAATTCAGTTATTGCAAATTTTATATAATCCATCACATGCCCTTTAAACAGTGCTTATCAGATGAACAGCTTTATGTGATTCTATTAAAAATTTACTGATGAGTTATGCTTGAATCCTCTTTCTGACACTACTAGAAATGACGTGTAGACATTAGTTTGCGCTTTTTCGAATGATGTATTCACTTATTACAGAGGCAGATTACTTGTTACAATTGCAGATTGTAGAGTTAAATTTTGAATATATATATAAATTTTCAAATGGTTCAACGCGAAAGATTGGCAACGCACACGTCCGAAAATACATTATTTTAAACAGGTCAAGTCTGAATCATGTGCTTCATTATACCATTCTCTATATGAAATCATCAAAATAACTATAAAATCCAACATATTTCGTTTATTAATTAGCTAGTCTCTTCAAACCTACAAATCAAAATTCTCTACACAAACATACGTACATTTATTCGTATTTCGCTATCAATGAAAAGTACTTATAATTCTAATATGTTTATATAAAATATTATTGAATTACTGAAAATATCACGAGTTCAAATAAAAGTGAAAAGTGCATCAACGGTGAAGAAATTTTTTTCGAAAATCAAAAATTTAAAAACATGTAATTCATAATAAAATGTGCAAAATTTATTGGAATATTAAAGCTAAATCATGATAACCTTTCAGACTATACGAATATAATCAATAATTCAAGGTTTTATTTTTCATTATGACAGTGAACACAAATTTTCGCAAATCTCTTTTGAATTTCGAACGTTGAGGCAGATAAGAACGAAATTCTATTTTTAAAAAAATATTTAATAAATGATCATGAGTGAGAAAGAAATGCACATGATGGTTTAAGTTAATTATTGTTTGAACTTGTTGCCATCGGGAAGAATTTTCAGCTTTAGATTGATTTCTAATAGATTTGACAACATGAAAACAATTAAATACAAAATGTAAATTTAATTTGAAAACTGGAATCTCTGTGATTGGGATGAAAAAAAAACATGGCTGACATTAGCAGCTAATGTCAGTCATATTTTCTTTCAAAATCGTCAACTCATTTTGATATTTAGGCCACCGATTGAGGTTCATTAATTTTTGGTGCAGTAGTTTCTACGAATATAAGTAAATGTGGTGTGAAACAGGCTTATCCTGGGGCATGCGGTCCAAATATTTCTATGGTGGTTGAAGATAGTGTGTTAAAAATGCAAACAAGGAGTTATAACAAGAGTTTGGAGGTAGATGGTGTGGAGAGTATGGAAATTCTAGAAACGGCAAAAATAAGTTTGATAGGAATAATAATAGATATCTGGCAGGAACAACACGTTGGCGGCGGCGTAATGGTATGGGGCTGAATGGCTGCCAGTGGCGTTGGAAACATAGAAATAATTGAAGGAGTCATAGATCATCGGGCATATACTGAAATTTCAAAGAGAAATTTGGAGCCAAGTGCTGAAAAACTGGGTGTATCAAAAAAACACCACCGCAAAGTCCTGACTTCAATCCCATTGAGCGCATGTGGAACATGCTGGAAACAAGGATCAGGACTCATCATATTAGCTCGAAACCTAAGTTGAAACCGGCTCTTCAGCAGGAATGGGCGAAAATAGAGCCAAGCTATGCAAAAAGCTTGTAGAATCGATGCCACACCACAAAGCCGTGATTAAAAACAAAGGCTGCCCAACTAAATGTATCTATAGTTTTTAAAATTTTTCATAAACTGTTTCGTAAGTGTACGAAGATTTTATTGGAGGCAAATTGTCGACTTTGTTTTATTTTTAGTTAATAACTTTCTAATGAATAATTCAAATGGATTAGTTTTTGTTTCCAAATTAAATAAAAATGTTTAATGAATAAATCTGCATCGAAACTTTTTCAAATTTCTTGCAACAATTTATTGTTTTGTATCACTTAAGTTTCAAACAGCTGCTGTACGAAGACATTATTGGAACACTGTAATATGGTGGGATACATCCCAAATAACCTCATTTACAGGTTTGACAAATATTCCATTAGAATTTGAGATAGACGATATATTGAATGATGGGATCCCATGCAACAGTTTCGGAAACAGGTTAAAGTATGTCTCGATTATGAACACAGAAAGGCTTTCTATGAGAAGCAGAGATAACCCAAATGTATTCGTTCCATCCCGTACAGTCAAGTGTACCTTTGAAGGAGATGAATTCCCCGAATATATTAAAGTAGATTATGTCGTCAGGATTAAGATAGAATACTACATTTCTTAACCAAGACAATGCCTAAAATGCGGAAGGCTGGGGCATACAGCCAAATTCTACAAATGTCCGGAAATGAAATGTCTAAAATGCGAAACAGTAGGCTGTGAAGGAAACTGCTCAAAGATTGTATGCACTCTTTGTGCTTCGCCCAATATGGAAAGCAGAAGGAAAGGTATTAGAAATACCGGCCATAAAAAAATTTTTGCCGCAAGATATATCAAGATTTCAAGGTCTAGATGAAGAGGATCTTATTGCCTTCCCTTCCATTCTTGGCAATAGTTCATTAGGCACTAGAAATGCCAATAGAGAAGTAAATAAAACCTTAGGAAAAAAGAAATTTATGTATGTCCTCAAAATGAATCGGGGAACTGTTACGTCTTCAATTATGAGAAATGAACATATTAAGGAGAAATCAGAAGTAATTCCTATATTAAAAGATCCGAAACACTTTGTAGTAAGTGAGTTTAAGAGGTTTGTAAACTCTCTTTTGGAGAATAATAAAGGGTATAGTCTTATAAAAAATAAAGAGGACATAGCAAATAGTAAAAAACGTCAATTATCAAAAAAATCCCCTAAAACAATAATGTATTGGGTTGTTCGGAAAGTAATTTCGTTGTTTCCCAACAGAGGACTTTGTTGTATTTTTTCATAGCCAACTTCACATTTAAGCCGCATAATCATTATATATTTTGACAGCTGATCTTACAAGGTTTGCTTGTGAAAAAGTTTGATTTATTCTACGGAGTAGTTTTTCGTGTGTTTCCTTTTAAATATGGAAAGTGAGAAGCGGCATTTTCGGCTTATTTTACTTTTTTTTACTATCGAAAAGGTAAAAATGCTGTTCGACCAAGAAAAAAAATCCGATGTGTATGGAGAATATGTATTGTCAGAACGCCAGTGTCAAAACTGGTTTGCAAAATTTCGATTCAGCAATTTTGATATTGAAGATGCACCACGTTTTGGAAGCCCACTTAAAGCTGCTGAAGACACAATAAAGGCATTAATTGATGCAAAACGACGAATAACAACTCGTGAAATTGCTGAGAGATTAAATTTACCGAATTCGACCGTTCATGATCGTTTGAAACGCCTAGGTTTAATCTCAAAGCTCGACATATGGGTTCCTCATGTTCTTATGGAAATAAATTTGTGTCAGTGCATTGACGTTTGTGATTTGCTTCTCAAACGTCAAGAAAATGATCCATTTTTGAAGCGCATCATCACTGGGCACGAGAAATGGGTTATCTACAACAATGTTACACGCAGAGATCATGGAGTAAAAAAGATGAACCGGCTCGAAGCACTTCGAAAGCTGATATTCATCAAAAAAGGTGATGCTACCTGTTAAGTGGAATTTCAAAGGAATCAATTTTTTTTTAAGATTCTGTCGGAAAACACAACGAACAATTCTAAAGTCTACTCTCACCAGCTGGACAAATTGAATGATTCACTTAAACAGAAGAGACCAGAATTGATCAATAGAAAAGGTGTAGTATTTCACCATGATAATGCGGGACCTCATACAAGTTTGTTAACTCGCCAAAAGCTTCTACAGCTTGGATGAGTTACACTGCCACACTCACCATATTCTCCAGATCTGGCACCTTCTGATTATTACTTGTTCCAGTCTCTACAAAATTTTTTAGACGGTAAAACCTTCACTTCACATGACGAGGTCAAATATCACCTGGATCAGTTTTTTTGCCAGCAAAAACTAAACATTTTACGAGCGTGGAATCATGCTACTGCCAGAAAGATGGCAAAAAGTAAAGGACCAAAATGGATAGTATATAATTCAATAAAATATTTATTTGCTATAAAAAAAATCGTCATTCATTTTCATGAAAATAAACGAAATTACTTTCCGAACAACCCAATAAATCTTACAAGTGAACATCCAAGGATTAATTAACAACAGAAAAATTTAGAATTTGCATTAAATAACGACAACTTCAATATAGCAATCTCGTTAGGTAAATTCATTAAAAATGAACCAATGAAAAATAATCTGTTAAGAGGTTACAATATAATTGCGAAAAACATGTCAGATATTAGAGGGGGAGATCTTTGCATTTTATGTTTGCATCAAGAGCCATAGTGTCCGTTCTGTGAAACATTTGATGATATAGACCATCAGACTTTTCACTGTCCGGAATTGATTAATATAAGAAGCAGATATCAGATTTTTCAGCATTTTAATTCAGTAGATGCACTACTCACAGCTCATAGCAAAGAACACATCAAGGAATTGGGAAGTTTCCTAGAGGCAGCAAACATAGATTTTTAAGGAATTGGACTTAAGGGGTTACATAGGTCTTGAAGGAAAAAAAAATAACTTTTTAAAAAAATTGTATTTTAAAAACCAAAAATACATTTTATTTGAAATTTACACATAGAAAAGTTTAGCATTTCAAAAAGTTGTTAAAAAATTTTCAGCTAAAAATATTGAAAATTGTCGATTTTCCTGCAGTTTTTCTCGCCCAGCCTTTTTTTGCGGTAGGCAGAATATTTCGGTGCAGGTTCATCTGAAATTCGAAATTCAAAAATTTTCTTATAGTTTATACGCTTGGCTCGTGATTGAACGAATCGATGGACTCGTTCGTGTTTTATACGAAAAAAATGTTTTAAAAACGATGAGAATCGGAAAAATGCTAAAAAAAAAATATGAGACGAAAATACATTCAAACTTATTTCAAAACTTTAAATTTCATTTTTTTCAATTCCTTCGTAAATGTGTAAATTTAAAATAAAATATATTTTTGGGTTTTTAATATAATTTTTTTTTGAAAAAGTTGTTTTTTCCTTCAAGACCTATGTAACCCCTTAAGATATGACTTGTAACCGTAGGTTTAAGGATTAAGATTAGTAGAATAGGAGATATTATTCAGAAAACTATAAATTATAATCTGTCCTATTAGCAAATAACTGTTAATTTGTTGAGCACTGCTATCATCTAATAATAAACATAGGTCACTAAGTTAGTTGGAGTTCATTTTTTTGCTGGAGGTTGTTTTATGTTTTCAAATTATGATTGCATTAAGTATATGTGTCATATTAAAGTTTTCATCACCAATAGGACACTAGAGATATACTGCTGCCATAGGATGTATTATTGTAAAGTAATATGACCAACTCGTTTTCGACGAATGCAGGACTAAAACAAGGGGATGGACTAGCTCCGGTACTCTTTAACTTAGCGCTTGAGTATGTCATCAAAAAAATCCCCGTTGACACGAGAGGAACTCTATTATTTAAATCGACACAGCTAGTAGCTTAAGCTGATGATATCAACATTATGTCACGTTCGTTCAACGACGCCAAGGAAGTATTTGTAGCTCTAGACGAAACCGCCAAGGAAGTTGGTCTTCAAATTAACGAACAAAAAACAAAAGTTATGACTCAATCAAGGAAAAGGACGACAATAAGACAGAACATAACGATATCCCCTATCTATAACCTTGAAAATGTAGACAAGTTCGTGTACTTAGGGACGAACCTCTCGAACGATGGGAATGATCTTGAGGAAATCAAACGACGGATTCGATTAGCCAATAAGACATTCTTTTCGGTGCTTAACACTTTGAAATCTCGATACGTACACAGGAATACGAAGCTTCGCATCTATAAAACACTTATTAGACCTGTGCTATGCTACGGAAGTGAAACCTGGACGCTGACCCAGGTATCTGAAAAAGCCTTGAATACGTTTGAGAGAAGGGTATTGCGAAGGATCCTCGGTCCAATACGGGAAGAAGATGGATGGCGAATCCAATACAACAACGAGCTGTATACCATTTATGACGAACCGGAACTCTCTACCGTCATACGACTCCAAAAACTACAATGGGCTGGCCACGTCGAACGAATAAGCGATAATCGAATCCCCAAACGATTTTTCAAAAGGCGAGCGAGCGGAGCCAGGCCAGTCGGTAAGTCACGCAAGCACTGGGAGGGTTCGATAGTTGCTGACAGCAGGTCACTTTTGGAAGCACCGAACTGGAGGACGCGGTCACTGAACCGAGACGAATGGAGGCGAAGCATTAAGGAGGCTAACGCTCGATTCGGGCTGTAGTGCCCCGATGATGATAAATAATTTTATAGCTTCACATTTTTCAAATCAGTAAATTAGATTTTAAGTTAGTCATGACCAAGCAAAATTCGAACATTATTGTAAGAGCTCGTAAGCAATGTGGCTGATACGTATCGGGATAAGCCAACCTAATCCTCGTAGAACAGAATTCAGTATACAAAAAAATTAATTATTGGTGAGCGAAACCAGATTCACTTTTTCGAGACATACGAGGAGTAATCCAAAAGTAATGATAATGAATATAAACCAAGGTGATTAAACTTAAAAAAAATATTTATTTTTCAATATAGTCTCCTAACAAGTTAATACATTTTAGACTTTTTTCCAAACCCAGGATACCATTAAAAAAAAACTCTTTGTCTTTACTCTTCCAAAAAGCCTCAACAGCGGCCATCGCTTCGCTATCATCTTCAAATTTTTTGCCCCGAAAGTGTTCCTTGGGCCGAGGAAAGAGATAGAAGTCATTGCGAGCTAGATATGACGAATAGAGAGGATGTTCAAGCAGTTCAAATCCTGTTTGTTTCAATGCAACTGCAGCCTTGTGAACCGATGCGTTGTCTTGATAAAACAGCACTCTGAATCGCAGTTTGCCGCGTCTTTTTTTCCTTAATAGCCTCCCGCAATCTTCTTATTTGGTCTGCGTAGTAAAACCCTGATAGAGTGGCTTCCTTTTCCAAATATTCCACCATAATAATTCCTTCAGCGTCCCAAAAAACTGATACATAACCTTCCCTGCCGAACTCGACACTTTAAATTTCTTCGGCATCGGTGAAGTCCTTCAGATCGTCAATTGCTGTTTGGTTTCTGGAATAAAATGGCTATGAAACGTGACAAAAATTTCTCTAAATCTGCCTGGAACTTTTAGAGATTCATCCTCGAAATGACGACTCGTTTCTTGTTTTGCTCGTCAGTTAACATTCTCGGTACCCAACGCGCACAGACCTTCTTCATATGTAATTTGTTGGCAACGATTCTTTAAACACTGCCATACGGGACCCCTGTGACCTCAGCTACATGCCTGATGGTCACTCTTTGCTCTGCCAACACGTCATCTTCGACTTTTTCACGTTGTCTTCAGTGAGGGACGTGGATGGACGTCCTTCGCGGTGTTCATCTTCAGTGGATGTTCTTCTCAGCTTAAACTGCTTGGTAGCGGTGGAATATGAAGGAGTAGAGTCCCTTTGTGTTTTTACCAAATTGCTGTTTACGTCTTTGGTAGACATTTTTTTCAAACACAGGTATATAATAACAGCTCTAATTTCGTTTTTCTCTGTTTGGATAATTCTGTCTTCGACGGTTCGTATTCAAATGAATGTATCTCCCTGAAATCGTGGCCTATTTATGTTTTTTTTTGCTGACCTAATGGGTACATCAGGTAATAAACATTTTTTTTTTAAATTTATGCGAACTGGAAATAACCAATTATCACTACTTTTGGATCACCCCTCGTAGATGCAATTAAAAGCTATTGTTGAAAATGGAAATGCGTTACGAACACTTACCGTATAGTAAGTATGGGACTAGATTTACACGGACGGGTCAAAGACGGACACAGGAGTTGGCTCGGGCGTGTTTTCTACGGATTTGAGCCTTAACCTGTGATGTAGACTGTCAGACCATGCTACCGTCTTTTAGTCTATACGCATGGCAGTTGAGTCCATTAGCGAAATATCAACCAGATCAATGACGATTTGCGTCGACAGTAGTGCAGCCATTCTCGCTCTTGCGTCTTACAGATGTTCTTCAAAAACTGTTATGGACCATTCAGACAAGCGTCCATGCGTCCATGCGATCTAGCGTGTTTTGCTTACACGAGCCAATTTGATTTTGTTTACATAGGCGGGCCTAAAGCGAAGGAGGTGGAGTATGCTGATTCATGTACAATAGATTTTATAATGATTTCTTTCGCTCAGCGGCATGTGTGGATGATTCGTTGATGACCATTTAAATATATGTTTTGTGGATGATTATTTTATTATATGATGATGTGGATAATATTTTTTTTTGCATCCTTACGTGCAGGACTATTACGAAAAAATTAGAATGCATACGAATATCTAGACACAAACAATTTTATATGAAGGTATATATAGTCATATGGATAAATATATACAATTGTCTGCTACCAGTTTATTTGTTTGGAAGGAAGAAAAAAAAAATGGGGAAAAATTGAGGAATGAGAATTAGTAATGTTTTAAAATTGATCACGACGATGTTTTCAAATATTAATTATTATAATTATTATAATTCAAATAATATGAAAATAAAAAAAAACCATCGTTGCAAGCGTGTAATATCCATCCTCTTATCAATCCATTCATCCACTTATCATCTCGAAATGACAAAGAGCGAAAGTAAAACAATTAAGTCAATGGTATATCAATCACCGTATCCGACCACTTTCGCCTTAGCCCCGCCTTCAAAAAACTGGATTTGAGTTGACTTGACTCGTTTAATCTAAAAACGCATGGACGCGTGGACGCTTATCTAAATGGCCCATTAACGCTTGCAGAGTGGCTCTCAATGAAAGGGCAAGGCATATTCCTATCCGGATTATGTGGTTGCCAGGGCATAGTGGGATCATAGGCAACGAAAAAGCCGATGAATTGGCGAGGAAAGGTTCAAGAGCTAGTAATAGCCCCTGTATCACTGTACCACGGTCAATCGCTGACGACATAAGCAAACTTGATGCCGCCATATGGGCCAAACTAAGTAAGGTCTGAATGGGAAAACAGGATGGACTGCAGGGTGGCCAGGACATAATGGCCATAACCTGATTTAAGCAAAAGCAGGAAACTGCTCAAGCTCAACAGAAACTGCTTGAGAGCCACGGTCGGCTTGCTCACAGGGCACTGCCTTACCGCATCTCATGCGAACAGAATGGGACTAACATCCAGCAATCTATGCAAGAGGTGCGAGATGGAAGAGGACACTTTCGAACACACCCTCTGTGATTGTCCGGCCCTAAATAATAAACGGCTCAACATTTTTGGTTCTTACCATTTTCAAGAGTTAGCAGAGGTGGCCAGTACCGTCACGTTGAGTCAGCTGATCCAGTTTGGTGGAGCGGTCACTTGGCAGCTCTAACAAGCCAGCGGAGGGTGGCAAATGCGCCTAACTTAAGTGTGTACTTACTCGTATATTCTGAAAAAGTCGTTGCATGTTACTCTACTATGCATATTAGTTTGTTTAAAAAGTATTTTCTTTGCCGTGAAAATATGCTTTTTAGTAGGGTATTTTTGTACTGCTTACAACAACATAAATAAGTTTAAAGCTAGTAAATTTCCGTGAAATCTTTGTTAGTTTAAATATTAAACACACACTTAATTATCTGAAAAACACAATATGAATGCGTACTACATACAAAGTGTACTAAAACAAAAATGAACTGAAAACAAATAATATTTAGTCCATAAATCTAGAAATAAAGGTACCCCAATTATTGATAACATTATTCTAATCGAAGTTTAGATTCAATTCGTTACGCACATAACGTAACCTATCAGTGTGGCGTGGCGTTAACTATGTAAATAAAATATTGATATGACTATATTGACTGGCTACTTGGCGTACTTACTGGCTGCTATTGCTTCCTATCCCCGACGTTCCTGCTACTGATAGATGTATGTGCCCATCATAAATATAAAAATGACTTTCAAAATACATTTTCTGTGCTCGCATTGCTTGTGTTTTGATGTCAACGACATTTTTCAAGGCAACAACTAATTATGCTCGTGAAATTTCATGCCAATCAACCGACAAAAAGTGTATTATATTTGTATGTGAGAATTAATCTATAATAGTAGAATAATAAAAACAGTAGAAAGTTATTTATGCTCATACGCAGATAATATACTAGTTACAAGTACTCATGCAATTTATTAGAAAATCAAAAGAATAACGTTATATGCGATGCAATGACGTAATACTTTCATTCATAACGGTTTTTACACTATGATTGAAATATATGATAAGCTATCTTTAGCTTTATATTCAGGATGGCTATCGAATGAACCAGAATGGGGTGTGTTTTTATATGTACATACGCAAATCGCATTCTAAAACGTTTTCATAAAAACTGGAACATAAGTTGATCCAAAGCTAAATAATCTCTCAAGTCTCGTGCTTGCAAACAAAGGAATCAGCAAGAAAACTTGGGTTTTTGCATTTAGCCAAGCTGCGGTGCTTTCAGCTAAATAGATTATGTACGCAGTCGTTTGTTTGTTTCAGAAAAAATTTTTTATGAAACTTATTTCAGGAGAAAAAAATGAATTTCAATTCAGGAGAAAATTTCTTGTCCAAACGGCCACAACTTCAAAAAGGACGAAATACAGACTTGACGAAAAGTTGAAAAGTAAAAGTATGTTTACAAAAATACGCTTGGTTCAGCATGTAGTGTTCTATGTGTGCTTTCAGCTCAATTACACCTGGTGGGATATGACAAGAGACACCACTAGTTGAAGTTGAAGCAATCACTTAAACTCAGAACAAAAACGAAGGCTGAAGTAGGGTGATTGTTCAAAAAGTCGGCCACCTTGCATCTAAAGTCGGTCTGCTGCAACTCTTTTTTTTTTCCTCACAATACGGATCATACTCGATAAACCGGTATCTAAAATAAGTTCAGTCGCTATTGTTCTAAGTATAGCATCTAAGATTTGATTTGTACGAGTTTGGTTCTTTTTATGAGACAACAACAAAAATTAAGCAACCAATCGGCGGAGCCCGATTTAACTGGTGCAGCAAAGTTGGTGCTTGTGCTGGAAATTGATCGGGAGAGAGTTGATTCACTTTGGTCTGAAGAGAGGAGAAGATGACTGAGTGAAGCCGATGTGCGGGTGGTCCAAGCAAATCTGCACCACAGTAGAGCGGTGACGGCCAATCTGCTTCGGCACCTCAGTCGGGGGGACGCTTACATCGCACTGATACAGGAGCCGCTTATGTATAAGAATGCGGTTTGTGGATTCGCCGCGAATCTCGGTGTGTTCCAGTTAACAGATAGGAACAAGAAAAGGGCTTGTATTGTTCCAAAAAAGAGGTGAATGCAATCATGATTCCGCAACTTTGTGATGGGGACACAACCACTGTGTGTTGGGAGAGGCGGATCGCTGGTAGTGGCACGCAGCGGTCTATGTACTATACGACATGGATCCAATCACACCCGGACTGAGAAGAATGCCAGAAGCGGCTATGACAACTGATGCTGCCATCGGCTATGACACAAATGCTCATCACGAAATATGGGGAAGCACCAACATAAACGAGAGAGGCAGTTGTTTGCTGTTAGGCAATGCCTAAAAGAATGCCCAAAATTGTTAAATATATAAACATGCCCAATCTACAAAGTTCAAAGATCAAATCTAGTACATTGTCTCACAAATCACTGCCAAAGTGAAATTAAAAATACAATCAAGTATGTACTGAAAAGTATTTTGTGAACATAATTGAATTGAAAATTCAGTCTGGAAGTGGAGTCCAAACGGATAGGAACATTGAAAACCGTAAGTAGAAACTATTAGTGCAAGGGTTCAGCTTGATAAAACACTTGTATAGTGGAATTTATCTAGCGATCCTGAACAGTTGCGTAGGAGATCTTCTGAAGAATTAATAATTATTATAAATTACATCATGAATTAATGTATAAAATATAAATTCAACTTAAAAATAAACCTAACGTTTTGTAAAAAATCCAAAACTAGTTTTTATTTAAAAGCACGAACGTTTAGTTTAATTTCAGCGGATCGAGAAAGTATTTCTCCGTTGAACATTGCTAGAATTTCTAACGTCAACCAACCTCAATATCCTCAATGTTGATAACAAACCTACATTTATTACTAGGAACAGGGCGGATATAATTGATATTACCCTGGCAATTACAAGTATAATGGAAAGTGTCGATAGCTAGCAGGTTTCTGTCCTGCCGTCGCTCTCGGACCACCAGTGATTATGCTGGAATATCGGTAGTTGTGGCATCTCACCCAAAAAAGTACAGAACCCGAAAACAGCACACTGGGAAGTTTACTCAATGAAAACAAATAGACACCTGAGGGCCCTAGATGATCTGGATCTGACGAGTTCAGGACGATTTAACGAGCAGGTGAACCGATTAACAGGAATTTCAGTATCAGATTTCAAGGACGTGTGCCCGGAAAAGCCCGTAAAGAAAATAGCTACCTTATGGTGGAATGGCGAACTTACAGAGGTTAGAAGTCGCACACGAAGGCCGTTTAACAACGCAAGGCTGTCCGAAAAAGTTGAAGACTGGGATCGATACAAGCAATATCTGTCGCTCTTCAAAAAGAAGATAAGACGAGCCAAGCGCGACTTATGGAGAGAATTCTGTGAGAACATTAAAGGAAGTACAGAGGCTGCTAGAATCAGGAAGGTCGTAAGCGTAGCTCCCGGTGTACCTACGTTTCTTCGAAGGGAACGGTGATTGGGTGCAGGACCCGAAAGAATGTCTGGACATGCTACTGGAAACTGACTTCCGGAAATCGACTTGCACGGCACCGCGTGGTGACGTATTTTGTGTAACCTACCGGCCGTCCGAGCAGCTGACCAAGGAAGTAGTAGATGAGGTCAAGATTGAATGGGCTCTAGGCACATTCCGACCTTATAAAGCTACAGGGATGGATGAGATATCGTCCATCATTCTTTAAACAGCAGGCAGGACCATCATCGTCATCCGGCAGCGTATTTTTACCGCATGCCTCCGCCTCGGAGTAGTACCCGAGCAATGGGCAAAAGCTAGAGTGGTCTTCATTCCGAAACCCGGTAGGTTGAATCATCATTACGTAAAGGACTTTAGACCAATTATCTTAACATCGTTTCTGCTTATAACACTAATAAGGCTTGTTGATCAATATGCGTATCTAGCAGGCAGATCAGTAGAAACGGGATTACACAAAGTTGACGATACAATAGAAAAATCTTTACTTGCTTAAAAACAGGCAGATTGAGGCTATCTTTTTGGAGTCCAAAGCGGAAAGAATAGTCGGAAGCGGAGCACCACAAGGAATGATTATATCTCTTCTCTTCTGGATCCTGACAGTCAACGAAATACTGGATAATTTAAGAGCCAGTGGCTTTGAGGTTGTGTCGTATGCCGATGTTCATGTTCTTTAACTCCATTTCGTCCCATATCTGGAGTTTCGCAAGGATTTATTCATGGTCCCTTGTTTTTGCTTATTATAATTGACCTTCTTTCGTCGATAAAGTGACTTCAAAAGGGTTAGGAGGTCATGAAGAGTACGAACATCTTCAAAATAACCTTTTCGCTTGAAATAGCTGGTGCTCTGTTTTTCTTTTTACTTTTTCTTTCGTACATAACTAAATAAATTATCGATTGATTTTAATTTAATAACCAATTTTTCCTTTGAAGCTAGATCTATTTCAATTTCTTGATATAGTATGTCGATATTCGCATGGCTTTGAGGCGCATTGAAATGGCTTCTTAAGTCACTCTCAATGTTTTTGCAAATTTCTCTTGCATTTGACAAGGATCGTGATCATCTTCAAACGTTGCAGATCTTCCTTCGCCCCCTTTGTCGTCTTTTTTGAACAATCTAAGCCAGCATTCACAGGTTGAAATTAATAGAACCTGGTCCGCATAAGTCTCACACATCGTTAGATGACTTTTTTTTTGCATTTTCTTAAAATGGAAGCATAAAAGTAAAAATATTACCTGTCGTTAATATAGGTAGATCCTCAAAACGGTCCGGCGGCAAGCAGAGAAGTATTGGCAGCCATATGAAAAATCGATGACAATAAATACCAAATAAAGCACTTAAGCTGGTAGTAAAGGGGATACCAAATGTATTTGAGGACTTATTTACAACGTGCCTACGCGAAGGCGTTTTTCTCAAACAGTGAAAGCAACAAAAACTCGTTTTCCTACCCAAGCAGGAAAAACCTATTGGAGAACCATCATATGCCTGCTAAATGCGATGGGGAAAGTTTTCGAGTGGGTCATATATGAGCGACTGCTGTTGAAAATCGAAAGCAAAAAGAGAGAATGAAAAGAGATGGACCGGCAATTTGGTATTCGAACAGGGCGATCAACTTGTGGACGCTGGCAGAATGGTGTCGGAATTAGCAATGAACGCCAAAGACAAGTGAGACTGCTGCGCTGTGGTCGCTCTAGACGTAAGGTACGCCGTTAACTCCGCAAGATGGAGCCGTATTGTACGCGCGCAGGCCGATAATGGAATGGCACGCTATTTAACTAGTATAATCGTCGACTACTTCGGGGAAAGAACCTTATGCTACGACTCAGACGAAGGACTAAAACTTTATCTGGTAACGGCGGGAGTACAACAGAGATCTGTTCTTGGCCCCCTGCTTTGAAACATAATGTACGATGGGATAATTCCAGCGCGTCATCTCGAAGAAGTTGAAATTTATGCAAGCGAAGCAATCTGGGTGATTAAATCATGGCTTGGTTGCGCTGAGCTAAAACTATCCGATCATGAGGCGGAAATGAAATTTGTCACGAAGCGAAGGAAACTACCAGTAGTACGGATAAAGGTTGGCGGTTGCGTAGTTAAACCTAGGCGTAACTATCGACAATAAACTGAGCTTTAAACCTCATATGGAGAAACCAGGTAAGAAGGCATCAGTTGTTGATTCAGAACTCTCTAGAATGCTACCCAATATTGGCGGTCCGAAGCAAAGCCGAACGCTACTGACTTTAAAAGTGGTGAGCTTTATTTTATTTTACGCAGCACCAGTGTCGGTTCTAGCGCTACAAATAAAATCGAATCGGCGAAAAATGCATGCGGCCTATCGACTGTCTGGACTTCGAAGCTGTTGCGCCTTTTGAACAACTTCTTTTGAGGCGACTTGTGTAATAGCCAGTAAGCTGCCCATTGAAATTCTTGCGGATGAAGCGCTTCGACTCTACAAAAACGAAGCACAGACAACAAGCACGCGAGAGGTTGAAAGACAACTGTTAATGCGCTCATGACAGAGTAGTAGCATTGGACGCAAAAATTGATCCGCAACGTTGTGCGATGGGTTTCAAGGAGTTACGGAGAAACATGCTATAACCTAACCCAATTTTTGAACGGACATGGCGGGTATCGTTACTATCTGTACCGTTTTCGAGACGACAGCTCACCGGACTTTCCAGTCTGTAAAAAGGTACCTGATGATGCGGAACATGTTATGTTCAGTTCTCCGCGCTTTGAAGCATACAGAAGTAGCCTAGGGACGGTACTAGATACAAAGATTTCAGCGGAAAATATCGTGAACTGTATGCTGAAATCCCAAAAAGCGTCGAAATAGCACTAACAAAATATATACAGCAAACTTCGTGACGGAGAATCGGACAGAAAGTAGGAAGAATCAAGGATGTCTAGAAGCAACTAACGGCTGATCCATCCCCGCGAAGTAATGCTGAATAAGTAATCCCGTAGGTAGTGTGGAAGAAGGATGTGTTTTTAGTCGGTAAAGATCCGATATGTTCCAGGACAGGTGCCGTTAAACATCTTTTTGAAGATTGCCACCTTCCATCAGCGAAAAAAACAAGTTCACCCTACTTTCGAGTGACCCATTTCCGCCGCATAGAGCTGTCAAAGCGTGACACTAGCTTCCCTTTTGTGTGAACTAAAGAGTGCTCTCCTAATGCTCCACAAAAACTTCTAGGGCAAACTGTTCCAGAAGGAATTAATTTTATTTGTTGTTGCTTCGTTGATGATTGTTCATCACACTTTTGGCAGGCTCTTTTCTGAACTTCGGTCTAGTTGAGATACTCTGTCACCCTACAACACTCGTAAATCGGTACAATGCTTAAACAAAAAGATGGTTACGATATAGTCCGATGCAACTCTTAACCCCATCTGTTGAAAATCCTTTTAAACATACTTGTACACTTAATTCATCAAATTTCCTAAGGAACGATAAAGTTATCTTAAGTAATGACATTGATCCCAATATTATACCCAAAATTGTAAGAGAGCAAAACTTGTAAATAACAGGCAAAACTTATCGATTGATTGCAAATCAGGCACTCTTAAGATAGTTTGCAGCACCTGCATACTAGAAACCAAACCTGTGCTACAAATAACCTTCTATTTTATCAGAGAAGACATTTCAAGGGCCATGAGAGAACTTGATATGAAAAAGGGCCCTGGACCTGACCTATTACCTCCAAGTTTCCTACTAAGTGTGCAGAAACAATCATATCACCCTTGTATATAATTTTCAATAAATCGCTGTCATGCGGTACAGTTCCGCGTTTCTGGAAATCAGCCCATATCACGCCGATTCTTAAAAGTGATGATAAACGCTCAGTAGAAAATTATAGAGGCATCGCCATTTAGTCAGCTATACCTAAGCTGTTAGAAAAAATTGTTTGTGACAAACTTACAATCGTTATTGATCCTCTGCTAAACGAGCAACAACATGGCTTCAGAAAAGGCCGGTCTACTACCTCCAACCTAATGATAATAGTCTCAAATGTGCTTTGTAATATGGAAAAAGGGTGTCAAATCGATACTATATACACTGACTTCAGTAAAGCCTTTGACTGCGTTGATCATGGCATTTTGAAACATAAACTCCAGGAAGCCTTCTAAACTGGTTGAATTGTTACCTTCGAGATCGAACGCAACACGTTAAATTCCAAGGCCGTCTTTCCAAAAAAATTACCGTCTCATCTGGGGTACCTCAAGGCAGCCATCTAGGGCCGCTTCTGTTCAATGTTTTTGTTTCTGATCTCTCGGAGGTGTTATCCGACATTTCACACCTTTTTTATGCAGATGATCTGAAAATATATCACCCAATTCAATCGGAATCAGATGCAAATTTTCTCCAGCTGAAACTTCAGTCACAGTTAACGTTGAAAAATACCATGCCATAAGTTTTCCCTGCAAGACCTCTGCTCTTAATTTCGAATATCACCTGAATAATCAGCTCCTGAAAAATTTTGATAGTGTCGTGGATCTCGGTGTCGTCCTGGATAAAAAGCTGCGTTTCAATCTTCAGTATGACAGAGTTCTTGCTAGAGCTAGCAAGCAGCTAGGGTTCATTAAAAGACGTGCGAAAGAATCGAATACGCTTGCATCGTCTGGAATCCTTTTTTTGATATTCATAGCAATAAACTGGAATCTGTCCAAAAGCAGTTCGTGCTTTTTGCCTTGAGAGATCTCTATAATCCACATGATTTCGAAAGTCTTCCAACTTATAGTTACAGACTTAATCTTTTAAATCTGGCGACACTTTCTTTAAGGAGAGCTGTACTATCCTCATGCTTCGTCTTTGATGTTATTAGAAGTTTGGTTAACGTAGAATATCTTAGTAACAAAATCAATTTCAATAATCCTGTAAAACAAACTAGGCACACACGTCTCCTCAACGAGCATCAACATCACACTATCCATGGAGACAGGGAGCCGATAAATAGATGCTGCAAAATATTTAATAATGTTTCGAACTACCATTCCTCTTATATCTCTAAATCTTTATTCAAAAAAAAAATTATATACTGTTTTAAATTCTTAGTCCAAATTATTTCACTTGCCATATTGAATTAACTACCAGGCAATAAAGTCTGTTGACATTTAGCTTAAGGAAAATAGTTTAAGTTTAAATTTGTTACTGTTTGTTACCTTGTTTGGTTAAATAAATAAATAAATAAATAAATTTTTCGAGTTCATCCCCTCAATAGGCTGTGGTAGACCCGATAGTAAGTTCATATGAATGAGGAAGATCCAATTCAGGAAGTCTACGGGACCGAATTACATATGTACATTAAAAATATTCTTTAAAATACTCATATCTGGTTCGAGCTGGATGGAGGGAGGGAGCAAGTGTGAAAAACAAGAGACAACGATTATTTCTTCAAGTGAATAAATACCATTAATTGACAAGTCGAAAATAAAAGTAAAAATTAGCACGATGTGCTGATTAGAAATAAGTTCTGAAATATTTGGTGGTCTGTTTCATCATTCAATTCAGGGTTGCTGCTTCATTAGATAACAAAGAATTTCTTTGAATGTCCCAAAACAACAACTGTGTAAAAACAAGTAGTAAGTTGTTCACTCTCAAGAGGATGAGTAGGGCCTTCCTGTAAGCCACTTACATTTGTGATCCCCTCTGTAACAAAAAAAAATGTTTCCTTAAACAAAAAGTATATCGATCATCACTTGACTAATGACGAGCAGCTCCTGTAAGCTGCAAAAAATTGATTCTGCATGGCAACTCGACTCTCCTTCAGTATTCCTTCTTAAGTGAAATTATTTAAAAATAAATCTTTGTTTTGACACAACTGACAAAGTGTATCGCTTGAAAGCATCAGGCCAGAGCACATAAAAATTTTCTACTATTATTTCCAGTACATTGAAAGTATCCTCACGCATATTCATAGCAACTACGTTATTTCAACATTACCACTAAAACAAATCTATAAAAATCACTCCCTTCTAACGTGTTCTGTCGGTGCTGTCGCTCCCCCAATCGACAAATCAAGATACCCCTGTAACACGTTGACCTAATTTATCACTTCCGTAGCCGCATTTCAATCTTTTGGTTCGCCTCATTTATAATTGGCTATCTGCACAAAATGTTCAAAAGATTTTGTCGAAATCGAAATGACCAAAAGTCACGGGCTATTTTGAATGTCAAACACTGAAAACAAATCAAAGTCTAACTGCGAAACTTCATTATGTAACGAAATGTCTGGATTTTATTATTATTATTATTATTTTCAGCTCTACTTGCGATGAACATACACATATGTAGTTAATGTATTTTGATGTTGTAGGCGGAATTCGTTTAATATTTTATTATTATTATTTGGATTTGTTGCTGGCATTAGCAGTAGCAGTACCGGCTATCTATCATTGTAGGCAGTTAACCAGTTAAAGGCAGTAGCAGTGCGCCTGTCAAAGTCCAAGTGCCCCCGTTAGCATTTTGGTTGCCTGTCTACCGGTCATGCACTTTGTAGATTTCAGCTTTACAGCGTTTCAGAGCGATGCCTACGCCTTTATTCCCACATCAGAATCTTCAGCGATTTTTTCTTGTCTTCGCATCTGATCTGACACACGAATTGCATATATAGGAAAATCGGCTTTGAAGTTATTTAATTACGATTACGAAGTGTTTGTAGTCATAACATTTCGATTTGGTCGGTTCGAAGTGTGATCGCTTCGGACGAGAACATTGACCATTATTATTGGTCATGATCACGTTGCTGTTTCATTCCAATTCGTGGTGTACCATTTTGAACCAGTTGTCATGTGCTATGAAGCGTGGTAATGAATCAATGATAGAATTCGGAAGGAGGGGCTGTTTTGCATGCTTAAGAATAAAATTACTGCAATTTCTTGGTACATTTCATCATTATGGTAGGCTATTTTTTTTTTAAATTAGCAAGATTTACTAGAAATCGTGCGATATTTTATTGGATTATTTTTGTGTTTTTGTCGATTTTGCGAATAAAGATCCCTGAACTTTCGAGATTTGCACATCAATGAATCTCATGGAACTCATTTTTAATTTGAATTTGTTGTTTTTTGTTCTGGTGCTCTTTAAACTGAAGATAGTTCTGGTCCATTAAGGTTCGAATTTTACTAGTTTCAGTGTGATGATGAACTTTGAAGCTGGGTATGAGAATGACTCGTCAGTTTTGAAAGGAATATTGATACAAAATGTGTAGTGGCTATTGTGAACTCAATGAAAATTCGGGTGTTGAAATTGTACAATGTGTACTGTTTTCTACCAAGCGTACTGGCCTGTAGATGTTTTTGTTGTCCCCAATCCTGATAACCTGCTGATCTAACAAGGTACTGACACTCTAGAATAAGGCTTAAGTATTCAAATAACAATCAATAATATATTTCTGGCCAACTTCTCCGCTGCTCCGTCACCTTCTGTGCAAAAAAAATGTATAGGAGGGGGCGAATAAATGTCCAATGGTGCCGAGCTATGAGGGAGGGGCAAGGAAAATCCGCTGTGACCGACAGCCAACATCGTATAAGTCAGCAAATTTTTAATTTTTGTTCGGAAGAATATGAGATAAGGCAGATTTTATAGGCAATCAATTAACCTATTAGATGGTATTTGGACTTTTGCTCACAGTACTACTACACATGCCCGGCAAAATTCAAATTAAATGAAAAAGATCTTCGCTTTTGAAACTGTTCCACCAATTCACAGATTCCATGGTTTAAAGTATGGTTTCGTAGGCAAAGTATAATTTTTTGCTGATACTCTGGAGTTGCAGTTTCAAAACTCTTTCAAATTTTGAGTTCTGGGAGGTAGCATCTATAAGATCGATCAATCTGGAAGAAGTGAAGAGCCTGGTTATTTATTAGTTGGAATCGACGTTAATCGCCTGGAGCTGACCAAATTAACAACCTCAGCCCAGACAACATACTACAGACTTTGGCAGGATATCCTGCATCCGGTCACAGCGGATTTTCCTTGCCCCTCCCTCATAGCTCGGCACCATTGGAGATTTATTCGTCCCCTCCTATACATTTTTTTTTGCACAGAAGGTGGCGGGGCAGCGGAGAAGTTGGCCAGAAATATATTATTGATTGTTATTTGAATACTTAAGCCTTATTCTAGAGTGTCAGTTTCTTTCTAACTGAGGATATATCCAGAAGCATGGAAACGAGTTACGATTATAATGCAGAACTTTTCTCCAGAACTGGATACCAATAAGTCTATTCTGCGCAATCGTCAAGGCAGCCGAATGCATTCTCCTATCTCATTTAAACGAAATAGTTTTCGAGAACAACCTCCTTCCAAAAGAACAAGTCGGCTTCAGGTCACTTCTCTCCACCGAGCTTCAACACTGAAAAAAATCCACATAGCGCCCAGAGCCATGTAACATAGCGCATTATTTATGGCCCCATACGCCATGTACATAGTACTCTGAGCAATGCAGTATGGCTCCCAGCGCCATAATGTCAGAATCTACATAGCGCGTGGTCCCATGTTACATGGCGCAGCATTTATGGTGCCACACGCTATGTACATAGTACCCTGAGCCATGCAGTAGCTCCCAGCGCCATAATTACATGGCGCAGAAATTATGGCCCCACACGCCATATTATGCTGCCTCTTCACTGTGGGCCATCATGTGGCCCATTGTGTAGACGGGCGATGGCTTGCAGTGGCCGACAGTGGCGAAGCATGGAAATGGCGATGGCCGAGGATGGCTTTCGGAGCGGTTTTTCGCACACATCAAAGCGGGCCATCATGCGCAACCGAAAAATCATGACAGGGCCATCTAGCGGCCCAGTGTGTGGAGGCAAATTTGTGATGGTGACCATAATTGTGGCGATCATTGCGACCATTGCAGTGGCCGATGATGGCCCACAGTGAAGTGGCAGCATTATGCTGCCTCCTCACTGTGGGCCATCATGTGGCCCATGTGCGTGGTCCATCATGTGGCCCATTGTGTAGACGGGCGATGGCTTGCAGTGGCCGACAGTGGCGAAGCATGGAAATGGCGATGGCCGAGGATGGCTTTCGGAGCGGTTTTTCACACACATCAAAGCGGGCCATCATGCGCAACCGAAAAATCATGACTGGGCCATCTAGCGGCCCAGTGTGTGGAGGAAAATTTGTGATGGTGACGATAATTGTGGCGATCATTGCGACCATTGTAGTGGCCGATAATGGCCCACAGTGAAGAGGCAGCATTACATAGTGCCATGAGCCATGTAATATGGCTCATGGCACTACAATTATAACTCGCAGCCATGCTGTGTGAGGAGATGTATAAATATCAGCAAGCTTCTTGAGTATAGAAGAGGATATGATATGGTCTTTGATGCAGTTGATGATAGGTGAACTCCATCACTGATCATCAACTGCTCTATCTTCAGATGCTCAGAAGTAGAAGGCTCGTGGCCTTTTGTTGGCTGGATCATCTTCATGTAGAAAATACATATTGGCCGAGGCACAGCGAGCCGAAGTCAGACGAGACCGCCAATATGTGGACGGCAGTTGACAGCTCGTCACGAAATCGCGTTGACTCGTGTCAAAACCCACTCCGATCGGAAGTCGCACGAGCGCCGGCGGGATCGTCCCCACAATTGGGCTCGCCAGTTTTCGCCTGGGCTCGGCAAATATGTATTTTCCATATTAGATGCACTGAAAAATACATAGCACCAGACCAGTGATGGGCATTTACTACATTTGTAGTAGATCTGCTACTTTTTTCTGCCTTTCTCCAAATATACTACTCTACTACGTAGCAAATGATATCTACTACTTTTCCCAAGGAACTACTTTTTAGTGAAGATGGCACTGATGAAACTTCGGTGAACTATTAAGCATAAACTGAAGCACATCTGCGATAAGAAAACGCCGAGCGTGTCGCAACTACTGTAAAAATGCTGAGCAGTGTTTTCGCTGTTCGTCTGGCTAAGTTCTTAGAATTCAGAAAAAGTAGTTCTCGGTTTTTTTTATACACTATATACGAGTATGTATATGTCTAATTTCTACTACTTTTTTTCTGAATCTGCTACTTTTTTTTTAACAATATCTGCTACACATTTATTCATTCCAATGCCCATCACTGTGCCAGACGCCATAATTTATAGACTTCTGGCGCCATGTATATGGTCGATTTGTGATAAAATATAGCGCCACACGCCATAGTACATAGGAGCAGACGCTATGCTTATAGCCCTCCACGCCATGTACTATAGTCTGGCAACGACAAAAGGGCAGAACATTTCGCGTAAGAATTCGTATACAGAATTCGTATACATTCTCACAGTGGACCATAGAAGCTGGAGTCCCGCAAGAATCAGCCTTAGCTCCACTCTTGTACAATCTATACATTGCAAAGATGTCTGCAGTGTATACCATATGTCAAAGATAGCCCTGATTGCAGACGATACTTGCAACTTCAATACATCCCCATTAAAAAATACCGTAACGTCAACCCTTAAATTCTTCATCAACAGGTGTCTGAATTCGAAAGATTAAGCCCAGACAAAATCCAGGTAATTTTTATCTCTCGCAAAAGAAGACAGATCCCACAGAAATTTAGAGTAAACAGACAAGGAATAGAATGGCAACCCTCCAGTAAGTTTTTCATAGTGCTTCCCAGACAACTAATTTGTTGGTATAAGGATCTCATGATATTGGTTGAGTTCTTTAACGGATCTGGCAATGTATTGTAGAAGGCTATAGCCTGTTGTATTGGATCTAGCTTTAATCTATCCGTTCTTGGTTTGCAAACTAAAAGGTTGCTGGCTGATCTTGTTTCTCTGCTAGTCAACTCTCCAACAGTTCGAGGAATATCTGGCCATTTTAGTCCGTTGTTGATAATTTGGTAAATTATTTTGCCTCTTTCAAGATTAATAATCTGTTGGATGCTCAACAACCCTGATCGAGTGTACACATCGACCGTACCATTCCGTACCATTCTATCATGTCATTCCGGACCATTCCTTATAATTTTGCGTATGTTTCAGTTTTCTTTTCTTATTTGTTATTTTTATTTTTCATCTTCTCTAGTTTAGGATTACTTACTATTTATTAATTGTCACTTTTATTATTCTATTATTATTATTATTTTTTCTGTTTCTATTTCTTAATCTACTTTATTGTAATATTTTCGTTGCTTATCGTATTTTTCCACGCATATGCTTTTTTTATTTTTATTTTATGTCCTCCTGTATATCTTTTTTCCGTTTTATAATTGGATGTGTATCGGTGAAATGAATTCTAAATAAATAAATAAATAACTGAATAAATTATTCAAATATCAGTCCATTTTCTATGTTTTTTTAAGTTGAAGGGAAATTTATGTATACCTGTATACCATCAAAAAATCAAATTTTAATGGTCATTACCTTATTTTAAATTAGTGCAAAATGGCGACAGTCCTTACTTTTATTCTTGGTGACATTTCGGTCTTAAACGTTATTTTGTCGTTTTTTTTTTGTCTATAAAAAGATACAGGATGCTAAACGAAAAATATATTACTCTCTATTCACGACAGAAAACTGAGCGTTTAAACAGTTTTTTTTAAATATTGTTTTTGTAAAAAATTGAGTAAAATAGTTTTGAAGCAATAAAGTCATATGCATTCCAACAGATCAGACTAACCCCTGTGACAACAAAATACTTTAACCATTCGAACGCCAATATTTTATATCGATAAATAAATATGAAAATAATCGACATCCAAATTTGCTGTTACCAGTGGCAACAACAAAACTGTTTGATATAGTGTACATAAAAATGTATTACCCAATACTGGATTAGCTACTCTACCTCTATCCTAGCGCAAATGAAAACTCGAAACAAACTACGAAATTCTTTTGCTCATATGATTACTACTACACCGTCCCCATAATATTTCGGGGATACTATTAACAGGGTTCAGTCACTTTACCATGCATTCGAACTGAAGAGTCATTGTTACTATGAACATGACGAGGATATTGGAGGAGTTCGTTTTGATTAAAAATCAACAAATTCCCGTAACCACATCAACAACTTCGACAAAACCCTTAAAGTAGCTCGTGGTGCGTCTAAATCGGGCACATCGTCCTGAAACGAATTCAGTATCTTCGTCGATAATAGCCTGAATGGAAGGTGGCTTAGGAACGGGACCGTTCAAAGAGTTTCTGCAAAAGTTTTTTGGATTGAATTTCTTGACATAGTGTATCTTTCATTATCATTGCAACTGTGTTCGAAGAAAAAACAAAACTCACGCTAACCTGCAATTTACTATCAACAAAAAATTTTCACTTAATCCTTAACGAAAAAAAAAATGTCACGTGTAAGTAAAACTCAGTTTATTGACACTGCCTGAATCGAGATATTTCCCTGAAAATGTTTTTCGCCCTGTAAACGAAAAAAAAAAACAAACGAATGTCAAGGAGAAATATTTGTAAAAGTTGATAATTTACCAGACTCTTTTTTTGTTCTGCCACACAACAATCTGGATTGAGTTTTTGTGGAAAGTGATCTTCTTTTTTCAATTCGACGGAAAAGTTTGGTGAGAGCTGAGTGATAGATAGCCGAGCTTGCATGAATGCTTGCTTGTCTTATCTCAGGAAGTTGGAAGTCCTAAAAAAATTTCACTTGGAAACACCAGTCTAATCGCCAGTCACCGTAAAATGTCCTTGACGATATTTTTCAAGTAGTGGGTGATGAGTTTCTTGTTGATATCATTTAAAATAACTGTCGCTGAATTTCATTTCGGAGTGAGAGAAAAAAAATGAAGTTTGTATAAAAAACGAGTAAATTGTATGATGAATCAGTTAGAAATGTTTAACTGGTTTTAAGCCGTTTCAATATGAACGACAGTACTAATGTCGTTATCAGTGTTGAAGGCCAATATGAAATAGACAAAAATTTTAAAGTGATCAATTAGTGAAAAAAAGGAAGATTAGAGGCGAGTTTATGTGGAGAGTGTTTGCGTAACTTCTTTGATAATATGTAAAAAACGAGCAAGGTTTATTGATTTTGCTTGTGAACGTAGCATAAAAACCCTTGGAATTGTTAAATTTGCACCAGAACTGTGATTTTTCCCAGAATATGTTAAATATTTTTTTGTTTTATTAAGATACTCCTAAAACTATTATTTTCTAAAACATCCTGCTGAATTCCCAGGTGGTAAGATGAACGTTATTGCGCATAGCTGGTTTGCTCTGATTTCATTGAAGTAATCATTTTATGGACTGAATTTTCCAAATTCGAATAGTCTTCGATTTTAAACATAACAGTAGTATTCATAGCGAAATGCTGTACGAAATTATTTTTCAAGATTTTTATAAAACTAACGTAATATGCTGGAAAGACTATTGAAAATTCGAATTAAACATGGAGTAATATTAAACTTTTGAAATGACTTTTTTAATATAAAAAATTATCGTCTAAACCATGAAAACTGGGAGGATCCCCTTCATTATCACACTCCGAACACGTGATTCGATGACAATATCAAGCCTCAAAGGTGACCAATTACTATCAACTTCACTAAACAAGAACTAGGAACCGTTACTATCAATTATTCTATCAATTATTCATTATTATTATATAGACCGTGGCCTGAAAAGACCTTTCACTTTTGATTCTTTCTGCATCATATCATGTAGTTTAAAATGTTGATTTAAATTTGTTTAATACTCTCAAATAGTTAATAAACACATTTTAAAAGAGATATCTAGCGTTCTAAAGATTATTTATAAACAAACGCGATTTCTTTTGAATATCAAGTTCTGAAGAAAACATTTGTTTTCGTTTGGTGTCATTCATAATGAATGCTTCCTATTTACGAAAACTTTCGTGTGATAAAAAATTATGTATGCGAAATTAATTAGACAGGCCATTCAATTGTGGATTTTTTTAAAAATAGTTTTCTGAAGAAAAAACTAGAAGAATTCTCCAATCAACATTACCTTTAAGTTGAAATCCTCGACCTGAAGCCATCTCTAGTTTTATTGATATTTTTCATTATTGTTACACAAAAATCGACGCTTCCGGTGCCTAAGACAACAGTCTGGTTTAGATTTTGACAGGGCTGGTAGATTACCAGCTCTAAGTCACCTGCAAGATATTAGGAGTCTTAAGGCCTCGCGGTTTCATTTCTTTTACATTCCTATTTCGAATTTCTTCTAGTTGATGGTGAATCATCATTTTGAGGTGGACAGGTTCTATGGTATCTGTGCACTGTAACAACCTCTCGTAGTTTTGAAGTTGTTCAGCTTCTGTTGAACGAGAAGGCTCATTCTTACGGAGGGATTCATGTTTATTCGTTGTATCAAATAATGGACCTAAATCATCCTCAATTTGGGCATAGCGTTTTTGTGCCTCTATTGAGAGCTGGTTGGAATAGGTAGGTTGTTGTTTTCAATGCTACTTACCCTAAGCAGCTCTCGGTAGAGGCGCAAAAGCTTATGATTTCTTTTTTGTCAGACGCGTTTAATATTTTACTTGGCAATCTTTGGTTTGTTAGGATCATTTAAGGTCATTAGATCAGTTCATAGGATCAGTTTCCGAAGGCTTCTTTTCTTTTAATTAAATCTTTCGGACGCCAATGAATTTTGAGCTGAAGTGTCTGCGAGAAGCTCATTGAAACTGAAGCTACAGCCCGAAAGGAATTGTAGCGATACGATGACGAACTTCACCTTTGGTGTTCCTCATATATTATACATTGCTGAAACAGTTGTAGCAGTTCGTCCGGCAATCAATGAGGCGAAGATGAAAATAATGACACAAATAAAAGAGAGTTTCGAAGTAGACTTTCATATATTTAGGTACACAAATAATATGGAGGGTCAAAGAAACGCCAGTAATCCGCCAATAAGTGTTTCTTGTCAGTTTTAAATATCCGGGAGGCTATCTAGGGTCTGTTCAATGTGCATGATATAGCTGCTCCAAAAGCATAGCATAGCATCACTTTAGCAAGTGTCAAAATTTGCAGTAGCTAGGTGAAGCAGCAATGGATATTGGGCAGCCAAGAGCTGCTACGAAGGTCAGCCTTTACACAGCACAATTCAATCATAATTTTGTTTAATTTTTTTTAAATTTTAATCTTTCTATTAACGTGGGTCAGCTCAATACTTGCATTACACTTTGAAAGTTATATAAAATTTCGAAGTTTTCAACATCAAGCTACAGGAACCATTAAAATTTTCCTAACATATTCAAAACGTTTCACTTATTCCCGTCTTTTGACGCTATATGTGAAAGGAGCGAAGAAGAAACACTGAAAATTTGATGGTACACGAATCAGCGCTTCATACTCACCTTCTAAAAACTCAAGATGAGCTGCGCTATGTAAAAGCCAACTTAAAATTCGAGTTGAGTTGAAGTGTTTAAAAGCCCGTATTTAGATTATGATAGGACTATTTTCAAATTTATTGCTCATCCCTTTTGTCACCAAAGCCCAAAAATTTCTTTTCATTTGAATTTCTTATCGAAAATGACGTTTGGACAATGTATGAGCTGTTTACGCACATCCATTTTGCCTTAGCTACTTTCTTGCTATCCTCCGGACTGCGAGCACCGAATAGCTGCTACCATAGCAGCTATTCCGGAATCTGGGACAGCCCGACAGTAAATAGCAAACATCAGATAGCAACTATTTCGTGACATTGGACAGTCAGAGCAGCTAATATAGCAGCCAATAGCTACTATAGCAAGAATATTGAGCACACTCCGGATTACACCGAAAGGATGACCTCCATTTGTAAAATTCAAACATAAGCATCGTGCTATGTAACGGATGTAGAAGACGGATTCTAACGAAATATTCAAAACGGTGTTTCCCGAGAAGACTACATGGAGGAATCCTAATGGCATCCACTGGTGAGTCAGATGCAATGCCGGGGATGCAACATATTCATCGAGATTTTACTTCACAATCGTAAGGTGCGAGAGCAATAATAAGCATGTCAAATAATATTGACTGTCTTAAAAGGTATTCATGCGAGACCAATGACATTGTTCTAGAACATCACTGGAGTTTGATTTATCATTACAACAGTTAAGACTTCAATCTGGCTAGATCATTCGGACCCTAGAACAAATCGAAATGGAGAACTTAACTTGTTAACATGTAAAATTGTCAAAAATTCGAGTTTATTTTTTTGCATAAAAAGTTAAATTACCATCTAAAAAATATGTTTGTAAAATTTTAGAATGAAATTCGCATTATTTATCGACTAAAAACTCATTTAAGTGCTCCGCCTCAACTCGACGCTCGAGCGCTATTGAATCCGTACTGGAGCGCTCGACCCTCGCTAGTGAGTCGAGAAAATCGCTGCAGCTCTTTGACAACCAAAAAAAGCTCGTCAAGCGTATCAAGAAGAGCTGAGAAAGAAAAACGAGTACCAAGAACGTACTGAAGAACTTCTGTATGAGCCTGGAATCGCTGATAAGTTGATAAGTCGCTGTAATCATAGAGTTTCTGTGGGTCAAAAATAGTAATGCCAAAAATTTTTCAAAATTTAGCATTTTTGACCCAAAAACTGTCGAATAAAAGGGTAAAAAATCGTACTGTTTTATGAGGCGTGATAATTAACGATTTTTTTACTTTTTTCTTTTTCTTGGTTCAACTAAAAGATACATGTTTAAAAAACACACTCCAACCCATTTTTTTGATTTCAAATTGCTGTAACTGATGCTAAAAACCCCGCCGATTGATGCCTTTCGCCGTGAGGGTCCCAGGAGATTGGTAACTACGGCGGCCATTTTGAAAAAAAAAAATTAAATAAAATCAGATTTTGTAGTTTAATATGTAATGAATAAACATGATCAATTTCAAAACGATTCATTTATTCCTTCTACTTTAAATAAGCCTCTGAAAATCGGTCTAAATTCAGGCGTTTACATGTATCGCCGGCCTTAAATACAGGCCGACGACTTATATACAATTTGGTCGAAGCATAATTAAAAAGGTGAATCCTATATTTGCATTTAGGGAGATTTTACTACTTGTACATGCCCGCCACTGCAAGTGTGGTCCTTAAAAATATATTCACGAGTTAAAAAATTTATATAATATTTGTAAACAATATTTACGGCAATTTAACAAACCAGAATCAAACGCTTCCACAAAAGAATTTCCTTTAAATTGTAACTTTGCCTGCGTATACATATGTAGTTTACGTGTTTCTATGTATACATTTTTACAATCAACTTCATTCAATTGTGTCCGATTACATTTTCTCTTACTTTCATTATGCAGGGATGTTAATTTGCATATGACACGCAAATGTTTGCACTCTATCAGTGTCTTATTTGCAACTAACCATCTACCTTAATCGCCGAGTGTTTCCTTTAACCGCAACGGAAGACCGCATGTCAAGGCTTGTCAGGATGACTACAAGTTATTACAAAGTATTTAACTTTGGTGCAGGCTTAAACACCTGATATGAATATTCTAATGTGTAATAAACTGGAGAGATATTAAAGGATACACTTGTAATAATAGTGGTATGTATTGGGCTTATTCCATAAACTGTAGAAATACAGCTGTTAAGGGAGGAATGAAATCCAAGTCAAAACAATGGGGACACGATTCACAAAAAAAAAAATTTCATGAATTAATTGTCTTTACCTATCAAAAAGAGTCCAAAATAATAGATAAGATCTAATATCATATTACCAAACGAAAGTAGAATATAAACTTTTCGCAATCGTTTCAACTTCTATTTACATACTTAGAAAGTCCAAAAAATCATAAAAATTATGCAAACGTGTTATTGACATAATGTTTATCGTCGTACCAAGAAAATGTTTAGCTTCTTTTTCGCGTTTTTCCAACATCATAACCCGCGGAAATAGCTCACATAGCACTTGTGCATAGCTATAAGCCAGCCCAGTCAGCCAAATATACGAAACAATTTGAACTGTACGATACGATGGTGACAGCCTGTACAATGCGTGCAAACTATCATTTATGATCAGACAAAAATTCAGAAACGTTAACATTATGCCATCGTAGTATATCATAAGCCGGAAGAATTCATTCGGTGGCGATATAGGTAGTAGATTTTCATTGAATATTTTATCGAGTTCGGATTCAACAAATAAATGATAATTTTTTTTTTCACTAAATGTCAGTATTAATAGGCAAGTAGCTACAGAATTCTAGGAGGGATATGTTTGTGTATTTGAATGAGATTTAATTTGCGTATATAGAAGCTGCTTATAAATCTATTTCGGCTATAGGTACATATATCCTGATTATGTAAATCGAGTTCGACCCGTGAAAGGGTTATTTGCTTGTCACGCGCAGTTTTTCATTGATATTTCATGACAACTTAACATCATGCTTTATACAAATAAATACGAGCAAAAGAATTACGCGAACATAGATGTGCTTGTTTCCAACTGAAAATAGATTTGCAGAAAATTCATACTATTATTGAATTTATGTGCAGTGTCTCACAGCTTAAGGCAGGTTTCTATTTTGTGCGGTCAAAAAAATCGAATTTTTGTTTTTGCATTTTCGGATATATACATACGGATAGATACATGTTGATAGATACAGTAGATACATGAATTACGAAAGTTATCCCTTAAAATCGGGTGCGGTGTCGAGCGCGCTGAGCCGCCACAGCCCGGCGCGCTGCACCGCATTTTTTCACCTGGTGGAAGTGATTGAAGGCAGTCGGGTTAAGGAATGTTCGCAAAATTTGTTACAGTTGGGTATCAAAGGCTTGTTCATGGCTGGTAGCAGAATCATTGAAAAATATTAGCAATCTTTCATTTTACATAACAATTTGTAGCAAAAAAAAAAAAAATGGAAAAATCGGTTTTCTTTTTCAAAATTGCATTACTTTTTCATTTTTCATTTTTTTTCACAATTCTGGTAGGGACCATAGACAAAAGTATATTAAATAAGATTATGTTTCAGTTTCATGTTTCAGATTATCTGAATCGACGGCAGGACTTCCACCAGCAGCTAAAATCCGTTTGGCGCGCCGCCATTGCTCGGTGTTACCCCTCCTTTGCATATTTCGACTAAACATTTTTTTTACATTATTTGCAACTAACCTACCTGACTAAACTAAACTAGACTTTGCAACTAACCTACCTGAACTAAACTTATACCTACAATTGAAAAAAAAAATTTAAGTGTCTATCTTAAATACATTCCCCAAAGAAAATTCCTGAAGAAAGCACATTTTTTTCGGCCGCACAAGGTAGAAACCTGCCTTAAATGATGTGAGCACTTTTTACGAGGATAACCCTTAAAAACTCCAGGAAAATAAAAAAATCCTTTTCTTGAATCAAACAAAATATTTAAGCTTGTGGTTTTATTTATTATCTCCAATGAAAAAAACAATAAAGAAATATTCCAATCAGCACAAAAAAATTAAAGTTCATTACAAACACCAAATATCACCTCACAGTTTAAATGATGTTCTCTCAAAAATATCCTTTACTTCACACTTATAATTTTTTTTTTTTTATTCAAAAATTTATTAAATATTTAGTTTGATATCCTGATTGTTTCAATACCGCTTTGAGGCGATCTGGAATTGAGTGCAACGGCCCAGCAAACGTGCGTTCAGCACTTTCGCATACAGTTGTAAAAACTTTTCCATGTGTTGATACATTTTCTAATGAGTATTTATCTTTTCTATTTCTCAATGATTATACATGCTGCTGTACTACTGCTAAACTCCTGAACAGGCTGTCTAGTTGTTGTAGTTTTCCGACACGTTGATGAATCGTTTATATACCGGCGAGAATATAATCCACAACCCCAAAAAGTTTTTTGACTTTGTGAGTATGAAACGGAAAACAACTGGCTATCCCTTTTCCATGTGTTATAACACCTCAATGTCTTCTTCTCCTCATGAAATGTGCAACTTTTTCGCAGATAACTTCCAAGACGTTTTTAATCCAGCAAGTACTAGACCAATTTTCGCTGAGGCTATAACCATTTCCAGAGATGATATTTCTAAAGCTATCTTGGAGCTAGATAGTAAAAAAGGCCCTGGACCTGATCTTCTTCCTCTAATGTTTCTTATTAAATGTGCCGCACAGTTAATCACTCCTCTTCAAATTATATTTAATACATCTCTTTCTTCTGGCTACTTTCCGTCGTATTGGAAATCCTCCTACGTGACACTAATATTCAAAAATGGCGATAGAAGATCAATTCAAAATTATAGAGGTATTGCCATTTTATCAACTATTCCTAAACTCTTCGAAACAATCATATGTGCTAAACTATCCCCTCTAGTCGATTCTCGACTTAACAAACAGCAGCATGGTTTCAGGAAAGGTCGTTCTACTACTACCAATCTTATGGTGCTGGTTTCCATGTTCTTTTTAAAATGGAGGAAGGTGATCAAATTGACGCAGTCTACACTGACTTCAGCAAAGCATTTGATCGTGTTAGCCACTCCATTTTGATTTCCAAGCTACAGCAATTGCTGGATCTCTATTAAAATGGCTTAGCTCTTACCTCCACAACCGCTCACAACATGTGAAATTCGAAGGGCATATTTCTAAAAAAATTCATGTCAATTTAGGTGTACCTCAAGGTAGCCATTTTGGCCCTTTACTTTTTAATATTTTTATATCAGACTTGTCAGAGGTTTTATCTGATGTGCCTCATCTACTCTATGCGGACGACCTGAAAATTTATTATACTATAAAGTCGTATATTTTGAAATTTATAATTAAAACCGGTCTTTTTTGCTCTAATTAAAGATGACATGAATACAAAGTAATGCAAATGTGATGGCATGAATGCAAAGTAATGCGAATATACTATTGGCGACATTATAGCTGGGCAGCCATATCAATGTCCTGCTATACTGCTTCTAAGGCAGTAGTACAGCAGTACATTTTACGTGCTGCAGTTTCACCACTTCAGCAGTAGTATAGCAGTGATTTTGCACTCCTTGTATTCCTATCGTTTGTCTTTTTCCTATTTGTGGGATGGAAACGATCAACCATGAAACAAAACATATTACACGTACGCGGGTAATATGAAGTAAATAGGTGAATTTTGGGGTAAAATGCTATCTCTAGCATTAAAAGCATTCACGGATTTACTCACGACTTCTGCAGCACTTTAGAAGTAGTGCTGTGTTTGCTGGGGGCTTTTTGGTGTACTCTGGTGAAATAGCCTTCCATTCCTGTTGAAGTGCCCTTTTAAGGTCGTCCTTACTGCTTATCGAATGTTTTCTTTTCTTCTAGCTTTGACCATAAATGTTAGATAGCATTTAGATCTGGCAATTGAGCAGGCGTTTTCAAATAAACCCCGTTTGCACTAGTTCCGAGGTGTGCTTGGGGTCGTTGTCCTCATAAAACCGGAAACTGTCCTTGATGTGTAATTTTTCTGCATTCTGCAGTAGATTATCCTTTAAGATATTCAAATATTGGATTTGTCCAGGTTCCACTCAATGAACAAGATCGTACTAGTGTTTTACATCGATACCTGTAATCAAGCTCAAATCGATGGTCCAACATTAGGACAGTACCTAGTACCCAGTACTACAATACTACCATTTTTGATTAAACCTATCGAGACTAATTTATCAATGGTAAGATGGCATACCTATCTTCATATGACTTCTATAGCCCATTAACCCGGGTCCAGGCGGAGTGTGTGCCTCGCTCACATCACTCCTAAGCAAGCGCTGCATCCAGAAATGATTGGCCACCAGCTAGCCTAACAATTCTATAGCAGATAGCCTATAAACCACAGCCCCTGCGGAGCTCCCACTAAGGGGGCCTCTCCCAGCAGCAGGATATACCTTCGAAGTAGGTATGGGCTATCCTGCCCCCGCAATACCGATACTTAGTCACATAGGTCATGCAAACCAAGTGACTTTTCTCTTTCGGGTGAAGCGGACATCTTTTTGTATGTAGCAATGAAATCCTTATTCACACAGATGTACTCTGGAGCACTTGTTCATAGTTGTGCCTTAAGGCCAGGACCTAATGTATCACGTTAGGTCTCATAATATATTATTGTTTAAACATATATGAACTTATTTGTGTTTATAATTTACCAGTGAGGGTTTACCAGATATATATAATTGCTGCATCTAGCGCTTATTTTCCCCCACTGGGGTCCACTCAATGAACACCAAGTTTCGCACTCCGGAAGATGCTATGCACCCCCACACAATCACATGGCCACCACCGTATTTCACTGTACTCCATAAATTCCGCGGCTGAAGTTCAGCATATGGTTGTCTCCATAGATAGCCTCTTCCATCGAAAAGAACGGTACCTTTCATTAAATGTTCACGAGCAAATTCCATTCTTCTTGTCTTATTTTTAGCACTAATATAGGGGTTTTTTCTGGGTACTCTTCCGTTAAAAATCGCATCCCTTCAGACTCTTCTTACGGCTCCTGGGCTACACTTCTTATTAAGAATCTTTTCTGCCTCCTGCGATAGTTTTGGTGCGCTCAGATTAGGATTTTTTTCACTTCTCCTTCAATCCATCGAGAATCGGAAGGGGAAAATTTTTTATTGCACGCTGTTCTACCCTTATTTTCTTTGCGATTTTCATGAACAAACCGTTCAATTATGTGCTGGACTGTAGATTTTGATTCGCAGGTGATTTTCGCTAAATCTTTCCGAGTTTTTCCTTTTTTATAATGCTCAATAATGAACTCACGCTCTTCAATTGTTGTTGGCCGACCCATTTTCAAATAAACTGGTTATTTCTACTTCTACTGATTAGTGCAAATGGTAACAAAGTTTCACTAGAAATCCTTACCGCACTCCACGACTAGAAATAACAATGAAAATGTAGAAATGCGTAACGCACACCGTTATATGTATGCTCTTTAAATGGCACATTATTTAAGCTGTGCAGTGAGATTTGGTGTTTATCATGAACTTTAATTTTTTTTTTGAGGTGATTGGAATATTTTGTTGCTGTTTTTTTTCGTTGGGAATAATAAACAGAACCACAAGCTGAGATATTTTGTTTGTTTCAAGAAGAAGATTTTCCATTTTCCTGGAATTTTTAAGGGTTTTCCTCGTAAAAAGTACTCACATCATTTAAGCTGTAAGCCACTGTATCTTGTTGATACTATTCGAAATATCAAAGATTTTTACTATTTTATTAACTTATAAAATTTTGTACTGACTTAAGAGCTATTCATATCAATCTCGAGGTTAACTGTTCATAGTATACAAACTTTTCAACTATTCCATCAACTACAAAAATTATAATATTAATCTCCTAGTATAAAATACATGTGTCATTCAAAAACTTAAATTTGGTTTTCTTCCAGCTACCATATAAGAGCACTTCGGTCACAAGTCTATCATCACCAACACGAGAAAAATCGATAGGTAGTAAAAAACCATTCTCACGACCTTTTAGCAAAAGTCGCATTGAGAATAGCACCGCTACACCGAGAATGTCGAGTCCGACATCAGCTGAAACATCGACGCTTCTACGACAAAACCAGGAACTGCGTCAACGTCTTCAGGACGAAGCTAGCAGTTATCGTCGTCGAATCGACACCTATAAACAGGCACAACAAAATCAGGCTGCTCTCGTGAGTCGCCTACAAGCTAAAGTGTTACAATACAAACAACGATGTAATGATTTGGAGGGGAAAATGCATGATATCAAACCGATATTGACGTGTTCGCCAAAGAAAACATCTATGGGACCGGTAAGATGATTCATTTTCATATATAAATTCAGATCAAGTGATTTCGTTTATTCCATATTGGCAGTGTCCGTCGTCAACAATGCCCTTGCCACCATCATCTCATCATACATCACATCAGCCAACAAATTTACCTTGTAGCAGTCCACCACTAGATACGCCGCCACCATGCCGTGACTATATCCACCACGATCATGATGATATTTGTCGTAGCTTAGACGAAGAGAAACACAGGTGAAAAATGGTTTTCTTTCGTAGCCTGGATGTTAATTTCGATTATTTCAGATGCGAGCAACTTATCGCCCAAAATAATGCCCTGCGTCAACAATTGGAGGAATCTAATCGTACAAACGAAGCCTTGACGAACGATCTACAGAAACTGACAAATGACTTTGCCAATTTGCGCGATGAACTCATTTTGAAAGAAGATGAATTCAAGGAAGAAGAACAGGTACAATAGATATAATTTCCTATGCATAACGTAAATAATTAAAAAAAAGTTATCTGGCTAAGTGTGCCAAGCTATAGGGTTTTCCAATAAGAGGTGTTATTGTGATATTCAAAGAAAAATGCTATTTTTTTATATAAATGATGGGATGTTTATTTCATTATAAAGAGGAAGGTATGCCGTTAATAGTGGAAAATAACATCAGACAAATGACCACCACGACCACGCTTACAGGATCATATCCTTTTCATGAAATTTTCCATAATCAAATTGCAAAGTGGCTGCCATATGTCCTCGATAGCCTCACGAATTCCATCTTTGGGGTCTTGATTCGACGCTGGGCTGTTGGCGTAGACCTTCTTTTTTACGTGGCCCCAAAGGAAGAAGTCGCAAGGTGTTAAATCACAAAATCTCGGTGGCCAATTGTGATCACCTCTTGGAGAGATAACACGGTCCGGAAACTTTTCCCGTAAAAGATCAATGGTTTCGTTGCTTGTGTGGCACGTAGCGCCGTCTTGTTGAAAGTAAACGTTGTCCAGATCAATACCATCGAATTCCGGCAATAAAAAAACATTAATCATCTCTCGATAGCGCAATCCATTCGCCGTAACTGTTACCTCTGCCTCATTTTCGAAAAAATAAGGTCCAATGACTCCGCCGGACCATAAACCGCACCAAACAGTCACAGGTTGAGGATAGAGAGGCTTTTCAGCAATAACTCTTGGGTTTTCCAAGCCCCAGATTCGACAATTTTGCTTGTTGACGAAGCCACCGAGGTGGAAATGGGCCTCATCACTCAAGACGATTTTTCGATGGAATTCCGGATCATTTTCATGCATTTCAAGGACCCAATTAGCAAAGACATGACAATGTTGATGATCGACCGGCTTGAGTGCTTGGGTTAACTGAACTTTATAAGCCTTAAGACCCAAATCTTTATGCAAAATACGGTGTAATGACGTTTGTGGAATGCCTAATTCCACAGAACGACGAGGAATGGACAAACCTGGGTTTTCTTCAACACTTTCGGCTACAGCAGCAATATTCTCGGCTGTTCTTGAGTGACGTGCACGGGTTTTATTCTTCACATCACTAAGTTGTCCCGACTGCTCGAACTTTCCCACCAATTTCTGTATTGCGGTCCGACAAGGTGCTTCACGACGACCCAAAAATGTTCGAATTTTACGAACCGTCTCTGCCAAATTTTCACCATTTTTATAGTGAATTTTAATAATTTCAATGCGATGTTGAAGCGTGTATCGTTCCATTTTTATTAATGGCGTAGTTTCTACTTGTCAAATGTCAAAAAATGACAGCTTCAAAAGCGACATCTACCGAAATAGCAGGCTATTCAAAATAACACCTCTTATTGGAAAACCCTGTATATGACCATTTCTAAAGATTAAAATGCGCTAAGCGGTAAAATGTTTGAGGTTTTGAAGAGTGGCATGTCTTGGCTAAGGCTGGCTATAAATGAATTTACATTTTGCACTTTGTATATATGTACATCACCAATGATCCATCAATAATCTGTAGCCTACAAATAGAATATCTCCTCTACAATTCGCTATTTGACGTCATACTCTATCAGCAGCATTGGAAGAAGTAGTTTTGACGTTTCCACTTCTCTTTTTCTGTTTTAAAATGTAAACGTTCCATCTCTCCACATAAATTTCACCACATAGTTCTCAACTGCCAAAATCAATTTGCATGACGTCATCGCGTAGAGATTTTTCTTCATTCACGTTATAGAAAAGAGCCAAAGGACTTTACTTCTAGATAATTGAATGAATGAATAGAAGAACAGCTTCAAACTTATACTTCACAGGATGACGCCAACAATTTTAGATACCGGCCTTTCGATAGGCAAATGAATGTCAACTGACGAGCTCTCAGGATGTCAAAGTGGTCTACAAGCGAGTCTATTCCTTTGTCCAGCCTACCCTGCCAAGTCTAAATTCACTTTAACCAACCTTCTTTCCTTCACACATATGATCGCATCCGCTCTTGACCATCAAAAGCAGGTCGACGTAGTATATATTCTTCTCTAAAGCCTTTGACTCTGTCAACCATAACCTCCTTCTTGAAAAGCTAAAGACTATAGCCTTCTTTCCTGGTTTAACTCAAACATCTTTGGTCGTAACTGTATTGTAACTGTTAATTTCTGCTCTTCAATTCTCTTTTATCCTGTATCTGGTGTTCCGTAAGGGTCTATTCTTGGTATTTTTGTCTTTATTTTGTTTATAAACGGTTTCCCGCCTTTAATCCGATCTTCTTGTCTTTTATATGCCGACGATTTCAAAATGTTTCGAGTGATCGAGTCATAAGATACGCTTTTACAAAACGACTTTAATAGCTTACAGAAGCTTACAACATCGCGAAATATCACAAAATGTCTTTTACTTGTAAAATGTCACCTTTGATGTTTTTCTCTTCTATTTCTGGCTCTCCTCTTAATGTTGTTGATAATTTTAGAGATAATGGTGTAATATTTGATCCAAAACTTAAATTTGATAAGCATATTTCATACATTACTGCCAGGCCGTCTAAATTATCAGGTTTTATTATTAGATCCTCTAAATCCTTCGATAATATTTCCACCTGTGTACACCTTTTTCTCTCTTTCGTGTGTAGTGTCCTTGAACATTGCTGTGCAGTTTGGTATCCTCATTATGTCTATTTAAATACTGCGTTGGATTCTGTTCAAAGCAGATTTAGGTCAATGACAAACACGGCGGTTTCAGCGAAGCGTTTCCCGAGAGGAAAACCGAGTCGGTTTAGTTTTGCACTACAAAACCGAGAGACGTCCAAACCGCGATGTGTGTCATCACAATGCTAAATGAACGCACGACTAAACCGACTCGGTTTTCTTCTCGGGAAACGCTTCGCTGGAACCGCTGTGTTTGTCATTGGCCTTACTCGTACCTTATTCTTTAAGGGAGCAGGTACACTTAGAATTTTGGTTTCGATTTCTTTGCATTTTCTTAAAGTAGCATATTTCAAGAGCATTCTCTGCACATTTCAGACGAATCGGACATTTTGTTATGGAGATAAATAACTTTGAATGAAGTCGTCTCTATTGCATAAAGCGTTTTTCGCATGCTTTAAAAGCATTTTTCTCGAAATTATGTTTTCGAAGTCGGTGGTCACTGTAACATGAAATCGGCTTTATCGATCAGCATGAAGTTTTCCTCACTTATTTGATATGTAATTATCCTTCGGATGAACGAAGGATTTTTCGATTGGACGATATTTTTTTTTTCAATAGTCGAAAATCTGAGTGAAATTCCGGTCGAAAATACAATTTTGAATTTCAGCAACTGCCATTTTTTGAAAAATCAAAATCTGCAAAAGTCCTTCGTTCATCCGGAGCACTATGTTATTAACTAATAATCCCCAATTTTTTTTTTATTTCGGATGATCCAGTGACAAGCTACAGTGATCACGGCAAAACAATTTTTTTTTACCCCTCGAAAATTTACTCTATATCGACTAATTTTCAACCTTTTGCCTTAAAAAAATTACAATAGCTTCTAAAAATATATTTCTTTCAAGTAAAAAAACATTTGTTATTAATTACTTTAATGTGTGTCAAAAAAAATCCTGAAAAAGAGTTTTTTTTGGACGTCCCAAGTGTACCTAACCCCTTAAATTTCAGCTACTCTATCATCCTTACAGTGATTGTCTTTCGTTCCTACATCTTCCTTTCCTCGAATCACAGGGACTTTTCCTGGATGAGTGCCTACTCTTTAAATTATTTTTTGGGATAGCTGAATCTGACATTAGTAGCCTAGCCACGTTTCCGTCCGTGTAGCAGTGCACACGTTCTTCTTTTGCGTTTTGTGTGCCGTTAGTTCTTAAATATGCACATATCGCCCGTCGCTCTTATTTCTTTATTTATAATATAAAATAAAATAAGTCCTAACATAGTAGAATTACTGGAAAGTGACTCTAGAATGACAATTTATAATTTAAAATAAGCGCACTGATACCTAATGTTATTCTCCGTTGTTGGGTTTACTGAGAAAACACAATGACTTACAGTTTGGCCCTCTGCCGCCTACATTACACGCTTTCAAAACTTTTATGAAAAAGAATGTTTTTCATACCGTCTAGTCGATGTAGTATTTTTTGCTAACTTTTTAATTTTGAATTTCACTTTGATTTTGTTTATTATTTTTTTCTATACTTTTACCTTAATTTTGTTTCTTATTATTTTTTTCTCTATTTTCACCTTGATTTTGTATCTTATTATATTCTTTCTATATTCAGTAATTGTATTTTTATCTGTGGATTATTTTGATAATAAGTAAATAAATAAAGTCAATCGCCGTGTTCCTTATAGTTCAGATTGTGACACATTTCATCGGATAAATATGAGAGAAATAGTTTGATATTTTTATCGCACATCAATTAGTGAATTATTTATTGTCAACCGATTATCAATTAACTGAATTCAACATGAGAGCAAATAGTAATCGGGTGTTTAACCTTAAGAAGTTGATAACATTGGTTGAGATCGAATGTCTTAAGTTCTCCTTAGTAAAAAAAAGTTGCAAATTTTATATATTAAGCAACGAACTGCAAATTGGATGTTAACCTAACCACTTTTTATTCAATAATTGCGATTAGAATTTAGGTATTACATTTAGAGTGAGGTTAATAGGATCAGATGATTACAGACTATCTTCAAATTGTCGTAACTTAGTGGGTGACAGCTATCAAGAATGGTTGTCTTGATTGCGCCCAATCTTCATTTCCCATTTAGAACCTGTTCAATTCGGTCAGATGGTTCAGTTTAAGTAGTGCAAGATACACAACATGACTAGGAGCTATATTTGTCAGTACTAGAGAATCCACTAATCCAGTTGTTTCTTCCAGAAAATTGCAAATTTCCATTGTGAAATCTGGTGAAGTTAAATAAATCTCGTCGAGAATGAAAAAGAAAAAAATATTTCGAACAAATATCATTCTAAGTCTTTGAAATAATGTAATGCTTAGAGCAAATCCAAACATTTTATCGAACGAAAACAATGTCTGCAGCCAGATAGTTCTCACGAGTGAAGCTCGTCACTCAAACAAGTTATTGCATACATCTAGGAGAAGTTTCGCAGTAGCGGTTTCATATAAGTGACTTATAAGAAACGAATTCATATATGGGATTCATAAGAAATTTCAATCAATTTTCATCTAATCAGATTCCCTGGATTTCAATAAAATCAATTCAATAGAATTACCAAAACAGTGTACTTCAAATGATGAATAGATGGACGTACTTGATTGGCAAATGAAATTTATTTAAGGTAAAATAATCGCAAGCAGGATTCCTACTTTTGATACATTTGTATCATTTTGATACATTTTTATTTGAAACTTATATTTTTGATACAATGATACAGCAACTCACTGAAATATGGCAAAATGATAGATTTTGTTATCCAGTAAATAAATTCATTTTTTTGTTTCATTTTGCTGCCATACGCCAACCAAATCTACTCTCTCTAGCAGTAATAACCGCCAACTTCAATCTAATTTACACTCTGAACTACGAAAGATATCTAATATGTAATAACTCTGAGGATTGGAAGTTTTTAATAACGAGAAAATGAATGTTGAAGAGTTTTGGGATAAATCGAGTTTGATTTAAAAATTTTTTGGTGAATCAATGGCATCTGCCGCCTTTGTTTCGTGTTGAATTTAATAGCTGTACCTTATAGTTTACCTGACAACGAAATTTTTCTGTATTAAACTTGGATGGCAATGTAAAAAAGAACTAATTAGAGTTGAAAACAGATTAGAGGAATTTTGCGAAGTAAGAAACCAAACAATGTTTGTGTGCCACTGTATGACAGATTTGCCCAAAACATATCCTTTTATTCATCATATTCATCAAATCATCAGTATTCCGATAGCTATATGGTTCCTTTTTCAGCCAAAGAATTATTGTTTTTTTGTTTTGAAAATTTCTTTCCCTATAAAAATAATCTCCTTTTTTAATTTTGAAAAAATTTTGAGCGCATCCGCAAAGAACCCACATTAAGTAATAATTTTATTTTGTGTGGCTTTAATAATAATGAAAATATACAGATGAAAACAACGAGCGGAAGTATTTTGTGATATTTTTTTAGGGCCTTTATTTTTCAATAAAGACAGTAGCTCTTAACAAAATTTTTTTTAAATTATTATTTATAGTTTCAGTACAAAATACACTTTTACACTCAAATACACTTTTTGATACATTTTTACCAATATTGATGCACTTTTTGAAGAAATTTGATTAGATGGAAATTTTGGGAGTGGGAACACTGATCGCAAGTCAGGGTTGAGTATAAAGGTTGTAGCTGGTAGAGAGCTTCATTCACAAATTTACAATCAATGTGAATACGAGTGTGGAGTAATTAATTCCACGGCTCACTTTACCCCTGATTAACGCAGGTGTCATTCAGAGCTATATGAACTTATATCTCGGTGGGTGGTCCCTCGTCCGAACTTGGAATCGAATCAGGAAATTTATTTAAGCTAGGTTAAATTAAAGTCATTTTTATATTCGATTACGATGAAAACACTTTATTTTAGCTTAACCAATTGTAACATGATTTTACTGTACTTCTCAAGAAAGTTAGAATCCAATGGTAGTTATTCCTTTGTAAAAAATAAATAAATATGTTATCTTCAGGTTGCAGTTATTCGTCAATTTAATTGCTTTAAGGAGAGATATACACCCAGAATGGTCGAAAAAAATCGATTTATTTTTTATTGCATTTTCTTGAAGATTACGGTCTCAAAAATATATGGTGAAAACACTAAGTTAATATTTCTGTTAATAAGCTAGTTACAGCCGAGAGAGTGAAACGTGTTTTGCGGCGCCAAGCCGACAGGTAGGTAGCAGCAAGTAACTCTTCGAACAATACGTGTCTTTTCGAATTGTGAACGAAGTAAAGACCTATTTTGTGATTCTATTGTGTTTTTGGGCATGCTTGGCACCAGGTATAGCGTAAATGCCAAAAAAATACCACCTAAACAAATACCACTGCAAAACCGTATGGTGACGAGATAGAAATTATAAAAAAAGGATGCGTGGGACACGTTCAAAAGCGAATGGGAACCCGTCTCCGCGAATGCAATAAAAAAATCATGGAATCGGCGGCAAAAACAAATTGACGGCAAAATTTATAGATAAACTTAGCATTTACTATGGCTCAGCTATTCGCAGAAACTGTGCCTTACGGCTCAACAGACAGCAAGCTTCAACATCATTTTTGTCCTAAAGGCCCCGAATCGTGGTGCCAGTGGCAACAAGCGAAGGCTAAAGGAGAGCTGGTGTTAGATGTCATCAAACCAGTATATGAAGACTTCAGCAATGAAAAATTGTTGGAACGCTGTGTTGGTGGATATACCCAAAACTACAAAGGGAGCTTCAACCAACTTATTTGGAAGATAGATCCAAAAACGACGAACAGCAGGCCCAAAATCGTTAACATTGCAGTATTTCTTGCAACATGCACATTCAACAATGGTTTCACCTCATTGTTGGAAGTCATGAATGTGTTAGCAATATTGTCCGCAGCGCAAGAAGATGAAACTCGCATAGCGAAAGCCGAGCTGCAAGCGCAAGAACAGACGAAAGAAGGTCGAATACGGCGTCGGCAACAAAATTTAGAAGCTATGAATATTCCGCAGACCGTAGAAGACTTACACTATGGGCCTGGTACCGATGGGTCCATGTAAGTTGACAAATTTACTGATTTATTTAATGTCACACTTTCAAACGCGTTTATCTCAAAAACATATTTTTCAAATCGGTACCCAAAATTTCTCGAAAACCAATTAACCGATTGCCTTAATTCTTTTTGTGATTATTTCATATAGCATTATCTAGTACTTGTCATAGGATTTTGTTTTTTCGTTGCTTAGTTTTTGTTTTATAGGCAAAATAATATCAAATTTTTGCTCCAAAAATCACTATTCACGTTGAAACGTCCGCCATTTTGTCTTTAATCGATATTTTCAAAATCGGCTATGACAAGTACTACTAGATTATAGTATCTAATTTAATAATCTTTTTCGATTTTTTTTATCAGATGATATTTGAAGAAACACTAGTGGGTACCGTTGACGCTGGTTTTTTTACTGCGCTCCAAGGATCATGCAATATCCTTGTATATTTTTTATATTTTTATATAAAGAAAACTAAACAAACTTTTGAATGTGCATACTTTTAGATAGTTAAACTCCCAATCTGATATTTTAAATAGTTTTCCTTAAAAAAATGCACAAAAATGACCTTTTTTCCCGGCTCCTAGGTGTATATCTCCCCTTAAAAGCCCCATTATTATATTTTAACTAGTAACGACTAGTATAAAGTAGCAAATTCATATGAATAAAAAATAACGCTACTTTCAAATTATTCATACTGCATACATCTAATCAATTTTGTTTTCAATTTACGAATAATAATTTGACTTGACAATCTTTACTTACAGGCATTTAACGACTATTACAACAACGAACATAATCGCCTGTTGAAAATGTGGCGTGATGTTGTTGCTATGAAACGCTCTTTCAAGGACATGCAAACTGCCATGAAATCCGAACTAAGTCAAATGCGTGTTAATGTTACAAGTGCAAATCGTGAAATCTCAGGAGCCTGTAATGGTGTCCTGTTCAATCTGAAGCAAGTAAACAGGGCCGGTGAAGCACAGCAACAGCAAACAGAACGCGAAGCGAACGACCTGAAGAATCACATTCAATCCTTGAGATCAGAATACGACAAGGCACGTCATGAAATCAATCAAAGAGATTCACGTCTTCAGGATATGATGCAACAAATGAAATTGCTGGAGGAACGTTGTGCAGCAGCCGAAAGTCAAGCAGCTTTCGCGAATCGCTTGAGTGACGAAATCGATCGTTTGAATGCTGCTCTACGGGATATTGCTCATGCTGTCGTCCAGGACGCTGAAGTCTGCGGGGATGGAGAAGATCATGGACCACATCCGTCTATACAACATCTGCACTTGTCACAAAGTGCCAACATGCCAGCTTCACATTCACTGCCACCACGATCGCCGCGAAGAGGCTCGGCACGAACATCGCAAGCGTTCGCCGAAGGAACTATTTCGGCGGTTCAGGCAGCATTGCATAAATACCAGCTATGTCTGCACGATTTCCAAGTGAAGCTGCAGTCAAACAATGACATCATCCAGAATACGAAGAAACAGCTCGAGCACTCTGATCAAGCGAAGGAATTGTTGACGAAAAAAGTGGCCCAGCTTACGGACAAGCTGGATGCGACCAATTGCCAATTGAGTGAAATGTTCAAGGAACGTGAAAGTTTGCAGAAGATCTTGGAGGCAACACGAGGCGATAAGCAGAATGTGGAGAGAGCTCGAGCTGATCTAAATAGTATGGTAAGAGAGTTCATTAATTTCATTTTACCTTATGATCTGTATGAGCTGTTTTTAAGGTTGAAAATTTGAGTGCAGAATATGAGAAGTTACAGCTAGCCAATGGAAAATTGCAAAAATACATTGATAAGCAGGAGGAAGATAAGAAAGCACTAGAATTGGAAATTCAGAGAATCTTGAAGGACAAAGACATAACAGAAATGAATTTGAGGTAATTAAAAAAAAAAATGCTGCAATAATGTATTGCATTTTGCGTTTTAAACAATTCTCGACGTTTTTAAATATATATTTCTAAGATCTTTTCAAACCCATTTTCTTAAATTGTTAGAATATGGCAGGCATTTTCAAATTGGACACGTCGTTCGAATCCCGTACTGCATATGGTCATATTTATTATGCATTGGTACTTACACGATTAACTTGAGCCATTCCATGCCTAGATTACATACTACATTTCCAAATACAGTGTGATCACCTTCAATAATCGAAGGATCCGTCCTAATAGAATATTCCATTGGCCCGTACCGACACCTATTTCTTTTCCTGCTTTTGCGTTTGCCTCATCAGCACAATAACCTTAACCTTGGCCCTCTTCTCGGAACGCTATCTGTGTTCCACAATACTTTAAAAAATTATGTTCTGTCATATACTCTGAACATGTCCTAATGTACTCTATTGTTTGTTTCTTTTTTTCGGTCAATTTAGCTTTCGATCCTTTTTTGTATTACTATTTCTATCTGAAGTTATTAATTTTCTTAGTTTTCATGCTTGTGTTTATATATATATACGTTATTTTTTTTTCTTTTCTAAGCGAATTTGCATTGTGTATTTGGACAATAAATAAATAAATAATTGAATTAATTTAAAATTAGTCTTCCTGAATTTGCATTCACTATTTTATCAATCAAACTTGAGCTGCCTTTTTGAATCACAAAATTCGCATACATAGTGCATTCGCAGATACATTCTGCCAAAAAAGTATCGGGAGCAGTGATGTCACCGCCGAAAGATATTTCTGAAGTAGATATGGGGAAAAATATGTAGTAAATTAGGGCCTTTTGTAGTAAAATTTCAAAATCAGTTTCCTTTAAGGGGGCAAGATGGTTTCCGAGGCCGAAGAAAAGCCGATTTTTGCGATTTTTTTTCTCAGCTTTGAGTGAAAATAATTACTAATTTTTTATAACACATTAAAGAACTATATTTTGAGAGTATGTAGGAATTATTGTAGAAAAAAATATTCATTATTTATCCCGTGGTGGCAGTAGATCAAAGGCGCTTCGAAAAAAAGACGTCGTGCGGTGCGTAAAACCTGGCCTGACAGTGTTATCTGAAATCCAAAAATCGAAGTGATTTACTTAATATATTAGTTTTTTTCGCGGATGAACGAAATTATATTGAAAAATATGCGATTTCCGATTTTTGGTGCGGTTTTCAATTTGAAAATCAGCCTATGATTGCCTGTCAAAAATATTAAAAAAATTTTAAAAAAAAGAACGATCGTTCATCCGCGAGTATTTATCATATTAAAGATGTCCGGCAAAGTTCATTGAGATCGGTGCATTAATTTTTGAGTTATGTTACGCACCGACTTCAAAAATGTAGTTCGGAGTTTCGAGCTAGACTATTTCGGTTTCTCGTTGAAATATACCTGGCAACACGATCATAAAATAAGCGGTATCTCTGCGAGTTTTAGTCCGATTGACTTGAAATTTTCAGAGGATATTCCTGAGATATTGTAATTTTATATAAAAAAATAATTGAAAAATTTTTTTTGTATAAGTTGGAAACCATCCTGCCCCCTTAAATTAAAAGCGTCATATACTGGTAAAATCTGTTTTCTAGTCCAAAGATCACACAACTATCAAAAGATAAAAAAATTCGACGATTTCAATAACAAATGAATTTTTCAGTTCTATAACAAATAACAGTCAATAAATCATTGCTTTTCAAATACATGTGTACATACATAAATTTCTTATTTCTCTACATAAGAACCTTCAAACAATTTAAACTTGCTGAAAAAATGTACCAAGTCATTTGAAGGTTCATATATTTTTTCATCGCTTAATAGTTCTCTGGCGAACAAAACTGAGCGATAATTAGCCGTCGTAGTCAAATATGGGAGAAAACTGGGCGCCTGATAGAAAAAGTATTTTTGAACGACACATCACGCAGGTTATGCAAACAGACTAAAGTGAGACTTGTGTTGGACATAGCCAAATTACTGAACGACTGTGTATCACTGTCCGTGCCGCCCATGACGTCCGATAGCGTTCTGTGTGCCCAGCGCTTAAATCTTCTTCAATATTACATTTACGATACAAATTATTTAACAATTTGAGTAGTGAAGTAGCAAAAACGGCAAAGGCCAAAAAAATGTAGTAAATTTGCTACAAATGTAGTAAGGTGACAGCACTGATCGGGAGTCATTAAATAAAGCACACAATTTCCAATAAATCCACAAGATTTCCAATCAGTCCACACTTATGCCGGGGTTTTTTTTCAACTACTTCAACTACTTCCCCGAATTTGTTTTATGCCTTCAATCAATTCAAAACGGGGTTCATGGAGCGGCCATTTTAGTTTTGGGAACGAAAAGAAGTTACAAAGGGCTAAATTTGGGGAATATGGTGGTTTTCGCTTCTTCTTTTTTTTTAGCTTTTTTGAATTTCATTTTATTATTGAATTTCATTTTATGAAGTTTATTTTATGAATTTCACTTTATGATATTCACTTTCTTATTGTTTGTTTTTCTTATTGTTAAGTTTTATGAATAGGTAAAATACCGTCAATACATCATTTTCTAAAATATGTTCTTATTCTGTTTAATATAATCGAAAAATTATTGTTAATTATTATATTTTTGTGGTAGCGTATTCTTGTTTTATTTAACTATCGACCCATTCCAAAGTTCCATATTACGCCACTATATGCAATAGAAAAAGTATTAAAAACTTAATATACTGCGTGGAAAAAAAGGAAGCTTCGACCGTGACAGGACTCGAACCTGCAATCTTCGGATCCGAAGTCCGACGCCTTATCCATTAGGCCACACGGTCTTATGTTCTACGTTCTGTATAATTCTATTCAACCAGCTAAATGTTATCTAATTGGTAGAAAGTCAACATTCGAAAACCAACATAAGAATAGAGAAATAATGATACATATTATGATTTTGCCTTTAAAATTACAATTCACCTCAGATATGCAAATATAATCGATGAAAAAAAAAACTCATACTTGAGAACAATTAACATAAGCATACAAAAATAACAAATTCTCCTAGGAAACAAAAGCTTTCTCTTGATGTATGAGCGCTTTGAACTGAGAACGAAAGAAGTAACATAGATAAATTGAGTGAAGAGCGGGGTATTGACTTAAGCAAGTCTGGCATGTAGAAAGTTCGCGAAAAATATTTCCACATGGGAGCGGGAGGTAGCGGTGAATCTCATGTTGTATGGTGTGCATTGATACGTTTATGTGTAACAATGATAACTTGGCAAACATAACTCCCAATAGCCGTGATCGTCTAGTGGTTAGGACCCTACGTTGTGGCCGTAGTAACCCAGGTTCGAATCCTGGTCACGGCAGTGTTAATTCACTGTCACGGAGGGAGTCAAACTTTTTTTCCTCGATTTTTCTTTCGAATATTTTATGCGATACATAAGAGAAATGAATATAATTTTATTTATTTTTTATTTTTATATGGTTTAAAAGTGATTGAATTTAAATGGCCCCGACGCTTGGTGATGCATGTGCTTATCAAAAAGTTATTAATTACTACCTGGAGGGCTACAACTGTCGGCAAATTTGTTTACGAGCCTCATTATAGACCATCTGCTCGGCGGAGTGCCGTTAAATGTACACCTAAATTTTCTTTGGACAGAAATCACAGACTGCAATGCGAAATAGCACTGCATAATTCAAATTCTTGTTTCTTTATCACAATCGCTCATTTTTGTTAAATTTATAGACCAATCTGTAAAATAAAATGGAATCGATTTATTATACAGGAAAAAGCTATTACATTTTTCACCAGTTATTAGATTTTTTTTAAATGTTCTGATTGAATAGTTTTTATTTAACGTTTGTTTCATACCTTTTATAATTAAATTCGAAGGAAAATTATCAAAATTCAATTTAATTCGATGAAAAACCTCCCTAATCGAAAGATATATTTTTTGTTGATTTTTGATTAGTAGTATAGAATCGACTATTCGTATATAGCTGGATAGATAACCTGGTAGAAATCTGATAAACTTTGAGATCAAATTTTGGAATTAGAAACATAATTTCATGAAATTTAAAGGTGGAAAAATAGTCAAAGATATATTCGCAAAAAAAAACAATGAAAATGAAAGAAGCCAAATTGATTAAAAGACAAGCAGAGTTGAAAGCCTCAACACTAAACCATATTGATTCATGACTAGTCAAGTCATTGGTTCACAATGAACGAAACGACGTGAAAGAGTCTGAATTGTTTTCACGACACCTTGCTCCAAAGGAAAATTTCTTTTTTTTTTTGGTTTTTTTCTCGTTAATGCACAGGGGACCAAGGCCGGGGAAAACTATAATAAAATAAATATAATGATTCGGAAGCATTACTTGATGAAGATTCATTCTAAACACAATCAGAATTGGGTGTACGTTTACAGCAGATGGTAATGATTTAAAAACAAGCAGATTTAATTTCACATGAATTAGAAGAGATATTAGGTCTGTTCGCGTACTACGATTAATTGCAATTAATTGCAACGAAGCCGTTTTTGTACTGCCAATGAAAACTGAAAATTTCCCCTCTTTCAGTAAATTTCAGTAGAGTCTAAGCTACTGAAAAATACTGAAAACTGTCAAACGGTTTTTGGCATAATATTATTATGAAGGACGAATATTTTTGTGGCGATAATTGATCACCGCTTAGGATGGCTTTAGAATCACTATTGTTCTCCCAAAAATCGACAACTGACACTTTTGTTTATCAGTTTTCAGGAAATGCAATAAGAGCGTTTTCGTACTTTTCATGAATTCATTAAAATTCAGTGACTGAAAGTACGCGAACAGACCTATTGAATATAAAAATTGCTGACATCTTAGGCAGTAGTTGCAGAGATCGGAGCAACTGGTTTGGTAATGAATGCAAATTAGCGACTCTGGCACGCGAGAAGGAATATAAAGAACGTACAATAACAGAAGAAGAAGACCTTATGGTACCGTCACCAAGCATAGAAGAGGTAAAAAGAACCATAAGTCTGTTGAAATTTAACAAAGCCACTGGAGTCGACGGCATACCTGCTGAGCTGATAAATATAGAGGTCCTACATTATACCAAATAATTCATGAAATTATATTGCACGTATGGGAGCGTGAAGAGATGCCACAAGACTGGCGCAAAGGTATAATATGCCCCATACATAACAAAGGAGATGTAACTATGTGCAACAATTATAGGTGTAAAACATTATTGAGTACCTCCTACAAGATACTCTCTGGGGCTATCTTGCAAGAGCAAATAGCCCCATACGCTAAAGTCATCATCAAACAATATCAATGTGGCTTCATCTCAGGCAAATCAACAAATGATCAGATCTTTACTTTTAGGCAGGCACTGGAAAAATGTCTCGAATTCAATATTCCATTGGGTAGAACTAAATAAAGCCATGAAAAAATTCGGCAAACAAACTGATGTGATTTTGCACGTTGACTAAGCTAAATAAGAATAGTCGGATTGCTATACAGATCGTTCAATATCTGCAATGGGCTCTGATAAGGGGATGATCTCGCCTGCCTCCTCTTTAACTTGGCGTTGGAGAAAGCAATCCGAGACTCTGGCAAGTCAATGAGAGGGACCAAGTGAGGCCAGATACTGGCGTATGTAGATGGTATTGACAACATTGGGAGATCCGAACTAGCTGTAGATTGAGAGAGCGGCACAATAACTGGGGCTGCACATAAATTAAGGACATGGTGGCAGCATCTGCAGGAAGAACCTCCAGCGTTGGTCAAACTTTCAGTGTAGTTGAGCATGAAATCGAAATAGTACAATCCTTCAGTTACCTTGAGTCAGTAGTAGCAGCTGATAACAATATAGAGGAAGAAATACGCGGGCGGCTTGGATAACATCCGACCGATAGAACATTTTTTAAACGGTGCTAGAACCGGACGTCAGTTGTAGCGCCGATGATGATGATTGAATGTAAAAACAACCATATGCTAAATGATGTTAATAAGAGTTTTTTGCATCAGATTGTCACAGGTGATGAAAATAGATAATTTACGAGAATCTAAAACACACTAAATCTTGAATGAAGCAGGTCAAAGTAAGATTTTAAATGCGACGTCCTCATTGAGCAAATTGACGCTCTTAAGGAATATACGCTTGCTGCTTTTCTAGACATTAAGGGCGCTTTCAGCAACATCATGTATGGTGCGATTATGGAAGCATTTTTGGTGCTGGATGTTAATACGCGGTTGGTAGCTTTTATCAAACAGCTCCTCAAGAGCACATGGTGCTATCGTCTTCATTGGAGAATGCTCACCTGCGTGGAGGAGTCAGCACGGGCACACCTCAAGATGGTATCTTCTCCTTCACGCTGTTTAACATTACAATACATACTCTTCTGAGGAAGCAGATGGCTGCCAAGTTGTTGCTTATGCGGACGACTTAGGCATAGTAGTGTACATTTTCGGAGTCTCTTCATATTCTTTCACGCTGGAGTCGGAAATTTGGCTTGAATATGAATCCTAATAAAACGGAGCTAGCACAAGTAAGTACAACGTTCCTCGATTTGACCTACTGAAATTGAATAAGGGCGTCCATTGACTTGAGACAGAGTGTCAAATATATAGGTTTGATCCTCGACTCAACGTTACTATGGAATGAAAATGTAACATAGAGAGCGTGAAAGGCTTTCGGCGCACGTTAATGCTACAAAAGAACCATAGGAGTGACTAGAAGGAAAGGATTTACAGCCTCGCATTGTTGTTTGGCTTTATACTGCGGTCGTCGAGTCTATACTGCTATACGGGGTAGCATTTTGGTGGCAAGCTGCTCCGTACTAACTGATGTTTGAAAAGGTGCGAAGGTCAGCCGCACTTTTCGTGACAGGGGATCTCTGCACCATCCCTACTAAGGTACTGTTTGTGCTGCTTCATTGGTTACCTACCAATGTATTAATCCTACAGAAAGTCAATTTTGCTTCTGTGAGGCTTCATTGCATTTCTCTATGGACTAGAACAGAGTTTAGCCATGGTAAAATCTTATCGAGGGAGTACCTGCTTCAGTGGACGTTGAGTACATAATTCCAGATACTCTGCTGAACTTGGAGTTTACAACTCACATTCCTAGCAGGGATGAATGAAATGATGGTGTCGTCCTCGAAATTCGGCTCGTCCATGTGTATACTGATGGCTCAAAACTGAACAATAAGTTGGCACTGGTATATATTCGGATGAGCTGTATCTAATGCTGTCCCTGAGAGTGGTCTCCCAGACCACTGTAGTGTCTTTTAGGCGAAGGTTGTAGCTATTTTTCAGGCTATCGATTGACTTCGGTTTAGCCTAATTTTCGGAGTTAATATTGGTAATTGCAACCGATTAGAAATTCCCTTGCTGGTCCCTGCACAGTGTCTAGAATTGTTGCTGAAAGCAGGAGATGTCGGGACAGATGGCCGTGTAATTAATTTGAACGTGGCAGCTGTGTAGTCGACGAAATGGCAAGGTTCTCTATAGAAACACCGATATCTTCGGTCAAACACCATCAGGCATAAATACATCGAACACGCTAAGAAGTTCTGGGCCAAAGACAGTCCTTGGCCTCCACGGATTTGCGTCACACCAGGCAGCTGTTATATTCATCCCATATTGTCCTCCGATGGTGGCCGTCCTGACGGACCATTGACTCATTGGACGCCTCGCACAGCGGTTTGGAACAATCATTTCTGTCGAAGCTATGGCTCGGAGAATGGCGAAGAATCCGTGCCTCATCTAATGTGCCTGCTTTGGCAAAGAGGTGAAACTCAGAGCCCGTTCCGCTTAGATCTGGCTGATCTATGCTTCCTTTTATAATTAATTCATTGAAAAAACCATATGGTTACAGTGGCTGAGAGAGAGAGAGAGTGTTCTATAACGGGCCTTTTTGCGCCCATGTGTGTCGCGGTTGGTACTCTCCGTTGGACAACCACTTGAAATACATACCAACTTACCAAATAAAAGCCACAAATGTCTCTACGAAGCAGATACAAAGGGAATATAATCGAAATATCGGGTCACTAAAAAATTTGGAGCATTGTATGTCGGTAGCATTTTTATGGAAATAAATTTGCTTGAAATTGCTAATATTTATTTTATACAAACATATGCAATAGTGATTTGAAATTAGTCTTAAATTTTTTTCTCCAAAAAATTTGTGTACATTAGAAAATTTATACTAGCTGGATAACCATTTAAAAAGGCATTGATTTTCTCCTAAAAATTAACATGACCTAAGGCCGGCGATACAATGTAAACGCCTGAATTTAGACCGTTTTCAAGAGGCTTATTTAAAACAGAATGAATAAATTACTCGTTTTGAAAGTGATCATGTTTATTCATTACATATTAAAATACAAAAATATGATTTTATTTAATTTTTTTTTTCAAAATGGCCGCCATAGTAAGCAATCTCTTGAGACCCTCGCGGCGAAAGGCATCAATCGACGGGATTTTTAGCATCAGTTACAACAGCAATTGGAAATCAAAAAAATGGGTTGGAGTGTGTTTATCAAACATGTATCTTTTAGTTGAACCAAGAAAAAGAAAAAAAAGTCAAAAAATCGTGAATTAGCACGCCTCATTAAAAAAACTACGATTTTCAACCCTTTTTTTCTACAGTTTTTGGGTCAAAAATGCTAAATTTTGTAAATTTTTTTTGGCATTATTGAGGTTCAACTAGAAGCTTAAACTATAGAAAAAACGTGTGCTGAGTTTCATCAGAATCGGTTGAGAGCTTTTCGAGTAATCTGGCCCGCCAATTTAAAAAAAACAGTCGTTTCGAGAGAAACGCGTAGTTTTGACACACAGAAACTCTATGATTACAGCGACATATCAACTAATCAGCAATTCCAAGCCCATGCAGAAGTCCTTCAGTACGTTCATAGTACTCGGTTTTTTGCTCAGCTCTTATTCACATGATTGTCGTGCTTTTTTAGGTGTCAAAGAGCTGCGGCGATTTTCTCGACTCACTAGCGAGGGTGGAGCACTCCAGTAAGGATTCAATAGCGCTCGAGCGTCGAGTTGAGGCGGAGCACTTAAATGAGTTTTTAATCGATAAATAATGCGAATTTCATTCTAAAACTTTACAAACATATTTTTTAGATGTTAATTTAAGGGAGGGGTTACATGGGTTTCAGAGAATAAAAAAAAACGAAATTTTTAAATATTTCAAAAATAAAAAATAATGTATTAAATTATTATAAATTATTGTTAACAACTAAAGTAACTCTTGAACTATTTGCAAAAAAATTTTTAGACAAAAATATTGATAATACGCCTTCTGGCAGCTATTTTACGAAAAGGCTCGAAAAATGCGGTGCTAACGATATCTTGAGCTGGATTCATCTGAAACAAAAAAATCAAATTGTTTCTGTTAGAGTATGAGTTTGACTTGTACTTGAACGAAAGATATTGTGTTTCGTTCATTGGAATTTAATACACGTGGCATTATTTATTGAATTTTTGGGTCAAAAATTAAATTTTTTACTCGCGACGTTGCCAAAAGTTCAGATTTCAATATTTTTACAAATCCTTCGTTCAAGTGCAAGTCAAACTCATACCCTAACAGAAATAATTTGATTTTTTTGTTTCAGATGAATCCAGCTCAAGATATCGTTGGCACCGCATTTTTCAAGCCTTTTCGTAAAATAGCTGCCAGAGGGCGTATTATCAATATTTTTGTCTAAAATTTTTTTTACATAGAGTTCAAGAGTTACTTTAGTTGTTAACAATAATTAATAATAATTTAATACATTATTTTTTATTTTTGAAACATTTAAAAATTGCGTTTTTTTTATTCTCTGAAACCCATGTAACCCCTTAACTATTTATGCAAAAAATAGAAACTCGAATTTTTGAAAATTTTACATGTATCGCCCCCCTTAAGTAACTTTGACGTGTACAAGTATGTATATTTGTGCATATGTTTTTAATATAATTAATATTGACAATTTAAATGTGAAAGCTTAGAAAAATCAGCTTTAAGTATTGAAATTATTTATGCTAAACGTAAATCAGTTATAAATGTTGTATTAATTAAAGTAACAGCGAAAGTTAAATGTACAATATCTCATAAAAAATTATCTCTTGCTTTATCTGATATAACTTCCTGTGAAAGAAATATTATATGCGGCTCATGGCTTATAGACCGAGGAGCTTTTTGGGGTAGAACTTTTTATTTCAAATAGTTGATTAACAATTATACTCATATTACCTTTACTTGTCTCGATTTCAGGGCTGAAGAAGAAAGAAGCAGTCGCTTAAGAGAAGAGACTATAACACTTCGCGAAGAGCTTAATAAATTATATCTAGCACGAGATTTACTCGAACAACAACGTCTCGAGTCAGACAATTTAATCTCGATTTTAGAAAAACAAAAATCCGAACTACAATTCGACTTGGAGAAGACCCTGATGGATAAATCAAACCTGCAAAATCGCATAGAGCGTGTCAGCTCGACGTGCGACAATGCATCAGACGAAGTGAAAGCCGTTAAGGAAAACCTAATGGAGTGCGAGAACGAGCGTAATAAGTTACGGAATCAGGTGAATGATCAGTCGGCTGATATCGCTTCATTGAAAAAGGAACTGATATCGGCCGAGCAAATACGATTGGAACTCGAGTCTGAGCGTGTAACGCTGAATGAGAAATTGAAATGCCTGGCATGTGACAAGGACAAAGTGGAACAAGATTTGGCACATGTTACGCGTGACAGAGCCGATATACATAATCAGTTGACGGCGGTTAGTCGGAAGAAGGAAGCTCTCAACGAGGAATTGTTGAGAACACGACAAAAACTGGAACAATGTCACGAGACAAATAACCGGTTGAATCGAAGCATGGAAGATCTAGTCAAGGACAATGAAGAGCGTCAGGTGATAATTGAAGGTCATTTGAAGGAAATACAAAGACTACAGGTATATAGTATAATTTATATATTAAAAATCACTTCCAGAAACAAAATACCTTAAAATCCCAATATTCAACCAACAAAAACATTTCCAATTCCAGGAAGCGATTGCATCACTTCGTAGCGAAAAAGAGAGTCTTGAAGGTGTACTTTTCGACACCAACACAACACTGGAATGTACCGAGGAGAAAAGAGCACAACTGGAACGCGACTTTCAGGATTTGCGTGTGAAAGAAGAAAGTCTTAAGAATCAAATAAATCGACTTAACAAAGAGTTAGAGGCATGCAACCGACGAGCTCAAGAAATGAAAACTCAACTGGTGAATGCAGCACGCGCCCAGGAAGAGGAATTCCAACAGAAACTATCACAACTTCAAGCCGGAAACGACGATAATGTTCGAAAATTGAACGACGAAAAAGAGAATCTACGACTCGCCTTAGAGAAACGAATGCAACAAGCATTGAAGGCTCTACAGACGAATAAGGACGAGGAAATCGAAAAGCTACAAGAAAGAATTGAAGCTCTTGAAAATCACTTGGAGAATATTTGCCAGCAGCACAAGGAGAACATGATACGTGCTGAAAGTGAAAAACAACAGGCTCTTTTGATGGGTAAGTTAGTTGATTCCATCTTTTTTTTTCCTCCTTCCTTCCACTCTCTCCATCACTCAATCAGTGTGCACGGTCCGTGTGCATCAAAATATTATCAAACCTATCGTCTTAGTACTTCCCAGACAATTGAAAATTGGTATAAGGGAAGATACAATTGTTATTAATTTTAATTATACTTCATACTTTAAGTTATATGTTTGTTCTCATTGACATGTGCCCAGAGAAAAATCTACAAAAAACTCTGGTATCTTTTTCATTAAGGATTTGTGTTTTTGATGTGAGTTTTCAAGTATGTCTTGAATCCTATTATATTTTTTGTTAACTTGACCGAGTTCGGTAATTAATTGTAGTATGCGATAGCCTGTTGTACTGGATCCATCCTTAATCTATCCGTTCTTGGAATTGCAAGAGATAGATTTTTAGCAGTTCTGGTTTCTCGGTTAGTTATTTCCAATACAGTGCGGGGGGTGTTAAACTACTTTAGATTGTTGTTCAGGATGTTAAAAATTAATTTTCCCCTTTCAAAATTAATTAGTTGTTGTATATTTAGTAATCCTGTTCGAGTGTACACAGTAACTGTTTGTGTTAGAGTCGGCATTCTAAATATAATTTTAATTGCTTTCGAAATAAGTCTTCCAATTAACTCGATGTTTTGCTTTGATGTCTGACTCCATAAAATAGTTCCGTATGTGATAGTTGAAAGTATATAAGCATTGTTCTAGTTTCCAAGAACTTAAATTTTCTTAAGACTGCAATCATTGGTCCTACTTTATGTCTGATGTGGTTAATGTGTTGTAACTATGACATTTTCTCATCTAGGATTAAGCCAAGATATTTGATTGACTCAGCTTTTTCTAGACGAATTCCGTTTATCTGAATAAAGGGGTTTATAGGATATTTATTTTTTTGCTTGAAAATGATGTACTTGGTTTTGTTAACGTTTATAAGCAGTTTGCTATGCCTAAGCCACATTTGATATGTTTCTAAATCTCTATTAATTTTATACTCAAGAGATGGTTCATCTTTTTCAGAATATAAAAGAAGTGTGTCATTAGCAAAAAGGACTAATTTGCCAGACAGCTGGAGATGTTGAATGCAATTCACATATAGAATGAATAATACTGGTCCAAGAATTGATCCCTGCGGTATGCCTATATTGATGAAACGTTCTTGACTGATGCATTGTATTTGTTTCGTCACAATCCGCCTATCTAATAAATAATCTTTTATTATCGAGTTAAACTTATTACTAATGCCATATTTTTCGAGACGTTGTAGTAAAATTTTGTGGTCAATAGTGTCAAAGGCCTTCTTGAGATCGACAAAAATGGCTATTACATAGTTACCTTTATCTAATGAGCTGTTAATGAATTGGACCGCGTCTAATGTGGCCGCTATTGTATTGCTATGTTCTTGGAAACCGTACTGTATTGGAGCCAAAATTGCTGTTTCATTGATATGTTGCACTATACGCGAATTTAAGATTCTGTCAAATATTTTGCTCATTACACTGATAACGGCAATTGGGCGATAATTAGAAGGATCCGAAGGATCACCTCCCTTAAAGATTGGTGTAATTCGCGCCAAGTAGGAAAAGATTCCGTCTTTAAATGATTATTAATAATTTTTGATAGAATCTCCGCTATTTCATTTTTAAGCATTTTGACGCCTTCGGATGTTAAATTGTCGAGACCTGGAGAAATTTTGGTTTTTAATTTATCTATTATTTCTATTACTTCACTTTGTACTGTAGGTCTTAAATGGATACTGGAAAAATTTCAGGAATTGTATTATCATTTTGCTGTGAAGTATTGTTGAATTGTTGGTTGATATTATTTCCAATCATTGCAAAATAACTATTCAATTCTTCTGCGATAAATTCAGGATTAGAGATCAACAATCCATTTACTGATAATTCATTAATACATGTTGATTGTTGGTTTACATTTTTATTTGTTTGCATTAATTCGTTGATAATTCTCCAGTATTTTGAACTATTTCCAGCTGATGCTTCGAACTTTTTTGAGAAAAAAAACTCGTTTAGCTTCTATTATCAGTCGATTCGATTCTCTTTTTAAGACTGTGTAATTTTGCTTCTTAATTGCGGAATTTATATCTGCCATGTATATTTTGTAAGCTTTGCGCTTCTTTTTCGAGACATCTATAATTTTTTTGGTAATCCATGATTCTTGGCGTACTCTTATATGTTCTGTAGTTGTTGCTTTGTTCTTGGCTTGAGTTAATATGCCAATCAGTTCTTCGAAATTTGTAACTATGTTGTTACGTAAATCATCGATTACATATTCTTTAAATTTGAATTTGCCTGTATTATTAATGGTTATTTTTTTTGGAGGCAGTTTTACTTTAACATAACTCTTTATTAGCAAATTTATTATTCTATGATCTAAGTCTGGCCATTCATCATCTTCATATGTGGTTCGATCAGCTAAACAAGTATTTGTTACAACGACATGATCTATTAAGGTTTTTGATGTTTGCGTTATTATTATTATATTATTATTATTTCCTTAACTCAAAAAAATTGTTTGCAGCTCATCAAGACAAGCAGGCAGTCATCGAAAAGCTGGAAGGTGTAAGTCGGGACTTGAAATCAGAAGCTGATAATGGTGAACGATTGCGTCGGGAAGGTGATGCGAGATCTGAAAAAGACCGGAACTTAATAGCTCATCTCAAGGACGATTTAGCACAACTAAGAATGAAAAGCGAAGAAATGAAGTGCGCCAGTTTATAATATAATAAGGGCCATCCGATAATTGAACAATTTTTCTTACAGAACTCATCTCGAGGAAGAAATCGGAAAGTTAAATATCAAACTAGCGGCACTCGAAGAAGAGCGCGATAATGGTATTCGGCTGACAGAAGAACTTAAAATGGACATCCGTCTAAAAGAGGACAGAGCTGATAGTCTCAACAACCAATTACAAGATACGCTAAGAAAATTGAAAGAATGTATGATAATCACTTTATCGAAATATTTCTTGCATAATCCGTTATCTTCAAATCGTTTCAGGTGAAAACATCATCGATGCTGTACGCAAAGAATTAACAGATACCCGGCGATTGCTTGGAGATAGTAACATAGAACGCGATAAATATGCGAATAGCAATAAAGAACTTCGCGATCACGTGAAACGCGTTGAAGCGTCGAAACGGGAACAGGGTCGAGCAATGGAAGAAGCTCTTCAGAAAATTTCGAGTCTTGAAGAAACACGAAACAGTCTTGAGAATGAGAAAATACGTCTTGAAACTCTCTTGAAAGAAACTGAAAATAATTTCGCGAAAACGTCACATGAACTGAATTCAACAAAGAATAATTTGCATAAGATGCAATTAAGCTCGACGCAGCAAGATGCATCCGAGAAAGAGCTGCAAGCGAGACTCAATAATGAAATGGAGGAGCGTGAACGAGTTCAACAGGAGCTGTGTCAGACGAAAAAACAGGTAAGTTGAAACTGTGACTGAAAAAAATCATTTATTATTTTAATACGTATTTGTTTCAGCTCTCCGAAATAGAGGCAGGCCTTTGTAACACCAGACAAGAGCTTGGTCGTCTTCGATGTCACCTGAGCCAGGAAGAGCATCGTTGGCACGATCGTGAACAGGAGCTTTTGGCGCGTTTGGAAGATGGACGTGGTCGCGAAAAACGTCTTGAGGACCAAAAACATAATTTGGAAGTTTGCTTGGCGGACGCAACGCAACAGATTCAAGAGCTCAAAGCACGCCTGGGCGGTGCAGAGGGTAGAATCCGTGCGCTTGATGAGCAACTCGTATGTACAGAAGCGCACAAGAAGGAAGCCGAAAACAAACTCAGTTCAATTGCACACACACTACGTCGAATCGCAGGCATTCAGTTCGATGGTTCCGTGAATCTTCCATACCGTTTGATGAGTCCGTCAAGGCGTTACAGTCCTGTACGAGGTGGTGGCTGCTCGCATGATTATGATAATCGAAGCATGAGCGGTGGTGGGGGTGACGGACCGGTTGATGTTGATCCAGAACTAGTTAGGAAAGGTGTTCGCACTCTCATGCATCAAGTTGCGCAAATCGAGAGAGAGAAAGATGATTATAAGGTTCAGTTATCGACAGCGAAGAAACAATTGCACGATGCCGGCGAACAGCATGAACGAAGCGAATGCAAAATTGCCAAGCTACAGAACATGCTAAGAGGTTGTCAAGAGGAGAAGAGTACGTTAGAGTCACAACTGGACTCGAAGGTTTCATCGCTGCATGCTGTCGAAGAGGCGTTGAAGCAAAAGACGAATGAGGTGATAACTTTGCGCGATAGAGTAGCAAGTTTGGAAATGCAATTGGGAACAAATATTGAAGAGAAGGGACAATGTGAGGTGAGTGATTTTGACGTGTTTACATTTTGTTTGCGTTCAGCGATGTCATTAAAAATGTAATAATTTTGCATGATCCTATTCGGATTCGTACACAATAAGTAATAGCTTCAAACTGTCAAATTCACACAAACCCATTGCTGCCTTTGGAGTTTCAAGGCTTTCAGTTTTCGTACCTTAAATGTCTTTTAGTTCGAAGAATATTTAGAATGCCTGCCTGTTATACCTGACTCGCCAGCGGCCTGATTCTCGTTTGAGTGCGGTGGTTCGTTTAGAAGAGTTGTTGATCCTCTTTGGCTAACTGTTGACGTGATACGTGCTTTTAAAACGAAAGACATATTGTGTCGTAGATTTCGAAGCTCCGGCTTAGAGGTTGATCTTCTAAGATACAAAAATCTACGCTCGTGCGCTAAAAAGATGGTTAAAGATGCCATGAATGCTTACCATGGTCACATTGAAGCTTCCATATCATCGTGTCAACAGAAAACTTTCTGGTCCTATATCTGTTCTCTTAAAAAATCTCCCTCTATGCCTTCTGTGATGCACCTAAATGATTTGTCTGCATCCGCGCCTCAAGAAATATGTGAGCTGTTTGCTCATTTCTTTTCTTCTGCTACCTTCCAATCTAGTTGATTTTTCTCTGGCAATATTTCCTCATCAGATGTTAATAGTCTTTGTTTGTTTTTGACGAACCGAATGGAGGTCGAAGGTTTGCTTACTAACCAAGACAGTAGTGCCAGCTGCGGTCCCGACGGCTTACTTAATATCTTTGCAAAGTCCTTGTCATCAACCTTGTGTGTTTCTTTATCTGTCCTCTTTAACCTCAGCATTTCTTCCTGTACTTTTCCTTTTTCCTGGAAATCCGCAAATATTATTCCCATCCTCAAAGCCGGAGTTTCGTCCTGCGTCTCCAATTATCGCCCCACATCCCTTCTATCTTGCTTCAGTAAGCTTCTCGAAAGAGTTGTTTACAATAGAGTATATCCTATAATTGAACCTCTTCTCGCTTCTGAGCAACATGGTTTCGTCAAAAGTAAGTCAAAAGTTTCCAGCTTACTTTCATTTACCAATACTGTTGCTTCCACCATCGACCAGCAAAAGCAAGTGGATGTATTATATACAGAATTTGCCAAGGCTTTTGACTCTGTGAACCTGGAAATCCTCCTCTCAAAGCTCGATGATTTCAATATTTCGGGTCAGCTCCGTTGCTGGTTTTCCTCATACCTTCGCGATCGTGCTCGTTTTGTAACGGTTCATTCTTGTTCTTCTTCCTCCTTCTATTCTACTTGTGGTGTTCCTCAAGGCTCGATTCTTGGTCCTCTCCTTTTCCACCTGCTTATAAATGATCTTCCTTCCCACTTCAACTCCCCGTGCCTTTTGTACGCTGACGATCTGAAAATATTCAGGTTGATTGAATCAGCAGATGACTGCTCCCAGCGGCAGGATGAGTTGTCTACTCTGGGCAACTGGTGCTCTGTCAATTTTATTAACATTAATGTTGGTACGCGCGTACGCTTATCCTCCAACTTTGGCAACAACGTTGGAGTCAAAGTACTAAAGGACGCTGGACGGCTAAGCTAATTGGTTTCATTGAGCCTTGGCTTAACCGGAGCCACGGAGAGGTAAACTTTTACCTTTGTCAATTCTTGATAGGGCACGGTTACTTCAGGAAATACCTGAACAGAATGGGAATGAGCTCGATGATGCTCAGCACACATTCTTTCAGCACGACCGGGTCGAAGCAGTGCTAAGGCGGGTCCCGACTCGGAACTTTGTGGGCTTGTAGATGGTCCTTTTTTTGTAGTGAGTCAACCTTCACATAGCCCGGGGTGATAGGTCACCCGGGGATCTGGCTAGCAGATTTTTTTTGCCATCTACACTAGGTGGGAAAAAAATTTTGGTAAATGCTTCCAGATGTCCTTTACATGTAAATACTCCCACATCACGTTTTCCTATTCCATCCTTGGTTCTTTCCTCAGTCCTATTGATAATTTCATGGACCTTGGTGTTGCGTTTGACACTAAACTAAAATTTAATGTCCACATTTTGCGTGTCACTTCTAAGGCCTCACGTTTGTGCGGCTTCATTCTTAGAGCGTCCCGACGTTCCACTGATATTTCCTCGTGTTTATGCCTGTACATCTCCTTCGTGCGTAGTGTCCTCGAATATTTTTATCAAATTCGGTGTCTTCATTTTCGTTTCCTAACTGATACTGTTAAGTCTGTGCAACGCAGATTTATTCGCTCGTTATTCCTCAAGTTCCGTATTCCCTATTCTGAGTATAGTATGCGTCTTTCCATCCTTGAAATCCCTACCCGCCTGTCACTCAGAACGAATGTCTTGACGAATGTCTCCTGTACAAAATTATTAATGGTTCTGTTACATATATCCATAGAGCGCAGTTTTCTGTTCGTGACCCGATACGTTTTGCCAGCACTTCATTTACCCTCAACGTACCCTTTGCTCGTACTCATACATATTTTTACTCTCCACTTTTGCGCGTGCCTAGGCAATATAATTGCTTGAATATTGGTCCTCTTTCGCCTTCGTGATGCACTTTTAATGAAAACTTAAGAACAATAGTTTTTTCTTAAATTAAATTTAATTTTTTTATTGAATTAATAATTAGATTTTAGAAAGGCGGTAATTTTATATACTCTGCTTAATTTGAATTTACTGTCTTTTTCATAACATAAATATAAGGACAAAAACATCATGTTGACAAACAGTCTGAGATTGTATTGGTGACTATTTTCAAAATTAAATATTTTATCATTTCTTTAAATAATTTAAATGTTTACTGTGTACAAATCCTACAATTTCAATGCAACTACTTTGAATACGTCCATTGTACCTATTGAATACTTTTCCGCATTTTGCAAATATAAATCAGAGCATATATAGAGAATATTTGTCATCAAACTCTTTCTTAACTACGAAAAACTGACCAATGTATCTTCTACATTATTCTACTAAACATTTCGCATTTTCGTAACAAATTTAACGAATAAAACCATAACAATCATTCAGCGAATAAAAAAAAAAACCCGAAAATCAGTCAAGTCGAGATGACGTTGTATGCCGTGTTAACTTTCTAAATTTCGCTTGCGTCAGAAGTCGAAGTGTGCCTGTACATTAAATTGAATGTATCTTGAATACGACAGAAATTTTCAAGGTGAAGCGTGCTGTGTAGCCGTGATCGTCTAGTGGTTAGGACCCTACGTTGTGGCCGTAGTAACCCAGGTTCGAATCCTGGTCACGGCAGTGTTAATTCACTGTCACGGTCGGCACATTTTTTCTTAGTTTTTGTACATTGATAAGAATACATATAATCTTATTTATGTACGATGTACTTAGATTAAGTAAAGTGCCAAATTGAAATATATTAAAAATAAATGATATCACATATTTTTATATTCTTCAATTTTTGTTAATACAAGTTGAAAATTCAAGTGACACAGACTAATGCCTTTACAAACTACATTTATCAAAATCTAGCTCGTGCTGTGTTAAATTCGTAGCTAACAATTCGTATAGTAAATTCACAAAGATAACATTCAAGGAAAACAAAAACTTTGTATATGAATATGCTTAAAGCTACTACTTAAATCTACTTGAGCGCTACTGATCCTAGGACCTAAATTTGCATCAAGCAAGAGTGTTTGATGAGACAAATGCAAGAAGAGGGTTGTTTATGCATAAAATTTTGCTGTGAAAAGTAATGGATCTTCTTTTTACCAGTTCCACAACTGTAAGCACGTTCGCGATACGATGAAGTGAGCATGTTGAAAAGTGTCTGTAATTCAATTTTTTTACATTCAATTGAAGAAAAGTATTTCTCTTTAATGAACAAATTGGATGTGAATTGATACTGATTAGTTTGGGCTGCAGTTATGTTTATTTTCATCTGATATAAATGCAGAAAACTGTAACCAACCAGATAAAGTAGATTGATATGCATGGAATACAATGGAAGTTTGAATTAGTGGGTTAATTGTTGGAATAATTAATCAATGGCAATGTAATAAGTTCATAAGATTTTATGATTTATTCCTAAGTGAATTTCTATTCCGGCAGTTGTTCACTCATCAAAGGTACAAATTACATATACAATACCAAACAAAATTAAAGTACATAAAAATTTCATATTAAACAAAAAAATTAATAAAAATTAATAAATAACAACTAAATAACACATTAATACGTAGCTTAAGATTAATGACTTGGAATAGGAAGGGATTTGAAAGAATATTTGGAAATCGTTGGAGAATATACTGTGAGCGTCAAAAGTGAGTGCACATCTTTCAAATTTGTTTTTGAGCTTCAATAAAAAAATTTCCGATTGAGTAATACCAAATTTATATTTGTTCTATATACAAAAAAATCAATTCCATATATTAAATAACAAAAAATTTACAGAAGAACAAAAACAAAAAGTCAATGAAATATGAATCAAAAGTAAGTGCACACGTGTTCAAACGTTGCTAGATTCTAGCTGTAAACAAAGTCACGGATCTTTTACTATAACGGAATGCAACTTCAATTTAATTTCTAGGAAACAGCAATCGCAAAAATTCTTAGTAAAGTCATTTTTGAAGGAGTTAGTTTGATTTAAAACGTGCTTGAAGAAAGGTGTGAAAATGAGGAAAGCAACAGAGCCAGAAACACGAAAAATTATAGTGAATTTGCATTGTGAAGGTAAAAGTTTACGGGAAATTGGAAAAATGGTAACAAGACCACACAGTGCAGTTAAAAAAATTATTGTCAAAGACAATGAATTCAAAATATTGGACAAATTTAAAAGTTTTGGACGGCCAGGGAAATTAAATAGAAAAGAAACAAGAAATATAGTGAAAGAAGTTAAGGGTAATTCACGTTCAAGTGCAGCAAAAATAGCTGAAAATTATTCCGCGACACACAATCAATCCGTTTCAGCCTTCACCGTTCGAAGAATATTGAATGAACATGGGGTAACATGGCAGAGCACAACGAAGGAAGCCGTTTATTTCTAAAGCGAATAAGAAAAAAACGCAAAAATTATGCTAAAAAATATATGTATTTATGATGTTTGGAAAAACGTTTTATTCTCTGATGAGAGTAAATTTTAAATATTTGGCGGGCACACAAATAAAAAACTTTGGCGAACTAAAAATACTGAGTTCCATGAAAAAAATGTTTCCGGCACAGTGAAGCATGGCGGAGGATCTGTTATGGTTTGGGGGTGTATGGCAGGATCGGGAGTTCGAAACCTTGAATTTATTGATAGTACAGTATATAACCAACGCTATCTCAATATTTTGCAGCGAAATATGGCTGACAGTGTTGCGAAATTGGAATTGCCTAGGACGTGGATCTTCCAACAAGATAACGATCCTAAGCACACTTCCTATTTAGTAAGTTTGTGGTTGCTTTATAGAACTCCTAAGGTATTGGATCATCCCCCCAATCTCCAGACCTCAAGCATTTATGGGATTATTTAGACAGGAAAATTCGGCAACGTCTAATCACAAGCAAGGAAAGTTTAAAAAATGCTCTTAAGGAAGAATGGGATAACATACCATCAGAATTTACCAGAAAATTAGTAGAATCCATGCCTAGACGAATGAAAGCTGTTTTAAAGGCAAAGGGCGGTCAAACCAGATACTAATTTTTCTTTCATTTATTATATGAATTTTTATTATATGAAGTGTGCACTTACTTTTGACTCGTTGATTTTGTTGAACTGATTTTTTAGCATATTGTTTTTAACGAATAAAGGTTTAATACTCCTCAATCAGAAATATTTTTCAATCGGTATTTTGTTTTTTATTGAAGCTCAAAAACAAATTTGGAAGGTGTGCACTCACTTTTGATGCTCATAGTAGATTGCTTATGCTGTTATCTTGTAGCATCTATTTATTGTCTCATTAGCTGTATACGTAGAGGAATGTGTTTATTCCTTTAGCAAACGATTGGACCTGGTCTTTCTGGATCACCTTAAATTATAAACGACTTTTCTGGGACGACATCCAAAATTTAAAGAAGCATAAAGCATTTTCTACTTTTTTCTCAAAATAAAGTTGGTTAATTTAAGAGTATTTTTCGATTTTCTGTAAATTATTGATATAGAGAAATAGAATAAATATAAACTGTTGAATGTGTACAAGCTTAAATCTGTACAAAATATCAGAACATTTACAGAGCGCGCCAAGTTCTAAGGAGACCTATTATACTTAGTCAGGAAACTTAGTTACAAATGGAAACCTTGAGAAAGAAAATAAAATATGTCTATCTACATTTATCTATGATTATTTTTTCAATAAAATTGTCATTATATTAAGAGAGACACACAAAAATAATATTCAATTGAACAAAAGAAACTTTCTGGTAGACCCAAGGCTTTATTAGGTCGATTAGTTTAGCCGGTCCAGTGTGGTTGCCAAATTGGAGGGTTTGCGTTCGCACGTACGTCAGATAATCAGTTCTATGCAGCTCTTTGCCTTCCTTTCGTTTTTTTTTTAAATTACTCCTGGTACCACCATCATGCCTTCTTCTAAAATTATGAGGTAGCTTCAGGCGATACGCACGGTATCCCTGCGCTGGATGCTGGCATTGCGCGCCCGGAACTTCTTAGTTCTAAACGCATCTCCCAAAATTTCGACCCATATAGCAAGACAGAATTGGTCGTTACCATCAACAGCCTGCGACTCGTCTTACTGGATCCCGCGACGTTAGCCATTAGCCTATTCAGTGAAGCCATGACAACTAGAGCCTTACCACATGCCCTGCGGATATGATCCCAGTAGGTCAGCTTGGTGTCCAAAGGGTCCAGAGTCACCTCTAGATACCGGACCGACTTGCTGGTCCGGATCTCGCTGGAGCCAACTATCTTTGATATGGCAGTTGCTATCCTCTACTTTGTTAGCATAACGATTCTCTGTCTCTGAACCGCCAACTGGGGGTTATGCTCGATCATCCACCTTTTCATAATATGATTAAGTTTGATTTGGGCGGAATCGGCAGGGCTGGCAGTGATAACCGCTGTGAGTTCATCAGGTGCAGCAGATTATCGTACATGATGTTCCAGAGGTCAGGTTCTAGGAACGACACCTGTGCCGCGTCTGAGGTGATAGGGATCTTTCTTACTCCGTCCTCGGTGTCGTAAGGCAACCATTTGTCCCTGAGGTAGTCCCGCATCAATGCCAGCAAGTAACATATGTTTGCATAAAGCACAAAATATTAATTATTTTCTTTTTACCTCAAAAAGTCATCTAACTTTTTCTGCTTTAACTTCAATGCAAATTAAATTTGGCGCCAAGAATTTGACCAATAATCATCATCGTGGCACTACAGCCTGTATCGACCATTGGCTCTCCTAGAAATATCAGGCTCCTAAATGAATAAATTTTATGGGAGGTTGTTATCGGCCTATTGCCTAACCCCAAACTTGAAGAGGAGAGTCTGGATAATGTTTGCGATTTAAGGCGCGGAAAATTTGCCATCACCTTATTTGGTTACCAACATTCATAATAATAACATTCATAAACCACCGGATATGAAATCAAATCTTCGGGGATGTCGAAGTTAGGATTCAGTAGCAGAGCTATAGATGTGATTTTTTCATCAGGTATTTCTTGGCAACGTCCCTGTGTTCTATACTACCATTTAGCTGCGATTTTACGAAGACTTGGCTAACATTTTTCCAAGACGTTCGTGTATAGCATTTAGTTTTTTCTGATTGCATTAAAGATCGATTAAGTTTTTTTCTGTGTCATCCTATATATCAATTCAAAGTATAAATACAATATTCAAAAATTTGAGTGGTCGTCCAATTTTCTGATCGAAAACCCATTTAACAATCAAATTCAAAGTTGGACCAAAGGTTTCAACTTTTCGTCTGTAGTAATGTAACACTGTAATCCCTGTAAAGCTAATTGTAAAGTCTGTAAAAACCAAACTAAGTCGCTTTTTGCCAATCTTGCCACTTTTGTTCTCCTTTTCACAGCTTAACCTCCCATATGCGGCTATCTGTAAAACAGACTAGTCTCGTCGGCGTCGAATCAATATTTGAGAATATAATCTTTCAAAATCGAAGACAAATAATTTTTCCAGGTTTCTGCAGCTTCTTTGAGTCCATTTTGACCCCTTCATTATATAGAACCCTAACTGGATATTGTTTCTCAATCAGAAAGATTACAGCTATCAATTGCATGCAGAGATTATGATAAAACCCCAACACTAAAACCACAATATTAAAGAGTATCTCTCTACAATGAAGAATTCATGTTGATGTGAATGTTTCATAACTCACTCGCAGTGATAAAACTACAAACTTATATAACAAGCAAATAATCGAACCATATTTTTCATTTCAGGATCGTCTAGAAAAAGCGCGACAGAACCTAAGCCGTCTGGATGCTGAAAAGCGACAACTTCAAGAAGAGCTCGCTCGCGCCGAAGGTCGCCTTTCCAAACTTGATCTACAGAAAGTCGCACTCGAGGGTGACATAACCCGTCTTCAAATGGCCCTTACCGAAAAGGAAAGCAACTTGCGAGCACTTCAAGAACGTCTTGAAAATCAAGGCCGTAGCTCTACGCAGCTCGAAGATCGTTGTGTATCTCTAAAGACGTCAATCGATCAGTTGAAAGAACGCCTCCAAAAATCTGCCCTTCTAGAAACCGAACTCCGAGGTGAAATCAACACACTGCATAAAGAACGATCCGAGCAAGGCCATTGTGTACAGGCGGGGCAAGATAAGCTCAAACAACTGCAAAAAGCCTTGTCCAGCGTTGAAAATGAGAAGCGTATATTTTCGGAACGTCTGGACGTGGCTCAGAACACAATCAATGAGCTTCGTCGAAGTCAACAGGCTCAGCAAGATCTGGCGCAGAGGTTGCAAGAACAAGTTGCCGATCTGGAAGTACAAAAGTCAAACGTCGAATCACAGCTACGTATTGCCAAATGGAATCAGGAAAATGCAGACCAAATGAATTTGGGAGGCGGTGACACTGGTGATGGCGACTTATCGCGACAGCTACTGAACGCCCAACGCGAGAAGAGCGAACTCAAGGGTAAATTGGAAGCCCTAAAAGATAAAGTCAAACAACTTGAAAATGAACGTCAGGGAAGCAAATTTTCCGGGCACGTTGCATTCGACCGTTCTGAGAAGAGCTTGTATGGCGGTGATGGTGGGGAAATGGACTCGAATCGAATGGAAACTGATGGCGGATATGGTTCGCGTCGTGGTAAGTTCAGTTGTGGTTTAGATCACACAATGATCGAGCATGAGAATCGCGATTTACGACTGAAGGTGCGACGCCTTGAGACTCTTCTGGCCGAAAAAGAAACGGAACTGGCTCGTGCAAAGTCTCGTCTCCTTGATTCACAAAAGTGCATCCCGGGCGACGCAGAACGATATCGAAGTGCTCAGCTGCAGGCTGAAAAATTACTAGATGCACGCGAACAAGCTCATCGGCAGCAAGTTACTCGGCTGGAAAACCAGGTACTATATGACTATTTGATTATTTCATTGGGATTTCTCTAAATCTATTTTATTATCAGATTTCTATGCTACGGGAGCAACTCGCTCTGGAAAGCAAACGAAGACAACAGTACATTCTTCGCAGTTCGCGAGCTAATCGAGAAATGCAACAGCTACGAAACACATTGGGGGATTCATTGCGTCACGTTTCACAAGATCCTTTCGATTCTAATCTGCTGGAGAATGAAACAAGAAGGTTCGTATGCGAAATCTTAGAAATTTTCTTAAATATCTTTTCCAAATATGTTTACAATACTGATAAATATTCACTGGTTTTTTTTTTTTTAGACTGGATACCGCAGTTTCATTGAGTCTTCCTCCATCTACATGCCATGACTACGATCGTAGTATGAGCCCACCATATACACGAAAGTAATTTGAAACTAAACAGTTGGCCGATCTTAACAAGATTCGTCGATTCTAAAACATTTTGAAAAACTCATTGGACATATATTCTAAGGACAACAAAAGTTATCTAGGACCTATGAATCTGATTCTCATTAAATATTTAAAAAAAAAAAAGCTCAAAAGCTATTTCTATAAAAGATAACAGTTCTAGTCACATTTGAATGTAGTCTCGAATATTTGTACAAATCCAATCCTAATATTTATTCGGTAAAGTTATTGCAATACGTTTATTTATTCATGAAAGTATTATATTTAGAAAGAAATTTAGAAGAAAAATACATAACACATTTATGATGATAGTCAAACATGCTTTGAAACTAACACTGCCATTTACACTTGGAACGAACTAGAATCGAATTTGAGTTTCTTTTTTGAAATTTTGAATCCAAACTTTGTAATTGATATTGGTTCGTTTGGAGGCAATATTCATTTACATATTTAGACACAGTAACTATTTGGCAACGAAAAATTTGAATAAATAAAGAGTTCACTAAAGTATTTAAATAATAGCTCTCAATTTTAAGTCTAATTGAATTCTAGTCAGAACTAAATTGTTTTTAGCTTTGAGTTCAAATTATTTTAACTATTTATTCACATGATATATTTTTAGTCTGTATTTCTTATGTCTATCTTAATTTATTTACCAGGCCATATTATTTTTTAAGGAAGATATTTTAACTGATAAAATAACTATATTTCATTTATCGTCTGCGCTTTTCGTAAGGGATACTTTTTGGAAAATGGATCCTTAAATTCAAATTACTCAGTTGATGATCAAAAGTATGTGATCAGATTTTTTCTAATCAGTGATTAGATTTCTTGATGAAAATATGAAAATATGTACGCGGTACTTTTCAGCTTCATAGTTCATTTATTTATTGGAAGATTGAATCCGATGTATGGTTATAGAAAAAGTAGTACTGCATAGTGAAGATGTGGTTAAATAAAGTGAAATTAATTAGTTGAAAATGAATTTTATTCTTAAAATTCAATCTTTTTTAGGTAATTAGAAAACCAGGCATTTATTTTGGCATGGATTAAGCCCCTACAGTGAACCCTTTGGTATTTTGATGTTTTCATATGGAATTTTAGTTAGAGGATTTAATGCTGTTAAGCTTTCAAGAAAACAGATTTTTGTAACTTCTTAGCAGTAATAGAAAATAATTCACCTAACTTACTCGTTAAAGGTTGTCGAGACGGCAATGAAATTTTACATTTTCCACCAGGTCTTAGTTCGATGGAATTGACTTATGTACATGTGTCATAGCAACAAAATATTGTTAAAAAATGTTTAAACTGAAATCCAACGAATTCTACGATCCTCCATTATGTAGTAGAGCGTCGGCAAATGAAGAAGCAATTATTTATTTATTCAATCGATTAAAATCTTTTACAAAAATATAGTAGTGAGATAAACTTTTATATTAGTATATTAGAAATTAAAAACAATTATGCGTTAATGTAAATGTAGTACCAACCAACCTTGTTACACAGTTCGAACGTGATGTACTTAATTACCTAACAACAGCAATCTTTTTAAGTCGTTCAAATTAATATGAAATAAGTCTGCAACGTTAGATATTGTATTTCCGAGAGCTTTCAAAGATCTTACAAAGAAAACAATTACGTTGTTAGGAAGCAAGTTAACGTTGGCAGATTTGATATTGGAGTGCTGCAAACGTGAATTGTTGACAACCGGAAACAACTAATCCTGTTATCATGACTATGAGAGGTTCTAAGAATGGAACGTATCGATCTAGAAACCTTTGAATTCCCAGATGGGCGAAGATCATCCCCAGGAAGGTCAAAGAAGCGTGGAAAAGAATCCGATTAAGCATTTGCTGCTGAAAATAGCTTTCGATAAGAAGCAATCAGCTTTGGACATGAAATGGGCAGACCTCTGGGACCGTATACAGACAAGAAGCAGTTTGAAGCTGTTCCAGAATACAGTTATTGGAATGATCGGTAGCGTGCGACTACATTAATGGTGTACTAAGAGGAGCTATAGTAGTTCTTCAGACCATTCCAGCTGAAAATTACTCCGTTTACTCAAGCCTCACAAATGCTCTAAATATGCGGCACGGCGAGAGCCACTTGAAAGAGATAGATCGCTCAAAACCAAGAGCCAGAGGCCAGGAACAGCTGGCACAAGTGAAACGAGCATCTCAAAGATACGTCGGAGTCCGTAAGGAGCACAATGGATACCGGTGCCAAAGAACGGAAATAACCAAAAATGCTGGAATTGTGGGAAAAGAGGCGTTTGAGATGTTATTCTTAGAAGGAATGGAAGCCAAGTCATTGCCGGGAATGTCTACAACAAAAAATAACTGTCCTTGTATCATCAGCTGGCGAAGCTCCTGCATGTTGGAACTGCCGAAAGAAAGGACACATGAGTCGTAATTGTGGTAGGAAATGAGTCCAGGTATTTTCAAGTATGCCAGAAGAACAATGAGTTCAAATGGCAGAAAGTAACCACTTCTTTTTGGAGAGAAGCAACAAAGTCAGTAGAAACCAAATTCAAAGAGCAGAAATTGGCTGCATTTTCGGGAATGTGATGCGAGTCTGTGAAGGAATATCGACAACGAAGTCTGTAACAATACAATCGACATCGGAGCAGATAAGTTGATCATGGGAGCAGATATGGTAAAGTACTGGATACTTAGAAACGGAAGCCGATTTATGCTTCGGACAGTTACTGGTAAATCAACACCAGTTCATGGCGAGAACGTTCGGTAGATATAGATAGGAGATTGGGTATTTCAGTATTGGTTCTTGGTAGCGGAAATAACTGATGAAAGCATACTTGGAATGGACTTCCGAGGTTTTATCTTGAATTTCGAAAAGCTAAAAATTATATGGAGGAACCTGGAAATACTACTACCACGTCAAACAGAATGCCATCATTTTCACGGAATAAAACCAAAAGGAGACCGCATGTACGTAAAGCCCTTGAATGGAAAACTTGCTGCATCGATACAGCAGCATCAAAACAAGCAAAAAAAAAAAACAAGCTGTCCGAACAAAGGAAAATACTTTCTGCATTTGTTGTGTGCATGACCTATTTATCAGCCAAACTTACTTCTATGGAAAATAATAAGTGTTACTCACCAGAAAAGTATAATTTTTCTCCTAATGTTTATTTGTAACTCAACAGCATAATATGTATCATATCACATATCTGATTTTTTTAAAAACTTAACAGCATAACAGTCCCCTTCGTTTTGGGGAATCACTCACAAGCTATGTCATCGGCAGTAGATTTGGAGAATTAAATTTGCAGTTGAAATCAATTGAATGCTTTCGCCTAGAAGTTGAAACACATTGAAAGCAAAAGCTCACATCAACAGCTGATTTTGTTGACAACCCGGTCATTTCATTTTCAGCTGATTTTTGCATTTTAGGAGTGTTGTCCTTAGGTGGGTCTAGTCGGAATCATAGCTAATTTTTTAGCGATGTTTTATGGAAATGTAGTTAAAAATCAATAAATTGAAAAATGATTACAACGAAGAGACTCATTGTTCCAGTAAAATTGAGCAAATTATTGTGTAGAAATCTCACAGAACTTGCACCAAAAAAGTAAATTAACCTATTTACATATGCTGAATTTCGTATCTGATTCCTTTTAATTTCAGATTACAATGGAAAAGTGTTGTGGGTCTTGAAGTTCATGCTCAAATTGCTACAGAATCGAAATTGTTTTCGGCCAGTGGCTGTGCATTTGGTGCACCTTTGAATTCATCTGTTTCACTTTTTGATGCAGCGATTCCTGGGACACTGCCTGTAATTTAAGGTTTTAGTGGAAGTTGATCAAGGTTTTCATATTTTCTGAATTCTTCCAGGTTCTAAATAAACGTTGCGTGGAGTTAGCTGTGAAAACAGCTTTAGCGTTAAACTGCAAGATCAATTCGGTATCGATGTTTGATCGTAAACACTATTTCTATGCTGATTTGCCTGTAAGTTGAGTTTGTAATGGATGGTTAAAACTTGTAATCCTTAGTAGAACTTTTAGAGAAATTGGGTACCCTGTAAATTCGAACGATAATCCATATATTCAATAGATAATTTGTTTTTAATACATGAACAGTCTACGATAGTAGATTATTGAAATTTATGTACAGATTCAATTTGAGCAGTGTAGTGATTGAACGCAGGACATTTAATCGATTATATGTAAAAAAAAAAAAACATTTTGTGTAAATTTATTAAGATATTTCAAGCTTATCAAAATCTTCATGTAACTGTATCTGCCAAGTCGTTTTTGCCTGATAGTTTTAAGTAAATAATGAACTTGACGTCATATGATGAATTGAGATTATTTTATTTAGAACCGTTAAGATGCTGTTTCTATTTATTGATTTGACAAATTTCTCGTTGCTAGGCAGGCTATCAAATTACTCAACAAAGAGCACCTTTGGCGAATTATGGCAAAATTACGTTCCCGGTGTTTGATCCGGGAGTCACAAAGAAACCCTATTATAAAACAGTCAACCTACACCAACTTCAATTAGAACAGGACAGTGGCAAATCGCTACATGATGATGCAGCAGGCAGGTATGTGCATATCCCTAACATATAAATGCGATAAAGGATGTTTGTATACCTTATTCTATGATTAGGTACGCAATTGAAACTAGCTAAAAAAAGTGTTGAAACGTATTTATGAGGGATTATTATAAGAGTATTTAATTTGAATATCAGGTGTTATAAAAGATTCGAAGCATGTGCGTCGAATCTACCTAAGGAGACAATATTATATACACTTGCTAAATATTGCAAATGATCAATTAAGGGGGGAAATACATGTAAAATGGAAAAGAAATTGCTAATTTCAGATTGACTTAAAATATATATACTGTTTATTCAGAAAATTTTTAATATTAAATCCTCAAAGTACATATCTTATAGTAAATGAAAATATTTTTTTAATAACTTTTTAACACAAAATGGAGGCGATGCGAGCAAATGAAATAAACATATCAAAAACAGCCTCGTACAACTTAACGCCTTTTCCGAGAAACTTGCAGCGTTCAGAGAAAAAAAAATATGCTAATGAGATCTATAATTCATAGGTGAACCAATAAAATTTAGAAAAAAAAATCAAATTTTTACATTAATATTAGATTTAAAAAAAAAATCGATTTTTTTCAAAAAAATCACGTTTTAAACATTGGTAAACTAATTATTTTTCCGAAATTACAAGAAAATGTAGGTTCAACGATGAGATAATACTCTTTTGTACATGTGATATAAATTTGAGCCGAATAGGTTCAATATTTTTTGAGATATCTTGTACGGAAATTGAAAAAGTACTACTTTGAGAAAAACGCGTTTAAAGTTCTTAAGCTCCACCAACCTGGGGAACGCCGCGCTGTCTATAACTGGCTATAACTCGAGAACTAATACGAATATCGCTTCAAAACTTCTTTTGGTATATTTTAAGAGTATTTCGAACACTTTGATGCAATAAAAAAAAATCGTTTTTGTTTTAGCAGTTACATGTATCTCCCCCCTTAACTGTATATATTATATTCTTTACAAAATGTCTTAACATTTTGCTACATGCTATACAGGAGCTTAGTCGACCTTAATCGGGCTGGAATACCTCTTATGGAATTGGTATTTGAGTCGGAAATTGAAAATGGCGAAGAAGCAGCTTCTTTAGTTAAAGAACTAATCCTAATTTTAAAATGCATAGGAAGTTGCACATGCAAAATGGAAGGTAAACCTAATCAATCTCCACATCCCTAAATTGTAACTATTTCACTTCTAGAGGGTGCACTTCGTGTGGACGCTAATGTATCTTTGCACAAGCCCAACACACCTTTAGGTACTCGAACTGAAATCAAAAATATTGGATCGATTAGAAATGTCGCTCAAGCGGTAACATACGAAATCGATCGACAGCGTGATGTACTGGAAGGAGGTGGAACAATCCAGAATGAAACTCGCGCTTGGGATGCAGAAAATAAACAAACGATTCCGATGCGAGACAAAGAAGTTCAACAGGATTATCGTTTCATGCCTGAACCGAACTTACCGCCGCTACATTTGAACTGCGATCCTACAAGTAGTATTAGTCAAGATGCAGTGAATGTTCAAGTTCTGCTTGACTCACTGCCATCACTTCCAGAAGACAAACGGAGACAACTGGTGGACTGCTACAAATTACCGCAAGAAACTGCAATAATTTTAGTGGTAATTTTTCAAATTTGCAATGTTTACTTAGAATACTAACATTTTGGTAAATCAGAATGAAGAAACACTCTTGAACTACTTCAATCAAGTCATGCAGAGTAGCACGTCCTTCGTACCGAAAGTAGTTGCCAATTTCCTAATAAACGATCTTTTAACATTTTGCAATCGCAATAATATATCAACCGAAGATTGGTAACGACAGCATCAAATAATCATAGAATGATATACTAATTGAACTTCAATCTACACTTTCAGTAAAATTTCAGCTGAACAATTCATCGAATTGTTTGACCATTTACAGTTACAAAAAATTAATTTACATTCAGCGCGGCAGTTACTGGACGAATTGCATACAAATCCGAATAAAAAACCTGCAGAAGTACTAATTCCCTTCGAAAAATCTTCTTATAATTTTTAATACTCCCTTTTTTTACTAGATAATAGCCGCAAAAGGTTTAGAGCAAATTAACGATTCTCAGATTATTGAAAAGTGGTGTGTGGATATTGTTAAGGCTAATCCTAAAATGGTTGAACTGTATAAGAGCGGAAACGATAAGCTGCTATACGCTTTAGTTGGGGAAGTTGCAAAGAAATGTGATCAGCGTGCAAATATGTCAGTGGTAGTGGAAAAATTGAAAGAACTTTTAGAGAAAGGCAATAAATAGATATTTGTTATGAAATTCGAAGTATTTTACGATAAGTTTTTCATCGTTTGAAATAAAAGGATTTATTAACTTTATTCTCTAACTTCATTTTTGCCTCTTTTGAATGGATTAGTAAATTTTCACGCCAAAGGACTCAGACCCTAGCGATTTTATGTTTAGGAGGGATGGCAGAACATTTCAACTAGACTGTCGAGCGTTGGGAACCAGCCAACATGTTGATGACAAACCATGAAAGCGGCAAAAAAAAGATTATGATTTGACCGTAGAGCAGGGTGTCCTCGAAATGGTCGTGAAGGTCCCTATAGTCCGCAGTTGTTGTCATGAAAACATGGGGCGGATTTGCTCCGGAAAAAGAGTTACGCTGCTTATGTTTCATCCGTCATGATTACTTACTTTGTAGCCGCAATATATACAACACATGTGAAGGGGCTTTATTCGATCAGGACAAAAGATAATTCTTAGGCATGAGCTGGCAAACCAAATCCAGTCGAGACGTGTAGCACGTAGCTAACTAATAAAAGGAGCTGAAAAGCTAGCACTTGGACACAACATAATAGGCGAAATCCGAGCTAAGGCAGACAGCCTCTGGCCCCTGGTAATGTTGGGGCCATGCCGCCCTTTTTAGCGGAAGCTGCACCAACATTTGCACTTATTTTTCCTCGGAGCAATTTTTGCGGGTTTGGTTTGAACTGTCGTTGGGTTGCATGGGGTAAGCGCGGGATATAAAATTGTTTACATGTATTAATCTCTCTCTAATCTTTTTAATTGTATACTAATTTTTCTTTTGAATCACCAAACCAAGGGCATTCAGTGGCACCAGCAATTCACCTCGCTAGATGTCCTCGGGGCCATAAAGAGTACAGACTTAATTTTCAAATTAAAAATTTGATAGAGGATGAGGGCAGTGCTGCCACGATTTCTGTGATAGATGGCCACCTTGATCTCCTGGATCTTGAATCGCGAGATTAGGCGGAGGCTATTGGATCTGATGAGGGGACTGCACTGTAATTAACAAAGCTGAAGGTTATGCAGATTCACCTGGACCACTCCAAAGCAGCATCCGCTGCTCTTCTCTTCTATGCATAGTGTTAATCCATAAATCATGGGTAGTTAAGAATCACGTCTGTAAATTGCATATTGACAGGTGCATAATAGTGTCACCTGAAAGTTAGGTAAACCTAGAGCCTGTATCTTTATCAATAAATCTATAAATGTTCGTCTTTTTTGCTATTGTGGTCGACGTCAAGTCAAGGCGATACTAGATCGCTTCATACTACATGTCACACGAGGATGGCTTGCTATTTTGCAGCAACCATGTAAGGAAGTGAACAGCGGTCACAAATTTACGGCGGATTCCGCTAATAATATGCTAATGTTAATAATATGCTAATAATCAGCTATGGAACAATTCGGACAATAACGAAAGGGCTGAATCATTATATGAGATCATTGTGTCCCTGCCTTTCCAAGCATCACCAATGAGCCTACTACTAATAGAAGTGAGGTTCTAGACATAATATTGATAAGTAAGCATTCTGCACATATTTTCAAGGGATGGAGAGTTTTGCCGGAGTGTTCACGGTCACTATATGCACGTGGCGTTTATATTGGGAGAATTGCTATATAGAGAAGCAACTTCTTACCTAAACAGGAAATGAAGTGAATGAGAGAGATTCCGATCAGCTTTCTTTAATGGACTGGACCGTGTTCCGGCGCTCACCAATCAGGAAGATCTGAATACGGCAAAAAAAAACACTCTGACTGCTGTATTGAATAAAGCTGCTTCAAAATCCTGCAGGTCAACTATATCCACCATAACGAAAAGGTTAAAACTCGACTACGTGCCTCCCATAGCCTTTAGATAATTTTACCGTGTTTTTTTTGTGTTTTTGTTATTGGAAGTGCTGTTTTTGGGGTTGTTTTTTGTTAGTTTATCTGTTTATCTTGAGTGTGTTGTCTTTTCGTATATTTTTATTCTACGTTTTTTATAGTTATTCTTCAATTTTTGATCCATTCTCTTCCTCTTGGGGGAGGAGGGGCAAAAACTTGAAGAATAATTAACGAAAACGTACAAAAAATACACGGAAACGCAACACGCTGAAGATATACAAATAAACTAATACAAAACAACCTCAAAAACACAAGCGATAAAATTGTCTAACGGCTATGGAAGACACTTAGTCGAGTTAAAACGAAAAAAAGAAGCCGCAGTAATCGAAAAATGAGATAGCGGCTTTTCGAAGTTAATACAAAAAGGACTTTAATCTTACTAAAAAGCTCAAGGACTGATCAAATTACAAAGTTAAAGTAAGGCTATTCAAAAATGCCGTGCGTAAGGCAAAATGACCACAATGGAAAGCCATGTGTGCAAATATTGGAGCCTTCGAAAACTTCTAAATTTAAATCCTGTCGCTCCGAGTTTCATGCAAAAGTCTGATGGTAGTTCGACTCAAAGAAACTGTACGATGCTTAGTGTTTTGATGGGTACTCACACTCCTTGTATTAAGGAGACATATCTAACATTACCGTTAGAATTATACATGAATGCAAATTCGATTCCTGTCGTTTTTAGCGCACACAAAATATGGTCCCGGATGATATCATTCCGGAGTTCCCAGAAAGAATCCCAGCTGTTATTCAGCGGACATTACGCAGGCTTTATTATAAACATCACCATATGTCAGAATCTATTGTTGAATACCATCTAGAATTTCAATCAACCCAATGAGAAGTATAACTACTCTTTGGGCAAAGAAAATAGTAGTTTTTTATGCATTTAATATTTCGAAAAACCACAATTACCAGTCGCATGGCTATTCAGTTACGAAACACTGAGTTGCAAACTGAACAGCAAGTATAAACGAATAAACAACGCTGAACTATTCGATATGTCAGTCATTCGCCACTTCGTTATGTGCATTAAATCAATTTTTGATAAGATTACAATGACGGACAGACAGAGCATCCGATACTTGCCACTGCCGTGCAATGTGGGGTGCATTATATAGTAACTGCACAACATTTTCCTGATTGGCTTATCTACACCCTATTTTGCGAATTTAGACGAATGTCAGCTGCTTATATAGAAAGACCATTGATCCAATGAACTATTTCTCTGATACGAAGCTGTAAACTCTGATTATCTACAACCGCTAGAGATATTGACTAGACGATTACGAAGCAAGTAGCAATGGCCACGTTTAATCCAACAGGTAAGATTTTTATTTAAAATATCCACCGTTTCACTATGAAACTGAATATTAAATAGAAAACTATACATTCCTAGAGCATCAGCACATTCGATACAATCCACTTAATGGACAATGGATTCTGGTGAGTCCTCATCGCTTGCTTCGACCTTGGCAGGGTCAAGAGGAGTCTACGGAAGTCAATAGTCGACCGGAGTTTGATCCAACCAATCCACTTTGTCCCGGCGTGACAAGACCCAATGGACATGTAAACACTTTTTTATGGTTGTGTATAGTTTAAATGATGGTTTTTTTATTTTTTTTTTTAGACAAATCCTAATTACACTTCAACGTTTGTGTTCGACAACGATTTCCCTGCTTTGCTGGAAAACGTTCCTGATCCACCGGCTAGCAATGATCCCCTTTTTCAAATAGCTCCAGCGAAGGGAACATGTCGGGTTATGTGCTTCCATCCCAAGTCGAATAAAACACTGCCTGTGATGAGTGTTAAGGAGATTCGTGATGTTATCGATGAGTAAGTCAGAGATGATTTGAATTTGAGATAGATATTTTCTTTAATTTTAATACTTTTGCTTGAGAACTAGATAAAACCTTTCAAACTAAAGATATTGCATTTTTATACCAAAATGAGATTGATTTGTGAATCCAACTGTATTTTCAGATGGATAAATCAGTTCAACGAGTTGTCGAAAAAATACTTATGGGTACAAATATTCGAAAACAAAGGACAATCGATGGGTTGCTCGAACCCCCATCCGCACTGTCAGATCTGGTGCTGTACATTCTTTCCCAACGAACCTCGCATCAAGGACTCCTACTTACGAGAATACTATGAAAAACATGGTAGCGGTCTATTGGATGACTACGTCAAGCGCGAAATCGAGAAGAAAGATCGAGTCGTTATAGATAATTCGGATTGGCTGGTCGTCGTTCCATATTGGGCTTCGTGGCCTTTTGAAACCATGCTTATATCGAAGAATAAGAACAAACGAATCAACGATTTGACCGACTCACAAGCAACAAATTTGGCATCAGTTATAAAAGAACTAACAACGAAATACGATAACTTATTCAAATGCTCGTTTCCGTATTCGATGGGCTTCCACGGTGCTCCAGCTGGTGATCGGATTAATGATGATAAATCGCATTGGACATTACATGCTGTCTACTATCCACCGTTGTTGCGCTCGGCATCAGTTCGCAAATTCATGGTTGGATTTGAATTACTGTGCCAGACGCAGCGTGATTTGACACCGGAACAAGCTGCACAACGTTTGAGGGAGTTGAGCGGAAGTAAACATTATTCGGAGAAATAATTACGATTTGTTTTGACGTAGGAATAATGGGTAGAAGGGTTAAGTAATCATGCTTAAAATTGGAATAATTAAAAACTGTGAAATATATTTTTCTTTTATGTTAAAAAGGGTTGTGAGGATAGTATTCTTTGATGCAACATCCTATTCAAATCGAACCATATAAAATGTACAAATGCGGACACTACCACAACATGCTTAGCATAGCAATTCAGTGACAGCACACAGCTCATGGTGATAAAATCACTTCATTTTTCTGATAATCGAACTCTTTTCATAGTGCCTAGAGTTTCTTCATTTATACTGTCACAATAATCTGATATTACATTTTCTCAAGTCACATATAACTAAAAAAAAAATTTACATTTTCATATTACATTTTCTCAAGTCACATATAACCAATATCGTCTACAACAAAATAATGCGATGACTGCGCAACTCTGCCAGCATTCGTCTCAACAAATTATTGTAAATTATTGCAGATGGCACCAAAAAACTTTTTAAATTTACTAAAGTCTCGAAATGTAACTCAAATTGAATAGGTTTTGACAAATTGATACATAGGAAACTTAGGAAATTTTTGTACTTAAGTCTTTATTTGCTACCTCAGCGTCTTATCTACGTCTTGGTGCGCAGCATCCCCACCATTCAATCGACTTTTCAGTAGCTAAAATTCCCTTTGTAAACATGGCTAATGAAATTAAATTGGGACTTTGTTTTCGTCGACCTTACACTTGATGAATGCATAGTGAAATTTTACGACTCTCTCGTCAACGTAATGATACTTTTTTGTTTCGTTCTGAAGTGTCCCTACCATCATAAACCTTTCTGATTTTATATAGCCCTCATGCGATTTCTATACTTTTTGCCAAATATTTTTCCTCATTCTTTTTTCTGCAATCTTCAATCCCAGCCTATGTTTCCTCACTTGCTGATTCTTCAACTTCGTCTTCCATCGAAATCGCTTCTATACTCAATTTCTTCAGCATAAATACCAGTAGCGGTGCTGATGGTATTCCGAAATCGCTAGCAAAATCACTAGCCTCGTCGCTGTGTATTCCTTTGTTCATTATTATTAACCTTAGTTTCTCCTCTGGTTCTTTACCGTTCCAATGAAAGTCTACTCTTATCTTACCGATTTATAAATCTGATGACACAGGCTGCATTTCTAACTACGAGCCAATTTGCCATCTTTTCTGCTTTGGTAAAGTACTTGAGAGTGTTTATTCTTGTTCTTAATCCTTTTTTGCATTTAAGCAAATTGTTTACAATGGTTTTGTATTTAATTTTGTAGATCACAAACACCTTCTCGCGAAGCTACCATGTTTTGGCATTACTGATTCCCTCCTGTCCTGGTTTTAATCCTTTGTTTCATACTTGTACGGTAAATGTGCTTTCTTCCCTATCTTCCGCATTCTGATATTTTTCCGGTGTTCCGCAGAGTTAAATTCTTTGCCATCTTAAGTCTCAAACATGTAAAGAGCTTCCCTTAATGTTCTCCTTGCTGGTTTCCATCTCACTACTGCGGATAACTTTCAAGACCTTGGGGTGATTTATGATTCTAAGTTCGATCTACATATTGCGAATATCACATCCAAGGCTTCTCGTTTGTCCGGTTTTGTCCTCCTTTTCGTAACGTGTCTACTTGTGTTCAAGTATTTCGGTCATATAGTTTTGTTTTGTCCGTATTGCCCTGGATTATTGCAGTGATGTCTGGCCCCCGCTCCTTAAATATCTGATTGCTGCTGCTTGGGAACATTAATCGTTCTGATCCATTACATATAATATTTAATATACCCTCTGATCGAACTGACCTATATTACGAAATAATTGCGTATTCCCAGGAGGCGCGATGAGCTTCAGCTTAGTACTCAACAGCTGATGATTCTAGAATTTAAGGGGCATATTAAAAATCCAGGCATTGTTCCCGAACAACGGGCAAGCTGTTTCCAACACCATCTTCAATATAAGTCACGTTTCTTTGAACTCCACTCCTAATGAAGACCTCTTTTGTAAACCCACTCCATCTGTCTCACATTTAAGCAATAAATACGGCTGCTTTTCTATCATCCATTCGCACAATAATAAAATGTGGAAAACATTGTGCTTAAGAGATACAAACATTTAATTGCCCCATTTCTATCAATACTTTGCAATCATTGCATAACCAATGGACATTTTTACAATGCAATGTTTTGATAAAAATTTTCCAGCAGCAGGAAAACTGGCAACCTTATTCTAATTTATAAGAAAAGTTCGAACCCAAATTTACGCGAAACTACAAACTTATTTTTTATCCTATACACTACCAGCACAATGTTGCCATCCCATCCCTAGACATGATACAGTTATACACCTGGGAGTAATTCAGAACAAAAAACTATCTCAAATACCGCATCTGAACAACATCTTCCTGAAAGTCCTGCATGCCTGCCACAGTATATTAGTTATCGTACGCTGTTCCAAACCTCAAGAGTTCCGTCAGGCTTGCTTGCTAATCCATCCTATCATTGCCCATGGTTTTCCTGATTAGTCTGATCAAGCCACATTGGGACGTTGAAAGCAACGGATAGTAAGATTCTGCGACATATAGCCAACTCCTACAAATTCCTTAGCTATCTGATCCTTTCTATCGCAGCCAAAATTTCAAGAATAGATTTGTCCCTTACAAATTTCTTTGAAATACCTGATTAATTCTCCTGACCTTCCCAACAGCCTAGTGAGAAATGTAATAACCCTACTCACACACCACGATCGTTAAACTCATAATCATGTTAGCCACACCCACATCATTTCCTTGAATGAGTCCCAAACACAACTTACAACCCAAGGTGAGTTTCTACTATATAATAGATTATGCTCGAGACACAGGACTGGAATGGTATACTCTACAGCCCAATATATTCCGACGACTTGATATAATTGGACGTAATCTTTCCCCCACAGACCATATGAATGTAATTTTTATCTTACTGACCCTCCCTCTCATCCTACTACAACTTATTTCACTCCTATTTACTAAGCCGCTCTTAATGTTGCTCCAAATATGAAGTTTTCGAGAGTTCTTACTGGGCTTTCCGTTATAAGTTAGGGTAACATCATCATACAGATAATAAGTTCTCATTAGCTTTCGGCTAAAATCTATGTATAGTTATAAAACTGTTTTAAAGTGGTGGCGGGGAAGTTAAGACGCAGAGGATAGGGGTGAAGAATCGTCTATTTATTTTTCTCATTCACAAATGCAAAGCCCACCTCCTCCACTTTTAGGCATCAGAATGAAGTTATCCGACCATCCTCTACGTGTTCAACGGCCTGCGTGCACACTCAACCTCTTTTCAAGAGGTGATGTGAGGTTAGATGATTCCATTCCCTTTTAGACTATCAAAATATATGATATCAGAATGGACGCGATCGTGGCTGCCAATAAAGTTTCGCTGTCTCTTGTATCAACGGAAGCACCTCTCTGTTTCACGGCAAATACCTCCAAAGACTCATTAGCTAATTACAAGCCGACCACGGCTGCTCTTACGTTTGCCGTTTCACGTTCGTTGACCTCGACAATAGTGCAAGAACCTTCGATGGGAAGGAGGTGAGGGAGGTCAGATGACTTCATTCTGATAGCTAAAAAGTGGAATGGATAGATGTAGGCGCATGTTTAAAATTGAAAAATTAAGAAAATATTTCCGATTTTTTACTCGCAGCCCCTGCGCTTTCACTTCTCCGCTCCCACCTAAAAACACTTTTATAGTATTGAGCAAGGTCAGCCACACCACTTTCACTCCAGTGCATCGCCCTCCGATTGACAGTCCCATCATTTAGACATTTACCAATAATAAATATTCGATTCTTGTAGAATTTTTATATTACTGCCTAAAGATTGTACGGTCCATCTAAACGTTATTGGATGAGTTTGCAGTTATTATACACCAAAAATTCGCTTTTCCAGCTGAATTTAAAAGTATCAGGCATTATTTTTTTTAACAATTTCCACTCAATTGTGAGTAGACATTAAAAGTTTGAACATACAATTAGTTTAATTTAATTCCATGATTGCTTATATCATTTCTTACATAGCTATTTTATATATCATTTCTTATATCTACCATTTCGTATAGAATTTTTTCATTCTAAAAAGCCATTTTGAAAATAACAGTATCTTCACAAATATCATTATCTTAGTGAGTTTAAAATCGAGTGAACGATAACTGGCACATAAACAAATTCTCTAAATAGACATGCTATAATTTACAAATCTCCTTTTGAAAGCAGAATAGGATCTTTGTTGAACTGGAATATTCATTTAGAAAAATAAATCTTAGCAAAGTTTCATCAAATTATTGCGAGAATTTGGCCATACGGAAATATTTTTTTTTTCATTTTGTTTTTCCATTTTCTTCCTATCACAAAAACAGTATTGGCTTATTTTATATTGCTTGAGTTTCAAATGCATATTTATGGGAATTTACGAATTACAGATCGATTCTCTAATGTTTGCATCTCTTTTAGAAGCAATGCTACATTGTAGCGTAGTCGATGAAACATCGTAATTGGAAATTCGAAAGTTTTATATTCTCCCGTAACGGTCTGAAAGTGAATGATTATGGTTGGCTGTGAAATGAATGATATTCCACTCTCCATAAGAGAAATATTAATTCGCCATTGGAACCGTCGAGGAGCTGAACGCAGGCATTTCACTTCATAGAAGTTATTCGTCAGTGAATCGCGATGATTATGCAGCACTTTACTGATATCCTCAATGCATTCGTCGGTAAATCTAAAACAAGATTTTGCCATAAGACTGAGTACGTATTTTCAATGCAATTTCAAAAATTACTTTAATTCTCGTAAACATTCACGAAGCTCGTCATCCTTAACACTACCCTTGGTCGTGCGTAGGAACATCTGCATGATTTGTAAAATAGCTGCGAAAAGTTCGTAGAAATGTTCTGGTGTTTCGCAACCGGAATGTGATAGTTTTGTTGAAGCCATGTCCAGGACTTCGGGTGAACATTTACGACTTTCGATATAGTGTACTGAGACTTGTATGAGAACTCGGAGCACAGGTTTCGTTAGTTCCGGAATGTACTTCATGTAGGGCTTAAGACTTTTGAGCAAGGTGTATTTGAAATTCGACGACATCGTTATTTATTAAATATATTTGAATGTGAGCAAGTAGATTAAACGGTGGTAGATCGATTTACGACTTTGAAGGAATCGGTGGAAGTTGAAGGGACAGTCTGCTGCCTACATCCAAATCTAATTGTGGATTTATTCCTCCCCGAAACGAATGTCACAAAATAAACAATAATTGACATAACGAACAGCTGATTTGACAGCCAGCTGATTCGAAAGTCAGCTGATTGTTTGAATTGGTTAGTGTAAATGAGGCCTAATTAAATGATCATTCACAATCCGGAGGAAAGATGACGTAGAAAATTAATTATGTAGTCGGAAATGCTACAAATATCAAACTACAACTTAGAGCCGTTTCACACGAGACACTCGGTGTCCGGCCACTGAATCCTCAGCCACTGTTTTTGTATAGAATTGTGGCCCGGACACTGTGGCTCTGTGTGTATGCTCTCATTTATTTCTATGCCCCGGCAGTGGCTAGAGACACAGTGGCCGGACACCGAGTGTCTCGTGTGAAACGGGCCTTAGTTTTAGCGCTTCTCAAATGAAATCAGACAGCGACTAACTAACGGCACAAAATAGGCAGGCTAACAGCACAAATAATAAGAATATTTTTTGACCTAGAAGAGTATAAAAAATTCCAAGCTTTCTTCGAACCGCTCGTTATGTAGACAAAGTTTGAGGGGAGTCCCCGTAATATTCCGTTACCGTGAACTTACATCTCAGATTCACAGGTGGATAAATCTGTCAGCTTGACATTGAATTGTTTATTTGGTTTCTGGAGTCGGGTGTTAATTGTTATGGCTGTGCTTGGGGCTAGTTTTTTATAATAAGATCACCTCAAATCCCGATAGAAGTCCTCAGTTAATATTGATATTGAAGAAATGGCTCTGCATTGGTCGGACAATGTCCACACTACTGCATTCACACCACGCGACTATCAAGTGGAATTACTTGCGTCCGCCGTCGAAAGTAATATCATCATATGCCTGGGACACAATTCTTCAAGGGAATTCATAGCATTGAAATTAATCCAAGAACTAGCTTATCAAATCCGTTTCACCGTTCCACGTAAAGTTTCTTTGTATCTAACCAATGAAACTACGGGCGAATCAGCATACAATTTAATTTATCACCTGACCGATTTGAAGGTGTACAATGCGAACCTGGAAGCTGAAGAAATCGACTGGGAAGAAGTTTACGCAAATAATCAAGTGATAATCACAAGCCCGAAAAAGTATTTGGATGCCTTAAAAGTTTTCCAATTGGATAGCGTCAATGTAGTGATAGTCGAAGACTGTCATAAGAAAGGTGAACATGGTGTTGTGAAATACATATTCGACAATTACTATCGAAAATGCAAAGATAAGCCGAAAGTTCTGGGCTTAGCCGGACCCCTGCACAGTGCTGGTTGTCTTCCAGGACAGCTTCGACCTGAATTAGAGGTACTTGAAAACTGTCTGGATTGTCGTGCTGAAACGGCCAGTGATATTGTGACTGTTTTAAGGTAAATATTTGAATCATAATTTAAGGAAAATTCACGAATGGAAATTTTACCAAATAGTATGCTTTTTTTTCAAAATATACGAATTAAATATTGGAAAATTATGTAGTTATAAAATGAATAAGCTGTTGAGTATGTCGAAGGTTCTATTGAGAATTTATTAAGTCCGAATACAAAATCAAAGACAAAGAATTTTATGCATTTTGGGGGGTTCATTGTTTGACTATTTTATAAAATACATGGTTAATCCTAATTGCTCTCTCGTCATAGGTAGATTCAATTTTCATTAACTTCTACCAAGCAAATAAAATGATTTAAATGGAAGTGTAAAAGCTGCATATAAAAATGGTAAATTAATCATTTATTCCCCACGCGAAATAGAAAGTAGTTTTTCCACTATTTTTATTTGGAAAAGGAAAAGGAACTAATAATTAAATACATTGGACAGTGTCTAGGAAAAACTAGGAATCATTGTACATAGTAGATGCTAATATATGTCGCTTACCCAGCCTGGATCCAAGTATCAAAGCTGTCACCACGGTAAACCATAGTCTTACTCAGCCATATTATAATTTTTTCATTGCCTTGAAACATCGATAAGATTCAACTTTACTTGTCCTGAGTGTCTAAAGGATAGATTGATGTGTTATCTGTGTTGCAACATACACCTTTGATTTGGGGTCAATTATCAAATAATCGAGGTCATCGTTGATTAGGACTCAAACTTAATAGTTAAAAAATACCAAATCCAACTAAACTGCTTATAATTAACAGTTATCGTTGTTACAGTCGCTCGTAAATAGCTGTTTGAACACTAGCGTCAGGAAAAACTCTTAAAGAATAGCGTAGTAAATGAGTTCGATTTTTTTTACTTTATAAAATAGTTAGGCACTTCCGGAATATGCTCTTAGATTTTCAAACCAGAAATCAAAGTTAAGATGTCTCTACAGTGTATATAAATGGTCCCTTGGCAAATAAAAGGAATAATTTCACTTAACTAATATTATCCTTATCTCAAATAAAAGGTTTTCCCCGTTTCCTTTTACATATCCAATGTAATCACACAATGCATCCCGAGTAAGAGGGTAGAACTGACATAACTAAAGCAGCTCAAAAGTGGCTAAAATCGCGGTTCAAATAAATGTATTTGCAGAGTAGAAAAAAAAATAGAAGAGATTGATATACCTACTGGTAGTCATGTTTCATCAGATATGTCTGTAGTGGAACAAGTTCCTACTGCATTTAAAATATGAGTTCTTTTAGCTTTTGTGGATAATAATTTGTATCCTACCTCTCTTCCTAATATATCGACTTAGTAGCAGCGACAAAAACTACAGCAACTGGCACAAAAGCAACGACAGGAGCTTAAACAAAGTGCAAAAATTCAATAGCGCCAACTTCAAATGAACAATACTTCGGCTTCATCATCACCGGTGCAGTCTCCTGAACCATCTTGATCTTCAGCAGCATCCAAAGCAATCTTTGCGACTATAGCAAAATGTAATGCCCCAAAGCGTGCAGAGGTTCTTATCCATGCCCACACCTTCTACATCTCAAATTACGTCAACGCTATCCTAAATAAAACTTCCAACTACGACTCCAATGGAAGCATTCGTGTCCAGATTATCTTACGACACTCAGTCTGAGGATCGTATTAGTTACATCACAAAGAAGTTAGGGAAGTTGTGTAAGAATTTGTCCCTAAACCACTCATTTGCCATAAACTTACAACTCCAACATCCAACTTTTCAGTGAATGGTCAAGAATCTTTCTGGCACCCTGGTGAAATTGTATATGAATTTCTAAAAAAAAAATGAAAGCAATCGTAACTACGGCGGCGAATTATTTTTTCATCTTTTTCTATCAAAGTGTATAACGCCTAAGATCCAAGTTGGTTGTCTTTCAATACGCAACATATAAAGCTCAGTAAGACATGATCTCCTTACTAGAGACGTTGATAAATTCAGACTTTCTGAGCTCTGAAATACTCTTCACACACAAAACCTTTCGGCGATCGAGACACCACTATATCCTCTAAATCTTTAAGCGGAAGTATCTTTATAATTATAAAAAATTCAATTACCTCCAAATTTATTTGTAGATAACTTACAATTGCTGTTACTGCCCGAGTGTTAGTAGTATTGATGATTATAATGAGCACTTTTTATTATTTGAAAGGATCATTATTTATGCAAATGCATTCTCTGCCGTGACTATAATTTTTCAACCATGCATTAGCGCTCTCTACTCTTGGTTTTCCTGAAGCGACATCCTCTCCTTTGTCATACTCGAAAATTTCCTTCAACAGTTCAATCATACCCTCAACCAACTTGACAGGATCCTTGACCTAGTATTTTCTGACATATCTACTAATGATCCTTTTATCTCAAATTGTTCAATTGATATTGTTGTTCATATTTACTCTGTGGAACCTCTTCATCTACGTCAACGCCCTAAATATAACTTTTTCAATGCTCTAAACATAACTTTTTCAGGGCTATTTTTAAGACATTATTGAATCTATATTATCGATATTTGTACCTATCACATTTGCGCGGTATTCTATTCTTCTAGTTTATTTCATACCTGTCCAGGAAATTCAAGTTTTTCAAAGTATGTTAATGGTCAGGCTTAGTTGAAGACTCTGAAACTTATCGTAAACTCAGAGCTGACATAAAACTTCATATTAAAAATGCATATCGTTCTTACATAGCAAACATTGAAATCGAAATGCGTTGTGACAACCTCAAACCTTTTTGGCCTCATTGTAGAGAGCTGCGATCCATCAATAACATTTCTTCGACTTCCATTAAATATGTAGATCAGATTTCTATTTTCTCTCAAACCAGTACTTTGCCGTGTTGCACTCGGTATCCTCTTTAGTTTATCTTCTTGCTGAGCTCTCTGGTAATTTGTCGGCATCATTCTCTCTTATTTTTTACATTACGGTTGTTATTATTATGTCCAAACTGAAACCGTCGTCGAGCGTATGCATCGACGGGGCTCCCAACAATATTTTTGAAAATGACGAATACTTCGTGACCATCATTTTTTGAATACCGATTCTCTTCCCTCTAGAAAGAGGCCATAAATCAACCCAATTCCCAAATCAGATGATCTGCAAATAATTTTCGGCCAATCTCAAATCTTCCATCTTTTTCTAAAATTTTTGAAAGATGCTTGCATGCCATTATCATTAATCAATACAGATAACTCATCGTAAACCTTTTTCCATTCACTCAAAATCAACAAATCTTGTACATATAGTGCAGGAATTCCGTTGCTAAAGCTCTGGAGGTTCAAGTTAAGGTGCACGCTATATATACAGCCTTCTCCAAAGCTCTTGATCATGTTGATCACAACCTTCTTATTTCAAATCGCACAGACTTGGTTCCTCTTGTTAGATTATCAAATTGATATAAGCATACCCATGCCAAGCCAAGGCCCGAGAGGGGCTGTAGTGCTACGACGACGATGCCATCAATCTTGTCATAATCTACATGATTCCGGTATATCCCATTCATTTGAGCACAGAACCGTTGTTCCATAAAGTTCTATCCTGGGTCCTCTCTTTTTCTTGTTTCTTGTGAATGTCTATTTTATGAAGATGATCTTGAACTCTTCCTGAACATAAGGTGCATTGAACACTGTAGCCTTCTTTAATGCAATCTTACGATTCTCTCATTGGATACCCATCGGCTCTCTTCTCTCACCTCGATTGGGGTTACGTTCGGCAACAAGCTCAGATTTGACCTTCATATTTCGGAATTGGTCAATGGAGCCTCCAAACTGTCAGGCTCTATATTAAGATCATCGCAAACATTCGAATCCATGTAACCATTCTTACTTTTGTACACCTCTCTTGTCCGGCCAGCCCTTCAATATGCTTGTGTTATGTAGTCTTCTCATTGAATCCATCCAAAAGAAATTCACTCGTTCGTTACTCTACAAGCATGGTTTTTCTCGTTTAGATTATAATGATCGTCGTGCCGTTCCCAAGCTTCCATGATCAATGTTTCCTCTTCCAAATCTGTTGTAACGTGATCCAGCCTTTTGAAGTGTCGTTTGTTAAATTTTCAATATACTACTTTCATTCGTCTTGATCAAGTTTAACGGAAACATATAACTGCTTCCAGCTCGGTTTTTTTTTACCTCAATCTCTTGAAGCATTTAAAGCTAAATTAAAAGCTAGAATTAACTAATTAGCAGCATGTAATTGGATTATTATCTGTACGTTGTACATAAATAAATAAATGAGGAAAAATGTGTTACTATTATAGTTGGTATCAGTGCTGCCATTTAATTTTTTTGGAATAATGCTAGATTCAATTTTATTTAATGCTAAATAATGCTAAATCCTGTAAAATAATAATGCTAAATAATGCTTTCTTATTGGATTATAATAAATATATATATATATATATATATATATATATATATATATATATATATATATATATATATATATCTATATATATATATATATATATATATATATATATATATATATATATATATATATATATATATATATATATATATATATATATATATATATATATATATATATATATATATATATATATATATATATATATATATATATATATATATATATATAGTGGTGGACAGCTAAATAGAACACTTGCATTTCTATCAATAAAAGGGCATTTTTTCAGTTTTTAATGAAACAACTGATTTTGGACTTATGTATTATTCATTGAAACTATAAAAGCTTATTTAAAATGTGAAATGATGACTGTATTTGTTTGTAAGTAAAAATATATAAACACACTAATTAAAATAGGAATATATCTCCAGGCGATCTGAATTTGGTCCCACAATTCAGCAGCATTTTTAGGTTTCACTCTGTTTATGTGAGTTTCGACATCATTCCACAGGTTCTCGATCGGATTTAGATCAGGAGACCGGGTGGGCCATTGTAAAACGGGGACATTTTTATCACTAAGGTAACCCTTCACAAGACGAGAAGTGAGCTTAGGATCATTGTCTTGCATAAAACGCCATATCAGTAGCATATTTTCGTCTGCAAAGGGGATCATGTGGTCCTCAAGAATTCGTTTGTAGACGTGTTGATCCATTTTCGTGTCTATCTTGATTATTGGTCCCACCCCATGCCAGGAAAAAGCAGCCCACACCATCACATTTCCGCCACCATGTTTAACAGTTTTCTGTGTGTATTTGGGATTGTGTTGTTGGCTAGGTTGACGCCAAACATACCCCTTCCCATCTGATCCGAACCTGCAAAACTTGGATTCATCACTCCACAGCACATTTTTCCAGAAACTTATCGGTTTGTTTAGATGTTCCTTTGCAAACGATTTCCTTATTTTTAAGATCTTCTTTGTCACAAGTGGTTTTTTTTGAGCGATGCATCCTATGAGATTTTTTTCTTGCAGACGCCTTCTAATTGTTCTATCTGACACAGAAATATTGCTTTCATTCAGAACACTGCTTTTTATCGAAAAGGGGTCGGCGACACTTGCTCTGTATATAAGATTTTCCCCTTTTTTTTTGTTATTTTTCTTGGCCTTTTAGCTCTCGGATCGTTTTTGGCACTGCCATAGAGCTGCTTATGACGTAAAGTATTGTAAACTACCATCCGCGAACACTCCAGCTGCTTGGATATTTCCGTAATTGTTGAACCTCTGTCTTTCATGTTGCAGATGATCTCACGCTTTTCTTCGGAGCAATGTGGCCCTCTCCCCATCTTCAAAAATATTTCTTTATATTTAACTTTTTCAAAAGCTAATGTTAACTGTTCTTACTTTCAAATAAATTTGTTATTATTTTATAAAATTATAAAATTATAAATTTTATTTATATGTTATAAAATTCACTTCGACTCACTAAAACCAAGCGTGTACTATTTAGGTGACACTGAAATACGCAATGCAATGGGAAGATGCATTGCGTATTTTATGAAGATGCTCAAAACTAGTTCTCACATATGTGAGCATGCGATAAGAAATGTAAACATTCGATTCCTCGCTGCATGTTTTCAGCAAATTTAAATTGAACAGCCTGCGAGGATAGTGTTCTATTTAGGTGTCCACCACTGTATATAGAATTGCCGAGTTCCATTTTTACTAATTAGTACTGCCAAGTACTTGGGAGTAGATCGCAATTGGAACGCTATCTTCGTTCATATGAGCAGATGCTAACTTGTAAAATCGTATGCAGTTTTGAAATTTAAAACAGTTGATAATAAAAGGAGAAAACAACGAGTATAAACTACCACAATCGTTAGAAAATATAAAAGCAACTAACAGAAAATTACCTCTTTTAACATTTTACACATTATGAGGGCTATTTCTAATTTCCTTACTACGAAAACATTCAACATAACCATGAAAAAATCAAAGCCACCTATTGACAGCTAAAGAGTCACCTCATGGCAAAAAATGGCGTAACTACTCATGAACTACCTATATTTTTCAAAGTATCATTTGTGATCTGACAATCAAAACAGCAACAATAGGTCTGTTCTCGGACTTTCAGTCACTGAATTTTCCTGAATCATGTGGTGGGGGAAATTCATGAAAAGTACGGGAATGCTCTCATTGCATTTCCTGAAAATTGACAAACAAAAGTGTCAGTTTTTGGTTTTTGGAAGAACAATAGTGATTGTACGGTTTTCCTGAGCGGTGATAAATTATCGCCACAAAAATATTCGACCTTCATAGCAAAATTACGCAAAAAATATGTTGCCTGCCGCGCACATTTGAAACTATTTACTCGCACCACACCATTTGACACTTTTCAGTATTTTTCAGTAGCTACCCTACTGAATTTTACTGAGAGAGGGGAAATTTTCAGTTTTCAGTAAAACGGAGTACGGGAACAGCTTCATTGCAATTAATCGCGATTAATTGTAATTAATGGTGGTACGGGAACAGACCTAATTATTTATTTTTAATTGAAGAAAAAATATTAGTGTCGGTTGAGAAAAATTTTTCTCTATCGTTATCCGTGCGATTGCTTGCATTTGAAGCCCTAACAAATCAATTGATTCATATTCACATATAATTTGGTAAACTTGAATTTAGGGCTCCTGGGAGTCTGAAGTGGATGGGATCACATCACTAATTTTTAGCATCATCACGATTTAATGGAACGAGATATCTGAATTCACCATATTTAATGTAATCCTTATTATTGCCTTAATATTGGAATATTTAATGTATTCCAAAATTGCCTTAATATTGGAATATCTAACTTTGCATTTTATTTTACTTAATATTTCGCTTTTTCTGCAACATTAATAGCACTTGTCACTAGCACTGGGATTTCCTGAGAATTGTAGACAAAGAATAGAAGATCGACTATATATCCTTTGTTCTCTTGAAAGCACAAAGGTGGAGTACTAGTTCTAATGTACTTTTCTGCAGCGAAATCATTGGCAGCAGGTGGGTTTGCACAATGCCTTCTAGATGTACGGGCCGTAATGCAGAATGATGACGTCAGAGCATCGGGACAAATGCCGCGAAAAACACACGTAGTCTTATGGGACGTCCGCGGGAAAATGCTAATTGTACGGGTTGTGCTAAAGTGAGTGAAATGAAAACTAAAGTGGTTTATGCAGAACAGTGCTAGTGAACATTTAAAACACAAATTAATGCGGTGCGTGCGGTATAATGTGGAAAATTCGCTACGAAATGTTTATCGGTTGGTGTTAGGTTATGTGATGGTTCGTGTCGATTTACTGTCGCGATACAATTAATTGGTACAAAGTGTACGTTATGACTAAATATTATTATTATAACGCGTCCACGCACAAAAACTAACGTTTTATTCATATTTTAACCAAAAAACCGCAAGTGAAATCCCCGTGTACATCGGCACTGCCTCGTGGAAATGTCAAATTTCCTAAACTCATGACGTCACGGCGAGAACGATTACGTAGCCTGACGGCCCGTACTTCTAGAAGGCATTGGTTTGCAGCAGGGTTTGATCGGTTGACAACGGTTTCGTTCGCTAGGGGTAGGCTTACAGTTGACATTTTAAAAATACTCTAGCCTAAAGCGCATATTTGTTGAAATGAGGCAGGATCACATCATGTTTTCAAATATTAGGTCTGTTCGCGTCCTCTATGCATTGCCACGAAGTCGTTTTTGTACGCTGTTTGACTGAACACTGAAATCTTTTATGAATGAGCATGAAATTTCAGTTGAATCTGTTCTAGTGCTAGATCTTAAAATGTGTCAAACGGTGTGACGCGAATATATATATTTTCAAAATGCGCCGCAAGGAAAATATTTTTCGCGCAATGTTATTATGAAAGTTGAATATTTTTGTGGAGATACTTTATTACTGCTTAGGATGACTTTATAATCACTATCATTATTTCAAAATCAGGTAACTGTTACTTCTGGTTGTCACTTCTAAAGAAATGCCATGAGATCGTCTTTGTACTTTTCATGAATTTACCCCACCACATGATTCAGGAAGCTTCAGTTTATGAACGCGACTGAAAGCACTTTGTGATGATGACGGGCAAGATTGGAAATTATTCCGAAATCTAAATTTAAATGCTAAAAATAATGCTAGATGCTAACTCCGAATTTCTAATGCCATTTTGGAAAAAATAATGCCAGATCTAGCATTCAAAATGCTAAAATGGCAGCACTGGTTGGTATTAATAGTATATATTTAGCTATATTTTTTTTTGTCTCCAATACAACCAATGAAGACAATAATTAAATTATTTTAATTTCAGGTATTGCACAAAACCAACAGAATTCATTCTACAATGCGCTCCAATATCTCGAGATCAATTCGTAGATGTGCTCGAAGAACTGATAACAACTCGAAAAGCTTACATAAACGACCATCGCTATGATCCTTCTGAGATATATAGCGATGAATTTCTCGAAGAGTTACAAGGTATACAGCTTTCATCAGACAAAAGATAAAATGTATTCACCTATCTAACTTAATTTCAGCTATTCCCGATCCGAAAAAAGAACCTATCGAATTTCTCGACAACTACTTGAAAGTTCTTCATGAAATGGGTCCGTGGTGTGCCGATCGTGCTGCTTTGCATTTATTGGCACAAATCGAAAAGCAAAAGGTGAAAACTCCGTATGAAAGACATTTCTTATTACTGTGTCTGGTCACAACGACTTTCGTTCAAATTCGGGCCTTGTGTGACTATATGTTCCAAAAGATTTCGAATGAAAGGGAACGCGTCGAATGTTATTCGAGTCCGAAAGTTTTACGGCTTCTGCAAGCATTGCGTCTTTTTAAACCTAAAAAACATGGTAGCTGTGAAAATGATGTGGCAGTAAACGGTATCACGAAACGTTTAGAAAGATTAAGTCTTTCAAAATCGAATGGTTCTTTGGACGAAAAGAATGTTATTTCTGTAGAAAACAAAGATAGCGAAGTGATGAATGTGGTTGATACTCCAGAAAACTCATTACCTGTAACACACGTGGAGACTGCAGAAAATCAAACAATAACAAATGTCGGGAAAAATGTTGAATCGAATGTTGTGAAATTCGGCCCGAATGCAAAACGGCAGAAACGAAAATATCAACCCGGCAGTCGATTCAAAAATAATCCGAACTCAAATGATCCGGATGCCCTTTGCGGTATAATATTCTGTAATAATAAAAATACAGCGAAGATTCTTTTCAATTTGCTATACGATGTGTCACGACATGATCCTGACTTGAATTTCTTAAAAGTGCAATACACCGTCGATCGCGTTGCGGATCCGCTCAAGGAAGCCAAAGAAGCAGAAATGGAGCATCGGAAACAAGAGGAAGTTCTAAAGCGATTTCGAATGCACGAGTGCAATATTCTGATCGGTACAGCTGTTCTAGAAGAAGGAATGGATTTGCCCAAATGCAATTTGGTTATTCGTTGGGATCCGCCGTCGACATATCGGAGCTATGTGCAATGCAAGGGTAGAGCACGTGCATCGCCGGCATACCATATGATATTAGTGGAGAGTGATCTGAATATAAAAGCAAATATTGAAGACGAATCCATAAGTGAGGAAAGTCATTATTTCATTTGTTCGACAAATAAAGCGATTGAGAAAAAAATGTCTGAAACCGTTGACGACGAACCTTCTGTAGAAAATGCAGCAGACCCTGAATTAGAGGAGGAAAAATGCGAGTTGCAGTGCGTAGTTGCGCCGGTAATCGAAAGAAACGACTTGAACAATGAGATATTTGAATCAGGTCTGGTTGAGATGCAAAATGCAACAGAGAAAATGGTAGAGTCGTTGGCTCAATATGCTGAAATCGAAAAGGTAGTTATTGAATATTGATATGAAAGAAATTAATTCTTTTGTTTCAGATGTTAATCAAAAAATGCGCAAATATTGAACCGAATGATTTAGAACACGAGGAAGCGGATAGATTCAACGACTGCATCGAACCATATAAGCCTCTGCCCGAACAAGCATTTGGCGCTTCTGTGAATTTGCGAACAGCTATAGCTCTAATAAATCGCTACTGCGCAAAACTACCCAGTGATACGTTCACGAAGCTCACACCTATTTGGAGGTGTGCCTGCACGAAAAAAAATGGAACTACTCTCTATCAGTACACGCTGAGGCTACCGATCAACTCTCGACTGAAAAGTGATATATTGGTAATTATTTAGTGTTTGTTCTAATTTAATTGCCTATATCGTCATCGTCGTAGCACTACAGCCCCTCTCGGGCCTTGGCTTCTCGCAGGTGACGCCTCCAGTTGTCGCGGTCCAATGACCGCGTCCTCCAATTTCGAAAGTCGAGTAGCTTTGCGCAGTCTTCGTCGACAGAGTCAGACCAGCGTTTTCTGGGTTTTCCCACTGGTCTTCGACCCTCGGCCCTTCCGTCGAATACCTTCTTAGGTACTCGATGCTCGTCCATTCGTTGCACGTGACCAGCCCATTGCAGCTTCCGCAGTTTCACTATTGTAGCAACCTCTGGCTCGTCAAAAACCTCGTACAACTCGTGGTTGTACCTTATCCGCCATTGGCCGCACTCTTGTTTAGCTCCAATTATACGCCTGAGGACCCGTCTTTCCAAGGCATTCAACATATTTGCGTACGCTTGGGTAGGTTAGGTTAGGTTAGGTTAACGTGGCTGCCGATCTTCAGAGGCCTGACGACCAGCACACATAGGCACAGGAGAGGCCCGTTGTGATACCACAATATTTTAGTGACTCTCTTCTACTCACTAAAGTCAGGAAACCATTTGCTTCCTTTGAGAAACCGGACTATCCCCTTTAGCTTTACTAGGGAGAGTTCCGTCAGGTTTGAGAGAAAGGGTGCACCAAGTGCCGCCAGTCTTCTCCTTGCCAAAGCCGGACACTGGCACATGAGGTGTAGGACGGTTTCCTCCTCATCCTCAGAGCCACAGCTCCGACAGAAGTCATTAAACTCTACGCCCAAACGTTGTGCATGCCGTCCTATCAGGCAGTGGCCCGTTAGAACGCCCACAGTGCAACGAAGGGCGCTTCGAGTTAAACCTAAAAGCTGCCTGGTGCGATGCGCATCCATGGATACCCAGGACTGCCTTGTTATCACACAGGAAGATTCATCTGCCCAGGACTTCTTAGCGTCCTCAAGATATTTTTGCCTTATGGCCAGTTTGACCGATTTCATCGGTATACCTATTGAAAAGGAGCAAGAGACCTCGGGTAGCAAAGTTCCAAGCCTTGCTAGCTCATCGGCCTCACAGTTGCCCTGAAAACCCCTATGTCCAGGTACCCAAATCAATTGAACAACCGAATGTCTCGACATCTCCCTAAGAGATGCACGGCATTCAGCAACAATCTTGGACATTGTACAAGGACCAGCAAGGGACATAATAGCCGCTTGGCTATCTGTGAAAATACCAATATTGACCCCGAATATTCGATTACACAGAAGCCATTCGACTGCCTGATAAATAGCCACTACCTCCGCCTGAAAGACACTACAGTGGTCTGGTAGACGGAGGGACAGCTTGAGATTCAGCTCATCTGAGTATACACCACTCCCAACTCTATTGTTTAGCTTTGAGCCGTCAGTGTACACATGGATAAGCCCATTTTCAAGGGTGATACCATCACACCATTCCTCCCTGCATGGAATGCGAGTTGTAAACTCCAAATCCAGTATGCATTGTGGGGCGATGTAGTCAACAACCGCTGGTGCGGGTACTCCCTCGGCCAAGATCCTCGCATGACCGAACTCTGTCCTATTCCATGCTGAGATACAATTTAGTCTCACAGCTGCAAGATTAGCTTGCTGTGAGATCAGTAGGTTGGTTGGAAGCCAATGTAGCAGCACAAACAGTGCCTTAGTAGGGGTGGAGCGGAGCGCTCCAGTTACCAGTAGTGCAGCCATTCTCCGCACTTTTTCAAGCTGCCGTTTGCAAGTAGCCTTAAGAGCAGCCTGCCACCAGAACGCCACCCCAAACAAAAGAACTGGCTCCACCACAGCAGTGTAAAGCCAAGCAACAGTACGAGGCTGCAATCCCCAACTCGCCCCTATGGCCCTTTTGCAGCAGTAAAGTGCGTTGAAAGCCTTCCGAGCTCTTTCTGCCACATTGTACGTCCATAGTAACTTCGAGTCAAGGATCAGCCCTAAGTATTTGACCTTCTGGCTCAAGTTAATGGAGACCCCATTCAATTTGGGTAACTCAAAATCAGGAACTTTGTACCTCCTTGTAAACAGCACTAGTTCCGTTTTATTAGGATTCACATTCAAGCCGCACTCACGACTCCAACGCGAAATTATGTCAAGAGAGTGATTTAACCTCTCCGATAGCGTAGATAAATACTTTCCCGACACTGAAACAGCTATGTCGTATGCATAAGCAATCACTTTGCAGCCGGCACGGTCCAGCTTCCTTAGAAGAGTATTCACCGTGATGTTCCACAACAGGGGAGAGAGAACTCCACCCTGAGGTGTGCCTGTGCTGACTCCTCGTCTTACGCTGGCATTACCCAGCGTAAAGATTACAACTCTACTTTTGAGAAGCTGCACAATAAAAGCAATCAGCCGTTCATCCACATGCATTACCGAGAGAGCCTCAACAATTGCGTTAGAATTAACGTTGTTGAAAGCCCCCTCGATGTCCAGGAAGACAGCAAGCGTATATTCCTTTAGAGCAAGAGATTTCTCAACTTGGTCAATAAGGACGTGAAGAGCAGTCTCCACAGACTTGCCTTTGGTATAGGCGTGCTGTGACTGCGAGATCAACATAGGATCGATTGATCGTTTAATATGGTAATCAATGATCCTTTCCAAAATCTTAAGCAGGACTGAGTTAAGACTTATTGGACGATAGTCCTTTGGCTTAACATGAGAGACTTTTCCTGCTTTCGGAATAAACACAACTCTAGTTTCCCGCCAGCTGGTGGGAACATACGAGAAGCGTAGGCAAGCGTTATAAATCTCCCTGAGCCATGGTAGCGATACTTCTATGGACTGCTGAACGTCAGCCGCAAGCACGCCATCAGGGCCCGGGGATTTAAACGGCTCAAAGGAGTTAATAGCCCACCTCAGCTGAGAGTTTGATATTCTGAAAGGTGGCTCTCTACCGTAATTTAGTTCCGTTTGGTGCACTGTCCTTATAGGGCAATAATTACCCGGGAAATGTGCGTCCATAAGAACGTTTAGAGTATCTGCACTCGAACTAGTCCAAATGCCCTCAGGGTTCATTATGCACCCCATAGCCTTTGGTGTCGTGCTTAGGACCTTACGAAGGCGATTTGCCTCGCTGAGACTCTCTACATTTCCACAGAAAGATCTCCATGAGGACCTCTTAGCCTTGCGTATGGCATACTTAAAAGCCTTCAGCTTCGTTTTATACACCGACCAGTCATTAGATCTTTTCGAGCTATTAAACTCCCTCCTACATTCTCTCCGCAGGATGCTGATTTCCATACTCCACCAGGGAGGCTTAGGATTGCCTCTGGCCGGGGGTGGCTTACATGCTTCCCTAGACGCGGAGTTGAAAGAACTAGTAAGGGTGTCAACCGCCCGATCCAATTCATGGTAGCAGTCAATGCTCCTAGGAGCAGTTTCCAGTGAGGATCGTACCAGAGACTTAAATAGCTTCCAGTCCGTCCTCTTTCTGTTGATAAAGGCTGCCTGCATAGCAGAGCTTCGGCCAGCCACGTTATACGATATGTACCTATGATCAGAGAATGAGCACTCTTGTAGAACCCTCCAGTCACGGAGAAGATGCGAGTGCCGCCCACTAATCAAAGTAACATCAAGAACCTCCCTGCGGTTTGAGGTAAGGAAGGTTGGTTCACTACCAGTATTGGCAATAAAAAGGTCGTGGGCCAGGATGAAGTCAAAAAGTTCCTCACCTCGGCCATTAGTGTTGGAGCTACCCCATACTTCATTATGAGCGTTGGCGTCAGTCCCTAGAATAAGAGGCACACCAATCTTTTTGGCTTCAGCCACAACACCCTTGACAATGTTGCAAGGTGGGCTACCGCCATGATCGTGTGCCATGTAGCAAGAAACAAACCAGTATGGTATCTGGTCGATTTCCACTGCAACAGCCATGTTATCCCTGTCACTGAAATTGTGTAGTACAAGGACGTTTATGGTTTTCTTGACAAGAATGCAGACACGTGGCTCATGTAAGCCATCGGGTACCACTAGTCTGTATCCCTCAGTGCGTAACCCGCAAACCCGGTTTTTAGCAACCCATGGTTCTTGGATTAGAATCAGCTCCTCCTCTGTCCTAGACAGTCGGAGGAGCAGGGTAAGGGTCCAAATTTCATATCCGTAGCACAACACAGGTCTGATGATTGATTTGTATACTTAGAGCTTCGTCTTCCTGTGTATGCAGCTGGTCTTCAGTAGGGCCAGAACGGAGTAGAAAGTTTTATTAGCGAGCTGTATTCTCCGTTTAATTTCGCCAGTTTCACTGCCTTTCGTTGTCGATTTCGAGCCTAAGTATATAAATTCGTCCACATTCTCTAAATTATATTCGTCCAAAATTATATTTTGTCTAATGGAGGTCTTCTTTCTTGTTTGCGTCATGATTTTTGTTTTCGTCTGATTGATCTTCAGGCCTACTTCTTTGGCTTCCTGATCAAGTTTCAACAGGAGTTCTTTGGCGGATGTGAAAGAATGTGACAAGATATTAATGTCATCCGCGTAGGCCACTAACTGGTTCGACTTATACAGAAGCGTAGCCCCTGTGTCGACAGGAATCTTCCTTATCACGTACTCAAGTGCTAGGTTGAACAGCAGAGGGGCCAACCCATCTCCTTGCTTTAGTCCGATATTTGTGTCAAAGGCGTCAGTCAGACCGTTGTTGATTCTGACTTGTGATGCTGTCGACGTTATCGTCATTTTGGTCAGCCGGACTAGTTTTGCCGGGATGCCGAAGTATAGCATTATTTTGTACAGTATGTTTCGGTCAATACTGTCATATGCTTGTTTAAAATCCACGAAAATCTGGTGGACGTCGATGTTAAATTCCCAGCATTTTTCAAGCACTTGTTTGACTGTGAAGAGCTGATCCGTAGTTGATCTACCAGACCTAAAGCCTCCTTGGTACTCGCCAAAGACCTTTTCTGCGTATACATTTATTTTATCTTTTAATATTTTCGTCAGTATCTTATAGGATGTACAAAGTAGCGATATGCCTCTGTAGTTTTCGCACTGAAGTTTGTCTCCTTTTTTTTGTGGATAGGGCATATGATGGATTTGCACCACTCCTGCGGTATTTTTTCTTGACCCCAGATGTTCTGGATCAATTTGTGGATGGCTTTTATAGGGCAGCTTCCACCGTATTTGATTAGCTCGACCGGAATCTCGTCAATGCCCGGCGCTTTATTGTTTTTCTGGCTTTTTATGGCAGACTTGACTTCTTCCAGCGTTGGAGGTGCGATCGGGACTTCGTCAGAGATGTCTATCGGCTCTGATATTATTGAGCCATGTGCAGGATTAAGGAGTTCTTTGAAATAGCAGGCCCATCTCTCCTTAATCTGGCTATCTTCGGCGATGATGTTGCCGATTTCGTCTTTACAGAGTGTCGTCTTGGGCTGATATCCGCGTCTTAAACATTTCGCTACTTTGTAAGCTTGCCTAGTTTTATTGCTCGCCAGATTTTCGTCAATGCTCTTTAATTGCTCGTCATAATATTTTCGTTTCTTCCATCTAATGATCTTATTTGCTACTCGTCGGAGGTTTTCATATTTTTCTCTCTTCGTCCTGGTGTTCCTTTCAAAGAACTGTTTATATGCCTGATTTTTCTTGGCTATCTAATTAGTGTAAATTGCCTCCACATTCAATTTTAATCAGCATAAAGTGAAACGATTAAGAGAACTAAAAACAATCATAATGTTTCATTGCTCATCTTGCTACATCATAAATATTCATCAATTATTTTACATATTAATTCACAGGGTATTCCAATGCCAACGAAAATCTTAGCTAGACGCGTGGCAGCTTTAATTGCATGTAAGGAATTGCATAAATATAACGAACTAGACGACTCTCTTCAACCAATCGGTAAAGAAGCTTTCAAAGCAACCGAACCCGATTGGGAAAATTTCGAACTGGAAGCATTAGATGAACAAATCGTTAGTGAGAATTTAGAGCCAAGACCCGGCACAACAAAACGAAGACAATACTACTATAAAAGAGTATACCACTCCCAAAAAAATAATACAAAACCTGAATTTAAACATTTCTTACGATTTCAGATTGCATCTGCATTTTCCGATTGCCGTCCAGTAGCAGGCGCGAATACGTATCTCTATAATCTTAGAATGACATTAGAATGCCCGATTCCAGAAGAACAAAATACTCGTGGAAGGAAAATCTATCCTCCCGAAGAAGCAGTTCAAGGTTTCGGGATTTTGACGCTTAAGAAAATCCCTAAAGTTAGTGCGTTTCCGATCTTCACTAGATCTGGAGAAGTGAAAGTTGCTCTTGAGCTATCACAAAACAGAGTAGTCCTCACCGATGAACAAATTCAACGTATCAATCATTTCCTGAATTTTACATTCACAAATGTCCTGCGGCTGCAGAAATACTTAATGTTATTCGATCCCGAAGCAAACGAGAATTGTTTCTTTATCGTTCCGACAATAAAAACCGATCAGGGAACTAGCGTCGATTGGAAATTTTTAGACGTAATTTACAATAATACAGAAAAACTTCCGAAGCCAATTAGTGATGAAGACCGGAAAGCTCAAGCATTCGATCCGAACAAGTTCAAAGATGCGGTAGTGATGCCGTGGTATCGAAATCAAGATCAACCACAATATTTCTATGTAGCCGAAATTTGCTATCATTTGTCGCCTGAGAGCTCATTTCCCGGTGAAAATTACAGTACGTTTAAAGAATACTATTTTCGAAAGTATGAAATTACCGTACAAAATTCGAAGCAACCTCTACTAGATGTAGACCATACTAGTGCTCGATTGAATTTCCTAACTCCACGTTATGTGAACAGGAAAGGAGTGGCGTTGCCTACAAGCTCGGAGGAAACGAAACGAGCTAAACGCGAAAATCTCGAACAGAAACAGATTCTCGTTCCAGAACTTTGCACTATCCATCCATTTCCAGCCTCGTTATGGAGGGCTGCAGTATGCTTGCCGTGCATAATATATCGAATAAATGCTCTACTATTAGCGGACGAAATACGAAAACAGGTTTCGTTTGATATAGCACTAGGGAAAATGGAAATTCAAGACGAGAATTTTGAATGGCCTATTCTTGATTTTGGTTGGAGCTTATCTGAAGTGTTGAGGAAGTCTCGGGAAACGAATACGACGTTCGAAAGTAAAGAGCTAGAAGAGCATATAAACGATCTAGAAGAAATTGAATTGGTCAAGAAAGAGAATGTAAGTGAGCAGGATTCAAGCAAACACAATGGTGTTGCAGAGAAAGAGGAGAAAACAGCAAATGATTTGCTGGAAGAAGCCAATGAAAAATTAAAAGTAAGTTATTTTTCATAGTATTTTGCTATTGATTTATTTTTGATTTTTAGAGTGAAAGTTTTATCGAAATCGGAACGTGGTCTAATGATATGGCGGATCATATAATGGGAGATGACAATGAAATCAGTGACGAAGAATGGGGACTCTTGCCGCCGAATGTGAACTTGTGTTCTCGTAATAACAGTAAGATAATTAATTTGTACATTTTTATTTAAAAATTGAGTTTCGAAATTGTTTTGAATGATGAAGAGTATTCTGATGCTCTGATTCGATTGGGCATAATAGTAAATTAAATATTTTTTTTCGCTTTTGGAAGATGGAAATTTCCGAAAAATGTTGCATAGCTACTGCAGTAAAACATGGCGGAAATTTGTCGACTAAAACCTTCTTCTCTCTCAACACTCCCCACGGGACTACTTACACAGTACACTTCGCGGAGGTGGATTAGCTCTTAGCTGCTTCTCACGATCCTTGCTTCTTCCTGTCTCGTTCCTCGTCGCTTAATTTGCGATGCACATTTTTCAATGATGTTTCAATGGCATTCCCGTAGATTGCGATTCCAGCATACAGTTTACGATATCCTTGTGCATAGTGCCGTCCTCAGGCTTCTTTTGCTTGCTTCAAAGCGCGGGCAGCTGAACATTACGTGTTCCGCATCTTCAGGTACATTTTCTATCAAGTACAGCTATCGTGTACAAAACGCTACAGGTAGTTATGGTACTCGCCATTTCCGCTTAAAAATTGAGGCAGGTCATAGTTCGTTTCTCCGCGTCTCCTTGACGTCCATTGTGAAACATTGAGGGTTAATTTGTGCATCCACCATCCCATTTTGCGCTTTCGCCCAAATATTTTGCGCTTTCGCCCAAACATTTTTTATTACTTTCAATCTTTGGGGTGCTTGTTGTCCGTGCTTCACTTTCGTAAAGTCGAAGCGCTTCATCTGCAGGAATATCGAGAGGCAGCATACTGCACGTTGCCTTGATGCACTTTTCGAAGAACTTCTTATAAGGCAACGTGCATAATTCACGTTGCCTTATAAGAAGTTCTTCGAAAAGTGGATAAAGTTCGAAGTGCAATGAGTCAATAATACGCTTGCCTTTTTCGCCGTTTTGTCTTTATTTGCAGTGGTACTGCTCACATCGGCGCTACGTACAGTAGGATCGAGCTCACTACCCTTGAAATTACTAACCTTCGACTTTCCTTTGGGTCGCCAATATTGGCGACCGCAGGTGTTCCATAGTAGAGGACCAAGGACGGATCTCTGCAGTACGCCCGCTGCTACCAGGTAAAGTTTTGATCCTTTGTCCCAGTCGCGTAGCATACGATTCTTTTCCTAAAGTATTCGTCGATTATACGTGCTAAATAGCATTCCATTATTGAACAACGTGTCTACAATACGGCTCTATTTTGCCGAATTGAAGGCATTTTTTACGGTAAGTATTACCACCGCGCAATAGTCTCCCTTGTCTTTAGCGTTTCTTGCTAAGTCTGTTACCACCCTGACAGCATCTACAGGTGATCGCCCCTTTTTCAAACGGTTTTTGTTGCTTCAACTGGTTAGGTAAAATGCACTTGTTTAGGCAAAGGCTTTTGGTATTTCCTTCATCCAGGCTAGGCGCTTTATGGTCACTGATTTGTAAATAAATTTTTCCCTTAACTGTAAAAATAACAACTTTGTCCACTCCACCCTATGATTCAGAATCGGCCTCGTGACATACATTCTTGAAATATCCCCTCATGCTAATAACAATCGCAAGTTGGAGTTTTTGCTGGGTGTTTTTGTACTGGGTCTGGGTTAGCTACATCACCTGACTTCGTGACATTTTTTTCCGGAGCTCCTGAATTTCCGCATTCCAATAATAATTTGCCTTCCTGGTCTTAAGAGAAGAGCGTCGTGGCATGGAAGCGTCATATGCCTGCTGAATCTCACCGACGATTCGCGCTGCCTTCGCCGCTTCCGCTTAATATTTGGAGGTAGCATTTACAGGCAAACTTCTTCGTCGAACATTTTTGTTGACCATCCAACCCGCTTTCGATCTAGACATTCGATCACGTTGAGTTCTTACTACGTAGGTCTTCGATGGTGCGAATTATGACTTGGTGGTCACTATGAATGCAGTGCTTGCTAGCCCACACTTTGATAAGACGTCACTCGAAAATGTAATGTTCACAATCGAACCCACGTCTCGCTCATTGAAAGTGTTAGTATTTAGGACAATGTATAGCTGGGAAAAGGCTCTCAGTAGGACTCACTCTCTGGCGCTAGATTCCCGGCTACCCCAATCCTTTTAGGGTTGATTTCCTTTTAGGGTTGTGCCACTTCTCATCCATTGCTCTTTTGTCGAACATCCGTTCATACTCCGCCATTGTCAGACTCGGTGCTGCGTAACAGCTGTAAATACAGATGCTTTCAATTTTCGCCCATACATATCCGTTTCCTGGCTGTTGCATTGCATCCTGCAGAGCTCGATTCTGGCACGCCCATACTGCTGCTTTACCACATTCGTCTGTTACCAAAGCGCCACTGTGAAGATTATGGTGCTCTTCCCAGATTAGGGTCTTCTTCCCAGATTATGACAACGTCCGCTTTGAGCTCGTAAGTCGGCTGGGAGGGCGAGACCTGCGCTGCTCGAAAATGATTGTGGTTCAATTGTACGATCTTGATTTACTCCTGGAGTTTAACGCCTTCTTAAAAACTGGACCCTTGCTGTTACTTGTTATATGTCTTCTATCGCCGCTTATGGTTTGAATGCAGAAGAGATAATTTGGGTCCTTGGTGCAATCTTTGGCTACATGACCCCCCCTTCTCCACATCTTCGACACAGCTTCGATCGGTCTTGCAAGTTCTTAAAGTTATTCACTTTTATGCCCGAGTTTGAGGCATTGAAAACACCTTTTCATGGAAATCTGCTCCCGAAGTCTACATATCACCCAGCGGATTCAGACTTTACGTAAAGCCCCGTGATGTTAGATTCCTCCACGCTCGTCAGCCCTAATGATCCATAAGAGCGCTGCAGATTTCCTCCATAGTAATTTAGTCAAGATCACGGCATTCAATTTACCGTTGGCGATTTACTAGTACATTTGCCTGTTCGCCACTTGAAGCCTCCATTTTTTCTGGAATTCATCGTGCTCGGTTCCATTAGATTTAAGAGATTAAGTACCAGGCAGCCTCTTTGCGGTCGTCTGATGCGGGTCACGTTTCCATTGGAATCTTTCTAGACAGCGTCTGTCTTGACTTCTCACATACTTTACGCCCTCCTTAGCGGTAATAATCATTGCCTCCGAGCGAGGTCTATGTTGCATTGTTTTTTTTTAGATCTTTTAACCTTGGTCCATTCTTTTCATCTGCTGGGCATTTCCCTTCGCCAGTACACCAGGAGTTCTTCTAACTCTCCTCACTGGTTTATTTATTTATTTATTTATTTTAAGTAATCCATTAACAGACAAAAAGCCCAATTACAAATAAAAAAGCTTAGTACTAAAAAATTGAGAAAATTAAGATATGAAAAACAAGAATCGAATGATAAAAAAGATAAATAAGATTATACATCAGCAAAAATTGTGTTGCGAACATTTCTTTTAAAGGTAGCAATAGAGTGTGGAATAGGACCAAGTTGGAGGCCATTATGGGCACGTAATAGGCGCAAAACAGGAGAATGAAAGTAAGTTTCAGTACGGGCAAGTCATCTGCATAGAGCAAACAAGATGACGATAGAATTATAGGAAGATAATTGATGAAGAGGTTGAATAATAGCGGTCCTAATATAGAACCTTGAGGTACACCAGAAGAGGGCGAAAATGGTAAGGACGAAACGCCAGAGAGGGAGACAAAACAAGTGCGGCTGGTCAAAAACGAAAATATCCAAAAAAGTAAGGGTTCAAAGATGCTATAGTGATTTAATTTGAGTAGTAGAAGATCGAAATTGACAGAGTCAAAAGCCTTAGAAAAATCAGTATATACAGCATCAACTTGAGAGTTTCGATCTAACGACGAGGACACAGCATGAGTAAATTCAATGAGATTTGTAGATGTGGACCGACCTTTAATAAAACCATGTTGCTGAGGTGTGAAAGTATACTTAAGGGAATCATAAATTTTGTTAAACACAAAACGTTCAATGATTTTTGAGAAACAGGGAAGGATAGAAATAGGACGATAATTTGGGGCAACATTGCGTTCACCAGATTTGAAAATAGGGAAAATGCTTGCCAACTTCCAGGAGGAAGGAAATTTACCAGAACCAAGACTTAAATTGAATAAAATTGATAGGGGGACACATAAAGAAGAAGCAAGATTTTTCACAAAAAAATTAGGAAGGCCATCAGGTCCAGGAGAATAACTAGAATCAAGAGAACATATAAGGGATTCAACTTCAAGAGGATTAGTCGAGAGTGGAGAGAGACAAGGAGGGTGAATAAAAGGGACACAATAAGAAGAGGAAACCATTGAATCAGAGTATACAGAAGAGAAAAACATTGCGAAGAGGTCACAAACATTCTGAGGAAGAGCAGCAGTGATATTATTAAATGTAAGGGAGTCAGGGATAGGAGAGGAGGATTTTAAGGAGCGAAGGAATGACCAGAAGTTTTTGGGGTCTTTCGAAAGCAAAGAAGATTCCATATGCGATAGATAGTTGCGCATGGCAAGCCTTATTTGACTCTTGGCCGCAGCACGAAGACGAGAAAAATCAGCGTAGTCCTGGGCGGAATGAGAGCTCAAAAATTTACAACGTGCTGTATTTTTAATATCGAGGGCGCGTTTAACATTCTCAGTGAACCAAGGAGCATCATTACGCTTACGCAAGCGGAAGGTTGGAGTATGAACAAGAGTTTGAAGCTGGTAGTGGTTGAAGTCTGGCCGTCAATTCATCGAGAACCACAAAAAATCGGATTTCTTCTTGCCTTTCAAACCTCAAACACTTGGTGTTCGGGTGTCATAGGCTACTGAGTTAGTTACCAATACGAATTTCAAGAATATCAAAACTCTATCAGATTCACAGGTAAATTATCAAGAAATAAAAAAAAAGAATAATTGGAACAAATCAATGACTAATAGAATTAAAGAGTTCCTTAATAATTGAAGCTAAAATTTTGATTTCTCATGAGATGTTACAGGTAATACTGGTATTTCCCTTTGTTTTAAACAAAAGATAATATTTTTTTCTGCATACTCGTCATCTCTTGTTCTTCTGCTTTAACACAGTTCTCCAATACTATCACATCCTATATAACTTATATTTCTTTGTTACCCTAGTCTTCAAAATTGATAAACCTTAATCGAAAACGTTGCAATTAAACGTACCCCTTGGCAGATCATTCCTATAGGGATTGACCATTGTCTTGCCTAAAGGAAATAGGAAGGCGTTAAACAAAAAAAGACAGCAAAGCTTTAGCTTGAAAAGTATAAAGTATATTGAGCAATATAAGTTTAGCCCAATCAAACTGCCGTTATGATCTAATTACAAATCTGGCTGGTAATTAGTGAAAAGAACATCTACAAAATTATAAAGTACATGTAAACTCTGTCTTCAACATTATACAGACCTAAAATATTTTCTCTTTAGAGTTTCTAGTTTTTGAAATGAGTATATTTGTTAAGCCAAAAGAATTTTTCTAGATTTCTTCAATTTTATCTTCGCTTACAGCCTCGTATCTATCAATTTGTCCTAGACAATTTAAAGTTGCAGATGGCCTTTTAACTCTATTTGCTAATTATAAATCAGCCCACATCTAAAAATCTCCTTCTCGCTATAATTTCAGCTAAAATTCGTTACGGTTCGCCAACATCATGGGATGTAGGACTATCACACAGTAATAATAATGCAATCGGTAGCTATTATAGTGATTCAGATGTATCCTATCAATCGGATGATGATTACGATATTGCATCGGTGGATAGTAATGATGATCACGCCGGACCGATCCGTATCGAATTCAAAGCAAACAATGTAGCAGAAGCTATCGAAACCGAAGAGGAAATTTTGAAACGTGAAAAGCAGTTAGCAATCATTCAGGACACCAATGCAAATGAGAAGTACTATCAAATCACAAAAAATATGGAAACGGGTTTCGATTGTTTCTTGCGAAGCGAAGACGACCAGGAAGTCCCGCAGGATTATGAGCATTTCGAAAGGGAGTTTATCGAATCGATCGATCATTCGAAGAAAGAAATTCGAACGTCTGGGATGTTAGTAGTGCATAGTCAAAATCTAGTGCTTCCGAAACAAGAGACAAAAAAGGTTGAGTTGTACAAAAGTGATTTCAATACGCTGTGCAAACTATTACCATGCATGACCGCAGAAGAATTATCATCGTTTTACAAGTCAAAAAGTGTCGACGTGAACGATAGTGAACATTTTAAAATTACATTAGATGACCTCATCGAATTGAGTAGGTTAGACAATAAACCCGAAAAATACATAATTGACGGAACTGGAGACGTATTTGATAACTTTAGTGATAGCTGGACTTTAGTTCGCAAAAACGGGCAGAAAATTGTAAACATCGAGTTGAATCCACTACCAGTTCAGTCTAATGGTGTGCCAAGTGAAAATGGGTTTCACAATAGCACAGAGCTTGAAAATGAATCGGCCATTCCATTCAGCTTCGATTACCAGCCGGATTTGGTGGGCCATCCAGGTCCAAGTCCTAGCATAATCCTTCAGGCACTGACCATGTCTAATGCCAACGATGGTATTAACTTGGAAAGACTCGAAACAATTGGTGACTCGTTTTTGAAATACGCCATAACAACCTACTTGTATTGCACCTATGAAGATGTTCACGAAGGGAAGCTTAGCCATCTGAGGTCGAAACAAGTCTCGAATTTGAATTTGTATAGATTAGGACGTCGAAAAGTGTTGGGTGAATGTATGGTTGCAACGAAATTTGAGCCGCACGATAATTGGCTTCCTCCTTGTTACTACGTCCCGAAAGAACTAGAAAAAGCATTGATTGATGCTAAGGTAATACATAAAAGTACTACAACTTAATTCAGTTTTAATCAATTTTCTGATAATAGATACCAGCATGCCATTGGAACCTCGCTGATTTGCCAGACATTAAAGAACTAAGTAGTGAAGAAATATGCGAGCTTGTAAAGCGAAAAGCACTGTCGCTTGGGCTAAATGATGATATGGATATTGGAGACTCAGTTGAAGCTGCAAGGCGAGATGGAGTCGAAGGAGCTGACGATTTTCCCTGTTTCATTCCCTACAATCTAGTTACACAACATAGCATTCCAGGTACAGATTACTTATAATTCAACATTCCATATGATTAATTATAAAATTCCATTTTGCAGATAAATCAATTGCTGATTGCGTGGAAGCATTGATTGGTGCTTACTTAATCGAATGTGGTCCTCGAGGGGCACTTCTGTTCATGGCTTGGCTGGGAATTCGAGTTCTTCCATTTACCGAAATTCAATACAATCCAATTGCATCTCCAAACCCGGGAAGTACAAGAGCGAACGACAACAATCAAGTGACAGTTTACGGTGAATGGACCGCACCAAAAAGTCCATTGCTCGTGTTTAGTCCTACAGCCCACGATACATTGAAACTGCTTCTTGACGGCTATTCAGACTTCGAAGATGCGATTGGTTATCATTTCAAAGATCGCTCGTATCTACTTCAAGCCATGACACATGCTAGTTATTCACCAAATCGATTATCCGATTGCTACCAAAGACTGGAATTTTTGGGTGATGCTGTCCTGGACTATTTGATAACAAGACACTTGTACGAAGACCCCAGACAGCATTCACCGGGAGCTTTAACCGATTTACGTTCGGCTTTAGTCAATAACACAATATTTGCCTCTCTAGCCGTTCGACATGGATTTCATAAATATTTTCGTCACTTATCGCCCGGTTTGAATGAAGTGATCGATCGGTTTGTTCGAATTCAACATGAAAATGGACATAGTATAAGTGAAGAGGTACAATATTTATATTGTTTGATAGGAGCTGTGTTAAATTGTGGTTTTCCTTGCAGTACTATCTTCTATCGGAAGAAGAATGCGACGATGCTGAGGACGTGGAAGTGCCAAAAGCTTTAGGTGATGTTTTCGAATCGGTTGCTGGTGCAATTTTCTTAGATTCGAATATGTCATTGGATACAGTATGGAAGGTTTACAGTAATATGATGAAACCGGAGATAGAACAGTTCAGTAATTCCGTGCCTAAATCGCCTATTCGCGAATTGCTTGAACTTGAACCGGAAACAGCGAAATTCGGGTAAGTCGATTTAAATTTATGTCGTTAATATATTGTGGATAGTTGTTTTATTGTGTTCGTTGGGTTATCAACATATGAATTGCGATAGGCAATTAAATAACGGGTCGTTTCTTTGACGAGTAAATTATTTGCTTCCTTTACTTATGTGAAGTCAAGGCGACGAACGGAGTTATTTACTCTTTCATTTATATGCATCATAGATCTCAAATTCATGCGTTGGGCTTCGGTTCTTAACTTTATAAATTATATCAGGACATGGACAATGATAGCCCGTCTGGTGCAAGATTTTTATATAATTCGATAAACATATAACCTAGATCATACACAATGTGATTTTTCTATGGTTGAAAGCAAGGTACAATAAAAGAGTCTGGCACGTTAATAAGAGGTTTTATCGTCAAATCCATCCGCCACGCACTGGCATACATAGATGATTTTGAAATAGCTGTACAAGAAAAAAACAATTCTAGCTGTACAAGAAGAATATGTCTAGCCGGCTGCACAAGAACTGGGACTGCAAATAAACGAAGGAACATGGTGGCGTCGCCAGTGAAGATTACTCTGAGAATTCCTTCTAATCAGCAATTTAGCTGAAGCTAATAATGAGAGGTCTTAGACCTCACGTTGGTTTCAAATAGTACAGTGCATTTAGTGAAGAAGCGGAATGCCCTAACACGGTCTTGGCTTTATGATCATAGACACATAACCTTCGAACTAAGAAAACAGCGTAAAAAGGTTCAAGTGCAGACAACCAAAGGGCACGGACTGGGAAGGCTATCGATATTGCCATAGCCTGCATCCGAATTAAACTACAAAGATGGAATAAGAGGACATTGTGGACAAAGTCAATAAAATAATCCTACCATGACAACTGTCCCGAAAAAACCTAGTTCCCCCAAATCAAAGGTGCTATGGCGGGACAAGGAGCTAGAAAAACTCAGAAGAGCTGCCAGAACAGAGTTCAACAGGGCCGAAAATGCATCGAGCTGGGAGGCCTATAAAAAGAACCTCTTAGAATACAACAAAGAGCTGAGGAAATCCAAGCGGAAGGCTTGAAGTACCTTCTATGAGAGTCTCAATGACATCCCAGACACTACAAGGATGCAGAAAGCTCTATCCAAATACCACCAACATCATGTACAACTACTTCCAATTCCAGGTAGAGGGCTGACGACTACCTTTGGGGATACACTGGAAGTATTGCTCAAAATACACTTCAAAGGGTGCACAATTAGTAATCATATTGTGAATGAAATTGCATTTTGCGCTTTCATGGACATAAATAGAACCTATGACAATGCAAGACACTCCAGAGGAGAGAAGTCTCTCAAGAGATAGTGAAATGGGTGAAAAAAAAAAACTGAGGTATCGAGGGTTACTCGCGAAGCAGGGAGCAGCAAAGCTAAGAGCAAACACTAGGAGGAGATGTCCACAGGGAGGGGTATTGCCCTTCCTCTGCTATAGTCCCTACGGGTTGGCTGTTCGACCTTCAGAAGCAAGAGGTTCCCCGCTCTCGGAGACGCGGATTCGCGGATTTTCACATTCGGATACTTGGAGATCGAGAATGCAAAATGTCTCAAATGAAACAGCACAATAGTGCGGGAGAGTTTATCCATAAAAAGCCTAATATAGTTCCATTTAACAGGAAAAGAAAAATCCAAATAGGAGCCTTAAAAATTAGGAGCACAGTGGTGCGCTTACAGCAGGAGGTGAAATATCTAGCGATAGGAAACTCACCTGGGACAGTCATCTAAACAAAACGACACTGAAGGTCACTAAGGCGCGTTTGGCGACAAAACAAATAGTTTGGCGCAATTAGGGATTATCTCTAAGGTAGAAACTCTGGGCATGTAAACAAATGGTGAGAACTATCAAAATATAAACGGATCAGCAGTGTGGTGGAAGAAAAAACACAGAAAATTGCTGGCATAAGGGCCCTATGTGGGGCTTTAATAATACCATATTTCTTGAAAAAATTACTTGGCTCTACTCTTTCCTCCATCTAGGTCTTTAGAAGACTCCCGTCTGGAGAGATATCCAAGTTCATAAAGAGTTTGAATATCCTATATGGCAAAGCACTGAAGGACCACAGTAGACCTAGGAGGTCGTAGTGCTAGGGGCCATCCGGACCCGCTCCATGCATTCATTCATTGATGAATTTGCAGTCTTGTAATTCTTTAACTACCTTTCGGTCAATAGTAGCAGTCGGTAACACTATGGCGGAAGAAATAGGCAGCTGACTTCTCTAATTTAAACCAAGTCTACTACTGTCTGTTAAGGTTCTTTAAATTCTGTATTTTAATCATAACTTCAAATGTTATTGGTGTACAAGACTATGGTATTAGCAGGATGGACGGATCCGGGGTTTGGTGTTCAGAAAAAGAGATTCAAAACTCCTGAAAAAGAGATTCAAACCTCCTTCCAAAATTCGCGTTTAACAGAAAAGCCGTACGGTCAATTGTTGGCGTCTTATATGAGAAAGAGCAATTCTGGAGACGCCACAAACATAGTTCATATGAGCGAACGAAAAATTCTTCTTCGTTAGGGAGCTTAGGGCTGACATCGGCAGAGAAACTTATTGAGCACGGCCAGGAGTGGATTTGTTATTGTGGCCGAATTTATCACAATAATATAACTCAGATTGAAATCAAATCTATTAGTCAAAATTGTCGATTCATTCAACATAACCACCATTGAAATTTAATAGCTAGATTTGCATATCTTGTTAAATGAAAATATCTTGCATGCGCTACAGCCCGTGGCGGATAGTGGGCTTTCAGATACCTAGCCTCCAGGTTACTTTATTTTATTATTATTATTTTTTCTATGGTGATGCCAAGGATCAGGGGATGCCGTACTATACTATAGTATAGCTTTGGCGTACGGGACTTTAAAATAAGGTTTATAAAACGATCGACTTTGAAGGACATAGCAGTACATGTTCCGCTGAAATACTTGAATACGTAACTTTGATTTTGATTAAACTTCAAGAATCCTTAACATTCAGTTCTAAAATACTTTAGGGAAGAACTGCGAGTTATTTTCAAAATATCAAATTTTATTTAATTCTTTCGAATAGTTCGGGATCTACGATATTGAGATAACTGCTAAATATATCCAAATACCGGTATAAGGATATTTTGGTTATATAAGGATTGGTAGGCTTAGTCTTTGTTGTTTTTCAGACTATCGACAACTTGAGTGGATCTTGGCTCGACGCGGCTACAAGTGTTATTTTTTTTTCTTTGTTTTTACTAAGTCAAAAAGCTTCAAAATGATTTCGTGAAACTTTTGATCGAGGTTTTTTTTTAAATAATTAAATGATTTTAAATAATTTGTGTAGTGTACGTTTCATATCTGGCGTTTCTAGGGCAGAAATGTTTACAAAAAATTGCACACATTAGTGGTGTTAAGCAAAAATGCTATTATACGATATAAATGGCTCGATATCAATGACAAAACGTAAAGATCTAATCTTACTACAATTCTTTCCATAAACAAAACTGGTCAAACATATTGAAGCTGTCAATAGTATACAAACAATCTATTCTTTGTATTATTTAACTGAATTTTTTGCTGAAACATTTTAACGGCTACTCACCAACGCGCTTAGTAGGCCAATGAAATGCTTGCGGAATACTTTTGTGCAAGCATCAAATCATTGAATCAACACTATCTCACAAGTAGTTGAGCTCTCTCATGTATGTGGTTCCATAGTGTAGCGGTTATCACGTCTGCTTTACACGCAGAAGGTCTCCAGTTCGATCCTGGATGGAACCATGGGTGAACTTTTTGCTTTTTGTGTATGTAAATTTATTTATTTATTTATTTCACCAAGCAAGGTGTACATGTGCAGCAGAATAAAAACGTAAATGCATAAAATTACGAAATACACTAAAAAAAAATCTACAGATGAATACAAAACTAATAAATAACGCATAAATAAACTAGTTACATAAATGAATAACACCTAAATACCAAATTTACAAAATGTTTACAAATTAAATATACAATACATATATATTATTATGGTGGGGGAAGGGGGAGACTATGGAGAGGCATGATAATGTTATTTTTAAAAGATACTTTAGATATCGTAGGGGAAAAGTTCTCACTGATGCTATTGAATAGCCTGCAGCACCTGTTTATTGGCTCGTTTGTTGCATATGTTGTGTTGTGTTGGTATTCAATAAGCAATCGTCGCGATCTAGTGACTCTCAAGGGCTGATTGAGCACAAACTTTTCTTTCAATTAGACGACATTAGCCATGTCTCTGATGACATCGAAGCTGAGGCAAGCAGATAACATTAATCTTCTCGGCGCAAGGAGTAACAAGTTAATACATTTAAGGCGATATTCGTGTGGTGGTAGATTACTGAAATAAAATAAAATCATAAGGGTTCAAATAAAATCATAAGGGTTCAAATAAAATCATAACGGTTGAAAAAATCTCTCAGAGCGAATAGTAAAAACTGCTTCTGAACAAACTCAAATCTTTGGCTGTGAATTTCGAAAGCCGGGTTCCAGATAGTGCACGCATATTCAAGAAGAGAACGCACGAGTGAAATATATACGGATTTAGTAACCTAGAGATTCTTAAACTCTTTGACTCGTCGCTTAATGAAACCAAGCTGTTAACTTGGTCGGGAACGCACTCTATCGTAATGTAGATTGAAGCGGAGCTTTTCATCCAGGAAGACACCGAGATACAACCCTACTGAGTGCCGTGTTGTTGAGGCGGTACGTATAATGAATGCGTGCAATTTTACGAGAGAAGGTAATTGCGTGGCACTTTGCAATGTTAAGAGGGAGCTTGTTCGTGGAGCACCAATGGTCTAAAGAGTTCAGTTTAGATTGAAAAAAGGTAGTGTCAGATGGGGTGACCTAATGACATGGTAGATTTTGAGGTCGTCCCCATATAGTAAATGTAGAATGTCAGATAAAACCTCCGATATGTTGGATATAAAAATATTAAAAAGAAAAGGGCCAAGATGACTTCCTTGAGGTACACCGGATTTAACGTCGACTTTCTTAGAAATAAGACGTTAGAATTTCACGAATTAAAAGCGATCGTGGAGGTAGGAGCCCAGGCACTTTAGTAGAGATCCTACAATTCCGAATTGTTTCAACTTGGGAATCAAAATGGAGTGATCAACTCGGTCGAATACTTTGCTAAAGTTTGTATAGATTTGCTTAAAACATCAGAAACAAGTACCATAAGATTAGTTGTAGTAAATCCATGCTGCTGGTCGTTCAGTCGAGCGTCGACCAGAGGAGAAAGTTTGCAGTAGATGATTTTTTCAATTAGTTTGGGAATTGCAGATAGAATGGCGATGCCTCTATAATTTTGAATAAAATGTCTATCGCCACTTTTATAAATTGGTGTAATATAAGATTTCCAATACGAAGGAAATAGTCCAGAGGAGAGAGAATTATTGAATATAGTATGAAGGGATGAGACCAGTTGTTTTACACATTTGATCAGAAAAGTAGGAGAGCGGAGGTCAGGACCAGCGCCTTTGTTACTGTCAAGCTCCATAATGGCAGTAAATATTTCATTCCTCGATATGGTCATATCCTGATGCTAACTGGACCAAAAACTTCTTGAAAATGGTCAGCAAAAAAGTTTCAGATCTTCTGAGGAGAAGAAGACAACATCGAATTTTCAGTGAACATAGAAGAGGGGTCGTTTTTCGCTTCATATTAACAAAATCATAAAATTTTTTGGGGTCGCGGATAATATTCTCACGAGTAGTTTTAATGTATCTGTCATACGCTTCGTGAGACTTAGTATAGAATTCATAAGCCATTAAATCGTATTATATATATATATTTTTTTTAAAGTGCGTTTATTTTCATAATTTATATATGATACAAAATCCATTGCACTACTCCCCCTGTTAAGGTTTAAACCTTGTGTTAGGGGTGAGGAGTCAGCTACACAATTTTTTATTCATAAGCACAAAATATGACAATATAAAAATAAAGTAATCCAAAATAAGTAAATATTCTTACTGACTTATTAACATAAAAATAATCAACAATAGCTAATAAGTCCAAAAGAAATAGGAAAAAATATAATATTACACGCATAAATTTAACAGAAATAAAGATAAATAAAAAGGAAAAGAAAATAGGCATAGATTTAACAGGTATATTAGTTCAATAAATTTTTTTAACTTCGCTCTTAATTTTTTTCAGATCTCGTATTGTTTTTATTTCCCTTGGCAGTGTATTGAATAATTTAATTCCCACATACGTGAAATAGTTTTGGCCTATATGGGTTACACGATTTGGAAGTATGAGTGTATCATCGGTACCGCTTCTAGTTGCATTGGTATTAATTCGAATTTTGTTAGCTACTAGATCCTTGAAGGTCTGTATCAAGAGGTTTAATTTGAAAATTTTGTCTATTGAACGAATATTAAAGCAGAGAAACAATTGTTCCGAGCTATAGTGGCGAGGTTTTTTTAGTAATATTTTCATCAAAGTCTTTTGATACATTTTTAGAGGGTTAAGCGCACTTTGCGATGCTCCGCCCCAAGCTATCATTGAATATTGCAGTAGTGAGTGGTTTAAAGCAAAATAAAATGATCGTAAAGCTTCTATGTTTAGAAAAGATCGAACTTCGAAGCAAAGCGGTATCAGCTTTCTTAACTTATTTATCGAGGTTTGTACTTGGTGGTCCCATTTCAAGTGTTGGTCAATTGTGACTCCTAAATATTTAGTATGGGAAACATTTTTTTATTGGCATACAATGACAGAATGACCCATGATGGCTAACATCGACTTGATTCTTCATTCGTTTGTAAAGTTTGTTTCTGTGATTTCTCAGACGTCTAAGAGTCTTGTCAAGCCAAGGTTTAGAGTTTATCTATTTCCTGATCTTAGATACAAACTTATCGACAGCGTCAAATACTATTCTATAAAAGAAGGCTACATCATCATCAAGGGAATGGTACGTAAACACATTTGTCCAATAGACATTGTCAAGGAAATTGCGAATGCTATCATAATCAGCATTATAGAAATTGTATACAATCGTATTATTGTTTTATTTGTTTAAATAAATTGCTGGAGTCTACGATAATACTACTGATGATGAAAAATATTAAATTAATTAATTTAATATTTTTCGTCTTCTGCAGCTATACAATGCCACACTATGGTAGCTATTTTAAAATTATAACACAAATAATTTATGATAGTTACATTATATTCTTTGCCACCTTCAATAAATATCATACCATAAAAAAAACATACACTACCGTGCAAAAGTTTAAGGACATCATCTAAAAAGGCGATTTTTTGAGTTTGTGATTGTATTTTATTATGTTTAATAGCATTTTATGATTAAATCTTGTATATAAACTAGAAAACATACTATTTTGTTATGATTTATGTTCATTGAATGCAAATTTTGCATAAAAATTTTTACAAATACCGAAAATATCAAGACAAGTTATATCAGGTTTTTTTCATCAATGTGTCTACCTCGTGCTTTGATGATTGCAGCGCAAATTCTTGGAAGCCTTTCGACCAATTTTTGAAGTTTTTCAGTTGCGAAATTGTTTCAAGTCACTTTAAGACTGTCGAACAACTATTTTTCACTGGTCACCTGCATGTTCTTCACATGCCGGTCGAGCTCATCCCATAATAATTCGATCGGGTTGATGTCAGGGGATTGCGGCGGCCAATCCATGATTTTGAGCACACCTTTCTTTTCCTTAGACCGTAGATACGTTACGCACAGATGGGAGATGTGCTAGGGATCATTATCTTGTTGAAAGATAAATCCGTTACCGATCAAACGAATGCCGGATGGAATGGCACTTCGTTGAAGAATATTGTGATAGTGTTCCTTCCACATTATTCCGTCGATTTTGACCAGTTCTCCAACACCATCGAAGCTAAAACACCCCCAGACCATCACGTAGCCTCCGTTATGTTTAACTGTTGGCGCAATGCATTGGGGATTAGACCACTCATCTTTATTTCTACGAACATACTGGCGCCGCCTGGATCCAAAAATCTCGAACTTTGATTCATCGGTCCATAACACAGATTTCCACTGATCTACTGGCCAATCTTTATATTTTCGAGCGAACAATAGTCTTTTCCCCTTGTTTTGTGGTCGTAGAAGTGGTTTCTTCACAGAAACACGAGCAAAATAGCCCTTCTCTCGCAAACGACGTTTGACAGTATCCACCGAAATTGGGTTCATCAGGGTTTCGTTGATTTCAGCACGAATACCTGGTGCTGTTTTGAACCGATTTTGCTTGCTTATCAATAAAATGTGTCAATCATCAGCTTGAGTAGTTTTTTTTGTCGACCAGCGCGTTTTCGATTCATATTTGAGTTGGTTTCGGCGAACCGCTTCAACGTGGTTTCAACTCCACACTTTGAAATACCAATAATATTTGCAATTTCACGAATTGTTTTACCCACTTTTCTCAAAATAAGTATTTGTGAACGTTTTTTAAGTGAAATTTCCTTTTTTCGAGACATTTTCAACGATCACAGTCGGTTTTGCGCGTGTAAACAATAACGGGAATGAACTTGACAGTTCTAGTGCACACAGAGCACAGCAGAGGGCTCAAAGAACTGTTATTTTTTTGACAGCCACTCAAATGATTGAGAATGACTGTTTAAGACATAAGCACTCATATTTGAATAGTTTAAATGAAATATTAGCTATTATATTTGAAATTACAGCGCAAAAATGATGCTACTTAAAAATAAGAATTTTAGGTTCCTTCATAATTCCATCATTTTGACTAATAATAACCAGCTGAGTTAATGCTTATGTATGTAAATCATAATGAAAACGTATGTTTTCTAATTTATATACCAGATTTATTCAAAAAATGTTGTTGAACACAATAAAAAACAATCACAAACTCCAAAAATCTATTTTTTCGATGATGTCCTTATACTTTTGCACGGTAGTGTAGCTTTTATCTAATCTCTATCTCCGTTTCAACATTTATTTATATTTCTCAATTATTATTTTTCTCTTACAGAAAACCTGAAAAATTAGCAGATGGTCGACGTGTACGTGTTACCGTTGAAGTTTTCGGTAAAGGCACATATCGCGGCATCGGTCGAAATTATCGAATAGCAAAATGTACGGCAGCCAAATGTGCTCTAAGACAATTAAAAAAACAAGGCTTAATCTCGAAGAAACACTAGGCCAAACAATGAATCCGTTTTTTATTTGCGACAATCGCAATCGAAGCAATATTCTTATGTATCTTTTTTTTGTCGATTCGAATTTTTGTGTATCGAATAGTGTAATTTGTTATTTTATATTAGTGAAGATAATGTTCCATGAGATACTATAATCTGCATGCATGCATGCCCGTATAAATGTAATACAAGAGAATAAAAGTTTCACTTAAACCATTGTAATACCAAATTATTTGGCATGTTTGCCGTCGAATGTATATCTGTAGCTATGGATATTCAAACTTAAGATAAACGAAGAACCATTATTTAGATTGATAAACTGAAATTATTTTATTGTTTATAATATTGAACTAATACTAGTGATTTGGCGACTGTTTGCAAAAAATCAAAAGAATATTGATGAATAAAAAATAAAACAAAGGAATACTTCTTAAAGAAAAATTTAAATAACTTTTCAATGTTTAGATATTGTTAAAATAGATTTACATCCTAAATACTTATTAAAGCTTATATGCTTGTATACGCAATATTTCGATCTCTATTACAGTCCAAATCCAATACAAACTCTCATATTACTATTCAAATGAATTAGTACGAAAAAAAATGTCTTCTTGACTATTTCGTAGCGCTCCCATTCAAAATCCTTGAACTTCAAATAATTTGGCCATGGCTATCGCATCGTGAATATTTTCATAAAAACTCATGTTTAAATGCAATTCGTATTTTATCACTAGTGATAAATGAGTACGTGGTACTTTCAATTTATTTGCGAAGAAAATTGATGTACTTCCTCTTTGCCCATGAAATATCTTTTGCAACATGTACTATCATTAAAATCGTGATAAGTGATCATATATAATGGCAATAGCTGTAAACCTTATTGAAATAGAGCACGTCATACAATCAGACATTTATCACTATCAATTCACTGGTCTTTGCTCGTGTCGATGCCATTGTAAATTGTTGTTTACACGAATAATATCAAAACTCATGTAAAATGTTCGATTCGATCTCGTATGATACGATGTGATGTACGTGTAGATCTGTTTCGTCAGATCGATCATAATCTTAAAAAAAAATCACTTTGCTAATTTGTATGCTGTGACTGATAGAGACGGGTGAAGTTAGGGGAAAGTGAATCAGTATCTTTCGCTAGTGGCATTTTTTGTATCAATCTGTCCAGTTATTTGAATATCTGACAGATAACCTTGGCATAGTCGTTGATGAATAAAAGAAATTAGATAATGCAGTTTTAATATCATAACTGTAAAATGAGTTGAAATTTTGGCTGTTTGGTTTTGAATAGTTCGGTACCTTGAGTATGGCTGGTATTCGCTGAGCAACATTTTTCGGGTGTAACATTTCCTTGCTAATAGAAAAAACATATACATCGAGATTTATTTAGGAATATAGATACCACATTATTTATATGCAAACCTAAAAAAAAAATCTTTTTGATTTTATGTTAAAATCAAAAGTATATTTAAGGCCAGGTATAGGTGAAAAAATGGCCAATGTCGATGAAATTTTCGAAACTGAGTTTGTTGCGGAAAAAAATACGCTGGACTCGCCTTTGAAAAATTTACCAATCACTTTGCCTGGGCTTAAATAGACGTTCTTTGAAGCACTACCTAAGTACGACTTTCGTAGCTTTCCGGAAAAGTGGCAAAATATAATAAATTCGTAGGGGACTCAAAACTTTTAGCCAAACTCAGACAAATTACAGCGCGCTTTTGGTAAGTCATGTTGACCCTGTCATCCACTGACCAATGCTAATTGCACTCAACCTATGAAGTTGAAAACATTCTTTCTGTTCGGTGAAACTTTTGAAAGTGTTTACTCTTTAGTAAAATATAAGACCACGAAAAGCAATTCCTTCTTTGTCTCATTTCATTCCAATCTTTCGAAAGTTCAACTATGGGATTTTTCTTAGATGAATGTTGGCACTTTTGGAGATACTTGCCGATTATTTACAGGGAGAAAATCCTGCTGGGCGACTTCAACGCAAAGGTTGGAAAGGAATCACCGGCCAATTTAGTCTTCACGACCTATGCAACGACAATGGACAACGACTTGTCGACTTTGCGAGTAGCAGAAATCTCATCGTAAGCTCCACGTGTTTCCCGCATCGCGACATTCACAAAAGGACATGGGCATCCCCGGACGGCCACACCTTTAATCAGATTGATAATATTCTGATTCAGAAAAGGTGGGCCTCCAGTATTTTAGATGTGCGAACCTTCCGTGGGGCCAACTGCGACTCCGACCACTACTTAGTCAAGACTCGATATCGATGTCGAATATCACTGTCGTATGAAGTCAGAGCAAGTTCAAGACGCAAGTTCGATGTCGACAAGCTTCGAAACAAGACGATGGAAGCCGAATATAGATCTGCTCTGGAAATGGAACTAGCTTCTACGCCTAACACCACATCTATCAACGAAGTTTGGACTATCATCAAAAGCGCAGTGAATGCAGCAGCCGAAAAAGTAGTGGGATATACAGCCGGGCAACGCAGAAATGAATGGTTCGACGAGGAATGTCAAGCCGCGTTGGACGAAAAGAATGCGGCCTACAAAAACCACATTGAACGACCGACTAGAGCCAAGAAAGAAAAATATGACGATCTTCGGAGAGTAGCTAATAGAATAATTAGACGTAAGAAACGAAAGCATTTTGACAGCATGCTGAATAACATGAATGACAACTTTATGGCTAACAACACTCGACAAGCGTACAAAGTAGTAAGGCACTTAAAACCAGGCTTTAAACCAAGAACCAGCCTATGTAGAGCTGTCGATGGAAGCATCATAAGTGGCTCAGAACAGGTGAAGGAAAGATGGGCGTCATATTTCCAACAACTACTGAATGGAAATGTCCCCGCACCCGACGAATCACCATCACTAATTGGTACATACCATGACAGTGCCTCATCTCACCCTCCTACTCTAGATGAAGTCCGACAGGCCATGGACCGCTTGAAACCCAACAAAGCACCGGGCATCGATGGCATCCCCGCGGAGCTCCTGAAGACAGGCGGGACTTCCGTTTTAAGGGCTATCCACGGATTGGTGACAGGCATATGGCAACAAGAAACGATGCCGGATGAGTGGCGAAAAAGTGCTATATGTCCCATTTACAAGAAAGGAGATAATCTGCGATGCGAAAAATAACAGGGGCATATCACTACTTTGTACGTCGTACAAGCTCTTGACAAAAATTTTAGAGTTAAGGATTTCCCATCACGCTGAGAAAATTCTTGGTGAATATCAAGGTGGTTTCAGACGTGGAAGATCGACAACTGACCAAATATTTACGGTCAAACAAATTTTGGAAAAATGTTGGGAATTCAATATTGATGTCCATCAAATATTTGTCGACTTCAAACAAGCGTACGACAGCATCAACCAAACTGCATTATATAACATCATGCTGCAGTTCGGAATCCCAGCAAAGTTGGTACGACTGGTGAAAATGACCATTACCGACTCCACGTCACAAGTGCTAATTCAGAATAATATGACCAACTCGTTTTCGACGAATACTGGGCTAAAACAAGGGGATGGATTAGCTCAGGTACTCTTTAACTTAGCGCTTGAGTATGTCATCAGAAAAATCCCCGTTGGCACGAGAGGAACTCTATTATTTAAATCGACACAACTAGTAGCTTACGCTGATGACATCAACATTATGTCACGTTCGTTCAACGACGCCAAGGAAGTAGTTGTAGCTCTAGACGAAACCGCCAAAGAAGTTGGTCTTCAAATTAACGAACAAAAAACTAAAGTTATGACTCAATCAAGGAAAAGGAAGCTAATAAGACAAAACATAACGATAGGGGACTATAACGTTGAAAACATAGAAAACTTCGTGTACCTAGGGACGAACCCCTCGAAGGATGGGAATGAGCTTGACGAAATCAAACGACGGATTCAATTAGCCAATAAGACATTTTTTTCGGTGCTTCCCACTTCGAAATCTCGATGCGTACACAGGAATACGAAGCTCCGCATCTATAAAACAATTATTAGACCTGTGCTATGCTACGGAAGCGAAACCTGGACGCTGACCCAGGCATCTAAAAAGGCCTTGAATACGTTTGAGAGAAGGGTATTGCGAAGGATCCTCGGTCCAATACGGGAAGAAGATGGATGGCAAATCCGATACAACAACGAGCTGTATACCTTATATGACGAGCCGGAAGTCTCTATCGTCATACGACTCCAAAAATTACAATGGGCTGGCCACGTCGAACGAATGAGCGACAATCGAATCCCCAAACGATCTATCAAGGGGCGAGCGAGCGGAGCCAGGCCAGTCGGTAAGCCACGCAAGCGCTGGGAGGATTCTATAGATGCTGACAGCAGGTCACTTTTGGGAGAACCGAACTGGAGGACGCGGTCACTGAACCGAGACGAATGGAGGCGAAATATTAAGGAGGCTAAGGCTCGATTCGGGCTGTAGTGCCCCGATGATGATTTACAGGGAGAGGAGGCTTGTTGAACATAATTGTCTAAAACTCTAATTTTAGGCAAGTGTTCAACGTCGGTCGACGGGAGAATAGACAATACACATTTCAGGTAGAAGAAGCCGAAGTCCAAAAGAGTCTAGAACTTAGAAGACTCTAGTGACTAAAGCCACAGAAAGAAAACTTGCAGATAGCGAAGGTAGTGTTGCAACAGTTTCTCCGAGGCGATAAGTTGTGTAGTCCCCAAATTCCTCAAAGTAGTGTTGAAGTTGAAGATGGTGCACGCAGCCAACAATCCAAATATCGCAATATTTTACAATTTGAGGAGCTGCTACCACTTACTATCCTTTACAAGAACCAGCGGAAAGCATTTCTCTTGATTATAAGTTTGTATATTCGAGAAGCGTTCAATATTAGTGAATACCTTTTACTGCAAGGAGGATGCAAGGAGAGAGTTCTAGAATTTTCACTTTTTAAAAACAATGGTTACGCAAGAACAATGACTGTGACTCAAGTAGTTTGTGAAATTTGTAGCAGCAATCGTGTTAGTGATTCTTCTACTACATGTCCCTATTTTACCACAAATAGGATAATGACTGAAGCATTTCTTTGCGATTGGCCATTTAGGAATGAACGCTTTCATCACAATTCTTTCTATGAACAACATGAGTACGCCTACATTCGATGAACATCTGAAAGCTTTGTTGAAAGATTTGCAGGTATTCAAAGAAGGTGTCTTGGTAGAGACATGGCAGGCATTAAGAAAAATCCATAAAATGAGAGGTCGCCTCTAAAATAGAAGGCGATATTTGACAAAGCTGCCTCTAACTATGAAACGTTGCAGAGGCATTGATTCTCTTCTTTCTACGGTTTTGAATTTGTCATAAACATTCTTAGTGTTCTAGTGATGGACTTTGAACTTCTGTCCAAATCTTAGCTAGTTTATACTAGAAAAGTCAATGGGCTTTAATTGAAAAAAGTTCCAAGCTTGGTTATAGGAGTGTAAATCATCAGGTTATGATAACTAGAATCAGACTGGTAGCTCACCTGCAACAGAATCTGAAGTTGCAGCAAGAATATGATACGCTCTGGGTCACAGGTCAGCGATGGAAATTTCAAAACCCATAAAATGCTGGTAGAAATGATGCATTATGGGGTAGATTGCATTATTGGCAAAAAGGAGCGTTTGCATCAAGTCGCCAAAAACGGTGTGCCAACTTGTAAGAAATTATCAAGAAATGCAGAGCACAGTGACAAGGACAACTCTCGGTGGAGCTGGTGCAGGCCAAATTACCGAACGAGTTGTGGATACTATCGCTTGGCTTTTGAACAAGCAATCATTCTTCAAACTCTGACAAGAAGCCAAATCATTCAATTTGTCCAAAGGAAGCAGATTATTGATACTTTTAGCAGAAGGTGAGAACAAAAAGAAGAAGCCTATATCACATAGAAAAATTGTCCCCAGGTTTAATTTCACTGTGGTGGATCATATAAAACTATTGTATGAACGACTCTCCGATGAAGACATGCTGCAGAGGTAAAGAATTTTTATTTTATGTTGTTATTTTTTATTTTACTCATACTGCTACATTCACCTTGTCTTTAACCTTCATTTTTTATCTTATTTTTCAGATACAAACAGGGGGGGCTCAAAACCTTTGTAGTTTTCAAATATATTTTTATCTCCAAGCCCAGGCTGAAGCTGAGCGTTGTCTATGCAGGCAACATAGGTAAAAAGTGGATATGTATTTGAAACATAAATTGAAGGACACAGAAGTATGGCAACCCAAGCTAACCAGAAATGAATAACTAGGAGTGACCAAGGAGATAAGATTCAGAGAAAGCAAAAAAGAAAGGCAAGAACTGAGAAATAACAAAAAAGTATTAGAAAGCAAGGGAAAGTATTGGAAAGCAAGGGAAAGCAAGACCTAAGTCCGGTTCTGAGTTGTGCTAGGTCTAGCACTCTTCCAACTTTTAAAATCGCTACAAATGGCGCCCGAAACTTGTTTTTGGGCAACCCACAGAAAGTGAGAAAATAGTTATGAGCTTCGACTCATACTCCCGTTAAGACTTTACGTCTTCAATCCATAAAAATTCCATTCTCACTAGCAGGTCTTAGAATCGCCTCCTTGCGATTCAATATTACTTCCTTCGAGAGAACAAACCCCTTTTATTAAGACCTGCATTGCTCGCTCTGTCCTTCTAGCCGCAAACATCCTTCCCCTCCTATCCTTTTAACTTCATTCCTGTTAGTTTACCTTTTGGGCAGCTTTTCGTTGTGTTGTCTTTTGAGTTTTTTGACTCTGGGTGCAACCTGGAGGATGGCCGCGGATAACAGGTTTTGGTGGTTTACCGCCACTCCTGTCCCGGTCATCCGAAGGGCCCCTGCCCCACTTTATGTTGGGAAGCTGACCCAAACTTTGTATCCTTGTTGTCTTGACCCAGCGTCGGCTTTTGGCTTGGGTTTGGTTCAAGCTCTGGTGGATTACGTGGGGTTGGCGTGGTGCCGCCTACACGTCCCTGCAGCTTGGCCAGACTTGAACCATTTGCTGAAGTTGAGTCAAGCAACAACATAGTTGTTTTTGATCCTTTGCTCCTCTCTTTTCGAGGAATTTCGGGTGGGTGAACAGTTCCCCATACTGGGCGATTCCCTTTTGGAATTGACCCAAATGGATTGCCAAACTTCAATATTTTTCACACTTAAACATTTATCGCACTTAAACATTTTTCATACGTAAACATTCTTTTCACTCTTAAACATTTTTCGTACTTAAAAATTTTTTCATACTTTGCGTTCTTGTTAAAAAAAAAAGCCAGCCAGCCAGCGGACCTGAAAGGGGAGAAGAGTGGATCGGGGTTCGCACAATAAGAAGGCCTACCTTTTTGAAAAATAATTTTTGATTATTTTTGGAAAACCCACTCCGTATTTATACGTAAACCTCTTCTGAAAATTTGTAGTTTTCTAGAGGTTTTGTTCCATTTGGAATTTATTTAAACTTGAATTGCATTGAGAGTTAGACACACCACCTGGTGTGCACTTTTTGGAAATTTTGGCACTTTGGCCAATTAGTTACTAAGCTTTGATTTTAGCCACTTCGGCTTAGGTTAAGATTTGATACTCTTGAATATTGGCACTTGGCCACATTTAGCTGTAAGCGTATAAATATCAGTTAGACACGTTAGCGTGCAAAAACTAATTTGAATTCAGAATATTTGTGAACTTTCTCAGCTTAGACAAAATGCCACTGAGGCACAGCAGAGAGGACTTTGGCCATCTTGGTTCCGGACTTAGGTCTGGTTCTGAGTTGTGCTAAGTCTAGCACTCCTCTACATTTTAAAATTCGCTACAAATTTTAGGGTCAGTCCGGTATATCTAACATCACCTAGCAAGAAGAACGTGAAGAAAAGTGCGAGAAACAACTTATTGATTTTTATTTAGCATAGCTTTTGAGGTTATAATGAAGAATATGAGAATATCAAATAAATTGTGAACTGAAACTTTAAACTTGTTTTTCTCGAAACTAATTTTGAACTTTGAATAATCACCTGTTCTCAGTAGTGGAGACCCAAAAATGTTCAAGATACTATCACTAAATTTTAATCGGATACTCATCAGACTATAAGAACTAAATGCAAGCTGCGAGGAAAGTGTGGTTTGGTTGAAAATGTCTGGACAGGTCAACAGTACATACAAAAGCGGCAAATTTTGAAAAATTGATGAAAATCAAAATTTGATCCTTTCTTGTTGGTGTTCTGATATTAACCATTCGACTTGCATTTTTCTTCAATACCTTGAAAAATCAAAAACACATTTTCCCAGATTTGTGTGACCTAAACTGTTGCATGAGAAGGTTCCCAGCATGATCATTGAAATGACCCAAATACTGCAATAACTCCGGCATGGGTCTATATTTTTAAACAATATTTGGTCTAGTGTTTGTACATGACATAAGTAAAATTTTGGCAGAGTAATCTTTGTGGTAAGATTGTTACTTTAAAAAAATAATATTTTCACCTACCCCTGGTCTAAAGTGTTTCAGAGAGTCAGATTCTAAAAATTTTACATCCAGAAGGAAGTGACACTGGTTCGTGAAACGTGAAAAAACGTGTCAGCAAATAAATTCTACGAGTATTGAAATACGATCTTTTTTCGAAACAAAGACATTGCAATCAGTTTTTAAACATACATATGTATATGTCTCACTTTTACTTTCAAACAACCTGAAACTAATCGAAATGCCGAGGGTCATAAACTGAATAGTATCGATATTTAAGTGGAATGTCGAAATTCCAGAATTTTTCGTATTTTATCTGAACATTCATTTGAAAAACTAGTCAGCCTTAAGATTGAAAGCAAAAGCACAAAACAATCACGAAGCCACTATGCCAGTTCTTTCATTCTCTTCCGGATTCGATTTCATTTCAAGTTTTGCTACATGCATAGTGTAAAGGTAAAACGCAGTCGATTATTACGTGTCCGACCTCCGATATCCATTCCATAATTATGGCTGCAACGGTTGCAAAGAAACCAGATTTATAGAGAGTGAACGAGCAAAGGTGCTTAGCACCTAGTGAACATTGCCTTGAAAGAAGCTTAGCCAGTTACAGTGTATTGCATTCAAGTGCTTTTAATAAATACACTATACTGCAAATGTTGCACGGTTGCAGCCCAGATATCGCAAAAGTTTTAAGCAATTTTAAGTCAAATGCCTTTCAATGGAAATACCAAAGTTTAGTCATTCGAATCGGGACTAGAGAATGGGTGGATGGATATTGAAAATCAAGTAAAGAATGTCAGTTCATGTATAAAGTAACCTAAATTGCACACAACTGGTGTTAAGTTAGACAGACATATACTGTAGTACATGAACTGTAAGCTAGAGATTGGTAACAATGCAAGGTTCTCGATGAAAAGTGTTTTTTTTTTGTAAATCTATTGACAATGGTTGCTTTCTTATGCAAAATAAGTTGTATCAACATGAAATAGTTTGAAGCAAACGGTGCATGTTTGATGATTATTTTGAAGAATTTAGTAAGTGCTAGGGAACTTGATTTCAAATGGAACCATGCATTTTTCTTCTTAATTATTGAATGGAGACAAGAAATAATCTACCTGGCAATATTTTTTAATTATTTTCTCTTTAACAATTCTAATATTGGAAAATTATTCTAATAAAAGGATTAACCAGTGTGAAACTTTCAAAAAATCAAAAACTTGTTTTTTGTATTTTTCGATTGTCTATCCCTTTAAGAAAAACATACTAAAATTTCAGATACGTGACTGTTACAGTTTCGGAGTATTTACAAAACGCGTGAGTCGAGTCATGTAAGCCAGTTTCTACCTGAGTCATTGCTTAGGTTTTGACAGCCTTGTCGGTATTATTATGAAGTTAGGGACCCTCCCACCGGCATTTGAATACAACAATTTATATCCGTAGATGGTTACCTGTGAAATTGTTTGTAAACTGTTGCTGATATTACTTCTTTTGGAGCAGGTTAACGTTATTAAATTGAACGATTCATTTAGTTCCCTCGTAAACTTTGTATAGAGCACAACGGGCTATCGCGAATTGAACATTAGTGAAAATGAGTTAGAAATCTAGTGATACTTTCCACAAAGGTAATCATGCTAAACCTGCGCATAGATTGAGATAAAAAAAAAGAAAATTTGCTGGAAATCAACATACGTTCGAGCAGTCCCCGGCAAATACAAGTACGGCTTCTGGAAAACTCTTACATTCTAGCGATGAAGAAATCCTTATTGATCCTGCTCATGGCTATTGTATAATTCAGTTTTTGTCGGTTTTTACTGCTGTTAGCAACCTAGTGATGTGCAAAACTTTTGTGAAAAATATAACTTTCAAACAAACAAATCCGAGAGGTTTAGGTTTCAAGATTGCTGTTGTGTGTGAGTGCGGTGTATCGTACATAAATTCTGGACCTATGATTGGAAATGCAATCGAAGTGAATAGACGTATAGTAGGTGTGATGCGGCTTCTAGGTATCGGGATAAATGGTTTGAATTTCTTCTGTGGTTTGATGGATCTACTGAGCAAATTCAATAACGTTACTTACGCTGGCTGTTTCGAAAATTTTTGGAAAGCAGCTGAATTGGTTGATAAATTATCCGTTAAAAAAGCCGTTGAAGAAGAGCGAAAGCTGACATCAGAATCTGAAAACTCAGAAACAAATTTGACGGTTTCTGGGGATGGTACGTGGAAAAAACGTGGTCATACTTCACGTTTGGGCGTAATAACTCTTGTAGGAAAGTATTGCAAAAAGATCATCGATACACGTGTAAAATCTACATACTGTCAAAAATGTATATACTGGGAGAGAAAGAAAGGAACAGAACCTGAAGAGTACGAAGAATGACTTTCCCAGCATGAAGATTGCGATATAAATCACTCAGGTTCAGCTTCGACAGTATAAAGGAAATGTTCGGAAGCTCGATTGAAAAATACGGTGTGAAATATACGCGGTATATTGGCGATGGTGATAGTGCCACATATACAGGATTACTAACGTTAGATCCATATGATGTCCCCGTAGAAAAACTTGAGTGTTATTTACATGTTAAAAAAAAGAATGGGAACTCGATGCCGTAACGCAAAAAAACTAAACAAGGGTTTGGGAGGAAGGAATAAAAAAACAGTCAAATTATCAGATAAGCTGATCAATAAACTCCAAAAAGACTATGGCCTAGCGATCACAAGACACCAAGATAATGTTGATGAAATGGAAAAAGAAATCTGGGTTACATTCTATCATTTGAGTTCTAGTGATAAAAATCCAAACCATGGAAACTGCAAAGAAGGTGCTGAAAGCTGGTGTGCTTATCGTGTTGCTGAGGTTCAGGGACAGAACATGCGAAAGTTCAAGCATGATTATTTTCCAATTGACCCAAAAGTTCAAAAAATTCTTACGCCAATATACGAAGACTTGACTAGACGTGAGTTGCTCGATAGATGTCAAGGGAATAACACCCAGAGCAACAACGAGAGTTACAATGGCTTGCTCTGGCATTTTGCTCCGAAGCACCTTCATAGCGGCTTAAAAACACTTGAAATAGCAAATTACCTTGCTACTGTAATATTCAATGATGGATTTTCATCCATCCTAAGGATATTCAGTGTCATGGGAGTGACGATCGGACATGCAGCAAGTAATTATGCCGAACAACGACACGAAACGAGGCTCCGCATAGCAGAGTACCGGCATGAGGCAGCCACACAAGAGGCTCGTACAGCTCGAAGGAGAGCTGCAGCAAACCAACAGCAGCTTTTTGAAGAAGAGGAAGGTGAATTATACGGGCCTGGAATAGCAGATTAGGATTAGGTATGATATTTATCGTTTTCTATATGTGAGATTAGTACTTTTTTCTTTAAACGGGTTTTTCTCAAAATAGCGTTTTCTAAATTTGCTGACACTGTAACTTGAAAAATAATTATCCAATCGACTCAAATCTTGTTTTGTTGTTTTAAGTATTCATTTTTGCATTGAATGAACCTCCGATATTTTAGTCGAATGAAAACTGTTAATTTGCTAAGGAAAATACCATTAGATATTTAAGCTACATTGTAGAATTTTTTTTCAAAGCTGCGCCATTTTTATGGATTTAATTTTTTTCTCACATATCTGCTTCAATCAATAAATGATATTATCTACTTTAACGCTTTTTTTGTTTGATTTTATTTCAGCCACTGTAAAGATCGCAACAAGGGCAGCAGTGCGGAAACTTTTTTTTTGTCCTCAGAGAGATAGTGCATAAGTAAAAGAAAATAGAAGATTTTCATTTGAAAAAATTTGTAAATATACTTTGATTATGTATCAATATACTCAGAAAATTTCAAAACAATCAGTGCAAAATTTTTTATTTAAAAAATGCCCGAAAATCGCCTTATTTTTTTGCTGTTACGCTGGTTGAGCCCCTTAATAGAAGGAAACATAAGACCTAACATAGAAAGTAATAGAAGAGCCTGTACAAGTTCCTGGTTTCAGGAATGGTCGTCAATGCGCATCACACCGGTTGGAGCAGCAATGATAATAATGAAAGAGGTGAGTCGCTACGCGGTTTTACAATTAATTATAATTTAATCCTAGAAAATCGGGGTAATGTCCCTTCTTATAGGGGACCTCTCAGCAAAAACCTGCTTCACATCACTCTGCAGAATGAGTCCAACGAGCACTTGATAGAGAACTGGAAGATCCTTGAAGGTCCATCAGTCTCTGATCCAGGATACATTAACTTTACTCAGAAATTTAACTCAACTTACTATTTCCGATCCCAGAAACATTAAAAGTGAGACTTTGGAGCGGGAAGAAACATTCTCCCAGGATTGACCCTATAGCAGACCTGTATGTAGCCTGCAGTTGAACTGTTAAAACGCTCATAGGAAAACTCGTAAAAGTTTTTGAACGATCCTATCCCAAAGATCGTCTAAATCGCACCCCTAAGCAACTCTGGTGGATTAGGGATCTGGGTTGTTATAGAAGATAAGTACGTTCAAAATAGCCAAAGCAGCTGATTGCAGGGAATACTGGGACGAATGCAAGGACGTTCTAAGATTATAGCAAGCCACTTTGGAAACGGTGAGACTTAGGAAACTGCTGGCTCAATGCCCTGTCACGCCAACCCAGATGGCGAGTGAACACGCCGCAGCTCAGAAACGTTTAAAATCGCCGTATATACTAACTTGCTGGGCTGCCGAGATGACTGAAACTTCCCTCATGATGTAGAAGGAATACGCGAAGTCGTGATCAGGCAGTAGCTAGTCTGGGCGATTGACATCTTCAAAGCCTTTCAAATCACCAAGACCAAATGGGATTTTGCCTGCCAAGCTCCAGAAGACAGGAATACTAGCCTGGCTTATATCAATTTATAAAGGCTGCCTAATGCTAAGTCATGTATCTGCAGCCTGGATCACCGCTAAGGTTGTATTTATACCCAATGCAGGTAAAAGCAACTATACGTATTCGAAAGACTACAGGTTAATTAGCTTGACTTCAATCTTCCCCAAAGTTTTCGAAAGCCTTTTAGACCTTCACATTAAACGGAGACTTGGATTAAAAACTCTATCGAGAGGGAAAGGGAAATCTGTTGAGACGGCTCTCAATAGAAAATGGAAGAGATTAGCTGGTGCTGGTTGATAAGTGGACAAACACCGTGGACCCTGACATCAACGCCGATAAATCCGATCTTAAACTCTTCGCTAGGAAATACAAGATTTCTGAAGCAGGTCCATTCAGGTTGGGCGACGCTAGATTAGGTCTCAAGTCAGACACTAAATACTTGGGCCTTATTCTGGATAGTGAGCTCACTTCGAAGGTAAATTTAGAGGAAATAGTTAAGAGTGCAAGAAACGCGATTTATGATAGCAGGAAGGTGCTGGGTAAAACATAGGGCCTCAGGGATCTTTTGATCACAGCAGTATTGAGCAGGAGTACGCAGGAAGCACTGAATACTTGGTCTCCACTCTTTGCTTCGAGCGATAATATCAAGCAACCGTAGGAGATGAGCAGAAATGGAATCAACAAATGAGCGCAGCAGCTCTTCGCATCTACAGTGACAAATCCAAAACAGCTGCAACATACTCTGCAGATCGCAGCATAGAAGCAGCTTTTAGGCTTCCTAATCACTTCAGTATTTTCCAGGCTGAGGTCTTTGCGATATGAAAAGCTACAGAAGTGATATATATCAAGAATACTGCAGGTATTAGGATCAACATTTTTATAGGCAGCCAAGCGACGGTTAAAGCACTGATGTGCCACGCATATAAATCGAAGTGCGCACTCGACTGTATTGAGACCCTGAATAGGCTAGGAAACAACGGAATCTTCTGGGTTCCCGGTCAAAAGGGCTGTGATGGGAATTAGAAATGGGATGCGTTGGCCAAGCACGGGGTCAGCTTTTCTCTATTTGGATCGGAAAACATCCCTATTTCTACTGAAGAGCTTAAGTATTCGATTGACTCCAAAATTATGCAAGTTGAAGAGCAAGATGGCGAGCAATTCAGACCTGCAGATCAACCATAATCATGTTGGGGTCATACAATCTTGTAACTATTTTATAGTTGGTACCTACTTGAATTAACGAGGGCTGAATGCAAACGGCTGGTGTGGTATTTTAAAAGTTTAATTACTTCCCTAACTGGTCACAATGCATGTGATACTTGCATGGCGAATTTAACCGCCTCTTTAGCAAGATCACGATGCATCAGTGACCTTTCAAAATGAAACAAATGTGTTAAATTTTGAATTAGTCTGATTGGTTGCCGAGCGATTTGGCATCCCGAAACAGACTGTCTTTATTCACTCATATACCAGTCTTATATAGTAAAATTTTTAGCCAATGAAAAATATACTAAAATGTATGGATTTGGTTTTTAATGTTGTTTTTAATATTAAGTGTAGGTGTTCTTGTCTTTGCTAAGTCAAGTCTAATTTCAGTGCTCACCACTTTTGTGGAATGTCGCTCAAATCGCAAAGTGGATATATTTAATTTGTTTTGGCATTTATTTGTGTTTACATATTAGTATTCACAACACTGGTCGGCAATATTGCTGGCCACTGTCTTGTAGCAGCACAAGCCATGAAACTGCGACTCCTAAGCAGTGGTGCCTGTGCAAAGGGTAAAGAGCTGAGAGTCTCAGAGACAATTCAGCATCTCCTGTATCACTGTCCGGGATTGTGGAAAACCAGGACAGTGCTGATTCGGTGAACCCTGGCTTTAGGATCTCACGCAAGTGACGGAGAAGAGGCTGGACGACATCAACAAAGGTATGGGGCCATCAATGGCCACCTTGGCTAAACCTTTTTAGCTTCAGGTTTTCTTATCTGGTATCACTACGGACCAATAGGTATATGTGTGACCTTGTTTGAGTTTGTATTACCTAGCATATAGTATTACTTTGATTGAATTGCGGCTACTTTTTTCTCTGAATGTTTTAAAATACTGTAATATTAAGACTGGTGTGGATTTATAATAAACCAAAACAAAATCTAATCAATATCCAAAAAGGGAGAAATCATATAGCATGATTTCACTTAAATATGTGCTATTTGATTTCTTCTTCGCTCCAATGCAGTTTCTCTGTCCGACAACTACTACTATGTATCCATGGTAGCCTCTTGCTGCATGTACACTACAAAAGAATCAAATTTTAAAGAGTTAGCGTGATTGGCCAAAAGTACATTTAAAGCTTTGACGATTTAGAATAAAAAAATGCCAAATCAAAAACATGATCAGATCAAATTCCTGTTTTTTGGATGGAAATATTAGCGAAAATGGAAATATTATGTTGAGAAACACTCAAATTAAAAAAAAATCACAAAATAAAAATTACTTTCGCATTAAATTGCATCGAAAAAAGTCGTTAAAGAGACGAAGCAATGCTCATAGACAAACTAGGCCAGTTTGTTTGTATTCGAATTGTGGTCGAGTTTAAGATGGAGTGCATTATGCAAGGCCATACACTCTTGTATGTACTGTATTAGTTGGATTTAAATGAAATTTTCGGCTGACATTAGTTAGATAGTTTACAGTTACATTTTACAGTTAGTTTATAGTTTCCAGTTTTCGGCAATCTATGACCATAGGCAATACCATATCAATTAATGGATCAACTTTATAGTTCAGACCACAAAGATTTCTTTTAATATCCACTTTAATTCAATATCGAGTTCCGGGACATGTACAGCATTTTAGTTTCCATACTTGATAATCTGGACAGCAACTAGATAACTAAGAACGGGAACATTAGTTGTAAATCTAAAAACCAGTCTTGCTACAATGACTAGCTTCACTTCGTTTATGAATATTTCTTGCCTCTACAGCTACCATCAGTTAGTTGTTGGTGATATTCAAAGTTGAATAATTTAAACAAATCAACCAGTCAGCCAGCCAATCAACCAACGCACTCAGTTGTCGCCAACTTACTTTTGCTTGATACCAAAGTCAGAAGAAGTGACCTTAAACCATTTTTTGCTTTATTTCATTGTGTATATGCTGGTATTGTGCGCGACGGCGTTCGATAAAATCGAATTCGCTTTTCGAGAGAAAAAAAGTGAGATGGCGTCAAGACCCAGTTTGCGGTCTCCGACCTTAACATTTGGATAAATATAATCTACCGTAGCATCGGAGTTTTTTATTGCTTTGATCACACCGCATACAAATAGATACATGTATTATAACCGGTAATCAGTCGGTCATCTTGCAATCAGAGGTAAATTATTGGAGGTGTTTTATAGCAGTCGACTTGAAATCGGTCATGATACGAGTTAACTGAGCTTCAGTTAGCTAGGAACTTCAATGCGAATTTGTACAAAGCTGTGGATGGTTTAGCGAAACAGCTTCCTGTGGCGATCGAACATTGAATCTCGATTGATTAGACTAATTTTAGATCTCTCTTCACAAAATCTACTATTCCAACGAATATTTTTCGAGTATCTTCGAAGAGCACTAAATTGCCTCTATTTCTTACAATCTAAACTTTTTTCGCTGTACGCAAACACCGTACGAAAATCGCATTGTATCTAATAGCAGTTAAAAAGGTGAAAGTAAAAGGTGAACAACTATAGGCTATCGAAGACGACTACGACGACGAAGAAGAAGAAGAAGAGATAACTGCCAAAACGGGGCAGATATTACAAAATTTCGTGTGAGACCAATACACACATTAAATCTGAATAATTCTTGCACGAATCGCATACCGTTTTGAGTTGATCTATTACATCAACAGCGCTACGAGGTTTTATTGGCGGACATACATAAATACAAACATTCATATGAGCGTTATGAATGTGAGACATAGCAGTATTGCATAAAATATTTGTTTAAATGTGTATGGCTACCTACTGTGAACAGGCTTTGTGATTTTTCGCGCGCTGGAGAACGAGTTTTCCAATTAGATTATAGATTTGTTCTCTCATAGATAGATCTTGTGACATTTAACGGACTTTAAATGTGATTTGTGTTATGGTTTGGGTGCGGTATAAGTTTCGAATTGAAACGAACAAAAAAAAAATTGGAAAAGATAAAATTGAATTTCAATATTCATTTAATAAAAAAAAAATAAAAAAAAATCTATGTAATCATTTATAACAGCGTTTGTATTTTAAGAGCTGGATGATTCTGATCATATATATGAAGTGGAAATTTATTTAAGTTAATGGATAAATCATCTTCAATCATCATTAAACATAACTCGGAAATATATGAGATAATCAATAATTTTTTAACTGTACTTATTTTGTAAAGGGTGTTTCATTATGTTTTTAATAATACCGAACGGAATTGATTTTGAATGTAAAATATTGCACATATCCGTCCGTTTTCGGATCACACTTGCCAGTATTCAGGACTATACACTCTGACAAATAAGTTATGAAAATGAGTCCCTCAAATCCCCTACGTTAAATGTTTTTTGTTTTTCTTGATTTGGTAGCATTGTAATGCATTATGGATGCTGAGTTTGATCGCAATCTGTCATTTAATTTGTTTACAAGAGTCGAAAATGGAAGTTGGTTCAAAAGTTTCTGGCAATATTTACTATGGAACTATATAACGATCAACGAGATTGTTTGAAATTTTATGTTGCGAACGAAATTTATTGTTCTGAAGCATTGAAACTGTTGGAGGAAAAGTTTGGCGAGCATGTTATATCCAAAACAATACCATTTCCATGGTACAAAGCGTTCAAAGAGGGTCGTGAAGCCGTTGTCGATTTGCCTCGTTAGCGGCTTTCAACCTCAAATAATAAGAAAAACGTCGACAAAGTCAAGACATAAGTACTCGATTATCATCGTTTCAGTCTCAGATAGATAACTTGTTAAGTCAACATCTTTCGTGTTTCGGATCGGACTATTTTGGTTGATGTTTTGGGCATGAAACGCGCCCCATCCCAACTCTTTCCAAAAGATCTCAATTTTGTTCCAAAGAAGCGTCGTAATCGAGTGTGTGAAGACATGCTAGAACGAGTATATTTGGACCCCTCATTCATAGAACGCATCACCACCGGTGATGAGATTTGGGTCTATGAATATGATGTGCAATCCAGATAGCATCCATCGGAATGGCGCTTGCCAAACAAGCCGAAACCCAAAAACCCAAGGTAAAGTCGGTCAAACATTAAGGTTCTTTCCATTTTTTTATATTCAAGGAAATACGAGGAATTCCTTCCGAGAACAATATTACTTGGGTGTCATCAGGCGTTTCAGCGAGAGTATTCGTAAAAAAGACCAGATTTTTGGAAGGAGAATTCCTTCGTTCGATTTTATGATTGCAATGGAACATCATTTCTGGTTTTTCTTGAGCAACTTGATAGTTTAGGTAGGTTTATTTTGGGTATTTGTAGAGATCAGATTAACATATTTTCAATACAACCTAACCAAGGTCTATATTTTTTGGACAGTTACCTGATGCGGCCAAAGTATCTAGTGCTTCATAGCATCAATCAATTATGGCACATGCAAGCACGAACATTAAACAAAGGATTTGCAATCGCGTAAGAGATAGGGATTTTCTACAAATCAATAATAGCGTTTGTTTTAAACATGTGTAGTAATTGAGAAGTATTCCAACAAGTTATTATCTAAAAACTGTATGACATCGTGTTAATAAAAAAGATTAACCTAAATTCAAATGAATTAACAAAAATTGACAGCGGTGGGATTCGAACCCACGCCCTTTCGGACTGGTGCCTAAAACCAGCGCCTTAGACCGCTCGGCCACGCTGCCGTTGCCTACCGAGAACAAGCACGCCATTTTGAATAGAACGCATTTTGTACTATGCCCCACAATACAGAAACCCACCTAACAACCTATGAATTCTGCTCAAATAGGGTTTTTAAACAATCAACGGATTTTATAATACCAGGAAAAGTAATATACAGCATTACTAAAAACAAATTAAAATCGCCAGATATTCCTCGGACAGTTGACTAGCAGAGAAACCAGGTCTGCCGGCAACCTTTCGGTTGATACCTACATGCCAATGAAAGGCAATTGTGAGACAATAGAAACAATCGTGAGACAATAGAAGACATTCGTGAGACAATAATCATTCTACTAAATTGATTAGAATTTGTGCCCTTACACCAGCACGCTAGTGTCTGGGAAGCACTATGAAAAATGATGCACAAAGCCCGTGCATACTGATTGACGGAGAGAGAGGGAGGAATAAACATTGCTTACCATATCAAACGACTTCCCAACTAGAAGATTTTAAGTTCCATCAAAAATACAGCAATTCGATGATAATTAACGTCAGGTCATATGATATATCCATCCATAAACGGCACCAGAACTACAAACATTTGCTGACACGTACCAAAAAACATCCCAATTCTCGCTTGCCGTTGCATGCCGCTCAAAACATCAACAAACGCTTCCAATTGCACTCTGATTACGAACAGCTGATTTCGCTCTCCTCTAGAACTTTTTCGCCGCAACTGCCTAGCACGCTCCCAGTGTCTGAAATACTAACAAACTGCCAACCAGCCCCCGAAACCTTCACACCTGTCAAAAACGTCACGTACTCACTTCTGTCAAAAAAAAAAGTTGTCGAGAAGACGTGGAAAAAAACGATGCTGATAACAAGTGCCTTCTCAGCAATCGACGTGGGATATGAGAAGTAAACTAAGGTGCGAATCCGAAATTGTCATTTCCACCACCATCGACAACAGATCCGAACGTTTCGTCAACGAGGCCTTGGTCGGGGGAAGATTGCTGCAATGGGGCTCCGTGTTCGAGCTGAGCTCCAGCAAATCGTTCGTAGTCTCCACTTTCACCTGGCCGCGATCGGTTCATTTTCAATCGCTAGCAAATCTGGTCGTTGTGTTTTCGTGCGAAGCGTTTCGTTGAATTATTGCTACTAGAAAACAGTTTTGTTTTCGGTCTTGTGTTTTCAATAGCAGCGGAAATTTCGTCGGCTTATTTGGAAAACTGGAGAAAAGTTTTGTGATTTGCGACAAGTTTTACGTGCGTGTTCCGCAATAAGATCAACATGACCGTGTTCGAAAATTTGCGCGAGCGTTTAGTTAAAGCCCAGCAAGATCACTTGCTAAAATTCTGGGATGAGTTGTCACCAGCTGAACAGCAGCATCTTTGCGAGGATATCAGTGAACTAAATTTCCATGAGCTCAAAACTTACTTTGAGCGGGCTACCGCCTGTCTGGACGAGGACGGTGGCAAATTGGACGACAGGATCCAACCGATTCCTGAAACAAAGCTAGTCAGTATCAGTCGCAGCTCGGAGAGCATAATCAAACAATATCGACAGGAAGGCTATCGACAAATCAGCGAAGGACATGTCGGTGTGCTGCTGATGGCAGGAGGGCAAGGTAAGCAATTAGTTCGTTGCATTGCATAGTAGGAATGTCGAACGATTTGCAGTCAGTGCACGTTCATTAGTTTGCAGTGCCTCCTACGTTAAGTGCGAACCGAGTGACGGAGCAGTAAATTGGCATCAATGTTGAGTGGTGTGGGCTGCAGCATGCCACTTGAAGCTAGATCTTGAACGTAGCCTGCACTAGATTAGATTATGCGTGCATTGCATGGTCTGCTGCTGCCTCATCTACATTTGCGGTCATTTGCCTTTTGATTGATTGCTGGCCTATGCCCGATACTAGAACTATACGGCATGACAACAAACCCGCTTAGGGCTTGTGAACGTAAAGACACCCACAAGATAATATTTGTCTTTGTCAATAGCATCTCTTCATAGAATGGCCAACTTGTTTATTCCCGCAAAGAGCATCCAACTTCCATACATTGATTGTTGTTCTCAGAGCTTTTGTTTATATTGTCAAACGTACCATGATGTAATCAATCCCTCTCGAAACCTTATCGCTACCACCAGAGCTACGTAAATTTATTTAAATAATTAAGCTTACGAATTTTCACTTCAAACGATTTCAATATGGGACTTTGGATCACATGGAAATATTCTGCTTAGATTTCAAAGAATTGGCTTTATCCAGCATTGTTTATATATTTCTTATCAGAGAAGCCGGTGCTGTTTAATTTTTACTGTGCGATATTTTAAGTGCGATAGTGATACAGGCCTAGACCCGATAGATAGTGAAATGGCTGCTCAATTGTTTGTTAGTAGAATGATTTTAAACGTCATTTCCTCTTCGCTTTATTATTGTGCTGTATTTTTTTTCTCGAATCGAGATAAGTTGATAAAAAAAAGTGTCAGATAATGGTCAGTCAAATGGTTCAAATGATAAAACAACTAATATTACTTTCGATAGTGTGCTAGTTTCCTTTAGTGGCACTATCTGGGGAAGACCCTTTACAAGTTGCTGACACGTTTTCAAGTAGGATTAAACCATTAATTGGAATGTGAAAAGATCACAGTGGCTTTGGCTGATATAGTCTTATCAATTGAAACCACTTAGCCCGCCTGCCTGGACGCTTTTGACTCAATGTGACAAATGACTCGCTGTTTATGTACGGAATATTTTCCTGTATTGATCCACGTTACCGTATCAATCTTCTTGTGCTAAAAACTGTATTTTCTGTGAGCTTTGATCCCAGTTTGGGCCGCCTGTATGCAGTGTCTTCCTGGTGTTTGGACCAATACCGTCAATACAGATTCTTCAATGCACTTCGTTATTCCGCTTTACTGTTTTCACATTTCTACGATTTTTTCTTAAAAATTGTTCATTGCTCACAAATGAGCAAAGAAAGATTTTCAGGTTTCAAATTTAATCAAACATTTAATCTGCATTCAGTTTCACTTCGTAATAAGATCTGGTGTAGTCTTCAAAATTATATAGAACTTATTAAAAATTGTTGTCTTTTCTTGTGATGTAATTTACTTTATTTTTATGTATTTATTTACCCAACAAGGCATCATACACAATAGCAACACATTAACAATTCATTATAACAACAACAAAATACATATTGTGTCCAACTTATTAAAAAAATGAAAAAAAACATTACAAATTTTATTGTAGTTACTTTACTTTATTCTATTTCATTTTAATTTAAGCTAGTTTGGTGGGAAATTCAGAGGGATTAGGATGCTGATAGGGCCTTTGATAAGTTTGTTTTGAAAGTGTATTTAGAGATCCCCGAAGCGTAGTTGCTGCTTATAGACTTGAATATCCTACAAAACCGATTTATGGGCTCGTTATACGCAACAACCTTTCTATTACCTTATCTTCTTTCCTTTCTTCCTGTTCTCTTTCTCAATTTAACTGTTTCCCCAATGTTAATAACAAGATCCTTGATCTCATCCTCTCTAACGTTGAGTCCTCTTCAATTTTACTATCTCCTGTCCTAATACCCTACACCAACCCTGACCCCCATCATCTTCCTCTTTCTATTAATTTGTCCATCTCATTTTCAAATCGTGTTAAAACTTCCACTGCGCGACGATTTAACTTTAAAAAAAACTAATTTTGACCGCATGTCTAATGATCTGAATTCAATCAATTGGTTTAATTGCTTCCGTGGTCTCGATATTGACTCTGCTGTATCTAAATTTTACAGTATTCTTACAGAGTTGATCTCGACGCATACTCCTGTTTACAGTTCTCGTAAGCCCCGTGACCCCCCTTGGTTTACCGTGAGGGTAAAAAGTGCCCTTAGAGATAAAAATTCAGAACGCACGAAAGTTTCGAATTCTCGATCTAGTGAAGATTGTGCAATCTTCTCTCGTTTACGTGCCTCTGCCAAGAAAGAAATTAGATTAGCACTACGCAGATATTCCTCGTCTGTTGAAGCTTCCTTGAACTCGAATAACCCAAAAAATTTCTGGTCTTTTGTCCGCTCCTTAAAATCTTCCTCCTCTCTTCCTGACTCACTAGTGTTTAATGCCTTTACTGCATCCAACCCTCTCGACATTTGTAATCTCTTTGCTATGTATTTTTCTTCTGTTTATACTATCCCATCGATTCTTGCTACTGACTGCTTTTCCTTTGATTTCCCTGCTTGTCTCTCCTCAGTCGTAACTAACCCCGTAGAGGTTGAATTGCTTTTGTCCTCACTTGACACTTTCGTAAAATTTCGTAAAAAGTCTTGCGTTTTCCCTTTGTGTCCCTTTAGCCATCTTATTCAATGTCAGTCTCTGTGCTGGTAAATTTCCGTCCTCTTGGAAGCTCTCTAGCATTCTTCCCATTTTCAAATCGGGTGATATGAACCTTGCTTCTAACTATCGCCCCATCTCCATTCTTCCTTGCCTTTCCAAAATTTTGGAACGCCTCGTTTTCAATCGTATCTATGATACTCTCTACTGTGTCTTTGCAGCGCAGCAACATGGCTTTGTAAAAGGCCGGAGCACCTCTACGAACCTTGTTGAGTTTACTCATGTAATCGCTTCTGCAATTGACAGCAACAATCAAGTTGACGTCATTTATACTGATTTTGCCAAAGCTTTTGACTCTGTTAATCATATGCTGCTTCTTGTCAAACTGAAGCATTATGGCATTCGTGATCCTCTGCTTTCCTGGATCTTTTCCTTTTTAACTGATCGCACTTGTCTCGTCTCCCTCTTTGGCTTGTCGTTCTCACCTTTCTCCCCTTCTTCTGGTGTTCCTCAAGGTTCCATCTTGGGACCTCTTCTGTTCAATATTTTTATCAATGACCTTCCCCCTATTTTTAAGTCTTCATGTCTTCTTTATGCAGATGATTTAAAAATCTGTCGAGTCATCAAAAATACTGCTGACTCTCTGCTTCTTCAGGATGATTTGCAAGCTCTCTCTGGTTGGTGTAAGTTGAACTGTTTGTCCCTTAATGTTTCCAAGTGTTTTTCTATGTCTTTTTCCCTAAAGCTTCACACTTATGTCTTTCCTTATGCTATTGATGGCACTGTCCTCTCTTGTGTCGATCATTTCTCAGATCTTGGGGTCACCTTTGATCGTAAACTGAAATGCGACGTTCATGTCCTTACTATCACTAGAAAAGCTTCTCGGATATCTGGTTTCGTGATTCGTTCCTGCCACAATTCATTTAGTGTTTCTACTTGTGTCCACCTATTTATTACCCTAGTCCGTCCTGTACTGGAATACTGCAGTCAAGTGTGGTGTCCTCGTTTCAAATACCTCTCTGACGCTGTTGAATCAGTTCAGCGCAGGTTTACACGTACCTTACTTTTTAAATATAGTCTGCCGTATTTACCCTATTGTGAACGTCTGTCTCTTTTTAACATTCCTCTCCTTGAGCAGCGCAGAGTTTACTTGGATGAGTGTTTCCTGTTCAAAATCTGTCGCGGCAACCTATCTTCCTCATTAGCATTTTTGTTCATTGAGCGGGACTCCGTAAGGCCAATCAGGTCCTCCATTCTATTTGAAGTGCCGTATGCCCGTACTGACACTTTCTTTTACTCTCCCGTTTTACGACTCTTACGCACTCATAATAGTCTTCAACTTGGTCCTCTTCCACAATCTATTACCATTTTCAAAAATATGGTTCGAAGTAAAATTTTTGTTTCTAATTAATGAATTTTATTTTCTATTCTAGTTAATAATGGTTTCTTTCTTTTCTTTTTTTTTACTCTACTTAATTTTACTTCATTATTTACTACTTTAAGATCTTTTGTATATTTTTAATTTTATATATACTCACATATGTATATGAATTTTTTTTTTCTTTTTTGTTCTTGTTGTTTTTTCCTATTCTTTTAATGGATTCTTTTTTTTTTGTTTTGCTTGCCTTATCTCTTCTTCATTTAATTTACCACTTTAATTATTTTTTATATATTTATATTTATATTTACTCATTTATTTCTTAGTATTTTTATTTATTTATTTTTTTTTTTTTTTCATTGTATCCTATCATTTTTGAATTGATTATTCGTGATCGTAATGAATTTTTTGCTTTAGTTAATTTTACTTTATTTTATTCTAACTTTAATTATTTTACATACTTATATTTATATATTCTTATTTAGTTCTTGTTATTTTATTTTTTTGATTGTATCCAATCTGTAACTGGGCAGTTTTGCCTGTTGAATTGTATACGCACCAAAAATAAAAATAAAATAAAAATAGGTAGTGTGGTGATTGTACTCCTTGAGCAGAGTTGCATACCTAGTGCGTCTTGGTTGGTCATTGAAAATAATTTTGTTGGGGAGAACTTCAACATTGACTGCGCCACTTATAATATCAAAGGTTAGGCAAGCGCTTAACAGTATTTTTGTAGAAGAGAAATACATTAAATTAAGAAGCCTCAGTCTGGTTTTGTTAGATGGAAGATGTTGGTCTTTTGGATCATAGAGGTCACTCGAAGCGAAGAGTAAAAACTGTTTCTGAACAGATTCTACTCTATCACTATGTAGCTCAAAAACTGGGTTCCATATTATGCAGGCATATTCCACTAGAGGCCGCACCAGAGTGACATATAATGGCTTGATAATCCATACATTCTTTAACTCTTTAACACGTCTCTTAATGAATCCGAGCTGTTTATTAGGCCTGGCAAGAATCTTTTCATAGTGGAGGTTGAAGCGCATCTTGTTGTCCAATACTACTATAATATGATCAACCCTATTCAATTCGGTTTTGTTAAGGCAGTAAAAATACATTTTCATTGTATTCTTACGGGAAAAACTTATTACATGGCCCTTGTTAATGTTCAGATTTAGATTATACTCATTGTACCAATGCTCGAGAGATTGAAATTTGGATTGTAGAAAAGTTGCGTCAGATTGCGTGTTTACGCTGTGGTAGATTTTTGAGTCGCCTGCATAAAAGAGATGGGGTATACCAAGCAGTTTCTCAGAAAGATCAAAAATGAAGATGTTAAAAGACAGGAGACCTAGATAACTGCCTTGCGGTACTCCAGAAGATGCGGAAACTCTTTTAGATAAGTGGCCTTGGAATTGAACAAGCTGATTTCGATCGCGAGGATAAGACTGGAGCCAATTAAGAAGGGACCCTGCTATGCCAAAGTTGTAATGCTTGTATGCTAGAGTTTGATGGTCAACCCGATCGAAAGCTTTACTAAAGTCCGTATAGACCGCGTCAATTTGGCTTCCTTTTTTCATTTCACAGAACACATCAGAAACTTGGATCATGTGATTGGTGGAAGTCGATCTACCCTTACGAAATCCATGTTGTTGCTCATTTAGAAGAGGGTCAATTATGCGAGTAAGTTTTTCACAAACTAACTTCTCAACGAGTTTGGGGATAACAGATAGAATAGCGATCCCCCGATAGTTATCGACTGATCGTTTATCACCACTTTTGAAAATAGGCGTAAGGTATGAAGATTTCCAGAGAGATAGAAAAACACCTAAGGACAGGGATTTATTGAAAATCATGTGCAAAGGTGTGATCAATTGGTCTGCAAATTGTACGACAAAGAAAGGAGAAAACTAGTCAGGACCTGGTCCTTTGCCGATCTTTAGTTCATGGATAGCTTTAATAATAGTCTCTTGTGTAAGGACAAACCCGTCGATAAGAGGTCTTGCGGTGATTCTAGCAGACATAATTGAAGTAGAGATATTTGGCGAGCAAAAAGTATTTTGAAAATGGTCGGCGCAAAAGTTACATATGGTTACATATGTTGTTTACCTAGTCCGTCTTCTAGGATTATTAAAAGTTATCTTGTTGGAAAGATATTCAAAGTTAATCAAGCGCCTAATTACATTAAAAACGAAGTGTGATATCACCGCTCTCGTTGAAGAAAGTGGCGCCAGATTTAATAAGCTTAGTCTGTAACTAGATAGTTAACTTTGAAAATTGTGTAGATTATAAAGATATATCAAGGCAAAAAAAAAGGCTTTTGAATAGATTCCGGTCCTTTGCTATGAATATCGAAAAGAATATCGAAAGCACATTCACGTAATAGCCAAACTAAAGAATGTGCAGAGATTTTTTAACCCATAGGCTCTTGAATTCTTTTGCAGGTCTCTTAATGAATCACAGCTGCTTATTGGCTCTTGCAAGAACTTTGTCCAATTGAAGATTAAAACGCAGCTTTTTATGCAGAACGCCACCGAGATCTTTTGCATTATTAACATTTTTCAGCAGCTGATTATACAGGCGGCTATCAATAATTAAAGTAAAAGAGGTGTTACAGGAAAATCTTATGGCACACATGACATTTGCGATTGTTAAGAACAAGTTCATTTGGGTAACAACATTGCTCAAACGATAAGAGTTTCAACTGAATGAAATTCGAATCAGATACCGATTGAATACTGTAGTACATTTTCTGGTTGTCCATATAAAACAGTTCGAATTGGCACCTAACATCTCCGAGAGATCTGATATAAAAATTTTGACTATGAGCGACCTTCAATCGCTGACTTGAGGTATTCCAGAGGAGACGATAACTTTTTTCGGGGCAAGCCTTTAAATTTTAGATGTTTCGAAAATAGAACTTTGATAAATACGATCTGTTAGAAATTAGTCTATTCAAATATTCGAAAATGTTCGGAAACTGCTACGCTCGAATAGAAGTAGGTTCCACTCTAGACTAGAACTACGGATTTTATAGCTTGATTGGAAAAAGAGGAAGATATGTAAATACCAGTGTAATATATTTTTATTAACGCCAGTAATAGGTATACGCCTTTCAAATTCACAATTTTAAAGACGATGTCGAGCATTTACTCTTATTATGGGGGCAGGCTAGTATACCATAGGCCCTAATAAAGTGTGCGTAGTTTTTTTTTTAGATTATATTTGGAACACGATTTCTTCAAAATTAATAAAACTGCACATATTTTCGGATGGATGTACTGGTCAAGATCCAAAAAATATAATGATAAAATGTCTGCTTCCGCTGGCAGCTGTCAAACGTTTTGAGAATATACAGTTGGGGACAAAACTCTCCATACACCCTCAAAATTTCATAAATTTAGTAGAAACTGCAAATATTTATGAGAATTTTATATGCAACTTTACTGCAAATGTATTTTTATTAACATAAATTTAAAAAAAAATTACATTAATTAACTTATAACCGTAAAAACACCAGAAAAAACGAAATTCAGCAGGGACAAAAGTGTTCATACATTGATCAGATAGTGTACTCTGTTCTTCATTGCATTGCTTTACTGTTGTTTTTCTTCAAAGAACCGTTGTATTTCCTATGAAATGCGTGAATGCGATCTAGTGCTTAGTTTGTTTTAGTAATCTGTGAGCAAAGGGAGTGAAAAAAAACCAAGCGTATGGAAGTAAGTGTTGAAATAAAAAAATTAATTATTGCTGAGCACAGAAATGGAAAATCATACCGCGCAATTGGAGTTTTGTTTAATTTATCCCATGCCACTGTCCAATACATTGTTCAAAAGCATAAAAACACAGGATGAGTGGAAAATAAGCCAAGAAATGGACGACCAAAGAAACTTTCCAGGCGGGATATCAGCATGATCTTAAAAGAGGTCGACAAAAACCCAAGGATCACTGGTCGGCAACTGGCCGAACATGTCACTAATACTTCAAATAAAACCATCCGAAGAATCTTACGTTCCTATGGATATGCAAGTAGAGATCCTCGTAAAAAACTGCTAATATCTGAAAAGAATAGGCAGCTTCGACTTGAATTTGCAAAGGATTTAGAGTTCTGGAAGACTGTCTTATTTACTGATGAAAGCAAGTTCAACTTGTTCGGTAATGATGGCAAAGAAAGAATCTGGCGAAGAAAGGGAACAGCATTGCAACTGAAGAATTTGATACCTACAGCAAAACACGGGGGTGGCAATGTGATGATGTGGGGTGGAAATGCAGCTGGTGGGGTTGGCAGATTGGTCTTTATAGACGGTATTATGGACCAATACTATTATAAAAGGCTGTTAGAAGAACACTTGCAACCTTCCGTAGACAATTAGGGTATTGGCCGGCATTGGATATTCCAACAGGACAGCGATCCCAAACATACTGCACGTTTTGTAAAGAACTGGTTGCTTTATTATGCATCAACGCAGCTGTATTTCCTTCCTCAGTCGCCAGACTTAAACCCCATTGAACATACTTGGAAACTTATGAAAAAAAAATCTCGAAAATTCACACCAGCAGCAAGGAGTCACTCAAAACTGCGCTTCAACAAGCCTGGGGAGAAATAACTCCGGAAGTTATTAAAAATTTGGCGGATTCAATGCCACGACGGGTGCAGGTTGTTATTGATGGCAACGGTGGCCCAAAAAATTTTTGAAATATAAAATTATATTAAATAATGTGGAATTTTCAGTTCAATTACATAATGTATGAACACTTTTGTCCCTACTGCCTTTCGTTTTTTTTTGTGTTTTTACGGTTATAAATTGATTAATGTAACTTTTTTTTTTAAATTTATGTTAATAAAAATATATTTGCAGTAAAGTTGCATATAAAATTCGCATTAATATTTGCATTTTCTACTAAATTTATGAAATTTTGAGGGTGTATGGACAGTTTTGTCCCCAACTGTACACTATTATTTTTCCATCCGCGGGCACTCAGATTTGCCGTGTGGTCGATATTTTGAGACAGTTAAGAGTTAATTATTTGGAAGTGAACAAATAAAAAACTGGAGGCTAGTTTTCTTCAGTCGTTTTTTGGTGAATCCTTCAGTCTATTAGGATCGTTATCAGGAGTTGCTGTTTGTGAGCTGGCATGCTTTTCTAGTTCTCCAATTATTCATAGATATTTATGAATATTTTGGATCCGAAAGTATAACACCATTATTATTCCTACAAAAGAGTTTTAATTTGTGATTTCTATATACTAATTTGTATTGTGGCCTCTGTTTTTGTTTAGGGTTGAACGTATTAGCTACTTTTTAAAGTTCTATGTTCTTTTTGAAGTTGAGGAAAAAGTGGATTTTGTAGTATGTCTCGTTAAAATTGGTAGAAATGAGCTACGTTTGACTCTTTAGAATCAATGTAATCTTTGCAAGCTAACTTCCTGCCGAGCTACTTTCCTAATTTTTTTTTTTAAAAAGTATTGGTATATTAAGTTTTGATTGATCTCAAGTTTTATTTCAAAAATTATATTGTCAATTACGCTAAATTCAAAAAAATTTCAGGCAAAAATTCTCCATCAAATAAAATATTGTCGCATTGAATATAAAGTCATTGTACTCCCCAGATGCAAACATAAATCTTGAATTTTCGAAATATCAAACACTTGAACGGTCGTTCTTGCTAGCTTTTTTTTGTAAATCATCATGTTTTGGTCATGCATGATTCGTTTTTTGTTTGCTCACGTACTTTGCATTCTTTTTACTATTGAATGCACTTGAAGTGAATAAGCAATATAGGTTCTTGCATGCAGAACATAAATTCAAGTCAATTGAAATGAGAGTAAATATTAATGACAAGATACATATACCAAAATGTACATATTTTTTTAGATTCGTTAATTCAAAATGTTTTTTGCTTCAGAGAAGATGTATTATATTGCAATTCTTTTGTGTTTGTATGATCTAAACTTTGTCGTGACACACGTAAATAAACAATGTCGTGACACACGTAAATAACTTGAATTTAAAGCTCCAAGGTAAAAACAACTTAATTTGTCATTTATTCGAGCAAATCAAAGCATTCAGAGCCAACCTGATATTGCTCGAAAGTCATATGAATGAATGTAATTTTTCCCATTTCACGTGCTGCGAAAAATTTAGTACAGAAACTAACGAAAAATTTCCCACCATATTTGCAGTAAAAGTAATCGCGGATTTAAAACTAGAATTTCAAAAGCGTTTTTCTGATCTTGACATAAATTCAAGGGAAATTCGGCTGTTTCAAAATCCATATGACTGCAACGTTGGCGACGTTTCAAGTCAGTTTCAAATGGAAATAATTGATCTTCAAGCTAGCGATCAAATCAAGAACAAATACAAGGAAGGAAACTTGATCGATTTTTACAAATTTTTAGACGCAAAAGAGTTTCCAAATTTAAAGCAATTGGCTGGTAAATTTATTTCTATGTATGGCACTACCTATATGTGCGAACAAACTTTTTCCAGGATGAAGTATCTGAAATCTAAATATAGGGCAAATTTATCGGATGATCATTTGCAATCATTGCTAATAATTGGTGTTTCCGATTTGAATCCCAACTTTGAAGAAACTCTCCAGGAAAAAACCCAGTTCCACCATTCCCATTAAAAATTGCATGAAATAATTTTATAATAATATAATTTAGACATGTTTGTTTAGTATTGTTATATCTGTAATTTACTATAAAAAAATAAAATTCAATGCTGCTTTACTTGTAATAAGGTTTTTTAATTCACATATTTACGATGCTTGGCCCCCGATAATAAATTTAAATACCAAACTGGCCCTCGCAGCAAAAAGTTTGGACGCCTCTGATCTAAAGGTACTAATTAGTCCCTTTATTTTCATTTGGCTGTCAAGTTTACATTTTCCACTAAATAGTAGTTTATGGTGAATATTTTCATGTCTTTTGGAATCCTTTTGGAATGTTTTTTTGGAAACGGTAGATTTTAGTGAATTTCATTCTTTAGTACTCAATTCAGTGAACGAAAAAAAACCTTATCGTACCGTACCTTAATGTACTTTACCGTACATTTATGACGCCCGTACGCAGACACATTCACTACAAAAACTACACATACACTATTTCAGTCTGTAAAGTTTGCGTACATGTACACAACCGATATACCGAACGAAACAGACACGCTGCAAAAGTACGCTACGATTGAATACTGTACGGTACATTGTCCACAAACCTTATCCTCTACAATACGGAATATGTACGCCTACACAAACCGTACACAAACGGTGTACACTAAACGTACTGTACGTTTAGTGTACTTTTGCGGTTCATCAAACACGGTAGGGGTGGAATGGGAGTGTATGTCCAGGGAGTGTATGTCGAGTAATGGTGTTGAACAGTTGGAGCTGCAGCTCATGGCCACTGTTTTCTGGGATTTTAAAAAGATTTTGTTCGTAGATTACCTTCTTAAAAAAACTACAATAAACTAGGAGTACTAGGAGACGGCAAACTGGCGAAAGAAGTCCTATTTTTGTAGGAAAATGCATCCGTGCACGCTGTGGCAATTCTAAAGCGTGGCCTGGCTAAGATAGGATTTGAAGAAATCAACCAACCAATGTACAGTCTAAACCAAGCACACAGCGATAATTTCCAGTTTTTCAATTTTAAGGTGCCGCGTTTGCCTTCTTGATGCAGACACCGGAGAAGACACACTTAGGCGCACAAGGACCCATTGTGTTACCGCGTTACTTATAAAATATACCGTGCAACCCTTATTAAGTTGAGAACCATCTCGAATTTTTGATTAAATGCGTGATCATCTTCAGATCCACCGATGCTACTTCGGTTAGACTTGCGATGAAGTATGAACTAAGGGATGGCTTTCTTCTTCTAACATGGGCTGGGCATTCGGGCAAATGATGAAGAGCTGTTTCCTCTTCCTCCTTGCATAGCTTCGGCAGAAGTCGTTGTAAGGGGCAACCAGTCGTGCTATATGTCTGCCAAATAGTGTTCAGTTAAGACAAGCACCGCTGCGCAGAGCAGCCCCCTTCCTAAATCAAAAAGCTCTCTAGAATGACCAATGTCAAAAATGTTCCACATTTGTCTAGCGATGGCACAGGAAGGTGTCCTTTAGGTGATTTTGTCTGATAGTCAGCTTAACTGAATTCATAGGAATGCCAATCAGGAAGCTACAGAACACCTCCGGCAAAAGCGTGCCAGCTTTTGCAAGCTTGTCTACTTTATAGTTCCTCTTAATGCCCGTCGAATATATCGACACCTCACTTAGAGATGTAAGGCATTCGAGAATCAGTTTCAAGGAAATGTAAACTCCAGCAAAGGACTTAATAGCCGCTTGGCTGTCATTGAAAATACAAATATTCACTCCGAATATCCGGGGTGTGTTCAATGTGCATGCTATAGCAGCTATTAGCTGCTTTTTTGTTTATGATTATTAATTTAATTTTTTTATTATTTATTTTATTTTATTTATGAAAGGAAGTTTTTGCGCTTTTGTGACACAGGAGATGAGGAATAAATTTGAAAATAGTGACAGCATAAATTAAATACGGGCTTTTAAACACTTAAATTCAACTCGAGTTTTAAGTTGGCTTGTACACAGCGCAGCTCATCTTGAGTTTTTAGAAGGCGAGCATGAAGCGTAAAAGGCCGCGTGCACTGACTCCTGTATTATCAAATTTTCAACGATTGTTTTTTGCTCTTTTTCTCATATATGGCGTCAAAAGCCGGAAATAAGTGATACGTTTTAAATATGTTAGGGAAATGGATTGTGCAGCTGTATGTTGAAAACTCTTAAATTTCATACAGTTTCCAAAGTGCAATGGAAGTATTGAACTGATCCACGAAAATGCAAAAATTACAATAAAAAAATTGAAACAAAATTATTTTTGAATTTCCTGTGTAAAGGCTGACCTTCGTAGCAGCTCTTGGCTGTCCAATATCCATAGCTGCTTCACCTAGCTACTGCGAATTTTGCCACTTGCTAAAGTGATGCTATGCTATGCTTTTGAAGCAGCTATAGCATGCACATTGAACACACCCCTGATTACAAAAGAGCCAATTGTTTGCTTTGAGAATTGCCAACAACACCTCCACTTGACCGACACTGCAGTGGTTCGGCAACCACAAGGAAAGCTTCAAGATTAAATCAGTAGAAAATATACTCCACTCTGTCATGCAGTTCTGATCCATCGGTATATATCTCCCTTAGCATTATTACTACAAACTACTGCTCCGTACAAATTTTCAAACGTAAATATTAGGTCTGTTCCCGTACTACAATTAATTGCGATTAATTGCAATGAAGCCGTTTTTTGTACTCCGTTTTAGTACGCTTCATTGCAATTAATGGCAATTAATCGTAGTACGGGAACATACCTATTATCAATTTACTTCTATTAAAATATATACGCTTTGAAATAACTTCAATTTTTGTTAGGAAAAAAAGTGCAATTCGCTTGAGTACTTATGGCAGCACTAGTGTTTAAAAAAATTTCCTCACACGTAAGATTTATGTCAAATTGCGTTCGAAAATATTTTTCATTCTTGGTTTTTGGGACATCGGTAGATATTTTTAGTTGAACTTGAAGACAAATATTGTTTCAAAAAGTATATTAACGATTATGCTAAATCGAGGCTTTATTATGCAAAAATATTTTGTTATATAGATATATTGCCCGTGTTCCATTATTACTATTTAGTACTCGCAAGTACTTCTGACTACTTCCAACTACTCGCTCTCTCGTTCCCGAGTAGTTCATGAGTAGTTACGCCATTTTTGCCGTGAGGTGGCTATTTAATTGTCAATAGGCGGCTTTGATTTTTTCATGGTTATGTTGAATGTGTTCGTAGTTAGGAAAGTAGCAATAGCCCTCATAATGTGTTGAAAGTTAAAAGAGGTAATTTTCTGTTAGTTGCTTTTATATTTTCTATCGATTGTGGTAGTTTACACTCGTTATTTTCTCCCTTTATTTTCAACTGTTTTACATTTGAAAACTGTATACAATTTGATAGGTTAGAATCTGCTCGTATGAACGAAGATGGCGTTCCATTTGTGATCTACTTGTGAAGTACTTGGGAGTACTAATTAGTAAAAATGGAACACGGCAATTTATTCTGTTGCATATGATATCATTGTACTTTTAATTTCAAATTCATTAATATTTTTGAATTTAATTTTTCGAAACATTGTATTATAGTCAGCTTTTGTTTTAAATTGATTATTTCATGGTTCATTCTTTATCATATAGATTATATTCATTTTTAATGAATACAAAAGAATTTAATAAACGTAGTATTTTTAGTATTTTCTTTTTCATTTCGAAAAAGAAAACTTGAATTGAAAAAAAAACCGAAAAGAAAACATAAAATTGACATAAAATATGAAACTTCTAGCTTTCAAATACATATAACTTTGCTTTTATTATAATAATATACCGCGGTAAAAAAAATGTCAAAATCAAAGTCCAAATACATCCACTGTTAATCCACAGAGTAAACTCTTGATGAAAATTATCAAATTTCTCAAAAACAAAATAATGCTGATTTAATTTGTATATTTCGCCTAATCAGTAATTGTTTTGAAATGATATACAAATTGCCAAAAGAAAAAAAAACAAAAGCAAAGCAACAATAAAACAATGAAAAAGGAAATGAAAGTAAATAAATAAGGTGGGTGGTTAGGTGGTTATAATATTGCTGTGTATGTATAAGTCGATACTCAATTTATCACTGTGTTGGATGAAAAATAAACAATAAAACGAAACAACTGTGTAAACTAACTGACATTAATATTTGTTGTTCTTTTATAAACGATTATATTCAGCAATAAGCTGCAAAGTATCTAAATCTTTAGTTTTATATAATGTTTAGTTTAAGCGAATAGTGTTGAATTTCATAGTCTGTTATATAGGCTCAATGAAATAAATTAGGGAAAATATTATAATTTATTTAAACCAAAAAAACCATATAAGTAAAGGTTTTTAATGTTACTGATGATGGTATTGCGGGAGTATAAAAATAAAATAAAATAAAATTTTCTTTGTTCAGTGAAATATATCAGTCAATAATGTTTCGATGAAATAGTTTTCTATAGATAACAGAAACTAGTACATCAATTTATCAGTATATCAGTCAATGTTACAAATTAATGAAATAATCATAAAAATCAAATATAGCCATAGTGATTTACATCGTTATTAATCGGACAAATACCGCTTGACGAAGATAAACTCAATTTTTAATGATTAGAAATGGAGTTTAGTCTCAAGCTGAGTCAGTTGATGAATAAAATGTGTCTGAAATAATTGATAAGATTTTCTGAAGCAATTTTTTTCTTTGCAACTTATGGTTGTACCTAAAATATAATTAAATAAAATATAATTAAAATATAATTAAAAAAGAAAACGTTGCTCACCTGAAAAAAAAGAAAAATCATATCTGAAGGAAAAACTTACGCGGAAATCATGCAAATTGTTAGTTGTTCGAAAGGAAAGGTCGAGAATGCAATCATGTTCTCTCCAAAAGCAGAAATACGTGGTAGAAAAGTAGCAACAACAAACAATGGCACTCTGGCTTGAAAAACAACTTAAACAACTGAGAAAAAGGAACAATTTATGCCTGTCACAGAATTAAACAAGGAGTTTAATGTTGCTCCCAGTCTGGAAGCTGTGTTAAAGAACATACAAACTGGTCTGCGAAGAAATCGTCAACCATTTTGGGGACAGACCAAAGTTAAATTGTGATATACGTTGCTGTAGGATCTCGACCATAAGTTAGAATACCAGTAATGGCCAGTTCACGCCAATATAAAGCAAGGCTGGTCATCGGCTACGTCCAAATATTAGAGGAAGTGGCGATTTCATATGCATCGGAGGATATGCTACTGCTATTGATCTTGCAACAAGACAACGACTCCGTAAGGCCAATCATGTCCTCTATTTTATTTTAGGTGCCGTATGCTCGTACTGACACTTTCTTCTACTCTCCCGTTTTGCGACTCTTACGCACTCAGAAGTCTTCAACTTGGTCCTCTTCCACAATCTATTGCCATTTTCAAGAATATGGTTCGTAGTAAAATTTTTGATCCTATTTAATTAGCTAATTTTTCTTGATTATAATGGATTCTTTCTTTTCTTTTTTGCTCTACTTAACTTTACTTTCTTATTTATTACTTGAATTTTTTGTATATTTTTATTTTTATATGTAGTTATATATTTTTCTAAATAGTTTTCTTTTCTATTTTCTTAATTTTCTTCTTTTTTTTCTACTTAATTTTACTTTATTTAATTTACCACTTTAATTATTTGTTTTTTTTTTACATACTTATATTTATATTTACTCATTTACTTACTATTTTTTATTAGGTCGATTATTGTAGAATTGGACATTCGTGTTTGTAATGGATTTTTTTTCTCTCTTTCTTTTTTTACTTTACTTAATTTTTTAGTTTTATTTTTTATTAGTTTATTTTATTTTAACTTTAATTATTTTATATACTTATATTTATATATTATCATTTTGTTCTTGCTATTTTATTTTGTTCGTGGTATCCAATCTGTAATTGGGCAGTCCTGCCTGTTGTATTGAATACGTACCAAATAAATAAATAAACGATCCGAGGCACACTAGCCAGAAAATGTGAAAAATGGTTACATAATAACGACATAAACATGATGGTAGGTTCCCCACAGTACTCAGATTTGAATACCTTTGATAATCTGTGACCTGTGGTGAAGAAGCTCTCTAAAACCCATTCACGAAATAAAGACGATCTTTGGCCTGTAAAGGAGAGGTCCTGAAATAATATTTCTATTGAAAAGTACCAGAATCTAATTGATTCCATGCCTGCACGTTATGTAGTGAAGATTGGTAGATTGGTTGCTGGAAAGTATTGAAATGTATGTTAGCTAACAAGGAATAAAATAAATATAGCTTCTCCTATGAAAGATGGCGTTTATAATGTCTGTTAGGGTCGTCAATTTGTTGTCTGATAGATAGTTTGTTTCTGTTCCAGCTGATTGGTTTGATTCGAGAGACTCCTGCTAGTACAGTGACATGGATTTGTTATACGGACTCAAAAATCTTCACTTCGCTATCACCGTCCTCACAAGAATGGATATTCTGAAATTGTAGCCCCAGAGCCTTTGCGAATGCTTCGGATTTGCTTTGGCTGTCGTACTTTGGTCCATGTATTGGTGGCATAACAATTTTATTTTTGAGCCACTTGGTCATGCGCCAGTAATTGTGATCATTAGCTTCCATAGGATGCAGGAAGTCACCACCATTTTCGTTGCGAAAATGCTCGATCCGCAAGGTAATGACTATTGTAAGCAGGTTTGTCTCTATTCTAGTGCTGAGATCATCCGTATTCCTAGCTCTTCTCCGAATTCAGTTCCGCCCTCTCTACCAGATTTTTTATATCTCTTGGGAGTTCGTAAAGGTTATGTGCCTTTGTCGTCCTTTTTCGTCTGCATGGTTTTGGCTGCCAGAGTTTCTATTGCTTTATTTATGTCGCTGGCGGTTTTTAGAGTTTCTTCATATTGTTCGTTTGCCATTGCCTCACGGAAAGCTTTGCATTCGTTTTCTTCTTCGTTCGAAGAGGGTCGTCAAAGCATACATCTTCTATGGTGAAAAGTACCGACTTGTGTTTGGATAGCTCATCGAGGACAATCAGTCGCAGCTTTTGGTGGAGATTATACGAAGGGCCTTTATCAAGGACATGACTATAAACTCTGCCAAAGCTTATAGGTTCGTCGGGAAGATGCAGCCTTATACATTTTTCTATAATGAATTTTCGTAGCTCGATTCCAGCTTGATTTGAAGAAATTAATGGGTGCTTAGGTCTTCGGTAAGAAAGACAGAATCTTAATCTTCAAACAGCTTGATGAGACCCGGCTCGAAGTTGGTATTTTTAGGAGGGATGTCACAGATATTGCTATGAATTGCTCAATAATAAAAATGACCTGTGTGCACTTTGATGACAGTTGCTTCCATCTGTTGCAGGATAGGAGTTTGGACATGATAGCGTTGTATGCCTCTTCTCATCGAGATTTCAGTGCATTCACCTCTAGCTGTTAATATATCGTTACGGTACAGATTGTAGTTTGAGATTTAGAGGCATCAGTTAGTTTTAGAAATGTTTCCTGGATGATCATGGTTTCAATCCTATAATCATATAAGAATTGCATCAGCTCCCCGGTTTTGCTAATGATGGAATTCCAAGTGAGAATAGACACATGATTGGGGGGGTAGGATACGTTTTGTTAGCTTTTGGGCTTGGAAATTTAATCCCCTGCACCATCTTCTCCAACAAGTCCTTCATCATGTTCTGGCGTTGTTCGTGAATACTGCAGAATATGTGAGCCATGACAGTCGGCTGTGGAATGCTGGGCAAGATCTGCGCCACTTTGGGTCTTATTTTTGGGTTTCTGGGCCTGGGTTATGTGCTGAGATATTTTTGTACTTAGGTTTTGGGAAGACTTAAAACACAGACTATAAGACGAGGTGTGTTCAGAAAATAACGGGAAATTTTAAATTTCACGGCTTTGGAAAGCCCGATTGTCACAATTTTTTTTATGTTGGTATACATGCCCCTGAAGTATGATAAAATATTCAGCTGTATACATTGTTTACTTTGTCTGTGGCAGCCGCTAAGGTTGGACGTGCTATTATGAGCTCGGCAATTTTTATTTGTTAAAAAAAAAATGGATCAAAGAATTTGTATCAAATTTTGTGTAAAAAATGAAATAGGTGTATCAAAGTGTGTGGAATGTTAACAAAGACCAATGGCGAGTCTGCTATAAGTAAAACAAGAGTTTAAGAGTGGTATAAGCGTTTCAAAGATGACCGTGAAGACGTTGAAGATGACAAACGCCCCGGACGTCCCAGCACATACCGATGAAAACGTGGAAAAGTGAAAGAGTGAAAGAAATGGTTATGAACGATCACCGAATTACAATTAGAAAAGTCGCTGATGATGTTGGCATATCGATTGGCTCATGCCATGAAATTATTTCGAATGTTTTGGGTATGAAACGCTTGGCAGCCAAATTTGTTCCAAAATTGTTGCATTTTGAACAAAAACAGCGGCGAATGGAAGTTGCTCAGGTGTCACTAATTGAAGTGAACGACGGTGAAACGTGTTATAGCAAGTGACCAAACATGGGTTTACGAATATGACGTCGAAACGAAGGCTCAATCGTCCCAGTGGAGGCATTCTGGATCGCCAAGACCGAAAAAGCTCAACAAGTGCGGTCGAACGTGAAGGTGGTGCTCACTGTGTTTTTCGATTTTAATGGCATAGTGCATCAGGAACTCTCGCCACGAGGTCAAACGGTCAATAAGGAGTACTACCTATAAGTTCAACGCCGTTTGCGTGAAGCAATCCGAAAAAAACGTCCGCCGCAATGCACCTGCTCGCACTTCATTGCTTGTTCGTAAATGTTTGGTCAAAAACAATGCTGCAACGATGCCCCAGCCTCCATATTCGCCAGATATGGCTACGTCTGACCTTTTCTTATTTCAAAAAATAAAGAGAACCTTAAAGGGCCGTCGTTTTACAAGCATAGACGACATTAAAAGCGCATCGCTGAAAGAGCTGATGGCTATCCTAAATATCGAGTTTGAGAAGGGTTTCGAGGACTAGAAGAAGCGCTGGTACCAGTGCATAATATCTAATGGGGACTATTTTGAAGGCACAGCATTCAGGTAGACGAATAAATAAATATTTTTTTCAAAAAACCAAATTTCCCGTTATTTTCTGAACACACCCCGTATATATGTTTATTATATATATATATATATATATATATATATATATATATATATATATATATATATATATATATATATATATATATATATATATATATATATAAGATTAACAAAACGTTTAGAGGATCTAATGATGAAGCCGAAAAAACGGGAAGCCTTGGCAGTGACATGTAAAATATGTAAATCGAACTTCAGCTTAGAATCGAAAATCACGCCAAGGTCCTTAAAACTAGAAACAACACTGAGAGGGGAGCCGAGGACACAGTAGGAGAACAGAAGAGGGGATGTTTTGTGGGTGAAAGACATTTGATGACACTTCGAAACATTCAAAGTGAGAGAATTCACTGCGCACCAGATAGCCAGAGTACCCAGATCTTTCTGCAATAAGGAACAGTCCCTAGCAGATTCTATCACTCTGAATTGCTAAAGTTTGCTGTATATGTATAAATAAACTTGAATTGAATTGAAGTATATATAGCGCACAAGTAATAAAGCAACCTAACATTTAAAAATTATGGACCCACTTCTTCAAAGTAACAACTTAAATATTACATATACAATTTAGGTACACTACTACCCAGCTGTGTATTTTTGGAAAATATGCAATAAAAGTGTTATTCAATAAAATAAACTTTTTGTCGAAAAATTTCCAAACACATACATCCCAGACAATTTAATAACAATGCATTATACTTAGAAATCTATACAGCCGCATCTATTTCTCTTTCATTTACATTATCTACCGACTCAAATCTTGTTTGCGCAAAAAAAAAAATCAACTGATGTATCTATGTTCTAATATGCTTATAATTACATAAAACAGTTTAGCAAACACAAAATTCAGTGCTGAAAAAAAAAGATAAAGCAAAAAATACCCAGAAAAGATAAAATATTATCAATTGTATCTTTTTCTTCGCATTCTATCAAAACAACAATTAGATAATTGCAGATCGGTTCATTTACGTTTTCTCATTTCCTAAATATAAAGTAGTTTATTTTCTCTTTGGTCACATACAAAAAGAGTTTTGACTTTCTATTCCTGTTTTAGTTCGATGTTAGAACATTGTCATCATTCGTCGTTTATTGCTTTTGTGTGTTTAACTAGGTTTTTCTCCTTATCAGTGTGTAATTTATATCACGTTTTCGATGATCGAAAATCGAGTTTGTTTTGTTTGTTGCTTGTATTGTTATACCATACCATGATAATTTATGATGTATTTTGCTTGCTTGAGAAAAATAATCAGTCTGTCAGGAAGATTTGGATATTTTTTTTTGCGACAAACAATTAAAAAAGTCTTTATAAGATTTTATCTGTCGGACTTGTGTTTTTTTTTTTAAGTGTGGAAGTTTAGGGTCAAATACTTTCAATTTGAATACGTTAGCTGAATCATATTTAAAATCGCATATGCTATACACAGTTCGTTCAAAAGGTTCCGGGACTATTTTTTTATAAAAATTACAACTAGCGATATCTGTTATTTGATGGCAGGACTATGTCATATCAGTTCTTAGTTACACACACTGGTGATAGGAGCGCTGTAACCTCATTTATTTGCCAGCTGTGTTTGTTTACCTAGGCAGGTTTTTATCGGTACGTCACAATTTTCGCTATGGAACAACGTGCCGCGATCAAATTTGAATGGGCAGACACACATGAACATTTTTTAAATAAAATTGTAACCGGCGAGGAATCATGGTGTTTCCAATACGATCCATCGACCAAACGCCAAACAGCTGAGTGGCGAGGCAAAGGCGAAGGGCGGCCCACCAAAGTTCGAGCGGTTAAGTCAAAAATCAAAACGATGCTCATTTCGTTCTACGATTCTCACAGAATTATCCATAGCGAATTCGTGCCCCCGGATCAAACAGTGAATGCATAATTCTACAAAGGTGTCCTTGATCGACTTTTGAAGCGGGTACGTCGTATGACACCGGAATTGTACCGCACCGGTGATTGGTTTCTGCTGCACGACAATGCGCCAGCCCATTCTTCAATACTAGTCACACAATTTTTGGTCCAAAAATTGGTCTCCACGATTAATCATCCGCCCTACTCACCAGATCTGGCTCCGGCAGACTTTTTTTTATTCCGTAAATTGAAGATGACCATGAAGGGAGAACGTTTTGAAGACGTTGAGGCGATACAAAGGAATGTAACCAACGCTCTGAAAGCTATTCCAGAAAAGGACTTTTCCAGCAAAATTTGTATAGAACGAGAAAAGGATTATGTTGAAAACTAAATAAAATCTTTTTTTTTTAATCTCTTCTTTTGATTCACAAAAAAATAGTCCCGGAACTTTTTGAATGAACTCTGTCAGTTTACAAAGATACCTCCTGTGAATGATTGCGTGTCGCTTCTCAGCTTGAAATGCAATTCAATATAAATTTATGTTAAATCCTATAATTTATTGTTTTTATAAGATTTCATATAAATTTAGTTTGAACTGTGGTAGGTGAATATTTGTTTTCTTATCTTTTATCTCATTTTAAAATACACGTCGGAAAAAAGAGAGAAAATTGAGCTTATGCACAGCTTCAAAGGAGTTAGATTTTTGCCCTATCTGGGGTTGAAAATCACGTCCAAAAAAGCCGAAGCAGTCCGCGCACGACTGCTGGCAGCCACCCAAGCTCGTTATCTCTACGAGAATTATTCCGATAAATTGTCCTCCTATGAACAAGTTCATAGTCTTTCGAATCCTCATGTATTCGTTGAGCATTTGAGTACTTGGTAAAATAAATTATCTTCTCATCCGTGCTCGAGAAGATGATCCTCCGATGAATCTTTGCCCTCTCCACATGAGGATGGATGACTCTACCGCCTATACAATACCGATCTATACCAGCGATGTCGTGACCGTGAGGTTCATGACAAATCTAGGCTCAATAGCATGTATGATAGATGAAAGTCTATGGAGGCATTATTATTGGAAAGAGACACTTTGTCCAAATCTTGTCTTCGGTGGCATCTTTTTTTTTCATAGCTTAGTTACTATTTTCAATTTTAGTGGAAATCTTCCTGAAAGTTTGAATATTTCCCTCTTTCCAGTCATTGGCAATGTTTTGATTTTTTTTAAATTATTTTATTTTATCTATTTAATTTCGCTGTTTAACTGATTTTTTGCACCAATGCCAATAGTTATGATGCGTTGTTCCCGGTTGATTTGTCTCTTCAGCCTGGAGACGGTGATGATGGTGCTGGAGGCGTGGATCCTCCTAACCAACTATTGCCCCACGAAGTTGGCTCTTATATGTTTCCCATTTGCTCGGATCGAGGAAGAGAATTACTTGCTGATGCTGGATTCTACCGGCCAATAACTCGGACTTCTTCGCTGTCAGCAATCCCTTTGTAAGTTCTAGCACCTAAAGTTACCGTTTGTCTTTTATTCCCTTTTTATGTCAACGCGCTCAAATTTGGCAGTCTGGCTGTGTTGCGGGTGACACTTTTCGCTGCTTCAAAGTTCAAGCCGTATCCCAAGGCGTCCATTACAGCCCGCTTTTCCTCTAGTCGAACAGTATATTAGAGTTCTCGATGTTGTAATGAAGTGATGAAGACTTCTGTGGCTGTGCTAGCCTAGTGTTAGCTTTTCAAGTTCCTGCAATTGCTGCAGAGTTTTGCCTGATTTCTGAATGCAGTTACCAAGCTACAACCTATAGGTTTGTTTCAGATGATTATCCCCGTATCGTATATTTATTGCATTAATTAAAGTTGTAAAGTTCGACTGTAGAGTCTTTCTTAATCTTATCAACTTCTACCATAACTTCTTCTATTTTCCAAACCAAATATTCGAACCTCCTGACTTGGTTTGCAAACTTTTGGATTAGATTTCCAATATCTTGCTTCACCTCATTCGATTGTTGTTCCAGCTTCTCGAACTTACTGTCCAGGTTAAACTTCGAGTCTTTTGACTGCTGAATGCTCTTTTCAAAAGACGCTTTAAAGTCTGTTGACTGTTGTCCTATATTTCATTGGATCAGATCAGCATTTGCATCATTGCATTTCCAGGGTCTTTATTTTCGTTGTCCTGCAGCAATATTTGTAAATGTAATTCCAAATTAATACTGATTCTATTCCTTTGGGATTAATCATTCTTCCTAGAATACAGAAAAAATGTGTTATCTGCTAAAAATATTAATTCTTCAGAAAGCCCGACGTTTAACTCGAGGTCTTCCTACCTTCGCAATCGAACAAAATTGATAAAACTTCAAGTAATTTGGTCGAAAAATATATTTACTACCTCTGGTGTACCACAGGGTAGCCATCTTGGCTCACATCTTTTTAATTTATTTATTTCCGACCTATCTGACATCCTAGCAAATATACGAGTAGCTCATCTACTGTTTGCAGACAATCTCAAAGTTTATCACATCATTAAATCTAGATCCGATGCACTCTTTCTTCAATCTAAACTCAATTCACTTGATCATTGGTGCAATGAAAACAAGCTCTCTCTCTTTCTCTCTCTCTCAACATTGCTAAGTGCCAGGTTATGAGTTTTTCCCGAAAATGCACGGTCTCACACATAACGCGTACTTCCTCGGCAATAATTTGTTAGATCGAGTTGATAACGTTGTTGAACTTGGTGCTATCTTGGATGAAAAACACCGCTTCACCTTACATTAGATAAAATATTTTCCCGTGCAAACAAACAGGTAGGCTTCATCAAAAGACGTGCCAAGGAATTTCGTAACCGGTGAGTCACAAGAACCTTACACATCTCACTTGTACGCCACATTCTCGTATTTGCTTCCATTTTGGGAATCCGGCTTTTGAAACCCACAGTAACAGACTCGAGTCCATACAAAAGCAATTCTTACTTTTTGCCTTGAGGGAACTATACCACCCTTACGATTCAAATATCCTTACTCCTTATGAGTTTCGACTGGGTCATATAAACATATTGACACATGCATCCAGAAGAAGCATGATTTCGGCCTGCTGCACATTCGACGTCATTAGAGGCCTCATCAGAGTTGAATTCCTGAATCGTTCCTCTAATGACGTCGAATGTGCAGAACTATCTGCCATACTAAGAGCCTCACAAACAATAAAAATAAGGAATACTAAAATGGTCAGAATTAAGATCCTATCGGATAGTCAAGCGGCTCTCATTGCTATAAATCCCGATCAAATAAATTCGGTTACTCTCCTAGAGGTGAGAGAGGCCCTAAATGAAATAGGGGCACAGAACAGCCTCGAGTTGATATGGACACCGAGGGGGGCACCGAGGAAACTGATACCAGAGCCAAAAAAGGAGCAAAAATGCCCTTATAGGTCCTTCTCCGTACTGGGGTTTTACAAAAGCAGATACGGAAAAGGAAATTAAAACATGGAGCAAGAAGAAGATCGAAGACTACTGGTTTAATATCGAGGGTTTAAAACACTCAAAAAAATACCTTGGCTTCGATAATAAAAGAGCAAAAGAAGCAGGGGCTCTCTGCAAAAGTGGCATAAGAGCCCTATGCGGAGCATTGACAGGACACCTTCCATGCAAAAAGTACCTCCACAGGATAGGTGAGGACCAGGACGAGCGCTGCAGATACTGTGGGGAAACGACAGAGTGTGTAGAACATCTGCTCACAGTCTGTCCAGCACTAGCGAGAAGAAGATTCGAGCTACTTGGCTCTGCTCTTCCTTCCATCAGGGACATCACAAATGTCCCGTCAAGGAACATATCCAGGTTCATTAGAAGCCTGGACATCCTATAGGACATAACACAAAGGAGGCACAATAGACCCAGGAAGTCGCAGTGCTAGGGTCCCTCTGGACCCCAGGCCATCATCATCATCATGTGTCAATAAGTTTATATGACCCAGTCGAAACTTATAAGAAGGTAGGGTATCAAAATCGTAAGGATTGTATAGTTCTCTCAAGGCGAGAAGTAAGAACTGCTTTTGTATGGACCCGAGTCTGTTACTGTGGGTCTCAATAGCCGGATGATCAATATCTCTGTAAGAAACACCAGGTCCATTCCATATCCACTCAATATCAACATTCCACAAGTTACGCATCCCATGAGCCGATAAATAGATGCTGCAGGATATTCAATAGCTAAGTAATCTGTATTCTCCAACGATTTCCAAATTATCCCTCAAATCCTCCCGTTTCCAAGAGATCCGCACCCTCTAATCTTAAGATATGCGAAATTTTTACAATTTCCAGACTTGAAAGTCTTCTTGGATCCAAAAAATCGCTGCTACATAATCGCCTTTATCCAATAAATTATGAAGTTTTTTTCAGATTTGACTTGTTAAATGAAAAATCTCAACTGAATATTTTAAATTATTTATACTTATCACCTTGTTAACTATTTTTCTCAACAGATAATCTAATCAATACTATTACTCTTTCAGGAACTCGCCTTGGCTTTCCATACCCGAAAGGAATGTACGATGTTGGCCTGCCATCGCATAAATCACTATTCCGAATTCAGGCCGAACGTATCCTCAAACTTCAAGAACTGGCCTATGAAAATACTGGCAAGCATGGTTATATTATTTGGTACATTATGACATCCGAGCATACCATCCAACCGACACTCGATTACTTCAAGGCGAATGGCTTCTTCGGTCTGAAAAAGGAAAACATCAAAATGTTCACACAAGGATCTTTGCCTTGTTTCGAGTTCGATGGGAAAATAATTTTGGACGAAAAACATAGAATAGCGCGAGCACCAGATGGCAATGGAGGCATCTATCGGGCATTGCGCGATCAAGGAATCTTGGACGATATGCAGCGACGAGGAGTTCTATACATGCATGCTCATAGCGTCGATAATATTTTGACGAAGGTAGCGGATCCAGTGTTCATTGGCTTCTGTGTTCAGGAGAATGCCGACTGTGCTGCAAAAGTTGTGGAGAAGTCGCATCCGAGTGAGGCTGTCGGTGTCGTTTGTGTGGTAGATGGAAAATACCAAGTTGTCGAGTACAGCGAGATATCTGCAAAAACTGCCGAATTGCGAAATTCCGACGGAAGACTGACATTTAGTGCTGGAAATATTTGCAATCACTTTTTCTCACTGGCCTTTTTGAATCAGATCGGTTCGGTGTATGAGAAAGAACTGAAATTGCACGTGGCCAAGAAGAAGATTCCATTCGTTGATAATTCGGGAAAACGAATCACACCGGAAAAACCGAACGGAATTAAAATCGAGAAATTCATTTTCGATGTTTTCGAGTTCGCACAGAAGTTTGTTGCGATGGAAGTGCCTCGTGACGAAGAGTTCAGTGCACTGAAGAATAATGATAGTGCCGGGAAAGATTGTCCGTTGACCAGTCGAAGGGATTTATTCCGTTTGCATAAGAAATATATTGAGAATGCTGGTGGTATTGTACATGGTGATGTATGTGAAATTTCACCGTTCCTGACGTATGCGGGAGAGGGACTGAAAAGTCTGGTTAAAGGCAAATCATTCACTAGTCCGGTGTATTTGAGGAGCAATCAAGATCCGATGAATGGACATCTGTAAGAGAGCCTGGTTTGATTCAAGTGATGTGATTGTGAAAGTCCTATGGCTAGGATGCGAATTAATTGATCATTTTTTTGTTGATTTCGGATGATTCGTTGGAACTGGATTTAACTGTCCTAGATGTGCTCGAAGAGCGCAACAAAATAGAAGATAAATTGCAGTAAACGAGAGTATAAATTTAACGTTTAATTTAATTTACTAGCTTGTCATTTAAAATATTTGTTTTTCTATATATTTATTACAGAAAGATAAATTGCGCTTGACTTATTTCTGAAGAAAATATACTAAAAATATTGCTTATAACGACATGGAACTACATAAATTTTAGTTACAGATTCTGAATAAAACTGAAACATCATTTGTGTGTTTGCATATTTAGTAAATATATATACTTTGCTTCAATATAATTATACGCTCGACATATTAAATATGATTCCACTAAAAGCTAAGTGATGCCTTTCCTTAATTTATAGGATATTAACTGGTCAGATGTGAATTATTTTTGTGTACTGAATGTAGTTATCGTTTAAATTATAAATTATTGATGTATCAAAATTGTTTGAAAAACGCAAGATTGTATTGAAGATATGGAAAATTTTCTGCCTACATTTTGGAAAAAAAAAATCGAAAAAGTTGTCTTTGTGTTTAAAATTGTATAGAATATGGATATAATGTAGGAGTATCTACTTATGTAAATATTGTATTGTATGATATTTACGTTGAAATTTATTTAAGCTTAATATTATACTGTGATGTTATTCTGTTGAAATTTTCAGTTAGTTCAAGAAAATACATAGTTTCGAAATGATCTACATTTTGAAAAATTATAGAGTGATCGGTAATGGTTTGTTTTATATCAAATTACGACTATATGCTTAGTTCTCGTTTAAAATATATATTGATTTTATGTAAGATAAGCATATTCAATTTATTAAATGGAAAATGAATAAGTCTATACTGCCTATACTCATTCATCTATTAATTCTGAGCTTAATTGAAGTGTTAGTAATTAGACAACAAAAGCACAACTTCGCATATTATATTTACATTAATCGGAAGCATAAAGTGCTTTGTAGTCTTTTACGGTTTCTTTAATATATATATGACAATTTTTCCAAGTCGCAAAACTCATGAAATTATAAAACAAAACATTCAGATTTGCAAAATATTAACAATATCTGTAATCTATTTCATTTCGAAGAAAAACTTATCGGTTCATTACTAGAATCTGGAACTTCTTTAAATGTATTTCAAAATATCTTAATTCCATTATAATTTTACTTGACAATTCCGATAAAAGCGATAAAATAATTTCCACAAAAAAAAACATTGATTTTTTCGAATTAGAAAAATTTAAAATCAGCCTATAGCTTTTTAAAATGTAGTAAATTTCCATTCATATGAATTTTTCTTGAATATCTTTTCTAGGAAATGCATATAAGAATAAATTACTTTTATCTACCTACACGTATAAAGATCCATTCATTCCTGGAATATTATGATATTGTATCTGTATTTGCTTTTAATTTGTTAAATGGAAAATGGGAAAATGACTATGTATATCTCTAATGACTTATTAATCTACCATATATAAGTAAATATATACTTAGTAATGAGCATAAATGATATCACTTTGAGAAATCTAGTGCAATAATATACGAGTCTATAGAACTGAATCTTTGAATAAAAAGAAGAAAAACAAGTTATTGTATTATAGAAAATTATTTGTATATTATCCAAAAAAAATAAATTTTAGTAGATGTATTTGTGGTTTTTCCTGTTTTTGTTTTTGATTTGTATCAAAATTAAAGTTAGATTGTATCCGAAGGTACTAAAATGCATATGTATAGTTGTTTTTTCCCTGAAACTCAGTTCCTGGGCATGTGATTCTCTCCATTTTAAAATTAAACAGTTTGTTTTTGGAACTAAAACAACTTTTGTTTAACTAAAATTCAGAAGACGATCGTAACTTAAATTTAAATATAAATTTAGTTAAAAATTAAAATAAGTTTCGCTGCTTATCATTTGATTCGCTTGTTTAGACTGACATCCTTATTTTGTCGAGGGACTTTTTTAGAGCTGTGTTTAATGACTCCAAAAAAAGAACTGAGCATCTCAAAGCAAGTTAGAGTAGAGCATATGTTAAAAAAAAAGGCGAGCAAATTAGAGCAATTGAGAGTAAGACATTTTATGGACCAATTTTCAGGTAACAATTCTGATGTAGAAAATACATATTGGCCAAGCAAGACCAACAGAGGTGTACACGCCCTTTGGTGAGGGCTGGGCTGATGTTGGGCTCACTCCCAGCCTGAGTGGATTTTTGGCTAATATGTTGGGCCAAAATGTTGGATCAATATGTATTTGAAGCATCAAAGATGATTGCTTGTTAGAAGTCCAACCTGTCAGTTTGCTATTTGAAAAAAAAAACTCTACTTCAGTCACAATTTTTGTTGGCAGTCGGATCTGTGACATTTGGCAAACTGTTGGTTGCTTGCTCGAAGATGCTCTAAAGGTAGAGCAGAAAATCGTACTCTAAATTGTGCTAGTTCAACTTAGAGCAAGCTCATGAAACACAAATCGGTGCAACCGAATTGTTCATGAAACATATTTTGCTGAGATATCTTAACTTAGCTTAACCTAGAGTAGCTCAGTAAACGCAGCTTTTATTGGTGCCCGTTGAATGTTAAGAATAGTCCAAACCATTAATTAGCTCTCGTCCAGTTTCTGGCTTGCTAGGATGTTCAAATTGATTTTTGCTTATTTGTTCTAGTCAATAGCGCTGTATTGAGCCAATCAGAGCCAAGGAGCTCTAATCTTCATCTCTCTAGTGCTGGAAAATCTGTGAGAAGATGTTCTACACACTCTGCCGTTTCTCCATAGTATCTGTCCCGCTCCTTACCTATTCTGTGGAGATACTTCTTGCAACGAAGATGACCTTTCAATGCTCCACATGGGGCTATTATGCTACTTTGCAGAGAACCACCGCTTCTTCTGCTCTTTTGTTATCGAAGCCAAGGTATTTTTTGATGCTTGCGAACCGTCAAGTACTTAGCTTTCGATCTTTTTCTTGCTCCATCTTTTCAAGACCACCTCGGTCTTGTCTGTGCCCCAGTACGGACAAGAACCGGTAAAAGGCATTCCGGCTTCTACTTTGGCTTTTTACTTCAGCGTCCTCTTTTCCTTGGTGCCCCTAATGGACGGGGATCCATATCAACTAGAGGCTGTTATGTGCCCTTATTTCATTTACGACCTACCTAAGAGTACAGCTGAATTTATGTGATCGCGATTGATAGGCTTGAGAACCGCTTGGTTATTCGATAGTCTTTCAATTCTGATCCTTTTAGAGTTCTTTATGTTTATTATATGTGACGTTCTATGCATGGCAGATTGATGATTGATGGTGGCCTCCTTTGGAAGAGGGAAATGCATTTTGCGCTTCGAACCTACAATCCATACTTCTACTCCACAATCCATCTTTGAGCCGTCCGTGCTTTACATTTCCGCTGAAGTTGACATTTTAATTATGAGACTGATGTCTTCCAGTATTTTAAAGTAGCCTTTTAGGTCTAATGATTTGTACCTGTAGGCCTCCTATAGGTTAATATTTCGCTGTATCCTCCAGGAAATTTCGCGGTGTCCTCCTGAATTTTGAGGTGTAGTGGTTCTAAGCTAAGAAATGCCTACATTCCTGCCGTTGAAGTGTAACTCATTGCTCCTGTAATTACAGGCAGGCCATCCTGGAAGAACCACAATACCAAAACTTTTATTGTGTACGATGTGTTAATATGAACTTATGGTATTAAGATCGAAACTCAATTAATAGTCGAGCTCTCTTTCTGTCTTCAGGTGAAACAAAGTGCAATGACATAAACTGCAGCGAAAGTAAGTGTATTATATATTTTTTTATTATCTTGATCTGGAAGAAATCGTTTAATGTGAGAAGCGTCCGCCATTTTATTACAATTATCTGATGTGCTTAAAATGATTTGAAAAGGACATAACAACATGACAATGATGTACTCCAAAAGCAAAAAAAGTAAATTAATCGCATTTTGGATCCCGAAAATAGTAGTGCGAAATTCGATTTGTTTTATGGATTAAATTAAGGCCCCCAAAGCCAGGCCAGATACATTTTACAAACAACTGATGCTAAGGAAACTGATGATGCGTGGACCGATATTTTGCTTTTAGGATTCACTGGTATTTCTGATATATTTGCTAGAGACTCCCTAAGAGGGCCTTAATTTGCCAGTACTTACTGCCGGCCATGTTTCAAGCTGTAGTAAAAAGAGACTGCAGACTGGTTAAAAGTTTTTATTCACGGCCGCCATTTTGCATGTTAATTATTTTTGTGGCCGGCCTGGTTTAAATCTAATATATTTTAATTTTTTGTTGGGTTGCTTTTCCTGCTTATGATAACTTGCAGCACTTGCAGCATGGCCGTCCTTGCAGTCTTAATTTAAGAGCGGAAGCTACGGTTTTTGTAATGTTCTTTCGAGCGGAAAAGTTATATTTGACGTCAATGAGAGTGCTACTGCTCTGGGAAAAAATAAGGTATAAAAAATTGGCTTAACACGACTACGGGCTAAACCACCCCTAGAACATATAGTCGAGTTTAGCCCCCATTAAAAAAATTCCCAGCTGGGATTTTTACCACCAAGGGAGTTTTCTTATGGAGTTCTTCATTTGGTTGTCGCCAAAATATCGTTCTTCTTGTTTCAGCCAAATATAAAAAAAAATGGTCTCGTCTAATAAATGAAGTTGTTTTAACACTGTACATCTTAAGTGATGTGTTTGTTTTTCGCGAACTTGATTATTTTTTTATGATAAGTTTGATTCTTTTTTTAAAGCAGCTCTCCGCAGTACTCACCTCACAGTTTCTGCTCACACATGCCTTCCTAAAGGTTCTTCCTTCGCAGCAACTAACTAAAATACCCTTAAATTGGACACCGCACACATTTTTCGCCCTGGCATGCTCAATTCGCAAGAACAAATCCTTTTTTGCTTATTTTCACAGCGCGATTTGGGGGTAAAACTGAGCTTGATGGTCCACCGGCCGAGAAACTTTAACACGATAGGATAAATCGGCGATAGCAAGGGTCGAATATTGAAGATAAATACAAAAAAACACGCGAAAAGATAGCACACAAGAAGATAACACACAAGAAGATAAAACATAAGAAGATAACACACAAGAAGACACCACGAAAGAAGACAAAACGCGAAAACCCAAAACGCGAAAAGGCAAAACACAAGACATTGCACGGACAACAGGTAAAACACGATGAAACAACACGCAAGCAGACAGCAGACTGAAGAAAAACCGCCAAAATTACAAAAAGCCCCACCCACACACCTTCAAGCCGCATCAACTCAACACGCAAAGCTTCCATAAATTACCAATAGATGGCTGAATGGTAAATATGCGTTTTTGCGGTTTTGAGTTTATGTTTGGGCGTGTTTTTTATTTGTTTGTCTGTTTTTCTTGAGTGTGATGCCTTCTTGTGTAATTTTTGGTATGTTTTCGTGATTTTTTTCCACAATTGTTGAGTCCTGCAACCACATACTCGTCCTCTGGTGATAAAATTTCCCGGCTGCGGATCAAATCGAGTTTTACCCGCGATTTTAGCCAGTTGAACTGATATGTTTATGGTTTTGTGGCTGTGTGTTTGTTTTTACGGATGTTTTTTGTTTGTCTGCTTGTTTTTCTTCAGGGTGCTAACTTATCTTGTATTTTTCGTATGGTTTTGCTATTCCTTTAAATATTCTACCCCATCTGTTCGCCCTCTGGTGGTAAAATTTCCCGACTGTGAAACATCAAGTCGAGTTTTACCTTTTGTGTAACTTAACTACATTTTTATTTTTTTAAGCCGATTTATCAGCTTTTTCTGTTGATTCGGACTATACCAACGATGTCTTTCAGCTCCAGCCTGTTTCAGTTGAAAAATCGCTTTCAATTACACGGTCATTGAAGTCTACGTTCAGCTTCTAAACTTATATGCTTTTTTACGTATCTGGGTACGCTTTGTGGCTGTGCCTCTTTTTGGGGGTGTCGTTTTTTGAACTAAATAATTTAAAATTAAAAAAAAATGATCCTCCATTCCTCCATTCTCGCCATTTTCGGGAGGCATTTTTGCCGTTTCTCTTTCTGCTTTGTACAGCCATTTTTGTACAAAAACGACATTTGGTTCTTGCATTTGGTTAATCGGTTTAATCGGATTGGTTTAAAGCTGAGAAAATACCTCCGTTAACATCCGTTTACGTCCGATCGTTCCCTCCGTTTAGATTCGCGTCGTTAATTTAGCTTGAATTAGCTAAAAACCAATAGAATGAGTTGTATATATAATAAAATTTATAATTTTTTATATTTTGCAAAAAAAAAACAACAAAATTTGCATTCATATCCAGCTGCGAAACGTGCTATTGCTCACCCACCCTATAACAAGTAGCTGTCACTGTCAGTGCGTACAATGAACTGTCATTTAACTGTAGAAGTGTTTGTTGTGGCGCGTTAAATGTTGTTTAAATGTTTTGAATTGTTTTGGATTATGAAATACACGATTAAATACAATTAGGATGGATCGCAGCAGAGATGAACCATCAACATCTTCGAAGCATAATGTGAATGTAAACGATAGTAATTGGAGCGAAATATGCGATGAATCGGTTCTCAAGTTCTTAGATGAACCTTTCGATGCGGAGCTGAATCATTCTAACCTGCGCGATGATGAAAACTACCGGGGATTTGATAACAACACTGGATTGACTTGGATATATCCCAACAACTACCCAGTGCGCCAGTATCAGTTTAACATTACGAGAGCGGCACTTTTCCGCAATACTCTGGTCGTGCTTCCGACCGGACTTGGCAAGACATTTATTGCAGCAGTTGTTATGTACAATATCTATCGTTGGTATCCAACGGGAAAGATAATCTTTATGGCTCCTACGAAACCATTGGTTTCGCAACAGATTGAAGCTTGCAGGAAAATAACAGGCATTCCTACCAGAGACACGTCGGAAATTACGGGAAGGATTGGCAAGAAGCAGCGGCGCGAACTGTGGAAAACAAAGCGGGTTTTCTTTGCAACACCACAAGTTATTCAGAACGATGTAAACGATATTGAGCAGGATTTTCCAATACACGATGTAAGGCTCGTGGTGGTAGATGAAGCGCATAAGGCCAAGGGCAATCACGCCCACGCTGAGGCAGTCCGTTCGATAGCTTCCAGAAACTCGCAGTTTCGGGTATTAGCCTTATCAGCAACGCCCGGTCGTTCCGTAGATGATGTTATCGAAGTAATAAAGAGCTTATATATTTCGCACCTGGAAATCCGCTGGGAAACATCAATCGATGTTGTCACCTACACGCATCGGAAGAACATAAAGACGGTCGTCGTACCGCTGGGAACTGATCTCACACAGATTCGTAATGAATTCATCGACATAATGGATCCCTATGTTCGATATTTAATGGAAAATCAGGTTCTTTCTGGTTCGCTAAGCTCGATATCGCGTGGCTCTATCGTGATGGAACAGCGACGATTCCGTGAGCTATCAATGACCAACAAACATCCGAACGAGTCGCAAGTGAAAATGAACTTCTCGATCTGTGTGAGTTTGTATCATGCTTTGGAGCTGCTCGAGAGACATGGAACTCGAGTTTTTCTGAACTTCTTCGATGAAAACGAAGCTTCCCATCGGTACTATGTTGCAACGAATCCGAAACTACAACAGTTTCTACAGAAATTACGAAAGTATGTGGGAGCCAATCCGTTTCTCATAAGCGACCAATCGACAGTCAACGGGAAAATTCCTGAAATTCCGGACGATCTGGATTTCGGTCATCCGAAATTTGATATGGTGAAGGAGAAGGTTGTGGATCATTTTCAGGTAATAAAATGTAGTATGTGAGGGGAAGATTTTAATATTTGCATTATCGGCAATACTGTAATATTTACTTTATTGGATGTAATTAGGAAATTTCTATTTAAAAGTAATTATTATTATATTAAAAGTAATTCAAATGAGTCTTGACTGCTCGTAGTTGACTACCTATTACATTTTTACCTCGTAGACCAAGTTCCCAAAACTGCTTAGTTATAGAACACAATTCCATAGTATTAGACTATTCTATATATAATTATCATTCTACATTGCCTAACTTCATGCGTGATAACCTCGTTCTAAGTGCAACTTTTCACATTTGATAACTATTTTTTTCTTATTTGCACAAACATTCTGCGAAACCTGTACAAATTGAAAGTTGCTTTATTTTTGATATTGATAATATATGATTTGGTTTTAGGCTATTCAAGATTTTTTATATTGTGACCTCAAAATGTTTGAACTTCTTCTTAAGACTGAGCCTTCTGGCTCCAATAAGATCCTAGAGCGTGATGGCAATTTTATGGTTTTTGCTAAAATTCATATTCGACCCGCATTGTACTGCACTTTCTCCCCTTTTTATAATAAAATAAAATAAAATTCTCTGATAATAAAATGTCGATTTGCTTGGCATTCTAGTTGTAACTTTGGTTCCGTATAGTTTCGCTTTTCTGGAACAGGTGATAATGCATTTTTCGATAGAGTATTTGAATGCTTGAGTAAAATTTCCCATACTTCCATTTTCGCTTCCGTGCACTTTCTCGACATTTTCTTTCCTACTTCTATTCTGTCTGCAAACCTGTTCGACTTCGGATATTGAGGACTACTCGTTGTCAATTCAATGCCATATTTTCGCGTGAGTATTGTGAATTCATTGTATCGTTCATACTGTCGGATATGATTGTCCGTAAAAATCGATTAACTGCAAGTATATTTTTGAGCTGATAATATACCGCACATGCCGTTTTTTTTATTCAGTTGACAAATATCCTAATATTTCGACACACAGTCTGTTATATCAAGACCTATTTCCTGGAATTAGTATTTAAGAACTTCGCGCTCAATCATTTGTTCTCCAGTAGTAGCATTTCGAATCATATGGCATATATTGCACGATGCAATCTTGTCTTCGACGTTATTTTTCCAATTGAGTCAGCCTTTTTCCATAAAATTCTTTATGTTCTTTAAAATACTATCTTTGTCTGTATCAGTTTTGAGAAGTTCCCTCTTTTTATCACTCATACTAATTGTGTGCAGATTCTGCAGATTTTCTCGACAATTTCCTATGTCTTTATGTGCTGAATTTTTACATTTAAATTTTCACAGGAATGAATAATAGTTTTGATTAGATTAAATAGGAAGGGAGCCTCAGGGTGATGTTCTACATCACCTTAAGATAGACCGTTATTCATATTGATATCATGATCTCCAATTGAAAGCTTTCTGCTATATAGGAACAATATTATCCAGTTAATGAAAGCTTTGGGGTTGTTCAAATTATCCAGTATAATTTCAAAAACAGTGGTGTCAACTTTTCACAAGCATTTTAAATATCAATGCAAAAAATCATGATTCTGAGTTTTCTGGCTTTTCAAATTTTATTATGATGATTAATCTGGGCATGAATCACGAGATTTCGATAGGCGATATCGCCTATCGTCAAATAAAAACGATAGCGATTGTCGACTTAGGTATGTCGGCATCACAGCCTCAACGATATGATGTATCGAAATTTTTTTTTGAACTATAACTCCATGGTAGATTTTCGTGACATTTGGCAGCATTTGATGAATGGTAATGACATTTGAAAATTCAAATAGTGAGTCGCTAATACGTGATAAGTTTGCTGGCAATTTAATTCACAGTGAAAATCATTGGCAGAATTCATACTTTTTTATTCTTCATCTGAAGATGATAATGAAAAAGTGTTGCGAAGATTCTAGTAATCCGTTGCAGTTACCGGAACAGAAGTAGTAAATAAAGATCTTAAAATATCTTGTATTTCAAATGTATTTTGTAGGTTCGTTAAACGTTTCCGTGTAACGAAGGAAGCGTTTAAATATATAGTGAGCCAGTTGGATGGTGCAGGTGCTATAAGCTCCTCTATCCCGCCTATATTGAAGGTAGCATGCACGCTATCGTTGCTGGCGGGTAGAGCGTACCAGCATCAAGTAGGCAACGATTACTTGATCAGAATGGCTCAAAGCACTGTTTCAAACATTTTGAAAGGTAAAATAGACTAAATGGAAGAAAAACTGTGCCCCGAGTGGATGAAATTCACTTTTGAGGAGGAGTGCAAGATTTGGTTTCTAGAAAAATATGGGATTTCTAAAACATTTTCTTTCAATAATTTCTATTTTCCCTGAAAATACACTTTCCTTGAGACAAAATTTTATAAATTAATCATAATACTTGCATTACAAAACACAAATACAAAACTTCGAAATGGACTCACTTCATGTCACAAGCCGAAGATGGATATCGATGACATATCGATAGTCGTTTGCCTATCGCCAGAGATTTCGATAGTCGCTGTCGTTTTTTGATTCTTGTGATCTCGAATCTCGGAAATTTCGACAGGCGATATCGTCTATCGTCGGTTGTGATTCATGCCCAGGCTATTGCATGATTGCGTGGACCTTCCTCTGAGATATGTATGCCTATTTTCACGGATTATGCTTTTAATCATGCTATTAATAATTTTCACTAAATTATTTATAAGAGAAATAGGCCTAAAACATTTTTATGCTATTTGTATTTCTTTTTCTTCTTAGTTTAAGAACATGAGCTACTCTTATTGTCAATAGAATGGTGTCAGGGTGCCTAATAAAAATTATGTTTAAGTTTGAAGTAGCAGGAACTAGCTTCAGATAGCTTTAGTGGGGAAGCATCCTGATCTGATGATATTTTACTTTCAATAGTCTCGAGGAAGTTTTTACTGTTGTCTTCATCACAGCTGGAAGAATTGGTGTTTATCTTGCTGTTTTTGATACATCTATTGAAACTCCAGCAGCATCCAAGAACTTGGTCGTTGCGAATACCAGGTTCCCGCGTAAAGATACCCATAAGGCCACCTGTATATCACCTGATGAAGCCACTCGTAACTAAACAGATAGACAACGTGTTGATAAACCGCCGCCACTACTCGGACCTGATGACGGTACGAACGTATCGAGGTGCTAACTTAGACTCGGACTACTATCTTTTTAGTATGGTTCTCCGAGCGTGAATTACTTTGCCTAGAAGCATTCCATCCGCGAACCAGGTTCAAATCAATACGGCTGCCTTACGCAATGAAAATACCAGTAACACCTTTGGTCTTGCGTTAACATAGGACTCGCCCTCGAAGAGCTCGATGGAGAGTAAGTCGTGAGGCCAAGATGCCGGGCAAAGATGAGAAGTGGACACGCCTTAAGAATACTGTCATTAGTACTGCTGACGCCATCTTAGGCAGTAGTCGCAAAGATCGGAGCGACTGGTTTGATGATGAATGTAAACTAGCGACTGAACATAAGAAGAGACATCGCAGACAGAAGAAAGCAGCTTGGAAAAAAGATCTGATCTATGAAATAGAAAGAGCTGGAGAGCGAAGTCCGCACCACGTGCGAAAGTTCTACCAAATAGTCTGAAACATGACGCAGTACACACCACGCTACACGTACTGTAATCTGATCACCAACCCTGAAGGCATTCTGGAGTGATGGGAAGTGCACTTAAGTGATTTCCTAAACGGTCAGCTCAACAATGAATTGGAGGCTCAACCAATGCAAGAAGAAGACATTATGCTGCCATCACCAACCATAGAAGAGGTACGAAGAGCCATAACTCGGTTGAAATTTAACAAAACCCCTGGATCCGACGTCATACCAGCTGAGATGCTCAGGTATGGAGGGCCCACATTACACCAAGCAATTCATGAAATTATATTGTACGTATGGGAGCATGAAGAGATGCCAGAAGACTGGTGCAAAGGCATAACGTGCCCTGTATATAAGAAAGGAGATGTAACTATGTGTAGCAACTATATGGGTATAACATTGTTGAGTACCTCCTATAAGATACTCTCCTCTATCCTGCAAGAGTGTATAGCCCCACACGCTAAAGTAATCATCGGACAATATCAATGTGGCTTCATCCCAGGTAAATCAACAATTGATCAGATCTTTACTCTCAGGCAGGCGAGGGAAAAATGTCTGGAATTCAACATTCCACTGTACCATATATTTATAGACTTATAAATCCATGAGAGAATTCGGCATCCCAAACAAACAGACACGATTGTGTAGGTTGACCATGAGCGCTGGTTGAACTAAATATTTTCTTCCGGTAAACCCTCCCTGGTAAATTAAAAATCCATGAGTTAACCCTTATAGTAGCAAATAGTATGTGCGAGGATTATTCCTGCTTTTCTTAGGAACTGCAGTGAATATAAATGGGTTGACATCCAACACCTCCTCGGCTTGGAAAGCCATTGTTTAGCCACACTGACCCTAAGGGACTAGAACCCCCTTCACCTTATCCAGCATGTGAGGGGAGGATTCTGGCATGTTCTCTTTGAGGATTTGTCAGGGACTTAAAGGGAAGATAAGCTCTCCACACATTCCTCCGCCGGTGTATGGACGAACGATGCTATTAAGGACGATTGTTTTATTTACATACGCTAAGGAAGCTTTTGGGTCACCTTTTTGGCAATTGTTGAAAAAAGGAGAACTCGTTTCAACCTTAGTCCATCAAGGATACGCTGAATCTATGGGGAAGCTTGCATCCTCCAAACAATACTGCGCAGGTGTACTGAGGGTCTCGTTCACAGGAACCGGCATAAGGGACTAAAAACTCCCTTCACGTTTTTTGAACCCGGCCACTCAAAACATTATTATGAGAATGTGTTTTCCGGGACTATACATCATATGCACTATAGACCTTTGCGCCTCATATGAATGTAAACTTCACTGCAAGAAAAAGTTAGACAGTTCATGAGACGAACTGAATCCGACTAGTAAACAGTACGTCGGGGGCAGGTAAGCCCTTCATTTTGCCCAAGAAATGTAGCCTGTCATGGGGAAGGCCCCCATAGTATTAAAACCCAATTCTCTGTCGTCAATAACACCTAGAATCTTGTGTCTAAGTATATGGGTATAACCTGACAGGAGCTAACCTAGATATTTTTTTTCGTTTATGTCCCACGAGGACACAATAACAGGGAAATCGAACCATATCTATTGCTAATTTTGTTTGGAGGACCAGACGTCTCTATGGCCGTGTTGACAGACACACTTTTATCAGGAGGAATATCCTCCACATTAATCAAAACCGAATAGTTCTTCGGAGAATATTTGGTTAAAGTAGGCGTAAGTAAATTTGAGAAAACAGAAGGACACGTTTTCAACCTGACCTCAAGACCACTCACACAAAAAATAAATTTATCTTGACATAATACAGCTTCGAGCTCCCGTTTAAAACTAGAAATTTGATGTCCACACACAAGGCCCATGTACATCCTCAAGACACTTAAGGGGGCAGGATGGTTTCCAACTTAAACAAAAAAATTTTTTCAATTATTTTTTTATATGAAAGTACAATACCTCAGGAATATCCTCTAAAAATTTCAAGTCAATCGGACTAAAACTCGCAGAGATACCGGTTATTTTATGATCGTGTTGCCAGGTATATTTCAACGAGAAACCGAAATAGTCTAGCTCGAAACTCCGAACTACATTTTTGAAGTCGGTGCGTAACATAACTCAAAAATTAATGCACCGATCTCAATGAACTTTGCCGGACATCTTTAATATGATAAATACTCGCGGATGAACGATCGTTTTTTTTTAAAAAAAATTTTACTATTTTTTACGGGCAATCATAGGCTGATTTTTTATGTGAAAATGGTACCTCCAAATTGAAAACCGCACCAAAAATCGGAAATCGCATATTTTTCAATATAATTTCGTTCATCCGCGAAAAAAACTAATATATTAAGTAAATCACTTCGATTTTTGGATTTTAGATAACACTGTCAGGCCAGGTTTTACGCACCGCACGACGCCTTTTTTTCGAAGCGCCTTTGATCTACTGCCACCACGGGATAAATAATTAATATTTTTTTCTACAATAATTCCTACATACTCTCAAAATATAGTTCTTTAATGTGTTATAAAAAATAGTAATTATTTTCACTCAAAGCTGAGAAAAAAAATCGGAAAAATCGGCTTTTCTTCGGCCTCGGAAACCATCTTGCCCCCTTAATTGACATAAATTATCTAACTTTTTTTTAACTTGTTACCGCATCTTTAAAGGATTTCTGCATGATGGCTTTACCACAAATATCGCACTGCTTTTAATTTCTAATCCAGTGTTCTCAACAAAATATCCTAACCCCTAAAACATAACTTCATGTTTCTTACAAATTTTCAGAGTTTGTATCCGTTTTATTAGACATTAGACAATGGCAATAAATTTATATTTGTCCCTGTATCCAATTTAAAATTGATCCTAGTAGTTTACACATAGTATCTTACAAGCGTATATAATTAATTTTATGAATTTCTTTACACAGAAAAACGAAGATTCAAGAATAATTGTATTTTGCGAATATCGAGAGTCAGTGATGTTGGTGTATCGAGCCCTGTTGCAGAATCGACCCATTGTCAAGCCTAGAGTTTTAGTTGGTAAGTGCTATTTGTGCTATTAGCAACTAAGTTTATAAAAAACATTTTTCATAATTTCGTATCGTGACAGGTCAAGGCGGTTCGGGTTCAATTCGTGCGGTCACTCAGAAACAGCAACTGGAAGTGATGCAACAATTTCGAGCTGGTGCTTGTAATACACTCGTCGCAACATCGGTTGCTGAAGAAGGACTCGATGTCGGTGAAGTTGATTTAATCATATGTTTTGATATCAGCACTAAAAACCCGACGCGTTTTATTCAACGCATCGGCCGAACTGGCCGGCGACGTCAAGGCAGTATCGTTATGATGGTGACTGAAGGCAAAGAACTAATGATTATGAAAGACGTTTTGCATACGAAGGAGAAACTAAATCAACGAGTAGTCAAAAGTGCAGAAGTAGCAAGGACATTATATAAGTCTTCGCCCAGGATTGTTCCGCCGGAATTCGACCCGAAATGCAAGGAAATGCACATGGTGATGATTGATGATGCAGAAGCTGCGGAGCAAAAGGTGCAGAAAACAAGCAAGACTGTAAGCGAGCCTAAGCGCCAAAGAGGAAAGAAGAAACCGATAGAGCCAAGTCAAAAGAACGACGTGAGACAGTTTTTCAAAAAGCTCGAAGTTGATGAAGAAGATCGGGATGATTTTTGTTCGCTTCAAGCTGAAAGAAAAAATACATTTGTTGTAGATTCAAACGTGTTGGTGGAAATTAACAAAAAGCGATTTAATCGATTGTGGCAGAAATATCAGACCGTAAAGAGCATGCCTACTGGAAATGAAATAAATAATGTATTGCGTAGCTCTAACCTTCCCACTCCAATCAAACGATTTGCATTGAAATCAAATCTTGGCTATGTACGGGAAAAATTCGAAGCAAAAAAAGCTCTAGATGTGGTAATGGACGATGAAATTTATGTTTTAGGCGACGAAGAACTCAACCTTCAATTAGAAGTGGCAGCTATTGAAAGTGTTCTTGGCAAAGGAAAGATCGAAGAGTTTTTGCAAGAGAATCAATCATCAGAGACGCAACACGAAGAAAAAGATAAGTTTGCGTATATATTTGAAGGTCTTGAGCCGAGGGCGATTTCAGATAATGTCGAAGAATATGTGGATCAAAGGATTAAAGACATGGCGAATAGTTCTGTAGACCCTTTTGAAGGAAATGAAGATATTAGTACGTACAATGTAAATTCTAGTAACATCGGTGAATACCAAAGAATAACTGCAATTGAAGAAAATGAAGAAGAGTTTATCATTGAACACGAGTCTCGATATCTTAGCCAAGTAATCGAAATGGACGAAAAACGTTTCGACAATCAATCGACTCCTCTTCGTCCGCCAATCAAAGAGAAATTGAATACGGATGAGATAATGGGCAAAGAACTTTTTATCGGGGATGAATTCGATGATGATAGTGACCCATTCGGTGTTCTGGCAGCGGAGAAAGATTCTGAAAAAACTAAGCCGCTAAACGCAGATACTGTGGCTGAAGTTCCTAACTTGAATCCAGCCAATGAAAATGCTCAGGGTGATACACCGAGAAAAGAAAGTAATTTCTTTGAGGATGAGTTTGATGATTTCTTCGTAAACTCACAGTTAGATACTGAAGTTGCAAAAGTGGTGAGTCAACATTCTGGCGATAGTGATTCCACTTTGAATATGGCTAATGGAGTAGCAAAACATAACCCAAATACAAGTTTTATGAATACTTCAACCAGCAGAGAAGATGATGCGAGAAGTCTTGACAAAACGAAATTTTCGCCTGCAAAACAAACGAATAAAAATTCATCTCGACTAGGAATCGAGGAATTTGACTACACACAATTCTTCGAACCGCTCGACTGCGACGATATCGCAATTGTTGAAAAAAATATTCAAATCGATCAAAAGCCAATGAATAAATCGCCCGATATGTTGGACATTACAAATATAAGTAGCAAATGTAACGGAAGCATTACAGACGTTCCGGTTACAAGACAAAAATCAGCTGAATTATTTAGTTCGAATGACAGGACATTTCCACCGATTAATCCGAATCAAGAAGTAGCTGTGCCGAAAGCTTCACCGCCAATGAAACGACCCCCAAACGCAATGACTGAAACATCGCCTTCGGTACTAACTAGGGGAGTTAACTTAAAACGTCGACGGCTGACCGGTTTGAGTCGCGATGAAAATAATTTTTCTGTATCGAATTCCGTAGCGGAGACATCGAAAGTGGACATGATTGGAAATTGTGCAAACAAGAGCTTAGGTATATCTGATGAATTTGAGGTTGTAGTGTAATTTGATTTTATTTTGTATTAAAGGATCTTCGATTCTATTGAGTCAAGCAGACAGTCCGATAGTTATGTTGAAAAAGACAAAGCGTGTGATTGATAGCGATTCTGATGTCGAGGAACTTCCAAAGAGTCAAGATGTAAGTAAATTCTTTAATTTCGCAGGTAAAATTGTGTTTAAATATAGTAAATAAGTGTTTAAATATGGTTCAAGAATATGGTTTACAACAATTACGGTTGTACGCTAAAATCTAGTAGCAGAGAATTATGTGTCGATTATCTATTTTGAGCTTGTGGCAAATAACATAGTTTTCGATCCGCCATTTATACAAATTTCATCACTGATCGCTTACATCACTAGGTAAAGCTAAAATTTTGAAACGAACAAAAAACGATTAAAGAAGCTCAAACTTGCAGACAAATCTAAATCATTCAATCAATTTAAACAAAAGCAAAAAATAGGAACTGAAGCTTGGACTGAAGTCTTTGCAGAAACTGATTTGCCATGGCACTATCTTAACCTTTTTGTACAGCTGCATACAAAAAATTATTTTTAAAAAATTAAAGAAAATCAAACTTTGATTCCTTTATTTTTGAATTTAACAGTTCATAAGGAACATTTTTCAAACTGAATGCAAAGTTTGCAAATGACATCACTATTGCCATATCAAAGATCGACCTTAACGGGGGGATTAAAAAATGCGTTAAATTTTCACGCAATTGTATCAGGAGTTTGGCCTTAGCGCTAACCCTAACAAAATGAAAGTATTGCTCTTCACGAGAAGTTATAGGGCCCTATTCTTCGATCTACCGAAGCTCGATAGAAATGCTATAAGCCTCAGAAACAAAGTCAAATATCTGGGACTCATCCTGGGCTCCAAGCTTCTATGGAAGAAAAATATAGCAGAGTAAGATATTGTGCGCTTTTTACAGTTGTAAGAGGGCTATAGAAGTGACTTGGGGTTCGCAAACTCGTATCTTCTCCTAGATTTACACTAGTATAGTGGATCATATTCTGCTGTACGGAGCAGTTGTCTGGTGGCCAGCTGAACTTAACGCTGTAAAGCAGAAAATGATAGAGAAAGTACGTAGGTTAGCAGTCTTATTCATAACGGGGCTCTCCGCATAACCTCAACGAAGGCACTCTTGTGCTTGCACATTAGCTTCATACCGATCTGTTTCAGGGGTTTGAAATCCAAATCCCAAAAGAGAGGAATGACAGAGACGGTTAATCTTAGGGACATATGCTGTGGATATGTATACTGATAGCTTTGAATTGAACGACAGAGTGGGGTATGGTTTATTTTCCGCTGCGTGTGGTATCGTATATTTTCCGCTGCGTGGGGTATCGTGTATTTCACCTGCCGGACCACTGCAGTGTCGTTCAGGCGGAGTTATCGGCGATTATCGAATCGGCCTATTGACTCTTATGTAATCAGATATTCGGAATGAATACTGGCATTTTCACTGACAGCCGAGCGACTAGAGAGTCCCTTGCTGCTGTTCACACCTTCGCAAAGCTGGTCCTTGAGTGCCGTACGTCTCTTAACGAAATTTCGAGACATTCAATGATGCAGCTGTTTTGGGTGACAGAACATAGGGACATTAATGAAGTGGACCAACTTGCAAAAGCTGGCACGCTTTTGCCGGAAGTGCTCCCGATTGGCATTCCGATAACATTAGTTAAACGGCAAAAATACTTAAAGGATGCTGTGGGGTCCTGAGTGAAAGAATCTTCCTGTGTGATCGCTAGACAATTGTGCAGATTTTTTGACTTTAGTCGCACTATGGAACTTGTATCAAAATTACCGCAGTTTCCGACACGAGACCCTTGTATCCGTTCCTTATCATCAAACCGAGGTCAATGACAATCAGCCTGCCTCATCTATCAAAAGAGCTATTCATAAGACTTTTTAGAATTTCGAGTTCAATTTGTCGATAGTGTCTTTGAAAATAATTGTTGCAAATTCTTAATCACGACTTATGCATGCTTTTTTGTGTAAGTAGTTTGTATTAGAAGAATGTTTAAATAAATAAATTTAAATAAAATATACTATGTAAAATATAGCTTTGGTTTCGGGAAAACCGTGGAAATAAGAGGTGTGATGAAAAATCTTTTCAGGTTTTATTTGTGTTAAAGATCACAATCCGTCCGAATAGATGAGCACACTAGTGAAGCCATTCAAATGAACAGTTCTTGGACCTATTCTGTTTCTGATACATATACAATGGCGAGTAAAACTGGATACTATATATTAAAAATCAAGTTTGTGTTTTACAACAACGAAATTGAACACAATTTTTGATTAAAAAAAAATTTACATTTTAATTTGCAATATCACTGCTACATATAAAAAAAATTTAAAGAAAAGGAACTATTCATTTTCATATATATAAAAAAATTCCAATTCAGTCTTTGTATCCAGTTTTGCACGTTTCGTTTTTGAGTATATTGTTTACCTTGAGTCCCTTTTGAGTATATTGTTTTCCAGAGCCCCTTGTTTTTTATGACACTGTTTACTCGCCTTGGCATAGATTCCACCAAGTTTTGAATAATATTGTCCAAAATTTTTCCATTCCGCTTGTATCCGTGCCCAAAGCTCGTTTAAATTTGTAGGATGATTTTCGTACATAAGCTGCTGTTTTTTTTTTGAGAGTAGCCCACACATTTTCTATCGGATTAAGATCCGGATTTTATGCAGGCTATTGCATGATTAACATTTTTTGTTGACCAAGCCATTGTTTAACAATTTTGGCGGTGTTTTTGGGACCACCATCCTGTTGGAAAACAACCTGGTCTTCTAGATACGCACGTAGCTCACAAAATTGGGAAAATTCTTCTGCAAAATTTGAAGGCAATCCTTTTTTATTATATCATTTATATCATCAATTTCAATTAATGGCACAATATGCCACCAAGTAAAACAGCCACAAAACATCAGGCTACTTCCTCCGTGTTTTACGGTTTATTTGACTTAGTGTTTACGAAGTCTTTCGTTTGGCCGGTGCCAATAGTATGCCTTATCATCAGATTGGTATCAGTTAATTTTTGTCTCGTCTGTCCAAATAACGCGCTTCCAGTCTTCAACTGTCCAATTTTTGTGCTCGTTACAAAACTTCTGTCCAACTTTAATATTCTTGTCTGATAAAGCGGGCATTTTCTTTTTAACAGACGATACCAGACCAATTCTTTTAAGTGCTCGTCTAACAGTCCATTCAATGACGTTTAGGTCTATAGCCTTTGCTTCACTCATGCGTTGATCATTCGTTCAGTTATAAAATCATCACCATTTGATATAAGTCTTGGTCGACCACCAGTATGTCTTGCAGAGTTACATTGTCTTCTTTTTTGTGTTAATGAAACTGCTCTATAACAAACCTTTAAGCGTTCTGCAATTTTTCTTGAACTGTATCCCTGTTTTGTTAACACTACAATACTATTTTCAACGTCAATAGAAATTTTTCTCATTTTACTATAAAAAAATCATGTTGAAATATTTACAATAGACATTTCGAAAAAAATATCACCTCTAATATTACCTGTAAAACCGTTACTTGAGAAATTTCTCTAGAACATGATGGTAGAGACTATTTCAAATAAAATTATAAGAAAGAATACTGTTATTGAGCAATACTTTTCGTTTTTTTCGATATCCTAGTGTATTCTATTTTTATCCAGTTTTGCTCACTGATTTTCTCTCTAAAATTAAAGAATTGCTATATGCGTGCTTTTGCAGATGACGGCAAGGGTTACGCTCCTTTTACGATAGCCAATGCATTAACTTTTATATATTTTATATTTCTATTCACCTCTGTTTCATTTTATTTTGAAATATATTTTGTCATGCCAAAATTGCTGCAGGTTCGAAAATAAGTTTGTTTAAAAATATGTTTTCAAATTAATTAAATAAAATTATCGCACGTTTGCTCTATACATAGACTTAGATGACAAAAAGTATTATTATTATTCGATTTTCCTCACAGGAAAACATTTCATTCGTGGCCAATAAGCAGCCAACAAAGCGAAGAAGACTAAAACGCAACCACTGTGAATTCATAGATGATGAAGCAGTCGCTAGCGAAGATGACGATCATGAAGAGCGTGAGTGCTCAGAATTATCTCAGATGCAATACGATTCCGTTGTCGTTTTCGACGACGATATTGAGGATCATCCAGAAGTTGATATGAGAGCCAAATACTTAGAATCAATTAGGTAAAATATACTCAATACTCTTTGAATGGTCATTTTATTACCATTTAATTTTTTTCTTCATATTTTCTATTACTACCAGGAGTCCAAATAAAAAAGGTGCATTCAAAATACCTGCTCCGCGTATCTACAACGACATGTCACACATTTTCTCACAAGCTGTTGTCGATGAAAGTAACAGTGTCTATAAAGAAGACTCATTTGTAGTTTCTTCAGATGAAGAAGTTGCAGAAGAACCAGCATCGCAACAATGCCCGTTAGAACGTGCCGAAGCCATACTGAAAGCAAGACGACGCGCCAAACGTCGGATTGGTTTAAATAAACAAAAAGATAAAGTTGAAATGCAAAAACGTATCCGGCAGAGACGAATAGTCGAAATTAGTTCCGAAGATGAAAGCTTATGATTGCGAAGGTGATTGTTTAAATTTCTTTTATAGTAACTGTGATATAGATTAATGGATATTATATGGCTAATATATGTAATAATTTTTATAAATTCTGTTTTGAATGAAGCACAATCAACACTCCTTTAAAAATTCAACAATTACTATTATAGTTTATGGAGGTTATTAGTGTGAGATTTGAAGTGAAGTGATAAGTCCAACAACGACTAAATAAATTAGCAATATTTTTTCAAACCGAAACAGTCAATTTGATAATATCACGCGAGTAGCCACTTTTTCATGTGATCTTTATGATCTTTATTTAGATTATCGTATTGTTACATGTCCAAGATTTCTTCGGGTCACTGCTTAAAAAATGGACATAAAGATTCATTCGTTCATAAAATTTACGCACACACAATACAACTTTACAATATACAACAAAAACAATAGGTAGTATACTCTCAACGGGCCTTGAACTATACAACAAGCATACACATATATTTATATTATCCCTTCCTGTCTGCAATATCATAGACAGCATATATCTGCTCAAACCCTTTAATTTCAAGCGGAGAATATTTGATGCGGGAATATGGATCATTTTGAGGATAAAGCTTCCGAAAGCATTATCATTCAGAATTGTTTTGATCGTAATACTATCAAAAATTTAATTTTAACTAATTGATTGAAGAAGATTTTTTTTTAACCTAGCTTAAAGTACATGTAATTAGCAATGATAACTTAAAGTCTAGCGGCTATACTATTTTGGCCTGCTGCCTCTTATGGTTTTTTTTATATAAATATTTTTTTCTTTAACAGTTTTTATCTTACACACTAATAATACTACCCAGCTTGTACAAGTAATGGGGTTACCTGAACAATACTTGACTTAAAGTCTACCTTACACTACAATTAAGTTCTAACCTATACCTGATTATAGCTAACCTAACCTAATTAGACCTAAAACTTAGCCTAGGTCTTACATTTAGCCCCTTCTGTTCGACGGAAGGCCTACATAGCTAAATAGCGCATCCATGAGCTGCCATTGACACGCTGACTTCGCGGGGCGCATAAATGGCTCTTTTTTTTTTTTTAACTAGAAGTCATTACAAAATTTCATAAAAGCTATGCGACAGAAATATAAAACTTTCGGTACACGATAACTCATCCCGTAGTCGAATGCAATAAACAACAGCAACAGAATTGAAATGTAAACGTCGGAATTATTGAGAGTGATATTGTTAATAGTGAGAAGTAGATTTTGTTAAGTAAATTTAAAATTAAATGAATTAAATTTTGAAAATAAAAACCAAAGTTTTCACTTTCGTGAAATTAAATTATTTTATTTATTTATTTTATTCATACACCAAAACAAGGTACAAAATCACATATTAAAAAAAGGACATCAAATTAAATTAAAATAAAAAAAATAAAAAATTGAAAAAGTAAAGTAAAGTAAAGGAAAAAGTAAAAACAAACAAGTTAAATAAGTAAAAAACAAACAAATTAATAAAAGAGTAAAAAATAAATTAATAAATAGCAATCAATAAATAAACATTCACATAAAAGCTATAGCTTAAGGTTAAGGGTACGGATGGCATGGAAAAGAGAGGACTTGAAGGATGATTTGGAAATCGTAGGGGAATATAAATTGCTTATTCTGTTGAATTCTCTGCAGCATCTACTTACTGGCTCATTAGCTCCATATGTGGTCGAATGAGAATATTCTTTTAGGAAACGATTGGACCTGGTGTTCCTCACAGGGATATTTATCAAAATTTTATTATTCAGGAATTCTACATTAATAGCGCCTCTAATGACGTCGAATGTGAAGCAGGCCGATATCACCATTCTTCTGGAGGCTAGTGTCGATAGGTTTAAATGACCCAGTCGAAACTCATAAGGGGGTAGGCTATTAAAGTCATAAGGGTTGTATAGCTCTCGCAAGGCGAAAAGTAAAAACTGCTTTTGTATTGACTCGAGCCTGTCACTGTGGGTTTCAAAAGCAGGATTCCAGCTAATGCAAGCGTATTCGAGAATAGGACGTACGAGTGAAGTGTATAAAGATCTTGTGACCCACAGACTACGAAATTCCTTGGCTCGTCTTTTGATGAAGCCAAGTTGTTTGTTTGCACGAGAAACTATTTTATCGTAGTGTAAAGTGAAGCGGAGTTTTTCATCTAAGATAACACCGAGGTCAGCAATGTTATCAACTCGAGTTAGCACATTATTACCGAGGAAGTACGTATTGTGTGTGACCGTGCATTTTCTGGAAAAACTAATAACCTGGCATTTATTAATGTTGAGAGAAAGTTTGTTTACATTGCACCAATGATCAAGGGAATCAAGTTTGGATTGGAGAAAGAGGGCATCCGATTTGGATTCAATGGTCAGATAAAGTTTGAGGTCGTCTGCATAGAGTAAATGAGGTATGCCTGCTAGGACGTCAGATAGGTCGGAAATAAATATATTGAAGAGAAGTGGACCAAGATGGCTACCTTGGGGTACACCAGAGGTAGCACTAACGTTTTTAGATAAAAATCCTTGAAATTTTACACATTGCGTTCGATCGCAAAGGTAGGAAGTCAGCCAGCTGAGTAGAGACCCGGTAATACCGAATTTCTGTAGCTTAAGAATTAAGGTAGAATGGTCAACTCTGTCAAATGCCTTACTGAAGTCTGTGTAGACTGCGTCAATTTGGTAACCTTTTTCCATTTTGCATAGGACGTCTGAGATTAGGATTGTCAAATTCGTGGTAGTTGAGCGACCTTTTCTAAAGCCATGTTGTTGCTCGTTCAGGCGGGAATCAACTAGCGGAGACAATTTGTCGTATACTATCTTTTCGAAAAGTTTCGGAATCGAAGACAAAATGGCAATGCCCCTATAATTTTCAATACAGCGTCGATCACCATTCTTGAATATGGGTGTGACATAAGAAAGCTTCCAACTGGATGGAAAAACACCTGACGAAAGTGATCTATTAAAAAAAATATGCAAAGGAGTTATAAGCTGCTCTACACACTTGCATAAAAAGATCGGAGGAAGAAGATCGGGCCCAGGACCTTTGTTGCAGTTGAGTTCCAAAATAGTTTTACGTATTTCATCGCGGGAGATTTCTAAATGGTTGACAAAAGCCGTTGGAGTTGAATCGGAGGAAGAAAGGTGTGAGTTTGTTAGGTCTGGTGCACTAAAAACTTTTTGGAAATTATCTGCGAGTAGGTCACATATCTCTTTAGGGGAAGAAGACGTTGTATTATTCAGAAACATTGACGATGAAATTAGAGGGTGCGAACCCGACAAGCGCAACATTATCAATGACAGCGGTGTGTCAATGGCTTTATATTTCGCTGAACAGCAGTCTTTTCCGTTCATGCGAAAAATAAAGCCTTGTCCCTGTTATGTGTTCTACAGCATTTGACGATGATGAACTGGGTTCATTCGGAGTTAGTGAAGTTATTCAACCTTATTCCACTTCTCTCTGTAAGAGGTCTTAGATTTAGTTTGTGTGTAGCGATTTTTTTTGAGGTGTGGTCAGGTCTCCTTTGCCCTGGTCGGCAATCTGAGAAAATCCATGGTACTATTAGTGTTTTGGTCTATTTAGTCGAAGAGCTTGCCACGCATATATTTCTCGTCCGTTTTGATCATGAGATCCTTATATACGTCTTCTTTTCTAATGTACCATGGAATTTGGAAAATTCTCTGCAGTGGGAGATTTGAGCAGGTCTTTATTCGTCTTGTTTGTTAGTTTATCAGGTTTGTCCGAATGCAAGGCATCATACGCATAGGCAAGACAATCAATGCATAGTTATGCATTGGTTTTGCTTAGTCTTGGGGATTTGATGAGAGGGAAAAGATGTTGAAGGTGCTATGTTTATTTTATATGTGTGCCGTTGAAGTTAGTTGATCGTCGAAAGTGAGTCCTAAGTACTTGGCCGTTCATTGACATTCAATCTATTGTTCGTTCATTATCAGTTGGTGCTATGTATCTCCTTTTGTGCGTGGTGTGAATAGCCTGGGTTTTGTTCAACTTAAGTTCAACTTAATTTTTCATTTGTGGAATTATCTAAAAACGTATTTATGGGGAATAGTAGAGCTCAAGTCACGGCTTCTGCTTGCTGGGATATGTGTCATTGGCGAATAGTGATAGTTCACGGACAACTTAGGGACGTCTGCAGATCTTAACGGTTCTACCTCCCGAGGCTCGGAATTGAGATGGCTTGTGATTTTCATTTTGCTAGATCGTCCACGGATGAGATGTTTCCATGAAATTGTGTTTCCAAATAGACTGTAAAGGTATTAGCTTTGTGTGCACTGTTGTATTATAGGCCCTGAGTGCTGTAAATTGGTGGTATTGGTTCTTTTTTGCCTTGACGTATTTATATCAAACGCACCCACCGCTAATTCATGTTCAGGTGTATGTAGGGTGACAACTTCGGGCAGTGTAACTAGAAAAGCTTCGCAATAGGTGATTCTTCTCTCTCTTACCGGGTTGTCAATGTAAATGTTCTCAGCTCGAAAGAGGATGAGCAAATGACAAGTCGCCAAGGACGTTGATATGTACATGCTAGTTGAGTGGGGGATTGGGCGTGAGTCTTTGGGATCAGTGCGGCCAGAAAATATTCGTTCATGGAGCCAAATTCGTCTTTTAAAATAGCCCAAAAGAGTCCAACACTGCCACAAAATAGGTCGAGGCCAAAAATATTCCAAACATTTTTCTTACTGGATACAAAAAAATGTTTATCTTTTTCCAATTGGATATTTATTTTCTTGTTTATTTATATACAAATCTCTCATATAGTCGAAAATTATGTTTACAATTTCATTTTCATTTTCTGATGTAGTAAAAAAAATTGAGGAATTCATTATTTGTATCGTATCTGGTGGCATTTTATAGTCGTTGCAACATATTTTGTTGAATTTCAAGAGAATAAGAATTCGCATCAAAGATATCAAAAAATTTAGTTGCATTTCATTTCGAATTTAAGTCTTTATGCTATTTATCATACTAAAACATATATCGACTATTGTATTAGATGCAAGAAGATAAAGTAATAAAAAAGCGAGCTTGCATATTTCTTTGAAAATTTCTGACTAAGAAGTGGCCGAAGAACCTTCTCCTGTATGAGGAGTCGGGACTGAAGCCACTTAGGAACCGGGTTGTAGAATTAACGACAAAATTCTACGGACGGACAGACGGACATGATAACGGACTGATACGGTCACTTGGGCGTACAGGTGGCTCTAATGAGCCATTTATGCGCCCCGCGAAAGTAGCGAGTCAACGACAGCTCATGGATGCGCTTTTTAATTATGTAGGCCTCCCAACGAATAGAAGAGGCTAAATGTAAGACCTATGATAAGGAACTAGGTCTAATTAGGCTAAGTTAGTCTTAGTTAGGTATAAGTTAGACTTAAGTCATAGCGTAAGATAGATTTTAAGTGACTATTGCTAAGATAATCCCAGCGACTGTACACGGCTGGGTATAATAATTAGCGTGTAAGATTAAAAGAAAATTCAACAGATAATCATAAAAACAATAAAAATATCAAGAGCCAGCAGGCCAAAATATTATAGCCGCTAGTAAGTAATTTTGTTATTGTAAATAGTACTTAAATTAGATTCATAATGTACAAAAAAAAAACTAAAAATAAAATCTTTTTCTAAAATCTTTTCTGAAAATTTGTTATCCAGCAGCAGATTTAACTTCATTGGCTTTTGCCCAAAATTTTTCCGTGCTCAGTTTATTTTAACCATTTGCTCATACTTATGAGTTTTATAAGCATAGATTTAAATTTCAATCTTATTGCGAATCCCCTTAGGTAGACGGTCAAATAATAGACTAGAAATAAAGTTTATTTCAGCCGCAATTTAAAACATGAAGTGAAGATTTTAAACACGTAGTGAATATTTAAAACATGAAGTGAAGAGATTATTAGGCGGAGGTTAGAGTGAGGTAGTGATAGGGATTTGAGGAGATAGAGTTGAATTTCAACTTGCCACTTGTATAAATGATTTACTCTAGTATTTTTTGGGTTCGCCTCTACAGCTGAGCTTTTCTTCTCTTGACTTTTTTCAATCTGAAAAGTGAATCCCAAAAACTTTCGTGCCTCGGCTTTGAATACAAAATGGCACGTGGCCTGAATGTTGCACACCTTTTTTTCATCTTTTAGCAGGAGAATTTCAAAAGTTTTCGGGAAACCTGCTTTTATTTTGAGGACGAACGCTTCAATGGAGTAGGAGCGCTGATGTCCTTAGGCTTTTTTGATTATTCTTGCGTTAAACCTTAGAGCCATCGGATTATAACGTTCAGATTTTTCACCTCGGGAAGGTAGTACGTGTGGTACTGTATCTTCAGTTCGTTGAAGATCTTAGTGATATTCGTCTGGCCAGAAATGGTTAAGTAAACAATCTGGATTCTCAGATATACTCTTTTCGCCACTTCAAATCTAGCGTTCCGCTCTTTGAGGAGTCGAGCCATGGCTGTTCATTGATCCAGCTGGCGTAGAATGATCGGAGCTGGTTTAATTGCCATCTTCCGTTTTTGCGATGCATGTGCTTTTGTTCGGAGTGGTGTTGACTTTGCATAGCCTGTCTTTTCCGTAGGTTTTGTTTTTTCTTGTTTTATGGATGGGTTGAGGAGAGAGAATTGGGGAGTCTTCTACATTGTCAATTTTGCCTGTGTATACGTTTTCTGTGTCTTTTGGTTCAGCAGATTCTTGTTGTGTGTTGTATATTCTAGGTCAGGTGCGATTTCTACTTTCTCGAGATGACTTTATTTTCTGATGTCGCCTTATTGAATAACAGAAATGGTGGGTGGGGGCGAAGATATGGTTTGGAGGAAATTTATTTTCTGGCATAAATCAAACCTAGCTTTATCTCGGATCAGATTCTCAAATTAAAGTTAGAACAAAATAATTTCTTTTCAGTTGAATTACGTAATTAGCAAAATAATTGATTCTAGGCTTTTTTGCTTATTTATTTTGCGTTCAAGTGTTAATTATTTACGATAAACATCTATAATTTTGCTAGCGATAACTGTCAAAAATTCAACACGCACAGGAAAAGATATTCATACGAAGAGTATAAAAGTTTCATTTACATGTGTAAAATATGCGGGGTATGTGGAAACTTGTATAGAATGTGTATATGCATTAGTAATATATCTATGATTCTAATTCAAAACGCTTACATGGCTGAAAATTTCAAATATTTGCAACAGTTTGAAATCCTTCATTCATTGAATATAAAATAAAATTGCTCGATTATGTCGGCATTGAAATAAAATAAAACTTGTCTCTTTTGGACATGTTGAATGATATCCCATGATATGTGAAATTTATGTGACACTATCAACATAAATTCACTTCGATTTCTTATCTGGACTTTTACTGCGTTTACGTGTTTTACGTCCTTTTATTCCTTTACCCAAATTTCCTCCACTCGAAGCACCTTGTTTTCGACTGTTGAATCCGCTATTCCCATGCTTATTGGTTGCATTCAACTTGGGTGGTTTCGGCTTTGGCGGTTTCATTTCGATTCGAACATACAAATCGTAGTTGTAGTCAGTGCATATTCGACCTGAAATGGAAATTATTGTATTAAATTAGAACTGTATACTTTTGCGAAATATTTATTTGTAAATATAAAATAAAATAAATATACTGTTGGTCCAATTAACATAAAAATAATATTGGCCTCACCTGGACACATTTCAACGCCACATTCCGGACATGCAATCAAACGTGTCTCAATAATACCCGACTTATTTTTCACTTTTCGTATTCCAGGATTCAACTGATATTCACGTTTATCGCGCATTTCGGTCTTGAGTTGTAATTTACCCATTTCGATCAACCGGCTAAAGTATTCCTCTTCCAACTTGGTTTTCGGTCTGAGTGTGGTAAGCATTTTCCAATCGATCGGAACCGAACATAAATCCATAATGACAACAGAACGCATTTCGGCCGGAACGGGATCTAAGTAGGTATAGGGCGGCTCGGGTTCACCATTGAGTTTCAATAATTTCTTGACTTCCTTTCGTGGCGTTTTAAAAGAATAGTCCTTATCCTTGATTTTGATTTCTTCATTTCGAACTTTGATAGGTCGCATTTTATAATCGGGTACTTTTTCCATAAGCCGTTTGAACTCTTCTTTTGTCTGAACTATACTTTTACTTAGGTCCAGTACGGGAACAATGGTTTTCTTTTTACCAAGGATATCGTCTAGTTTGCTCATTTTGCTGGTTGGAAGTGACTTTTTTTTTTGTATGAAAAGGATATTCAAGTACGGTGCTTGGACGTTGTTTAGTCAATACGAAAATATATTTCCCATAGAAACAGATACGAAATCGATTAGTACTAGTTTAAGCGGGAAAGTAATTTAAAATCGACTTCTGTGCATCTTTTAGATTCTTATGCGAAAGCCTAGCCTGGGAATGAAATGTGTAACAGCAGTAATTAACTCTAAAACAATGGAAAATAAATTATATAAAGCTTGCAATAAGCTAAACGTATGTAAATCTAACCAACAGAATACATAAAAATATTCGCAACTATTTAAAAAGCCATAAAAGAAATTTATTCCTGAAATCAATATTTTTCCTTTATCTCATAATAATTCATCTAATAATCACACTAACTATTCTTTCAAAATGGTCACTATGGAATTGGATTTGGTCTGTATATTTTGCTCTGGGGCTCCTTTCATTATCCTGACAAATACATTTCAATAATTTTATCATTTCCTTCTCGCATTTTCGAATCTCTCATTCCAGCTAAGTCGTCAATACTTCCTGGGGAATGATTTGATGTCTAAATGTTTCACTTTTACGCCATTCCATACTGCTTTATCGTCGATTATAATAGAGCGAGTTTCCGAATGACTGTCCTAGAAAATATTCAAACGTTGTGTGACGATTCCGTCCTTTCTCGATACGAGCGACGCAAGCACAATGTTTGGGCTTTCAATGGAACTCAATTGAATGATCTCCCGGCGGCTATAGCATCCGAACAGAAGACCATTTCATGCTGGAAGGAAGGAAGTGTCCTAGTCATTGTTTATATCATTCATGAAGGACGAATATTACATGTGTCACAACGTTGCGATATACGGTTTGTTTGAGACAGTTTGGTTTCGGTTCGGTTCTGAGTTGTTTGTAGGAATTGAGTAAATCCGAAATGTGCGTGCTTCGATGTTATGATGAAAGATTAAAGGGACTGGGATGCGAAAGATGATAGGAAAGACTGAGTTGCTTTATGGTTTTTGAAATATTGGAATTTGCTTTCTTTGATGACATTATTGAGTGTTTGGCTGCGGAAAGACTGGAGAGTTTATTGGTTTTTAGAGATAAATGTTGCTTAAGTTTTATATTGCACGATGTGAAGAGATCAAATTGAATTTGATTGTTTACATATAGAATAGTTCAAAATGTTTGTATTCGAAGAAGAAGAGGATTTTAAGTTTATCATTCTTGTTGTTTTTTTTAATTGCTTCAGCTCTATATCTGGTGTAAACTCTTTAGATAATAGTTGGCCAAGTTACAGAAGTGGTCTGGACTATTGTTGCACAGGTCAGTCGGGAGGATGTGGGTTCTTACTTGCTGTTAGTCGATATGAGTCACAATGTATAGTTCCAACATATAGTTATTCGAGTCTCTTTCAATAACAGTTTCATTTACATTAGTTTCGTTTACATTAGTTAGTCTATATTCCGCAAAGATCTGACGAATCGGAATTTTGGAATTTGTTTGCAACAAAGTTCCAGGTTGTGATCTTTTGCACTGACTTTCTTGCGTAAGAGTGTAGAACATCTAAAAAACTCTGTATATATTCTTTGATAGTTCACTCTTGTCTGAGGTTTTTCTATCCTGTTGGAAGCTTTCAAATGTAACACCCATTTTCAAAAAAGGTGATAGACGTTGTACTGGAAGTTATAAGGAAATATCCGCTCCATCTTCAATTCCAAAACTTTTTGAAGTGGTTGTCTTTCTCCGCTTGTTGATTATCGCGTGAACAAGCAACAGAATGGCTTCAAAAAAGTTCACTCAACTGCTCCAAATTTGACTGTTCTAGTTTCAGACGTTCTGTGTAAAATGGAGAGAAGTTAACAAATTGCCGCAGTCTACACTGACTTTAGCAAAGCTTTTGATGCAGACATTCGAATTTGCCAAATTTTTACTTAGCTGACTCAGTTCCTAACTTCAAAATTGAACAAATGTTATAACATTTCAAGGACATTTGTCAAAAAATATATTTACCTCTGGTATACCACAAGGTAGCCACTCTAGGCCCACTTTTTTAAACATATTTTTTTCTGATTTATCTGACGTTCTCTCAAAACTTATTTTATGCACACGATCTCAAACGTTACCATATCATTGAATCTAAATCTAATCCACGTTTTCTCAAATCCAAAGTTGACTCACTTGATCAGTCATGCAATGTAAACAAATTCTCTCATAATATGATAACGTCTCTTCTCAAATACGCTTTAATTATCTGGAACCCAGCTTATGGAATCCGCAGTGACAGACTTGGATCTATAAAAAAACAATTTTTACTTTTCGGCCTGAGAGAATTGTGCAACCTTTCTGACCTCGATAACTTACCTCCTATAACTTCAAATCGGGTCATTTAAACTTAAGCCTGCTTCAAGTTCGATGTCATTTAAGGCATTATTGGAGTTTTTTTTATGTATATCAACTATTACCTTTGTACAATAAACTTCAGTTAGTTTTGGAATCAAATGATATGCACAGAGGACGTGTACATGTTGAACGCAAGCTACGTTAAAACTGAGAGCAAAGACAAAACTATCTTTCCAAAGTTACAGTATACATTAGTTTTTTAGAGTTACAAGAGGCTTTTACCCAAGAAAATGACTAAACAAAGTTTGTTCTACGTTGGAGATAGAAGATCGAATGGGTCGATTCTTCTCAATCGCTGGAATTTGCGATGGGCTTGTATTCTTTTGGCTAACTTGTTGGGATGATGAGCAAGAGGTGAAACATATTTTCCATTGTGGTTCTTAATTTCCTCTGCAATCGTCTCGGTACGCAGGTCCTTGTGGAGATTAGTGTTACGGTAGTACCACGGGGCTCCCGTGATAGATCAGAGTCGTTTTGATTTGATCCTTTGAATGATATTAATGTTTGATGAGCGGGCTGCTCCTCAAAATGATAAGCCATAGGTTCAGATTGGCTTAACGAGGGAAAGCTTTGACATGCTATTGAGCATCCATTTGAAACTGATGAATTTGAGCTTCAATTGCTGATTTTTCGCTTCAATTTGCCGTTTCCAGGTGAGCCTCCTGTCAAGATGCATTTCGAGATACTTCACTTCCTCGTTTTGAGGTATTGGTACATTGTTTAGATATACTTGAAGACAGGTTAGTTTTAGCAATGTAAACGTAACGTGGACGCATTTGGTTTCGTTCATTTTGCTTCTCCGTTTCGCTAGCCAATTCGCAAGTGAAATGTGAGCTGGCAGTATTCGGGATGCCATAACTGGATTTGAATCAGTGCATAGAATGGTGACGTTATCCACAAAGGTAGCTGTAGTTGTTTTGTCGCTTATTGAGAGATAAAATGTGAAGATTGTGTAGAGTACAGGTCCCAGGACACTTCGTTGAGGTACACCAGCATGCGCTTGATATTTTGTGGTCGTATAGCTTTTGTATCTAGGTAGGAGGAGAGTATTTCATGAAAGCTGTTCGGAAGCATTGATTTGATTTTGAAGAACAAATCTTCATGCCAGACAAGCTTGTGTTACGTCGAAAAAGACTGCCGCACAATACTTCTTATCTTCGAATGCTATTTTGATGTCTAACGCGAATCGATGGACTTTTTGGATGGTGCTGTGATGTCTTCGAAATCCAAATTGGTGTTCTGGAATTTCCTCTGCATCTTCAAGTGTTAGAAGTAGATTTCTCAGCAAAACTCTCTCAAAAACTTTGGAGACGCCGGTCAAAAGACTATTAGGTCTGTTTGACTTCACTGGGAAGAGTCTTTACCAGTTTTGGAAATCATTTTTATCTCATCTGTTTTCCAAGCTTCAGGGAAATATCCGATTCGAAAAATAACGTTGAAGAGACCAGACAGCCCAGAGAAAACGATCTGTGACAACTGTTTGAGCATATCATTAGTGATAAGATCAATACCCGGAGATTTTTTTTTGAGGAGGTTACCACTTAGCCGAAGCTCAGATTGGCTGTGTGTCTTAAGCACTGGTAATAGGTAGAAAATCGCATATTGCCGTGGTGAAAGTTGTGAAAACCTGTTCTGGGTGAACTGCGATAGCGGTGGCTTTGTCTGTGTCGCTTCTTGTCCATTCCTCGTTGGCAGTTGTTAGTAGAGCTTCCCTGATGGTAGCATAAATAATTTTTTTTTATGGGCAAAATTGGGGATTTAGGTACACAACATGCCTTATGATTTAGCTGCCTTTCTCAGCGCGATCTGTGTATAGAAAAAAAAGAAAGAAAGATAAGGAAAGTAATCAGTGGCGGCTCGTGTCTTTACGACTCGGGGAAGCAGATATATTTTTGCATATTTTTCCGGGATAAACAAGTAGGATATCCAGCGCAGCAAATGCATCAAAAGTTACATTCAATTTTCAATTGTTTGACTCCGTGACTTGTCTAATCATAATTATCACCATCAATCTCATTAATATTCAAATGGTGCAAGATTACAAATTACAATGCAAGATATTTCAAATTAGAACTATTTTTTTTTAATAAAAAGTGTAATTGCTGGTCCTGGTCACCACGAATCTATAAAGTACCTTTTTCTATTCAAATAGTCTAAGAGAAAAATATACCGCTGTAGATGTTCTATGGTGAAATTCAATTTCAAGACAAAATAAATTAAACCTTCGGCAAACAACGTAAAATAATTCCTCGCTCCTACAAGGTGGAGTTAGATTTACCTCATAAAGCATTTTATCAATTTGTGTATACATATATTAAGCAGAACGTGTTCAAATACTTTTTTTTTCTATGTATTGGCAAGCTAATAATAAAGTACAAAGCATTTGTTAAAAAAAATACTTGCATACCTCTTCCATAAAATCAGCTTCATGTCTTTAAGATTTCGGGTTGAAATAACCTCACGTTGTATGCTGAACGTTAATACTCTTGTACTATTTAAGTGAAAAACGACTATCTTTTTTTAATCATTCCGATGCTAACTAACGCACTTTCAGCACAAACAAACAAACAGACAAATCAGAAGAATTTCAATCTGCAGCAAACATTAAACTCTTGATAATAAATCCATTACAGAAACGAAACATACAAATAACATCTTATGTTAAACAACGAATTCATTACAGTATTCATACATACAAATAACATCCTAAACTCAGTCACCCAAAGCATACCAGCTCCAAGTTCTGTAGCGAACTAGAAACCAAACAGAGTACGCTACAAATCGTGCTGCGTCCATTCACAAATATTTCTGGGCCATTTAGCGGCCGAATAAGTAAGGGGTTTTTGATTTTCTCTACTCAGGAGGACGCGGTGAGCTGAGCAGCGTTCGCGCTGCTATTCGGGAACATTCATTGCAAAGTGTTTACGACCATCGATTGCGTGATGCTTGCTATGGGATGTATGCACACATCATGGTACGTGCATTGAGGCAAGATCACTTTAGTGTTCTGTGTAGCATATTTCAATACGCTGCAATGAACTGAGCGTTCTGGCTTACAATGGTACGAGATGCTTGAGGTTTAAACTCAAAGGCCAATGACAAACACAGCGGTTTTTGCGAGGCGTTTCCCGAGAGGAAAACCGAGTCGGTATAGTCCGAGTCGTACATTACTTTAGCATTGTGATGACACACACCGCGGTGCGAACCGCCTCTCGGTTTCGGAATCGCGTCGGTTGATGAGATAAATGACCCACCGACTCGGTTTTCGAGCGTTTTTCGATGAGTTCATTGCTGCGTAGTCCGATCGAGCTGAAATTTTCTGGATGCATTGATGAATGCATGGGATAGGGGAAGGAAAATCTGATACTCCGACGTAATTTGTAACTGAACCGACTCGATAAACGCTTCTGAAAACCGCTGTGTGTGGCAGCCGACGCGCCAAACCGAAGCGTTAAACGCTTCGGTTATACCGAACTGTCTGTCATTGGCCTTAGAGTTATCTCGTGTGCGAGATGAATAGTGTTTTGAGTTTCGTAATTTTTTTATTGATGTTGGGTGCTAATTCATATAAAATCAACTGATTTGTTTTGAATTTCAATATGTATTGTTAAGCTATTTTTCTTGTATAGGGAATATTTGGCAAGGGAAGCACTGCTTCCTTTGCGTACAACGACGAGCCGCCCCTGAAAGTAATCATTGAGTTCCTTACCTCGCATAGAATTTCTAATGGAATATGACACCTGAAATGTATAAATTGGCTTTTTATTGAACGAATTTCTAAGTCCCACTTGGAATAATATCCGGAGAGCTCGTGCATATATCTCTGAAACTTTAACATAGCCATCGTTGGATTTTGAATGTCGTTCGCATAAAAATCAATTTTAACATTAAAAGAACTCACGGTGGTCAGTTATGAAGATTTTTAACAAGGAGGATCCAAGATAGAGCCCTCTGATATACCAAACACTATGGAGTTATGGAGGAAGAGCCTGAAATCAGCACCATTGTGTGTGATGAATGCTCAAATATCACAGCTGTATAATATTTTAATTAAATATTTACGAAGTTCGAGGGAGATAAATCTATAAATTAGGACTGCCATTGGTGTACCCTGAATCAAAATCTTTCTCCATATCAATGAGGCAGGCCGTGGTAAATTTACCCTTGGATAAGGATTTTTCAACGTCGGCCATAAAGATCTGTAGAGCTTCAATGGTCTCGTAACCTCATTTGAAGCGAAACCGCCAATCAAGAATAATTTCTTTCCCGGCCAACATGAAAGCTGTGCAGTGGAGAAAAAAATAGCTCTTGTGAAGAGTTTCGCTAAACTGAAAAGTAGTGAAAAACTTCACGTGTTTATGAGATTAGTGTTACTTGGGTCTATGAAGATGAAAACAAATGTTGATCGTTTGCATATACGAAATAAGTATCCGATATTTCGACTGTCGTTGAAAATTATCGCCAATGAGAGAAAGAATGAAGATGGGATTCTCTTCAGCATGAAATTAGGGTTATTCATTACAGTTTAATTGTTCAATGAGACTTGCTGTAAGCAAAATAAACTTGCTCGGTGCTAATCAATAATCTAATTATAATGATATATACGAAATAGATACAAAATAGTCTTTTAGATACTAGCGCCCAATGTGGGTGTGATGCCATGTTAGGAAAAAATGAAAGTGCTTAAGCTCTGATACTAAATAGTAAAATTCACAGCGATTGGACTTTTATTTGTTTTACTCTTATCTTCACTGTACTTTGCCCATGATTTAAGTTCAAATCCTCATTTGTAATTTGCTAGTTGCACTTGTACGCCAAAAACAACAAAATTTTAAGTACATTTTTGAAGTAGAATTCCAATCAATAAATTCTTAAAAATAATTATCGGTTATGCTAATTCAAAGTACAACAAAATGCCTGACAAATTTGAAAAGCGGAAATCGTACCACACCACTTAATAGAGTCATCCTGAAAAAAAACCTGTTTGAATTTACATTTTTCCCCAGAACTGCATTAAATATTCATCAAATCTTTGTGTATTTTTTTTCTCTTCTACTACTTCCTTTGTTCTCAATACAATATGCACATTAGCCTACGATGAGCTGAAGGAAAAAACAGCTTCTTCAGCCAAAAAAAAGAAAACAAATCTGAAACGGATCCGATTTATTGCCTCACAGAAGAATCTCTTTTCTATGCAAATTTAAATACTATCCGCCTGGCTTGGATTCAAGAATGGGAATTTCTCCTTTGTCTAGAACAGTGATGAAGCATATAATTCATTTTCGTAGCAAGTTTTAGGAATTTGGTTTCGAACTTAACCCCAAACCCTATTTGTGTTAGCCTTTGGACTAGCTGAGCGTTACATAATTCGACGAAACATAACCCCATACCAATTTTTCTTGATCGAGGTACGTGCATGACTTACAAATCCTGATCGCTGGAAATGTGCAAACGTATGGAAAATTTGTATATCCATATGAATGTATTGATTGATGGATAGATAGATGGTGAACGTGCGTACGACAACAAATAAAATCTTGACGAAAAGTCTATCTGCCGCCGAAATCCATTCTTTTTTGAGAATACAGATAGGACAAAGTGAATGATGAGAAAAAGGCGAAAGTCTGATGGTTTTCGTACAACATTGAAATATTCAAATTGATACTTGTTTGACGATACCGCACAATGTGAAAAGTTCGAAAGACTAAGTTCAGTTTGATGGCGAAAAAATTTTGAATTGAGGTATTGTGAATGTTTCAGCAGACAAATTCTGGATGATAATATGCTGATATTAAGAAGATATGACGACATGGTTCTACTAAAAATAATGAATAGGAAAATGTTTTCCCACAAGAGATTTAATTTTATATTTACCGTTTTTTGTGCAGCAATGATATGCCAATGAATTTTTTTTTAGTTTTGTGTCCTGTGGTTTGAATCACTAAACGTTCCTCAATTAACTAAAACATTGCTAAATATTAGGACTCTCAAGCTAAGGCTGTTGCTACTAACTATAGGTCCACAGCTCACATTAAATTAGTTAGGTTAAATCTAAAACACGCATATATTAAAGTTCCGTGTTTGGATCCAACATTTGACCAACAACTTTTCACCACTTACTCTGGAACCTGTACATACATCAACTTTCGTCGTTTGCCATTCTGTGCAATATTTTACTCTTTTATATTTTCTCTCATGTTTTTGGAATTTATTTTGGTCCAAAACTTTTCTACTTCTCCAAAATGGTATCTTCCATTCAAAATACACAACCATAAAATCCCAACTTTAAATTGATTTTTCAACAGTTAGTTTAGCTCTTTGTACGATTCTTTAAATTTTCTTTGGTCACAAGTTTATTTTGCCTCGTTTTCAACACATGCAAAACAGCATCACCAAAATAGAAGCCAATAGCAGGAAGTAAGAAATTGTGATGAACTTCCTCGAAATCACGTCCGATGCACCGAACCAGAATGAAACTGACAACTTTTTACGAGAATTTCCATAGAGCATTTGCCAGCGAAAAAAACATCCTTTACATTTTAACGTTCTGAATGCAATGCAAAAGCACTTGTCGTGCTCCACACCATTCTGTTTAGCTCGCAGCCAGATGTTATACATAAGTTCACGTTTCGTAGTAAAAACGTAAAAAAACTGCCGATGATATTTGTAATACCAGTGAAGAGGCTAATGCGAAGATAGCAACGCTTTGCATTCGATTCGCTAAAGTGCACTTTATTGCGCCCTTGTTCGATGCAGGCAAAGAATCTGAGCCAATGTGTACGTATTCATTAAATTTTTTTTAAATGAATGCAGGTTGGAGTGTTTGATCTAAAATTGAAAAAAAATCAAAAAAAAAAATTTACTTTAAATTTACTTTAAATACTAAATTTACTTTGAATTAGACTGAATTTGCTACAATTTGAAATCAACACCGTCTCTGTAGAGTCGATCGATGCCAAGATACAGCCTTTCAAAGTTTATCGTTTTTTTTAAATTTATAAAATTTTAGCAAAAAAATTATATAAAGTAATAATTTTAGTAACAAAAATATAATGAAAAAAGATTACATCAATATAAGGGTTTTATTTGTAAGTGAAATGTTCGGGTCAAAAATGGTTGTTTCGTCAAATGTGAGCTCAAGGAAGGACCAATTCACTCTCTATGCACGATTAGACTCCGAAATTCGGTAAGAAACCCATTGACCCAGCTTGCTGACTTTTTCGACCGCATGTGAGTCAAAGATTAATTAAACGACTAAATCGAAACTTCTCGGCTAGCACCAGGGCTCACACGATGTGGCTGTTTCTGCCTCAGAATTTCCGAAACCATCTTTAGCACTGGCTTATGCTTATTGCGCTTTGGAGGTAGCATTAACATTTTTTTTGTACTTTCAATCGTATTGCCGCTTTTATCGAACTCTTACAGCAACCAATGTCAAATAAGCTAAAGAGCTTATTCTTTCCCATTATTTTGTTGAAAACTAACGTTAGAATTGTACTACATGCTTCAAAACTTGCACTACGAATACAAACATGGTAAAGCTACTAGCTGCTATTAAAAAAGCGGTGCATGTTGTTTATCCTCTCCGTTATGTCACTTAATTCATGTATTTGAAAACAAAAAACAAAATATATATGAGATAAATTCAATAGCTCTTACACAGTCACTAAATTTCACAATAGGTGCGTTTTTTTGCAACCTAGCAGAGCAGGTTAATGTAGGGTTGCAAAAAAAACGATCCAGAGCAGAAAATCGCATTGTTCGAAAATGTTGTTGCATTCGCTGAGCTTTTGCTTAGATTGGTTGTTAAATTAGAAAAATCCATAGAAAAAACCTGAATGAAATCTTATATAGATTTTAATCGAAATCAGACATGAAACTTGCATATGAAACAATCTACAATGTAATGTGCATCGAAACACTCAAAACCAGTCAGCACACTACACGATTTGATGTAAAATAATTGAAAATGGCAGAGTGCTATGCAAATTCATTCAATTCAAACTGCCGATTTCAGCAGTGGTACGAACCGTTTAGAACACTCTTACTGTTATCAGCACACTCTACATGTAGACCCATAAACTACTACTGCTTAACATTTTTTGATTCAGTGACGCCACAAGTGCAGGATTTTTGTTGTTATATTCAATATGCTGTACAAAATTTCATCTGCTCGGATGTGCAAAAAAACGCACCTTATGTAAGCATTAAAAATTATCCTGGTGTACCAATTGCTGCCTATCTTCACTTTTTCACTGTATTTCAACTTCTCCTTGATTGTAAAATCGAAGTGAAAATTAAAGGAATGTCACGAAGAATTATCCTGTCTTAGTTTTCAGAAATTATTTTATTTATTTATTTTATTTATTTATTTTATTTGTTAAATTTAGTTTCGTGTAAAATAGACTATAAATATTATTGTAATCATAATTGATCCTATTCTGAAGACGTGCACTTGTCTAACACGTTTTTTTTTTTATTGATAAAAATAATTATATAGAGTAAGCAAATAAATAGTGGTTACTGTCTAAATTTTCTCGGCAAATAAGCTGTAGGCCTCCCGACGAATAGAAGAGGCTAGATGTAAGACCTAGGATAAGGAATTAGGTCTAATTAGGCTAAGTTAGTTTTAGTTAGGTATAAGTTAGACTTAAGTCATAGCATAAGGTAGATTTTAAGTGGCTATTGCTAGGATAATCCCAGCCATTGTACACGGCTGGGTATGATAATTAGCGTGTAAGATTAAAAGAAAATTAAAAAGATAAACATAAATAAAAAACAAAACAATCAAGAGCCAGCAGGCCAAAATATTATAGCCGCTAGTAAGTAATTTTTTTTTTTTTTAATAGTAAATAGTACTTAAATTAGGTTAATACTGTACAAAAGAAAACTAAAAATAAAAAATCTTCTAATCTCAAATCTCTCGGCAAATAAGACTTTTTAGTTTTGACGTCACAAATTTATAGTTTTCTCTCGTAATGGATATGGACGGTCTTGGTAACCAGATAAATTTATAGGATATAGCGATAGAATGCTACGAAGATTCTAGCACAAGAATGAAATCAGCTTGATGAATATAAATTTGGTGAAATGGCGTTCATACAAGATTTGCATACAGTGGCGTAGCTACACACTTAGCGCACTCGAGCATCCTTGATGAAGATTGTTTCGGGAAGTGTCGAAGAAGTAGCATGGTAGACAATAAGAAACGTTCAGCTCGGGTGAATAGCTTAACCAATGCCTGTTAAATGCCAGCGATGCCTCCGAATTGTTTTATAATAAAAACTGCGATCAAAGCCCCCATTTCGGTTGCGACCTTCTTTGTCAATGGGAAGCGGACCGTTCGGTTGACATGCACCGATTTTTACAATGTCTCGTTTTTTCGTCTGCGGCCAATCAGCTTTGTCTGATGAATGAATTACTTGGTGGTCTGAGGCCGCAGGAAAACGGTTGTTAATATCGTCTCTTGCGGTCTCTTCCGAGTCCAAGCTAACCGTAGAAATATACCGTTGACATGTACCAATTTTTTCGATCTCTCGATTTTGGTCCGCGGTCAAATCGTCGGGCGAGTCACCTTTGTCCGATGATTCCGATAAACGAATTACCTGATGGTCTGAAGCTTCAGACGAAGAGTTGATAATATCGTTTTTTCTGGTATCTTCCAAGTTCAGGCTCACCGTAGAGGTAGTCACGCAGATTAATCCATCCATCTTTTTACCGTACTGCTCCGAGGATTTTCCTCAATAATCGCCTTTCAAACGTATTTAGAGCTTTTTTCAGATGGTTTTATCAGCGTTAAGGTCCCGCTTTCGTAGCATCATGATAGTTCTAATGATTTTTTTGTAGATGCGGAGATTCGTTTTTCTGTGTACGCATCAAGGTTTCAGAGTGGAGAGTACAGAAAAGAATGCCATTTATTTTCGTCAAGTTCATTTTCATCCTTCGAGAAATGCATCCCTAATCCCACGAAGTTGTTTACGTTTTCAAGGTTATAGTTCTGTTTCGTTATATTTTGCCTTATTGGAGTCCAATTTGGTACCCAAGACCAGCTTCCTTGGTGGGTTCGCGTAGAGCTATAAATACTTCCTTGGTGTCATAGAAGGGACATTGCATAATATTGATGTCATCGGTGTAGGCTATTAGCTGCGTTTAATTAAATAGTAAAGTCCCGTTAGTGGCAATGGGAATTTTTCTTATTGTATCTCGGTGGATCTTAAATGTTGATATTCACCAAGAATTTTCTCAGCGTGATGGGAGATCCTAAATCCTAAAATCTTGGTCAACGCTTGCAATATTTTCAGATCATCAGTGTACAAAAGACACGAGGAGCTAGTGAGAGAAGAGACGATCAGCTATAAGCATGTGAAAAAGCAGAGGACCAAGAATCGAGCCTTGAGGAAGGCTAGAAGCGGGATAAAAGATGCAAAGAAGAACAAGAGTTGATTGTTAGGAAACAAACACGATCATGAAGCTGTGAAAAAAAATCAGCAGCGGAATTAATGACGCTTGTTAAGTTTTGACTGTGTTTGGTGTAACCTGCGTAGCTAAACCTCCCTACGTACTCGACTTTTCCTCTGTAACTGGATTTGATTCGATAAATGGTAAGCTCATTTTCCTTTAGCTTGAGGTGTTGCTTTAGTGATTGCTTCTAGACTTGCTCACTTGACTTGCCCAACACAGCTCGGGCTGATACGTTTCACTAGATTTCGTTTTCTTTAATGAAACGTCTCACTTATACATCTCTTTTAGTTCACTATTTTAGTACGAAAACATTCTTAGGGACATGGCGTTTGCCGCGTAATATTTCTTTCATTCGTCTCTTTTCCAATCTTTTATAACAATCGACTTACTTGCCTGTTACTATATGAGGGCTTTCTTCCATCCATTGATCTCAATACATGCTAACCTTATACTGCTTATCTTTGGTTGGTATCTGTGGACAATTAACAAAAGTAGTGAACAATTTTATATAAGATTTAGTGATACATTCGGACATGAATCTGTGAGCCGTTCGGAGATGAAATAGCGAAAGGTTTCCGTCACATCACCCAACGTGAAGTTGTAGTGAGAAATGAAGATCAAAATTGCAGATTTAGAGTATTTAATCAAATACTATGCAGCTACAAGCTATGAGTCGTAAAAGCCGAAACTAGTGTTTAAAATATATCGGGATGTAAGCAATAGTCGTACATCAGCGGCACGTTTCTTAACTACTCCGTCGAGACTCAAATCTCAATTCCTCCTAATTGAAACTCAAAATCTAGTCTTGCGCTTCTTCAAGTTTTATTCTAGCTCTTTAAAAACACCGCATTTATCTATTTAAGGTGATTCTAAATGAATTACTATTCAAGCTTCAACACAAGCCATATTTTCTTACATCCATATTCAATTCACTTGATACGGATAAAAACTTCACAACCCTAAGTCTTTGGTGCGACCAACTTTTCTGTTTAACTGAAAGTCAGTTCCCAGCACTGTTTGTTTTCCCTATACCAAACTATCAAATAAATCACACTGATAATTTAATTGACATTCACCTCTAAAAGCAGTACCTCGACATCATGTCATCGCCTTTAATTCCCGAATACATATTTTGTGCCGAAAAGTTGTTTGTTCCAAGGACTTGATTCAAGCACTAGTCTATTTCACTGCGACAATATTTTAAGCGAACAAGCATTTGGCAACGGAATAGACACATCGTGTCGTCCTAACGACTTACAAAATTCAGTCAGTCGCAGGAGAGTTTACCAGCAGTTTATCTGATTATTGGAGGAAGTGGAGAGAGAGAGAAGACAAAGTCCTTCCGGGACTTCTTAGGGCAACTTTATGGTTCGTTTAGTTTTATTCGTATACTCTTTAGTACGTTCTTTTAAGACTAGATTTTACCAACAGTCATGATTACCTCCTGAAAAAGTTCTTTCAAGTGGAAACTTCATGATTCTGATGCGAAACGGTCACGCGGAGGAGTTTATTTTTATCTCTTTTTTAAAAAAAATAAATAGTTTTAGCAGATACGTGGAGTTAGAAAGAATACTTAGGCTCTGACGATTTAATAATAATTCGGTATTAATAATAATTCGGTATTAAGGGGTTAGTCCACTGTTAAACTGCTCCAAATGAACTTTTTTTTTAAACAGCTACCAACAAAAAACTATTCAAGATATCGATTTGAAATTTTACATGCATCTTTATTGAAGTTGAGAGTTAACATTTTCATTAGAAAAAAATATTAGAAAACAAAATGACGGTCGCCCCAATGGATCGCCGCAGCACCGCCGAAAAAAAAAAGCAAATTGCGCCTCGTAAATTTCTGGACAAAATAAGCATCTGTGAACAAATTATCAAAAATATTTCATTAGTATTGAGTATAAAGTACTGCACGGGCCTAACATTAGAGCCCTAAAGCGATTAAAAAAAATGTGGTATACTTTTGAATCAAAAAACTTAATAAAAAAAATTTTTTTAATCAATAAAATGTTTCCCAGATCGTCAAAAAAATTTTTTTTGTTCTAAATTTAGGCCCGTGCAGTCCTTTATACTCAAAACTAATGAAATCTTTTTAGTAGTTTGCTCACAGACGCTTATTTTGTCCAGGAATTTACGAGGCGCAATTTGCTTTTTTTTTTCGGCGGTGCTGCGGCGATCCATTTTGATTTCTAACAATTTTTTCTAATGAAAATGTTAGCTCCTAGCTTTAATAAAGATGTATGTAAAATTTCAAATCGATATCTTGAATAGTTTTTTGTTGGTAGCTGTTTAAAAAAAAAGTTCATTTTGAGCAGTTTAACAGTGGACTAACCCCTTAATAAAAATTCGAATTTCATACTACGTACCTATATATGAAGTCTATTGAATGCAAAGTTCTGAAAGTGTTTGCCAAATTTTTTTTTCCTGGTTTTGCTATCACTTCGATTTTTGCAATATCCTTCGTTGTAAATAAACTTACTGGGCTATATTGCTATTTATTGTTGCTACGATGTACTTCACTTCCTCTTTACGAGAACAAATTTTATGCACTCGACACTTTCGAATTTATCCAATAGTACAAGGCTAGTATGTACTCGCAATTTCTCTACCGAGCCATTTTTCTCATTCTGTTCTCTCCAAGGATTATGCATATTCACACCAGTCCCGTTCATCTTTTTCACTAAAGCTATCTCTTCGTTCACGTTAAGTAAATTTTCTGCATGTGAGCATGTTGCAATCGTGCAGAAGAGGAATGTAAAATTGAAAATTTTGCCGCCATTGCATCGATTCGGGCTTCCTGGTTATACATACATATGTGCGGCAACTTGTAAAGTTGTTCGAGCGTAGTGCCGAGGATTGCAACGTTAAAAAAAGATTTCTTTTGATTTTCTGTGGCATAGCATCTTCACATTCTTGGTCGTTGCTTGTGGTCTCGCAATATCGAATGTGTGGGAAAATTACTATCTTCCGGCTACAATGGAAAGGAATGCACAACTTCTATATTTTATAACGAGCTTTGGTTCCGCTATCGTTGTTCCCGATGAAAAAGAATGTATTTAGAAGATGTATAGCTTGCGGTAAGTTATACTATAGATACATAAATATGTTTTGTAATTATTGTGAAAAATCTCCTTGTTCCGAAGTGATTTGTTGTGATTTCGGGATGATTAGCTAGATAATAGGGAAGATGAGCTTTTTGTGTCTTTGTTACATAAAAGAGGATTATTTAAATTTTATTTTTTCAAAAAATATTTTTAGAATTTTGGTCTACTTCTTGGCCTCCTTCATCTTGGCCCACTTCTTAATATATTCATTGATAATTCACTGATGTCTTGTCAAATATTGCTCACCTATTTTATGGAGGCAATGTTAAACTTTATCACATCATTGAATCGAAATCAGATGTGCTTTTTTCCAATCTAAGCTTGATTCACTTGCTCATTGGTGTAATAAAAACAGGTTAAGGGGCACCCTACACGATCAATATGGATCGTGATATTTGGATCGTGATACTCAAGTCAATATTGATGGAATAATACAAATGCCTACACGTTCAATCGGATCACACGTCAGTACGCCTGATAATCTCGTTTGTTGTAGACGTTGGCGAATTAATGTTTGCGAAATGAATGATATAATATATAACCGATGATGATATTGTGGCGAGCTGTTCAGGTTCCAGAATCGTCAGATAGGGATGTTGGATAGCTGTTCATGATAAATTCACTAGAAGTTGTTGGGCTATTGATATTTAAAATGGATGGGCATGGTGAATATTGTTGAAAAGAGTATGTTGGGGGAATATACCGGCGGTTGGGGAATATACCGTTTGACTACACGTTCAATATTTATCGCAATCCAACTACATTGATTCATGGATTTCAAAATATCCGGATATTTTCGCGATTGGTGCCGTGATCCATCAATACAGCACCCTATACGGTCAATACTTTGTATCGCGATCCAAATATCACGATCCATATTGATCGTGTAGGATCCCCCTAAAACCAAGGTTCAATAAGATCAATTAACTTAGCGTTTTTTTTACTTTCACTCCAACACTGTTGCCAAAGTTGGAGGGCTTGAACTATGACGGCCTTTTCTAAAACCGTGCGGTAGCTACAGTTGATACGCATGGGACCTCTGCGCTCGACACTGGTATATAGCAAGACAGAATTGTACGTTAACATCTGCAGCCTTCGTCTCCTCTCACTAGGTCTGTTGACTTGGCCATTTTACTCAGTGAAGTGATCGTCAACTAGAGCCTTGTCACATACCCTGCGGATATGATCCCAATAAGTCAGCTTGGTGTCCAGGGCTACTCTCAGATATCTGATCGAATTGCTGGTCTGGACCTCTACGGAGCAAACTGTCATGTTTATGACAGTTGGTATCCTTTGTTTCGTTAGCATGATAATGTCTGCTTTTGGGACTGCCAGAAGGTGGCAGTTCTCTGTAACCAATCGCTCCACCCTCCTCATAGCTTAGTTAAATATAAATTGAATGAATTTGGCAGATCTGTCAGTGATTACCACTGCAACGTCATCAGCGACACATCCGCAGTCATTTTCAGACACGGCATCAAACATGATATTCCCGGGGTCGAGTGCTAATATAAAATCCTGTTTCGAGCCTGAGGTGACAGGCTTCATTTTGACTACCTTCTCGATGTCCTAGAGCAACCATCGGTCTCTGAGATAGTCTCGCATCATGGCTACCAAGTAACAAGTGATATGAAACCTCTTCTCAAGGGCAGGAATGATGTCTGTCCACCTCGCCAAGTTTAAGACATTTTATACGCCCAGTGCTACTAGCAGGACGATGATATGCTTCCTTTACTCTTGCCACTGTCCTAACAGCCTCTGAGATGACGTCGATTGTCGAATGATCTTTCTGGAAGCTGACTTGTCTGTCTGTTAAAAAGATCGCCAGTAATTCTGACCGCTAATAGCAGCCACGGTTTGAGTTACTCTTTGAGAAGCTTCCCCACAGTGTCCAGCATGTATAGCGATCTGGTAATGCATTAATGGGTTGACTATAAAGACTTGCCTATTCGACAATAGATTTAAATAAACTGCAAAAGAGGGTCTTAATCAGGCAAAGTTCGTTGAATTTCCTCCAAATTTTTTTGACGAAAGCTAAGGCATTGCTAGCTTTCACAACGGTTGAGTTAATGTGATCATCAAGTGTGAATAATTGATGCATCAGCATTCCTAAATTATTGCCACGTTGCGCTCAATTCATCAAGTAAGACTCAACCCAGTGCGAAACAAGTTAAAGTATTGAGATAAATGAAGTTTTTCCTAAGGGTATAGAATGATCAAGCTTATCAAAGGATTTCGTCAAGTCAGTATAGGTACAGTCAGTTTGGAGGCCAGTTTCGATTGAATTAGTCACTTGATGAGATAATTTAAAAAGGTTAGTTATGGTTGAACGACCTTTCATAAAACCGTGCTGGTACGGGGTACAAAATAAAGCATTAAAGTTGGCAAGACGTACAATGGCTAGAAGCTATTGCTCTTCTTTGTTCTATAATCCTAGCCTTTTGCCTAGCCTATAAAAAAATAATCCTGGCCTTCTATAACACATGGGTAGTGATACCTTTCACTAAAGCTAAATTAAATCGTTTGAAGAATCTTTGCATTGTTAATAGTGGATAATAGTGGACAGCTTTGTGTAAATAACTCGATGACTAAGGAAATTTATTTCTTCTTAAGAAATGATTAGGTTAGGATATACTGGCTGCTACAAGGTCACACATACACGTATTTTATCCATAGTGGTACCAGATAAGTGGGCCAGGAGAAAGAAAGTAGAATCCAAGCGGCCATCGAAAGCTCCGGACTTTTTCGCGAACTAAAGGATATCCTTTAGCCTCTGCTCCGTCTCGTGCGAGAGATTGTTTCTGAGACCCCCGGCTCTTAACACTTCTTACAGCTGTCACTGGTTAGGAATACCATTTTCATGGTATGTGCTGCTACAAGACAGTCACCAGTAATGATGCTTACCAGCCGTTTGCAGTCAATTCACGTTAATTCAAACAGGTATTTAGTCGCTGCGAGATTGTATGATCCCCACATGATTTTGGTTACCCTGCAGGTATGAATTGCACCCGATCTGCACATCGCACCTTGCATCAATTTGGAATTGATCGAGTACTTAATCGTTTGGATAGGAGTTAGGAGCTGGGATGTCTACCGATCCTAACAAGGGACGACTAGCCCCATGCTTGACTAACGCATCCGCCCTCTCATTTATATCAATGCCCTTGTGACTCGGAACCTAGAAAATTCGGATTCTTCTATTGTCGCTCAGTCTATTCAGGGCTTGAATGCAGTCGAGTACACACTTCGATTTGTATGAGTGAGACTTCAGTGCTTTTATCGCAGCTTGATTGTCTGTAAAGATGTTGATTTCCTCACTTTTAGTATCTTTGGTATATACTAGCTCTGCGGCTTTACGTATCGCAAATCCTCCACCTGGAAAATACTACAGTGATTAGGAAGCCTGAAAGCTACTTCCATAGCTGCATTTGCAGAATATGTTGCAGCAATCACTCCTGCAGCTGTTTTAGAGCCGTCAGTGTAGATGCTAAGAGCTACTGAGCACATTTACTGATTCCATTCTTGTCCATCTTTCACAGTCGCTTGATATCCTCGCTCGAAGCACAGAGTGGGGACCAAGTAGTCAGTGCTACTTGCGTATCCCCCCTTGATTCTGCTGTGGCCGAAGGATCGTGGCTCGTTATGTCCCGATTCCTTAAGCCTGGCAGCAGTTTTTGTGGCAGCGACTCTAACAAGGAGATCAAGCGGGGGGAGATGAAACAGGACGTTCACAGCAGACAAAGAAGTTGAGGATCAGGCACCTGTAATTCAGAGAGCCGCTAACCACTGAACTCTGTTCGCCAGGCCAGCAAAGGTGGTTTTATTCACTGCTGGCCACCAGATCAAGCATCCACAAACAAAGAACGGCCTAGCTATCGCCGTGTAGATCCAGTGTGTTAAAGCAGGCCTTATACTCCACGTTCTACCCAGCACACCCTTGCTGGCGTAAACTGCGTTGCACGCGCGCCTAACTCTTTCTTCTAAATTCACCATTCGTGTGAGCTTGCTATCCAGAATATGACCCGAGTACCTAGTTTGTGATTTGATCCTTAACGTGGCGTCGTCCAACCTGATTGGGTATAATTCAGGAGCTTTGTATTTCCTTGTGTACAGTACGAGATCAGTCTTATTGAAGTCCCACGGCCCACGGTATCCGCCCTCTCCTAAACCAGCCCTAGAGAGTGCTCGATGAGCTGGCCAAGGGTATGTGGAAACCTACTCGATACTAAGATCGCAATCTCATCAGCATAGGCCGCAACCGTGAGTCCCTTACTTTCCAACCTTTATATATTATATAATATAACATAATATAATTTGCAGCCAGGTTCCACAAGAGAGGGGATAGAACCCCTCCTTGCTTATGATTTGCGCCCCCGGTCACTCCGCTGATATGAGCTTATGCTTAAGCATGTTGTTTATCTAGCCATAAATAGCGGGATGCGTGCTTGTTGTGTGGAGGCTCGCAAAAAGAGCTTTTGAATGCACATTATTGAAGGCGCCTTCAATATCTAGAAACGTACGCAAAGCGTACTCTTTGCAATGGAGCTAATTTTCTATTTCGAAGACTACCCTATGGAGAGGCATTTTAATGGATTTTTGGGCTCACGAAAGAGCTTGAGTACCAAGTCTTTGTTTGATATGGAGGTTTACTAATCTTTCGAAAACTTTAAGGAGGAAGGAACTCAAGCTAATTTGCCAGTCGTCCTTCGGATATGTATGGTTGACTTTACCTGTCTTTGGTATAAGTATAACTTTAGTGATATTCCAGGCTTCAGGTACGTGATTTAGCACTTGGATGGCCTTGAAGGATGGCCGGTAGAATTCCATCTAAACCTGGGGACTTAAAGGGAAATAACAAGTACCAGACGTGTTCATTGGAAAAAAACGACGTATAAAAATTGTGATTGGTAGAAACATTAATATATTCACCCGATTCAATCATTTGATAAAACTTGGTGGAGCTGAAAATTAAAATTCCATAAGCCTGTATAATCTATTTTTGATAGACTCTTAAATAAAAGAAATCTTTTGGAAGGTTAGCTACTAGTTCGTCTATTAATAATACTATGCGTCCTACAACCCATGATTTACTCGACATGTAAATTTCAGTGCTGTAATCAAGGTAACTATAATTAAACATTTCATTCATAAATATACTATTTTTAATCCTGTACGCATCTACTCATTTAACACGCTGGCTATCTGACGCCTACGTTTTTCCGAAAATAAATTTTATCCAGAGATTCGGGATGAATTTTATTGCAGGTGCTCATTAATAATCCCTAATTCTTCCGTTTTATACAAATGCATTCCGAAAATAGTCCTTTTTTCACGTAGATATCCTCAAAAAATTCACCCAGACTTAACCCTTTGATTTTACCTAGCCTGAATGCCAAAATAAAAACATTTCACAAAATATCGAAAACTTTGAGGACATCACGACGATGATGACGTTGCCGACCAAGTCCAAGATACCATACCATACCGGAGGCAATTTATTTCTCTCGGTTCATTCTACGTCGCCGTAATAAATTTCCCATTTTCGCAGTTCACTAAGCTAACGGATTATCGAGTCAGTGGGTATATGCTATCTGACAGGATGCAAAAGATGAAAGAAGAAAAGGTTGACATGGGTATGGGAATAGGAATAGGGAAAAAAATATTGGATATGGTGCGGTACAGGGATACAGGATGAAGGCAATGAAAAGAATATAAATGGGAAACGATTTATCGATTATTCTGCATCGGGATATGTTGAAGTTGTAGATGTAGGTGACCTAAGATTGTAGAATAAAAAAACTTTTGATTTTGAGGTTGGAGGTTGTTAAAAGTTTTGCAGCCTCAGAGTTAAGAATTCATTGAGATTATCATTAAGCTAGAACTTATAACTGAATTAACGTTACTCTGCAAACATTCTTAGTTCCGAAGATTGTTCCGACTGTTTTTGTTTGAAAATACATTATTTATTCATTCTTATTATTTAAAGGGAGAAAATTTGTTGGTTCCGCAATGGTTTAAAACATCCTGCTATGGATGTATAATACAGTAATTCTATATGCTACTTATATCCTTCGTATATATATTCTTATTCTTGCTCAACTTCTTCAAAAATTTAGCTTCAAACGCATAAGGACATCCATACAACTTATGTACATTTCAAGAGAGAACAAACTACTATTTCTCTTCTAAGCTTTAAATCCTCCCACAACAGCACAAACATGGTGTCTGAAAGTCAGATAGAGAGCGTGAAAAGTATCTTTGCGGAAGCAACGCAGAAGGCGTGATAGTCTCGCTTGGACTCGAAACTCAATAAAAGCATATCTTTTTAGTTGGCTCTATACAACCGCTTTGGCTTGTCCGTTTCGAGATGTAGAGCTTGTCTTGCGTCGGAAGTATTATAATCATGATACCACGAGAAACCGCTTATCGGAGCCGACATTAATTACAGCTTTAGTCTGTCTCGTAGGATTTATTTAATGGAGAGATAGAGTTTAACGGAATAATAAACTTGATAAATTTTCAAACGGATATATGAGGATTTGCTGTTATCGTGGTCTGATACCGTTATCCGATATTCATCCCGAATCTCTGAAACATGTTTGAATTTATCTGTCGGTTTCTATTTTTTTCGTGTATAGAGGGTGTCCAGCACCATCGAAAATTGAAACAGATTTGAGTGGTGACCGCACCGGAGCAAGGACATATCGCATCTCATCTATTAGCCCGACATATGCTGGTTCATTCAAATCGTGCGAGATCTTTTTCCAATTCACATCATCCAAGAGGTATGCAAAAGCTTGAGTGCGGTGAATGCTAATCGTACAAACTCATGCATACGAATAAAGGGTGCATCCTCGTCTCAAGAATCACATACATACTCGAGACGCAAATCAAGATCAAAGTAAGTAGCAAGTGTGTTGCATAGTAAGAAGTTACTTTCCCGCTTAAGTGGGCTTATCCACATAAGATTCGTATCTTGACAAGTACCCTTGCGGCAAAACACATTCAAGTCATTCGACCAGCGGTGCCAGGGAATTATGCGGGAAAGTTGTTATCGTCGTGAAACTGAGAACTGTGTGTGTGTGCACTTGACTTCGACAACTTCAGTGGCTTCCCGCTAAGCATTCTTTTGGAACGTTTTTTTTTGTTCCTTGTCCTCTTTTTCTTTACATCAACCCTGCCACTATTTTAATGAAACTTCGCTTTAGTTTCTTCTCGGGACGAAAGAATCCCTTGATTAAATCGTTAACCACTTTTTGCAGGAGCTGGTTTTTTTTCTGTGCCTGATATTTACTTTATGGTGCAGTAAAAGTACAATGACTGCTAGTCGCCCAGAGTCTTGTTTGGAAAGTTAAAGTGTTGGACGAGAAGAGATAATGGCGGCGAAACTATTAAAATTTTACGATGCTTTAACTTTTGCTTGCAAGTTGGTTTAAAATGATCAAGAGAAAAGTTTTGTATGTCTTTCGTTATGAGTTTGAGTGAGAAGAAGTTAGTTCGAAGTGGAGTATAAATATTTTAAAGGGACATTTTTACGTTTGAAAGCTTTAGATTTGTTTCAATATTGTAGATATTTTGAGAGTGACCTACTTGTTTCTCCGGGTTTTATTCAAGAATTAATTGAGCTTGTAGAGAACAGCAGATATTGGCCATAAGACGCTAAGGATGAGGCACAGGGTTTTATGGAGCTAAGGATTTTGTACTTTGACCCCATTCCTGCGGGTGGTTTTACACACTCAACTTAATTCTAGCCACTATCGATTACTCATAGCTGATTGCCGATGTTTGCACTAATATGTGGGTCGTCTGTAATAAGGATATGGTTGTTGGCCACGACTGCTCAAAAACTCAGAATATGCATGACATTGTTCTTTGCGTCTTTTGATTTTGTCAAATAGTTTGGGTGCCTTCTCGATGGTTTCTCCCAAGAGTTCTTTATGCGTGTCCTAGTTCCGAATATACTATGAAATTCTAAATATTGTTTTTAGAGCATTATTTTGAGCAGCCTTTAATTTTAGTCTGTTCATTTTCAAGGTCAGCAAAGGTCAAACATTCATAAAAAAACCGCATTAGCTTGTACTATATATTAGCACTCGGTTGATTTTGTTCAGTTTTCTAGCTTGTATTTGTGTGTTTGTTTATTTATTTCGTTCGTATCCTATTCAACAGGTTAACTGTTCAATTACAGATCGGATACAATAAAAAATAAAAAATAAAGAGTAAATAAACAAATCTATAGAAGTTTATAAAATTGAGGAAAGTATGAATTAAATAAAGTAAAATTCAGTTAAGCAAAATAGAGTAAAGTGAGATTAGTAATGAGGCAAAAATAGGTAATATGTAAATAAAAAAATAATCCAAAACACAAATAGAAAACATAATTAATTAGAAACAAATATTTTACAATGAACTATGCTACTGTACATGGCAATAGAATATGGAAGAGCGCCAAGTTGAAGACTGTTATGAGTGCGTAAGAGTCCTAAAATAGGAGAGTGGAAGAAATTATCAGTACAAACATAAGGTACTTCAAACACAATGGAGGACTTGATTAACCTTACGGGTTGCCGCTCAATGATCAAGGATGCATAAGAGAAGAAAAGGAAACTCTCATCTAAGTAAACTCTGCGATGCTCAAGAAGAGAAATGTTTGAAAGAGATAAACGTTCATTGTAAGGTTTATACGGAATACTATTTTTAAAAAGTAAGTAAGATTATTTTTAAAACGTACTTTCGCTGAACTGATTCAACAGCATCTCCGAGAAAGCGAGTACACCACACTTGACTACAATATTCAGTAAAGAACGGACTAGGGTAATAAACAAATGGAGACAAGAATAAATCTTAAATGAATTGTGGCTGGAACGAATCAAAAAGTATAAAATCCGAGAAGGCCTTCTAGTGATAGTTAGGATATGAATACCGAATTTCAACTTACGATCAAAGGTGACCTCAAGGTCAGTGAAATGTTCAAAAGAAGAGAGGATAGATAGTATCACAAATAACATAAGGAAAGACATGAGTGTGAAGCTTTAGTGAAAAGGACATAGAAAAACATTAAGGGACAAACAGTCAAAGTTACATCAACCAGATATCTCATTTACATCTCCATGAAGAAGCAGAGAGTCAGCAGAATTTTTGATCACCCGGAAGATTTTCATACCATCGGCATAGTGAAGACAAGATGACTTAAAAGCAGTGGGAAGATCATTGATGCGCAGATTAAACAAAAGTGGTCCTAAGGTGGAGCCTTGAAGTATAACAGAAGAAAGAGAGAAAGGTAAGGACGGCAAGTCAAAGAGGAAGACAACACGAGTGCAGACAAAAAAAGTGGAAATTCAGGAAGGCAGAATTCACGGATGCCATAACCCTTTAGTTTGACAAGAAGCAGCACATGATTAACAGTGTCAAAAGCTTTGGTATAATCAGCATTAATAACGTCAATTTGATTGTTGCTGTCAATCGCAGACGCAATTTATGAGTAAACTCAATAAGGTTCGTAGAGGTGCAGCGGCCTTTTACAAAGCAATGTTTTTGCGCTGCAAAGATACCATCAGCATAGACACCATTAAAAACGAGGCGTTCAAAAAATTTTTAAAGGCAAGGAAGATTGAAGATAAGATGATACTTAGAAGTAAGCTTACGTTTACCAGATTGGAAAATGAGGATAGTGTTTGAGAGCTGCCAGGAGAGCACAGAGACTGACATTGAATAAGACGGATAAAGAGATACAAAGGAAAAACAAAAGATTTTTGACGAAAAATTTGGGAATATTATCCGGACCAGAGGAATAGTTGGAGTCAAGTGAGGACAAAAACAGTTCAATCTCAACAGGATTAATCACAAAAGAGAAGAGACAAGCCGGAAAATAAGAAAAAAAAAAACAGTGAGAAGCAGGAATCGAAGGGTTTGTCCAAACAGAGGAAAAAACATTGTCAAGAGATTGCAAATGTCAAGAGGGTTGAAAGCAGCAAAAGCATTAAATACTAGGGAGTCAGGAAGAGAGGAGGAAGATTTGATGATGCGTGCAAAAAACCAGAAACTTTTAGGGTTGTCCGAGTTCAACAAAAGAGGAATAACTAAGCAAAAATTGGCAGAAGGTAGTAAACGGGAGAAGATATCATAATCTTCGCCAGATCGAAAATCCAAAAATTTCAAATGTTCAGAATTTTTATCTTCATGTGCTATTTTTACCCTCGCAATAAACCATGGATGATCACGGGGATTGCAAGAACAGAAAATAGGAGTATATGTCGAAATCAATTCCAGAAGAATAACGTAAAGTTTCGAAACAACAGAATCTATATCGAGAACCCAGAAGCAATTAAACCAATTAATGGAATTCATATCAACAGGCAAGTTTTCAAATTTAGTTTTTTTTTTTAAAGTTGAACCGACGCACATTGGAACATGTAATGCGATTCAAGAAATTGATGATTAGATTACATTAACAGAAAGAGGAGGATGATGCAGGATGTGCATCATGCAGGATATTGAAACAGGGGATAGCTAAAAACAAGAAGACTCAATGTTAGAGACAATGAGATCAAGGATCTTGTAATTAGCATTAGGGAAACAGTTAAATTGAGAATATGAGCAGGAAGAAAGAAAAGAAGCATTAGCCGAGTAGGGCGTGTTACGAGAGATATATAAGAATGCAACAAACAACGAAGATTTAGGAGGTAAAGAGACACAAACAGTAATACATTCAACAGTTGGACTGCTGATAAAATCAGCGCAGAATTTGCTTTTGAGAGTCCCAAGTACAACAATAAGCACTCTACCACCGTCTGACTTATTAGCTCCCAAGCGTTACGGTGCCAGCAGTAAAAATTATACGTAAGCCAAAATTCAGAGTTAAAAATGTTATCAGTGAGCCAAATATCCCTTATACCGACTCTATGGGAGTGTTGGATCCTTCGAATGTGTCTGGCTTTTTAAACCTTAACTTAAAATAGTTATTTAAACATAATATTCAAATCGCAGACTTTATACTTTAACATAAGTAAGCCAGGCTATTGCACACCTTTATTACCTGCTACCTGTATAAGCCACCGTTAGTCAAGGTTTTTAATCCTCGAACGTTCTTACCTACAGTAGTGAGAATACACACACAAAATTTTAGCCTTTATACTTTGATGTATGACTGGCAGGCACTGACTCTCACTCTATTAGGAGCAACGTATACTGCTTTTTATAAGTTGTTGGCTGTTTCGGGTGTTTCAGAGCTTTTTACTCGAACCCGTGTGACTCGAAAGGTTTCCCAGCTGGTGATGTTGTTTGGCATTATTCGGCATTATTCGCTCGTCAATGCAAATGGTGTCAAAACAAAATAGGACCGGCTTATGATCGTAAAATAGATAATCGAAAACGATTAAGTCCACATTTTGATATTTCGCGTGTAAAAGTCTCATATCTAGAACATAGTTGTTCCTGGGACAAGGATGTTGATGCCAGATTAACTTTTTTTACTCATTCCCAGCAGTTACTTCTTCCAGCTTTGCGATGTTGGTTGTAGCTGTTGAAGTCTCCTGAAAGAAAGACTGCGTTTGGGGGGACTGAATACCAAAATTACGGTCAACTCGAAGAAGTCGCTGTGCATTTTTATAATGATCGCTTTTCATTCCCTGCAGCTAGCGTAATGAGTTAGTTCTTAGCCAGCGTGTTAGCTCCGTATACATATAGTTACTATCAAAACTTCAAGTGAACCGTCTTGATTTAGAAGGAGGAATTTTACTCTATCCCACAATCTGATTAACCATGCTATCACACGAATACATTGCGTTACGCAACAATACACTCAGGCCGCTTTGATAGATTTACTGATGAATTTTACCTATCCCTTCAAAATCAAATTACTTTTCTATTTTTTAAGGAAGAAATTGACTCTCCATGCTACACTATGACAGATTGGTAATCACATTTACTCCGTCAATCTGTTGTGACTTTCATAGCTGATAGTGGTAAGTTCCGCAGTTTGCGGTAGAAAAGAACGAGCAGCTATGTACCAACCTCGTTAAAATAGATTTTTAGCTTCTTTCACTCATCTTACACCTTGGAGTGATTTTGTGGTACTCCATCATTTGAACGGTTATCTACATATTTGCTATAACTTTAACAATAGCAATAATTCTAGAGTTCATTTTCAACAGTTTTCGTACGTCACATAAAACTGTCAAAATGTCGCGAAAAACACACGCAGTCTTATGGGACGTCCGCGCGAAAATGTTAATTGTACAGGTTGTGTTTAAGTAAGTGAAGTGAAAATAAAGTGAGATCTGCGGAACAGTGCTAGTGAACAGCTAAAATAAAAATTAATGCGGTGCGTGCGGTAAAATTGGAAAAACTCGCCACGAAATGTTTATCAGTTGGGGTTAGATTATGTGATGTTTCGTGTCGATTTACTGTTGATACAAAATGCAAGTTATGACTAAATATTGTTATTATAACGCGTCCACGCACAAAAAACTAACGTTTTATTTATATAATAGCTAAAAATCCACACGTTAAATCTCCGTGTATATCGGCACTGCCAGATGGAAATGTCAAAATGCTCGGCAAAATTGACGTCATAGCTAAAACGATTACGTAGCCTGACGACCCGTACTTCTAGAAGGCATTGATCAAATGTACAATTTGCCCAACTCATCCGATTAATTCTGAGCGACTTTCCGTTTTGTAATGTGGTCATTTACACAGCTCAACTCAACTCGATTTTTTAGAAGGCGAAATAAAGCGAAATGAGTCTGGTACGGTGATTTGTGTACCATCCAATACTACCAACTAGAGAAAAAATAAGTTTCCTTGATTTTAATGAAAATTTTATTAGATTTTGCATTTAGCTACCGTGTGCTGTACAATTTTCAGAAACATACAAAAGTTTTAAACTTTTGAATCAAATTACAGACAACTTCGATTTCGCCCCTAAGATGTACACTTTTCTCCTAGATACGCAAGCATAGGCTAAACAGTTCTAATATTCTTAACATTCAAGTATAGTACATGCATTTCTAAATAATCTCAAAGAGTCACACTTCCTAAACTTATACATTACACTTTGTGTATACGGACTTCTTTTATGGATGAGAAAAAATACGAAGTCATCATTAAATAGTCAAACTAAAACTTCCACAAATCGCCTTCAATCACGTGATTCCGATTACACCGGAGAACATTTCGAACAAAAGGATTATAAGTTGGACCAGCACCATTAAATGTCCCATCCTGCAGACTATCACCAGACAAATGAAAGGCCAGTGAGCGGACAGCAGCGATTTGAGCGATCATAGTATGTCGTAAAATTGTCTCGGTTTTATTATCCGTTACGAAATTAAATCCCGGATAACAATGTCCTTAACTATAACGGCAGCACAGCGAATAATGTTTATTTGATTTTTATTGCTACTACAGATGAATAGGCTGCGGCGAATGTACTTCGGCTAGCAGATTTAACTGAAAAAGTTTCAGCAATTTGTGGAGAATGAAAAGATTATTTGTGGTTATAAATATTTTTTGAGATTAAATAGTTCCTGATTGTGTCACGAAGCCAGACTTGTTTGAAAGCTAATTGTCGAAATCTAAAATCATCGACAACTGAAAATTTAATTTAATTATTTTATTTAGTTCAACTGAATCTTACTAAAGTTTATCTTCCATTCACGCAAATCAAGAACAATCAAACTCAATTCGGAATTATGGTCTCCATCAATTTTAGGATTATTTTGTGGATACAGTACCAATTGAAGCATGTTGAAGGCTTTTTGTCAACCACACGATATAGAAATGGAATGGTATGGAAACTCAAAGACGAACAATTAGTCGAAACGACTTTGACCATTCCTGAACTTTTGGCTTCATTTCAATATTTAACTGGGCTAGGGCTTTTAGTTTAGACAAATTTACTTGAAAGTTCGTCGGCAGATAAACTCAAACGCAGATGAATTTAAACTGAATTGGCTTTTCCGATAAAATCTATGAAGTGGTAGTTGAAGAAACTTATTCACATTTTCAGTAGTATTGAAAGCATTAGATAAACGAAACACGCAGTTACCATAGGATGCGAATGGTTTGTTTTGGTTTTGACCGGATTTCAAACGGTTAGTGTGTCCTGATGCCATTTTATACACAGCTTTTGTTGTTAAATATGGCGATGCAAGAATCTTGTCCGTTATGATAATAGCCCTTTAACTCAAACTTTTCACAGCATTGTGCAAAAATTAGAATCGTTTGGATGTTGAACTTAAGTCAACCTGAATCTATCATAATCTTCTATAATAAGAAGGAATTCATAATTAATCAGAACTTCGCAAAGATACATATCTTTTGTTTTATTTTCGTACTCAGGTGCTCCGATTTCAATGAAGACGAAGCAAGAAGAAAAATGAATATTTCTTGAAAGAGTAGAAACGTTTAATTGGATGGCTCTGAATAAAACTTATTTAAGGATGGATTAAAAGTTTTAGTGGGGTGTGTTGATGGTTGATGACCTATCAAATAGAAGATTGAAAGATTTTTTTTACAAGGACTTTGTATAGTTATTATGAAAAGGAAATGTAAATGAGTAAGGTGTGTATCCAACAGACAAAATAATACTGACGATTTATATTTTATATCGCCAAATCTGTCACATAAAAATGGAGATACTATATATCTGTAGTTCCAGTGTGGACATTTCAGTTTTGATTTAGTTCTGTCAAAGTTTTCTAAAAAAACAGCCTTGGTTTTTTTGTCAAGTATCTTAGTATTTATACAGATAGGGCAAGAACAATTGAATTGAATGCATCAATGTGTTGCCGCTAAAATGAATTTCTGGATTATTAGTAGGTGAAAAAATACATTCAAACAAGGGGTTAAGAATAAATCTCATGATACATATTCAACGTACGTCGATACTTTTGGATGGTCTTGGAAAATAGTTTATTCTTTTGCTGGCTGAAAAACAGCTTTTCAGCTCAAACTTGTATTAGTTTTATTAGGAAGTCGTATTACTTATCACATAAGCCTTATTACGTAACGAAAATAATTAGTCCGAAAAAATCTGGGTTTCTGAAAATTTATTGCAGTCCAATAATTAGTCGAAAATAAGTTGTATGCATTGCATTGAAAGAAATAATAGCACTGTGAACGTCGAAAATTAAAAAAAACTCTAGCGCATCAGAACCGCTAGAAAACTAATTTTCGAAGAAATTGTCTTTGAGTAACCATAAAATTTGGAACGACGTAATACACCTGTTTGTAGAATCATATCAACCATTTCTTATCTCAAGCAACCAAACTCAACTATAACACAAATGATGAAAATGTTCAGTGCTGGCAACACTTTCCCAACGAAGCAGCAATAAGTTTACCTTAACAAGCTCATACTTAAATCAACTTATCCTTTGAATTTCGTTCTCATCGCAGGATTTCATCGAAAGTTTCAGCGGTTAAGCGTTGTTTGAGACTGCCATCCGAAAAATGTTCAAAACTCGGAAAATTTAAAAATTGGTTTCTTCCACCCTCAAAACTTTTCAAATTTTTAAAGGTTTAATATTTGTTGTTAATTTTCATTGCAAGATCATTCCCATTTGCAAATCTAATGACATAATCGCTCAGTAAAGAAATTCCATAAAAATACAAAAATGGTCATAGCTGGCAGCCCTTTCATGATTTTTGTATGGAATTCCTACGACATTTATTTCACATTAAGGTCCATTTACTGCATGAACTTCGTTTTGATTTCTGCACTGGACGGGAAGCTATAGGGAAAAAAGCTTTATTTTGCTGAGCAAATTTGCAAGATTTATGAGACAAAAATCACCATAGCTGGCAGCCCTATTCTAATTTTTCAACCAAATTTTCACCAAATGTTACATAGAGTAAGATTCAAGTACTGTGTGAGTTTTGTTAAAATCTGATGGCTGAATCGGAAGCTATAGGCCAAAAAGCTGTTTTTTTCTCTGTGATTTTTCAAGATGGTACCACTGCCACAGGGTTGCTCGCATTCCAAAATCACTTCTATCAGACCTGGTACTAGCTAATACCAACATGTCCTGTGAATTTCATTATGATCGGATAATCCGGTCGTCAGTTCTCGTGAACAGAACTTTCGAGTGCTGAAAATAGAGGTAATTTGGTGATGGGTTGCCGTTCTTGTGCAAATCGGAACTTTCAAAATTTCAATTTGACATGATGGACAAAGGTCAAAATTTATCAATGATTTGAAATTTTTGCCAGAAATCAAAAATTTTTGAGGAGGGTCAATGATTTGAAGGATTTTTTTTCAGGAGCCTGCCGTAGCTACAGGGTTACCCGTACAACCTTGAAAACCCATATGTGCTAAATTCTAGTCAACATCAATACGCTCTGCAATTTCCACGATGATCCGATGTTTTGATCACAAGTAATGACAAATCAAAATTTGAAAAAAAATCCTTGCCTACTTTTAGGCACTTAGCACCCACACACGGCTCAAAAATTTCAATTCTTTATCATAAACAAGCTTAGAAGATAATTAATTTTCATTCACAATACTTTTTTTCAACGAAAATTTACACCGCTTGGAAATATAGGAGTACCTCAAAATTCACTAAAACACTCGCCGCCGCCAAAAGGTTTAGGATATCTGAATTTGAGAAAGTCGTGGACCTACCTGCTATATACATCTACGTTCTCCAAAAGTTTCAACTCAATCGAATCGGCCACTCCAGAGATTATCTCGGAAAATCATTTTGCTGATATATATATATATATATATATATATATATATATATATATATATATATATATATATATATATATATATATATATATATATATATATATATATATATATATATATATATATATATATATATATATATAAAGAAATATGAATTTTCGGCGAAACGAGTTTAATACTAATGTTCGAAGAACATTAGTATTAACATTGAATATAATTTCGGAAATGTGTAATGGAACCAGCCATACCAATTAGGGCTCACAGCAAAAATAAATGCGTTGCTCATCATCAATCCTAGGATGAATTTCATATTCAACCGGAAATTATCGAATTTTTTGTAATTTTTGAAAATTTATGGAATTAAATATTTGTAGAATTCAGAAACACAAACTAATAAAATATAAATCTTAACTCATAAAAAGTTAAAAATGGAAAATCACTTACATCCCAAGATCATTCTCAGTAAAAATTTAGCAATAATAAGCTGCTGTATGATTAATAAATTTATAAAAAATTCATTAGTGAGCTCATGGTCGACTGTCTAAACTCTAGGTTTGGGTTTGATTTGAACATAAATTTTCATTAAAGTTGATGTAGTCGAGTAAATAAAGCACTGGCTACTAGCGTGTATGGATCCTGCCTCAAACCCAGCCACGGAGAACTAAATATGATGCAAAACCGCACTATGAGTAACGCGGAGCAAGTATCCATTGTAGGTTGTCAAATTGAAACAGTGCTCATATTTTTTATTTTCTAGTTCAAATGAAATTTTCGAAGAAATAAATTGATTACCATAAAGTATTTTTCTCTGATTTTTCGGGCATCATTATTTTTGATAAGTGTGTTTGATAAGTGGCAGTGCACTTCATATATCAAAACAGGAGGGCTACTTCCTATCCACGGGTTATAACGTTGTGAAAAAGTGCTATTGTGTTGAGGTTATATAAAAGCTTATAAATCATTTTCGCCAAGTGTTTTTTTCCCCCGAAAATGCACCGTCTCACATAACACGTACTTCCTCGGGAATAATTTGTTAGCTCGAGTTGAAAACTTAGTTGACCTTGGTGTTATCTTAGATGAGTGACTCCGCTTCACCTTGCATTATGATAAAATACTTTCTCGTGCAAACAAACAGCTAGGATTCATCAAAAGACGTGCCAAGGAATTTCGTAACCTGTGGGTCACAAGATCCTGATACATCTCACTTGTATGCCACATTCTCGAATATGCTTCCATTTGCTGGAAACCGGCTTTTGAAACCCACAGTAGCAGACTTGAGTCCATACAAAAGCAATTCTTACTTTTCGCATTGAGAGAACTATACAGCCCTTACGATTTTAACACCCTTCCTCATTATGAGTTTCGACTGGGTCATCTAAACTTATTAACGCTTGCATCTAGAAGAAAAATGATTTCGGCCTGTTTCACATTCGACGTCATTAGAGGCGTCATCAAAGTTGAATTCCTGAATAGAAAAATGGTGTTGAATAACCCTGTAAGAAACACCAGGTCTCTCGTTTACTTAAGGAATATCCACATTCCACTACTTACGCAGCTAATGAGCCGATTAATAGATGCTGCAGGATATTCAATAGCATAAGTAATCTGTATTCTTCAACAGTCTCAAAATCATCCTTCAAATCCTCCCTTTTCCAAGCCATCCGCAACCCTTTATTCTAAGCTATATGTCAATGTTATATTTATTTGTTATTTATTAATTTATTATTGACTTATTTTGTTAATTATTTTATTTAATATTTCGTTTTATTTTTATGTGCTCATTGTAATTTCCAATTTTGCTTTTTTTGACTGCTTATTTAACTTGTACCTTGCTTGGTTAATAAATAAATTAAATTAAATTATTTTATGTAATCAAAACGGAAGTAAATTACTTACTTAATTAGTTTTGCTTAGTTAAATATGTAAGTCAATATTAATTTGGTGCACATTTTGTTGCACTAATCTCAATTTTTTTTTGTGTTTAGTATAAACAAGACAAGACAACACTACACATTTTCAGAGTCATACTGCAAAACTTTCAGTTGCTGCTTAGTCTGATTTTTTTTAAACAAGGAACAGAATGAAAATAAAATAGGTGCCAAAACCTCTGGAAGCGAGGTGCAAGGAAAAATATGGTTGGAAAAGGATCAAAACTCCCTTACGGATTGGAAATCAAGGACATTTGTCTCGAAAACCGCAGAAAGACTGTGGTTGGTCTGACTAAAATGATGATGGCATAGAGAACTAATGTTTTCTAAAGGTCAGTCCAAAGACAGTTAGCAAAAGAAATAACAAAATTTAGAAAAAATACCGCGCTACGAGGTCATGAAAGTTTAAACACTGCACTGAGGGAGACAGCGCCGGAATATGACTATTGTGAACAGGAGGCGAATAAGAGTAAAGTACCCTTTAATAAAAGAGAAGTTCACAAATAACGATTGTTTCTGTTTATTGTCATATTTTATAGGTATGCTTCCGAATTTCGGTCGAAAAAAGATATCTCCCTTAACTTCAAGTTCAATGGTCACTATATAGGCCAGGAAAACGAGAAGAAAAAATGACCAAACTACCAATAAAACCAAGAGGAGATTTTTCGACGGAAATGTGTTTATTTTAAGATGACAAATATAATGTGGAAAGTCCATTACAAACTAGTGGGCGCAACAAAAGTTATTCAAGGTCAAAGGTCACGAAAATCAGTTTTTCTCAAATATCTTACATCCAAACCCACAATTCTTTCCTATTAACGTGTAGTTGAAGTGGAGCTTTCTACTTAATAACGTATTGATTTCCTTGAAAAGATTAAAGCACGCAAGCACCGGCAAATATTATTCAGAGCTTTTGGACAGATGCTATATTGATTTGAAGCAGAAACGACCGCATTTAGCATAGAAAGAGTACTGTTCCATCAAGACAATGCACGGTTGCACACATGTGTAATTTTCATAACATAAATCCATAAATTGGGCAATGAACTGCTACCTCATCCAGCATGTTCTCCAGATTTAGCCCCTGCAACTATTTCCTGTTTCCAAACCTGAAGAAATGGCTAGGCGGTAAGAGATTTGGGTCGAATGAAGAGGTCATCACTGCAATAAACGCCTATTTTGATGGTTTTGAGAAAACCTATTACTTGGAAGGAATAAAAAAATTGGAAAAACGCTGGACTAAGTGAATAATGCTAAAAGAGGATATGTTGAGAAATAAAACGCTTATTTGCAAAAAAAAATTTTTAATTAACAAGTCAGTGACTTATCAAACTGCCGTAGATAACTTGATCTTTTTAAATGTGACCTTCTGGCATGTGGACAAATAAGAAAATTTTATGTGTTTTAAATTTGAGTTTTTTCATAAAATCTGAAAAATCTCTCTAACAGGACAGATTTCTAGCAAAACAGTCTTCTTCTAAACAATGAATTCAGATTGTATCTTTCCTTTTTTTACTCAACTCAATTTGTTGCTCTCATTCGAAAACATTGTTTTTCCCCATTATTAACTATACAAACAAATCTGCTAACAACAACCGAAACTCTTCAACATGATTCCTGTCTAATCAGGCTTTCTCGTTGACTTCCACTTCGGATTCTTGAAATTGTCAATCTATATAATAGCAATGGAACGCGCAAGGGATTTACTAGCAAACTAGTCATCCCAATCAAAAGCAAAATAAGAAAAATTCACCGCAATAACAACTTCAATTTGAATGTCACAATTTGCTAAGCAGATAGTCGACCCTCGACATCATAGTCTACTTGAGTTCTAGATAGGCTGGTTGGTTGGTTTTCGCGCCGTCACAGCCACGAGCCGCACAGGATTTAACGAGAAGCCGCTTATAATGGAACAATTCAATTTGCGAATTTCCATTTTTCGGAAATCGCGCTCCGTTCTAGTGTCTTTACGAAGATGACACAAATGCTTGCAGACAACGTGTCTGCGTTGTTATTCGGTTTTAGCAAGCTTCAGCCAGACACTTTCCAAACTCAGATATTCACAGTGATGATTTGTTTCTGACTAGGGTAAGTGCACTAGTAATCGGGCACTTAAGAATTTTTTCCACTTTCGCTAAATATAACTACCCAGAGAAAACAGTTACGGAATAAATTTTTTAGTCAAAAGTAAACCTGTGCTGGTCCTCGTGGAATTGATATTTAATATTCTTTGTATTGAATTAACTTTTTTCTTCATAATTAATTCTATAAAAACTACGCTTTTGCATCAGTAGTCGGAAATTTAGTTATCGGCCTCTTTTGAAATTTAGTTATCGGCCTCTTTTGTATCAGTGTCCGGCCATGTTACATATTTCATTATTTTACAAAGAAATATCCATGAAACATAAATAAAACATATTATACTTGAGACATTTTGTATTTATTCTTCAATAAAATTATATATTATGGAAAATTGTACATAAAAACAATTAATTTAACATAAATCAAGCATCTTTCCTTCAAAGTATTTTTAATCCTAATATTGACTTGGATGATTCTACTTTTCGACTTTTCATAAGCTGTTACAGACAACCTTCACTTCTTTTCCTGTTGGGTCTCACATATCTTGCAAGAAAATGTCTCATCAGATGCATTCTCATAACTTAGAGGATATAGAGAAGAACGTTTTAGATGATACCATCTAGAGCAGTTGTCGCATCCAATATTTTTTAGGTCAGCCACTTCTGTGTCGCTTATTAGAACATTGTCACATTGCTGACATTTAATCGCTTTCTTCTGTTTTTCCACGTTCGTTTTTTTCTTTTTCCTTTCAGGTGTCTGTGCGCCTTTCGATTTTCTTTTTTTGATACGATCCTCTTTTCTTTTTTTTAATTGTCTGATCTTTTTTATTTTTTGTCCTCTTCTTTTATCTTATATATATTTCTCCAAGCTTCAGACGATATCGCACTTGGTGCTTTAGTGGTTTTTGAAATCTTTAATTCCTTCTTTAAAGGTTCTGGAAAAATTAAATGTTTCGATAGATGTGGGGAGACTGGTGAGTACGATCTACTAAATAAAGGTGAACAGGATCTGCTCGTGGATAGAGAGTATCTTCTGGATGTAGGTTCGAACCGATTTGAAGTACCTAAAAGGAGTAACAACCAAAATTTCAACTAAATTGATAGTGATGTGAGTCCAGAAGAAGTGCTGGGAATCTCTTACTGAACAGCCGCTGGTTCTGCAGTTAAATTTTCGTTATTAGCTTCTGCAACATATGTTTTTTCTATGGCTACACCATAATTAGATAAAATCAGCCTCCTGGTTCGCAATTTAAAGTTCAGTTTTTCATCATCTTTGCAACTTGACTTTGGAGTTGAGCTTAAGTAGGTCATGTTTTCGGTGAGAGGTTTGAGCATGTTTTTAGATGAATCAGGACTTCAGCATTATTAAAATTGACACTCGCAGGTGAATTTGTTATATAATTGATTGGGTCTGTATCATCTTCGTTGGGTACATTATTCGCTATTCGCAACTTTCCGTCGTCGTTAATATCGAATAACACTCGGCAACGAAGTGACGAAACATTCATATTGACTGTTGACTTATTAGTGTCCTCTTCGCTCTGAGATTTCGATGACTCAAAACTATATCAACATTGATTCCTTATATGGCAAGATCTTCTGACATTTCTTTGATTACAGATGAAGCAATCACAAATCTTTCATTAGATAAATTTGAAGGATATTTGTTGGCAGTTGCCTCTTCATTTGGATCCTCCAATACATTTTGCACACATTTTGAATAGTCCACTGCTTCAGAATTAAATGGAAAAATTTTGTCAATATGCTCTCTAATAATGGACAAAATTCCTTTCTGGTAAGTGTTTTTCCCAGATTACTCATGTTCCAGCCGCGAACTGTCTTCTTCCAATCCTGCTTGAGAGGCTTGAATATGCTGACATTGGTAGACTGCAGAATATGTGTTGTATTTGGTGGCAGCGCATATAGCAAAATGCCTGCTTTATCATAATATTCACTTAATTGCATAGACAAATGGGATTTATGGCCATCAACCAGCAGCAAAACAGGCTCTGGTACTTGTTGTTCAACCAGCCAGCTACTGACACAGTTTGCCACATATTCATCGAATGTTTCACTCCGCATCCACCCAGAGTCCGTATTACCAAGGATCCAACCATTTGGTACGCTGTCCACAATTTCTTTAGGAAGGTGTTTGTATGGAAAAACTATTCAGGGTGGTAGTATTTTGCCATCAGCCGAAAAGGTTAACAATGTTGTGATTGTATCCTTTTCTTCAACTGCTTCCACTGGATAAACGTTTTTGTAGCCCCTAGGAACAATAACTTTGCGAGTTTTGGGACAAAGGCAGAAGCTAATTTCGTCGCCATTAATGATTCGCCTGGGATCGAGCAGCATACTATATTTTCTTGGTTGACTGATCGAAGAAATTCTTTGAGTTCATTGAACCAGTTCTTAATATACTGCGAAGTAACAGCTGCTCTGCCTTTATGCAGTGTTTCTGCTTCTCTTAAACTTAAAGAAGGATTTCTTCTAAAGAATGAGTTTAACCAGGTTCCTCCAGGACGATTATTTCTAAACGGATTCACCCTGGCATCATCTTTAAAAAAATTTTGAACAGTGTTCAATTAATTATCATGCTTTAGAGGAAAGCCACATTTAGATATCTTAATGCACCATTCAGTAATGGTTATTTCCTTCTCAGTAGATAATATGGAACTTGGACCTTTTTTGTCGCACTCGTCAGGTATTCTTCCGTGCAAATGATCTTGCAATGTTGCTCTTGGGACGCAATGTTCAGCTGCAGCTTTACGTATGCTGAGCTTACTATTGCGGGTATCATTAAGTGCCATTATAATTCTATCTTTTTTGTGAGATTCTAGAGTTGGTAATATACGGCCAGTCCCGTCTTTCTCCGTTTCGTTATTCATTTCCTTGGAAATAAAGAACAACTATAAAAAAACGTTAGATGAGGCCGATTACTAAAATTTTCTGGGTCAGTTTTCGGCCAAGGTAAATTTTTATGTGTTATATGGGGCCGAATACTGAATATTTTTGAGCTATACTGCATTTTTTAATAATTCTCCCTTATAGTCAACATATGACGTCATTTCGTTGGAAATATTACCAAAAGAACATTTCTAGTGAAGTTTCAATACTCGGCCACCGTGGCCGGCAACTGAACATATCGTAAAATTTATGATTCAGTATCCGGCCTCCTCATATTTTTCAATTCAACAATATTAAATCAATTTATTTCAATAAAGTTAAGATTCTAGCGTGAACAACTTACACACCAGTTGATTTTCAACAGCGATCACACACAAAAACAGAAAATAATTAAGGATAATTTGTATATCACTTCTTAAGAAAATATGACATTCACATGCAGTTTTTGAGTGCAGTTGACGATTCCACAAACTGAATGAATAATTGCGTTCATCGGACTTAACACACAACGCTAGATTTTACGCCACTTCGAGACTATGTTTCTACCAGTCCGTTAGAGTATTTTTTTCCTTGTTTTAGACGTTTGTTTTCTTATTTTCAAAGTGTATAGACAAAGTGGCCGACTTCTGACGCATGGCCGACTTCTAGTGCACTTACCCTACGTTCTTGTTGAAGGATAAAGTTTGGTCACGAGACGTGAAAGATGCGAGCCCACAAGAGCTATTACGAGAGGCTTTGAGTGGAACTTAGCCCAGGAAATGTGGAGAGGCAACAGAATCAGTTCCTATGGAATGGAAAGCCAAGTTAAAGCACAAGGACAAGTGAGGCTCGTGAATAAGTTTCTGTAATATTATACTCATAAAAATCCGTGTAGTTTTCAGGCTGAACGGAAAATGTACTAATGTAATGCAATCCGTTACGAGCAGGTGTTTTTTTCACATCGTGTTTTAGGGCAAAATCAACAAACGATTCTATTTGATTTTACTCAGTTCATACATTTGCAAAAATATTATTCCAAAATGCTTTCGTGGAACAAATCAACGTCCATCAAACACAATTCAATAAACACTTGACGCAATTCCATTGAATAAATTTATTGACCACACTCCATTGATTTATCCACAGGCTTAAAGCTTTCCGCAAGCGAAATGACAACTCAATTAATTCATTTACAATTCGTTCGACGTAACATCCATTAAAATCAATAGTGTGGGAATTGAAAACAGTTTAAAAGCAAATTATCAATCATGCGAGTGCATAAATCAAAATGTAATTTGTTATGAAGGCACCGAATAGAGTAAATATTAAGTCAATTTGATTAAATAAATTTCACCGGACCGGAAAGCAAATACCATAGTGAATGTTAATGGATTTGTTTATAGTATAAGGAATGCACCGAATTTCATATCCTATTTGAATCAGGCTAATGAGATATGTCGCAAAAAGGATTCACAACCACCATATTCACACAACCCATACTCAAAATGGCGGAGGATTACTAAGCTCGACAATAACGTGGATCCTACAAACTAACTCGAATATGAAATTAATTCAGCCGCATGTGTTAATGGTTTCCGACCACTAGTCCGAAATTTAAATTTATTTTGCGGTCCAGAATCGGATTAGTCGAAGCAATGTCAGTCATGTGATATTAGGCTGAACCCAGTGTAATTAAGTTGTCTTGTCATTTCCGCCAAATGAAATTGAAATTAGATAACAGCGGATATAGAATTCTCACTGTGCCACCATTTTAGGTTCTTACGTTATTAGACGTTGAATTAGTAATAAATCATTCTACCATTTACAATGAATCCATCAAAATTTGCATATCATGCTAAAGGTTTTCAAAACTTGATATTATTATGTGCAGTTTTGTTTTCTCTAAACATTTTACTTTAGAAAGAAAACTCGATTTTTCTTTGTTTCTCGTCATGTCATGACAGATTTCTAGCTTTTGGATTTATTCGCTTCATTCTATTCAATATAAAACACTGTACCGATAGCAAGTGAAAAAATTACAATATGCGATAAAAAATTAATGAAGACCGTCGATATACCATACACGAATTATCTGAAGCCAATGGTATTAGTTGAAGCTCAATTCAGCGCATTTCGACCGAAGGCTCGGGCAGGAGGCGCCATTTTGTTCAACGGCTGCTCACAAAAAACAAAAAAAAAACCGGCTGATTTTGGGGTAAGGGATAAACAGTTTCGGAAAATCGATTTTTGTTTTTTACGTTTTCTTGTAGTTTAACATTTCAAAAATGTTGTGTCAAAATTTCAAATCAATCGGAGCAAAACTGTCGAAGTACTGCGCCCCTAAGTGGCGCCTCTTTTATCTCCGAATGGCTCACGAGTATGCGAGAACCGAGGATGAGCGTCGTAAAGACAGGGCTGAAAATGAAGTCGAAGAACAGAGCAAGGAAGGAAGAATTAGACGCAGACTTGCAAGGAAAGAGTTACAAGACAACGAGATTGCTGCCGGCAACGTACTTTATGGACCTGGGATCGATGATTCAGTGTAAGTTACAAAAAAAATTTTTCCTCACTTTTTGAGAAAAAAAAACTTTAAACGTGTTTATCTGAAAACCAATTTTTCGAATTCCGTGAACACGATCCTGCAAAATCTACTGAACCGATTCTTTTCAACCTTGGAACATACTTTCTTGGTATAAAATGCCTCCCCCCTACGTTTTTGAAATTTTTCCATTTTCATGTTAAGGTAGTTTTTCACCTCAAAATTGGCGGAAAACTTAACGTAAAATCGCGTTTTTTGCTTAAATAGGCCACGAACTGTTGAAAAATCAAAATAATAACTTTAGAACGATGGAGGGGGGAGAATTAACTCGTACTTTAAGTAAATTTAACAACATTTTTGATTTCAGATAATTCTACGTCGAGTTATCGTGTTCACCGCACAACGTGTATTTCAAAATAGGTTTTGGGGAATGCTCTGTTACCGGCTTATTTTTCAATATTTATATACGGAAATTTAACTAAATATTCTCTAAATGATGCTTTATAATGTAAAAAAAGTTTGAATAAATTTGCTTAAGCTGTTTCTCCGTAAACAATAACAGAAAAAAGTATTTTTTGATTCAAATTATCCCTTACTCCCCCCTTAAAAAGGCGTCGATATCTGGCTGTAGATGAAGTGATAAGGGCTTCGACGAGTGCTTTAGACAATATCACAGTTGAAGAGTCCCAGGAGTATTCCGATCAATGGAAAAAAATTGGACAAGTGCATTTCTTCTAATGGACAGTACTTTGAATCATTATTTACAAACACATACAGTCAGACAAAAAAGTCTCTGTATGATGCTGTTTTTCTTGATTTACAAGTAAGCCTCGTTTAGGACGTCCAAAAATTTTAAGTGCTACAGTCCGATGGTCATTAGTGCTTAAAATTAAGGAGCCTCCAAAAACCAGCGCATCTAAAATAACAGACGAGGTAAGAAAGGAATTCAACCTAAAAAACCATCAGGAATGTTCTACGAGAGAATAACTTCCATGGTCGAAAACCTAGGCGTAAGCCTTTTATTTCAAAAGTTAATCGAAAGAAGCGATTACATTTTGCAAAAATCCACGAAAATAAGGATGCTACCTTTTGGAATCGAGTTTTGTTTTCGAACTAGAGCAAATTGAACGTGTTTGGCTCAGACGGCAGAGGAAAAGTCTGGCGCAAATATAAGGAGGAGCTGAACGTAAAAGATCTAGTCCCAACTGTTAAGCACGGTGGTGGTAGTGTGATGGTGTGGAGGTGTATGGCGGCTTCAGGAGTTAGAAAGCTGCACTTTATTGATGGTACAATGGATCGGTGGAACTATCTAAATATTTTGAAAAACATGTCTGCGCGAAAGTGTCAATGCTTTGGGTTTGGAAAGTGATTTCATTTTCTAGCAAGACAATGACCCAAAGCATACCTCAATGGTAGTTAAGGAATGGCTTTTGTATAACGTGCCCACGCAGCTTCACAGTCCACCACAATCACCTGACTTAAATCCCATTGAGCATTTATGGGATGAATTGGAACGCAGAGTGCGGAAACACGCGATATAAATAAGTGCTTAAGGCTAAACTATGGAATGGAATTTAATCGGACCGGGAATCACATCAAAACTTAATAACTCAATGTCCAGGCGTTTGGCAGAAGTCATTGAAGCTAATGGAAATGCCACCGAATATTAAATCACATCTACATAATAATTTTTTTGTCAGCTTTAATTTGATTCATTTCTACGTTCGTACGGAGACTTTTTTGATGTTAATTTTTGACTTATTCGCTTAATTGAATTACTGTTTTAAAATGTGGCAATATTTTTGTTTTTTTCTTATCGTATTTAGTAATTAAGGAGTTGTCAAAAACATATTCATTTTTGAAATAAAAAAATATTGTAATATCTCAAAGTTATTCTTGTAAATGCAGAAACGGTGGCATCGTACGGAGACTTTTTTGTCTGACTGTATATCAAATTGCTTAAACTTTTATAGTATTCTAGCTGATGCGTGTAATTTCGACTTGACTAAACACTAAGGTAATGGTCCAAATTTGAATTTCAGAATTCCGAATGTTTATATTTTTATTTTGTATTGCAATAAAATTGAAACTCAAGCTAATAAAATTCATTTTTGTCAAATCAATGAGATCAGCTTTTTTGTTCGACTGTTGCTGCTCTTATTTTTCAAATAGGCTAGGAGTTGAGTTCATTGATTCAATTTCAAAATATCCAAATCCAAAATGTTTAGAATTGTCACCAATTACCAATCTAATGATTTGGCTGTAAAAAAATTTAAAATTCCCTGCCACGAAACAAACGAAATATTTGAGCGAATTTAAGCATATTAAATAACCGTATATACTCAATGGAAAAACTCCAGCATAACACATATCGTGCCTGAAATAATGTCTAAAAAATTACATCTTAGATTTCTCATTTCACTTTCATATCATGAACTAAAATATTTACGAGAGAAACCTGTAAACGGTGAGTCATACAACAATACTTACAATTCAATTCAAGCTGAACCAATATAACGCTACAACTTAACATACATGCCCATAGATACGAAAGTGGAACAGATTTCAGTTTTGTTCTAACATTCATATGAAAACAAACATAATTCTTCCAAGTAATATAATAACTTCCCGCTCTTACAACGAAGCTCATTTGCCTTTCTGAGTTCCATTGACATATCAACTTTATTTTCATCTTATTCATACAACATTCAACGTCTAACTGAATACAAATGTTCAACTAAAAATCGTCCTGAATGATGGGAGTTCGACGTCAACATTCTTCTGACGCTAAATTAAAGATATTTTGTTTAGCTTATGGATTACACTGAATAAACATTTGCACAGTTCAACATATTCTCGATACGCACCAAAATAGCTCGCATATATTCGCCGTATATCTTACGAAATTTCGCAGAAACTCCAGAACAACTGACATCCAGACGACTGCTAAGAAATATGTCTCTATTTTGCGTCTACGGAAGGAAACATCATTTTGCTTTTTCATTCCGCAACTCATATATGATACCATCTCGGATTAACAGTCTAAGTGATGTGGAGGGCGGTTGTTCGCATACTTTTAAGTCCATTGATAAGTTGCCTCCATGAGCCAGCACGTAAGGCTTTAACTTTACTCGCTACAAGCTAGATGAAAATGAGAAATAAATTCATTTTGTTTAGTTGTTATGTTATGTTTTTTTTTCGTACGCATTGAGCCGTTCTTGCTAGTAGGAAAACTAACTGAAGCATTATTGCGTGACCTAGATTCATTTGATGGAAACAGTGATAGACTCAGTATCAAGGGCAGCTCCTTTCAGACCAGGTATTTCCTTAATTTAAGAGAATCAAATCGAGGTATGACTTATAAATTATATTCTTTTATGCATAACGGTGTCATACTAAAAGACGCACAAATACGAGTTACATTGACACATGGTCTGAATGAAAAGTTCAAAATAGTTTTTCAACAATAGTTCAAGATGCAATATGTATTTCAAAACATCAGACTTTTTGAAAAACTTTGAAAATGTAGCAATAAACTAAAGATCTTACCAATGCACGTTACCCACACTGGGCGCGGAAATTCAATACTGAATTTTATAAATATTTTCGTAATTTATACTTCTATTGCAATGTTAGTCGAATTTATTTTTATTTTATACTGTATGAGAGCTACATAGAATGCCAGAATTTTTCTTCATTTGAACACATGGCTTATTATTGTGGAAATTAAGTGAACTAAAAATAGACTTACATAATTCCATATATAAAGGTGATGTTTAGCAGTGAATGTTGGGATTTTAACAGACTTATTTCATCGTCACATTACTGTAATAATCTGAAAAACTTATTGACATGTGTGAACAACCCACATGGTCACATGCTGATTGTAAACCAGAGTAAAACAGAATAAGAATGAGTAAAACAAAACTCTCAATCTTCCCATATTTTGATCACTGCCTAAGAATCATTGTACAATACCGAAGCTTTCAGTGCTGTATCTTCGCTGAAACTAACATGCATGGCTACTATATACAAATTTATACGAAAGGACACCAACTACATTATCTTGATAAAAAGATTAGAATATCTAAGAAAATCTGGGTTAATATTTGCATACTATGAAGAAACTTTACTCATTCATTTTCGCTTAGCTACACTTCAAAGACATGTATATGAATAGGTTTACAAGCAAAAAAAGAAGCTCCGTAATTACAGTATGCTATTTTGGTTTAATACATGCAAAACTTTAAGAGCCACAGCTTGCGTGCCTTTGAATAATTTCCGAAACAACGAACGATAAGGGTCGATTTTCTTCTCATCCTTTATCGGATGCAATCCATTTTACGGATAAATGCTTGCAGCTGACGATCTATGAATTTGAAATTTTCATAAATTTAGTTGATGATGATCGTAATGTTGTAAAAAGGTTTGTATTTTTTTCTGTGTTTTGTGAAAAGTTGATTTGCATTTTACATTCAAAATGAGAATCGATGAAAATATGATTATGAATTTGTTTTGAATACAGTAAAAAAAATGAGTTATTTGAATATATTTTCAAGGGTCTATCATTTGTTTTTAATAGCCTGTAAAATGCTGGTTATGCATTTTTTTTCTAGATATTTTTCAATTATTATTTCAGTAAAATACTATTTACACTCTAATTAAGCCTTGAATACTTCGACAAAATTGATTTAATATATTCTAATAGATTATACTTAATATATTTTGAACATATTCTACTTAATTTGCTATCCCTTATTTTATATCCTTTGCTATCTTGAGCAATGGAAACAAGTGAGTGTGGTATGCACCGAATTTTAAAAAGTTTTTAACTCTTTTTGGTTTTTTTTCAAAGCGACGTGTTTATGGGATATCTGGTCTTCTTTTGTCTTGGGTTTCATCCAACAATTCCTGATGTAACTATGCATTCACTTTTCCCCCTTTCTGTTCGCTTTTCGGAGTTCCTCAAGGATCGATTCTAGGTCCGTTATTATTTATAGTTTTTCTCAATGGTCGCCTTTGTTTCATTCGTTCTTTCTGCCTCGTGTTTGCTGATGACTTCAAATTGTTCAGGGTAATTGAATCTATCAACACCAAACTCTAGTTCTAAAATAATATTCGTACTGCGTGTGACTCATTTACTCTTAACATATTCAAATGTCATCAATCCGTCCTATACGTATAAAATGTCATCTTTAATATATTCCTAATTTCTGTACGTATCTTCTATTACGGTTGTTGACAATTTTAAGGACGTTGGTGTTTTCTTCGATCCAAAGCACAAATTTGAGCGGTACATTGCGCATATAACCACCACCAATGCTCTGGCGCTTAAAAACAGCTGATTTTTTTTTAAATGATAAATGATTTTAAGCTGATTTTTTTAAATGTCGCTCGTTCTCTGTATAAAGCACGCTTTAGATAGTGCTGTATAAATGCGTATAAGCACATTTGGCTAGAAACCTTGGAGCACTATTAGCCCCACCCACACACTGAGGACCACAATCTTTAAACTATCTTTTAAAACTGTCTTTCTTATCTACTACTATGCGAGAGGTCAAAACTTCGAATTTTTTTACTCTTTAGAGTGGGGCTCATTGCCCCGATAATCAGCTGACCAGCCATCTTGTGAGCTCCGTTGAGCCATACTGATAGTATGCTTCCAATAACCCTGCTATTCCATCTGGAATGATAAGTTTCACTATTTGTTTGTATATTATATACAGTGTTTGACGTGGAGAGAGTCCCAGATTGGGTCCATTTGCTTTGTCGTCCAAAGCGCCTTAATGGTTTTCAGTGCCATTATAATCAGACGATTATCCCGAGTGAGTTCATTAATAAGTTAGATTCTTGTAAGCCAGCTCCAAACCTTTCCTCTGGAGTAGATGGTGTAGCCAGTCGTGTATTTTATTATCAAAGGCTTCTTGACCTTGTTGCTTTTTGCAGCAGAAACAGGATGACAGGTTAAACAGGTTAAAAGGATTTGAAGGAGGTAATGGCCCACCTAGCCTTTTCATGTGTGATGTTTGGTTTAATCAGTGGTGAGTAAGCGATGAGCCCTGGAAGGGTGTGTCGTTATTAAAAATTTGCATCTTGAAAAATGTGTTCTAGAGCTAGACTTCTAGTTAGGCCTCGAAGATTTTCGTCATCTCTCCACTAGGAGGCTTTCCACCTTTCAGAGGCTGCCCTTAAAGACAGCTTTCTATATTTTGCAAGCCTCTGAGGTGCTGTTAAGACTCTTAGACTCTAAAACTACCCCAAACAACCTTTTGACTCTGCTCTGCTTTTTGTTGTTTTCCGTGTGCTTCTTTTTATAAGCATCCCAGTTCGACGTATTTTTTGGCTCATTGGCTCAACTCTCTCTTCCACCATAGTACCCTCTTTTTTGAGGCATTAGTTTTCAAAGATAGTTGTCGAGATAGGATTTTAGGATTATTTTATTGAAATTGCCCAGCGTATCCCTTGATTCCGTCTTCGTAGTGAATGAATGAATGATGCATGGAATGGATCTGCTTGGCTCTGAGCACAGCGACCTTCCGGGTCTATTGTTTCTCAGTGCTATGTCTGAAAGGATATCCAGATTTCTTGTGACCTAGGATATATCCCCAAATGAGACTTTTATAATGTCCCAGATGGAGGAACAAGTAGCAGTAATATTCGTCCAGCCAGGCAGTGTGCGAAAATATGCTCTACACTCTCTGTCGCTTCTCTCCTTCGCTCCTTCGTTCGTTTCGCTCCTTGTTTATTCTGTGGGATAGTTTTTTTTCAAAGTAAATGGCCTGTTAAAGCTCTACATAGGGTCTTTATGCCAGTTTTATGGAAAGCCACTGCTTCTTTGGCACTTTTTGCATCGTAACTGAGATAGTTTTTTGAGTGTTTCAAGCCCTCTAGATTGAGCCAGTAGCTTTTGATCTTTCTTTTAGTCCATATTTTAATTTTCCTGTGCATATTTTCCATTTTCCTGTCCGGAAAGCCCCAGCACGATGAAATAAATTTTGAGCAATTTAGTTCCTCCTTGGCTTTAGTGTCAGCTTCTTCGTTCGTGTCAGCTTCCTGCAGGCCAGTTGTAAGCTTACCACCTTTTTTACCACTTCTTTTTTGATTTTAATATGTAAAGGTTCAAGATTTATAAAGGACTTTAGCAGTGAAAAAATGCTTCCAAATTGATTTGAATGTTTGCATTTTAAAAATGAAACATGTGTAAACGTTACAAAAAAAATCTATCATCTCATTTATTTTTTATTTCCTTCAAAATAATACTTTTCTTAGCCTACTGTGGTTTCAATAATTTTGGTGTACTGTATAGTGTTGTGCATTGTGGGTGTATAATTATGGATGTATAATTGTGGGTTGTGTAATTATGATTGTGTATTGCGTGTTCCCAAAGGACTTTATTTCTGCCTCTGGGATGGAGCTCATTGCTTCTGTGATCAGCAAGTACGATATTCAATAAAGATTGTTGAGCCTGTTAATCCACATGTTCAGATGTTTAGATTGTCTGCCTTGGAGATAAACTCCAATCGCGTCCACGTCTTTGTTTTGTTGCCCAAAGAGCTTTAGTGGCCTTCAGTGTGGTTTCGTTTAGATGACTGTCCCAGGTCAGCATCCTATCCAAGTGGGTTCCTAAATATTTTACCTCTTTCTGATGGCGCACTTTTGTACCCATAATATTTAAGGCTCCCATCTCGATTTTTTCCCCCTGGTAAATGAAACTAAGCTGATCTTTTGAGGATTTATGGATAGGGTTCATATAAGGCCTTTCATCATCGTGACACAACAGCCTGAATTAAAACTTAGCCGCCTCAATGCTACGCCTCCAGTTATCTCAGTTCAACAACTGCGTCCTTCAGTTCGGTGCTCCCAATAGCGACTTGCTGTCAGCATCTATTGAATCATCTGAACGCTAGCGTGGCTTACCGACTGGGCTAGCTGCACTCGATCGTCCCTTGAGAGCCCGCTTGGGGATTCCATAATCGCTCATTCGTTCAACGTGGCCAGCCCATTGCAATTTTTTTAACCTTATGACGGTAGAGACTACCGGTTTGTCATATAGGTTATTCAGCTCGTTGTCGTATTGGATCCATCATTCATCTTCTTCCCGTATTGGACCGCCGTTCGAACGTATTCCAAGCTTTTTCAGATGCCTGGGTCAGTGTTCAAGTTTCGTTTCTGTAGCATAACACAAGTTGGATGATTTTTTCGTAGATGCGAAGCTTCGTTTTCCTGAGTACGCATCGAGGTTACAGAGTATGAAGCACCAAAATGAATGTCTCATTGGCTAATTGAATTTGTCCTTTGATTTCGTCAAGCTCATTTTCATCCTTCGAGAGATTCGTCCCTAGATACACAAAGTTGTCTACGTTTTCAAGGTTATAGTCCTCTATCGTTATGTTTTGTCTTACTGGCGTCCTTTTCCTTGATTGGGTCATCATTTTTTTGCTCGTTAATTTCAAGACCAACTCTCGTTGAAAAAACGTGAGGAAATATTGATGTCATCAGCGTAAGCTACTAGCTTTATTTAACGCCTTTGGCATACTGGATCTCAAAGTATCCCAATGTGAGCCTCTTATTATTAACGTGACGTCAAGAAAGCTGTCAGCCAGTAGGGGCTATAGCCGGGAGTATAATATTTCTTCCTTTGGCATCCATTCCTAGTGTTTGGCCATAGCATTGTTGTCGGTCCCTCAGTATTTTATTCACCCATGTCACTGCTTCTTGAGGGGCGTCTTTTCTCTGGAGTGCATAGCGCAGCAAGCCATGTCTTTCATTACCAAACGCTATTTCTATAGTGCAATTTCCTTACTATTTAATGATCTTTCTATTATTCGTACTAGATTATATGGGGCCATGGTTTTCAGTAAATAGTGTGTGACCTGTTTGATTTTGAAAGATCAGCCGGTTTTTTGCCACCTTTGGGGACAAAAATCATCCTTCCCGATTCTGGCATGTAGCTGAGTTTCAAACTCGGTCTAAAAATGTCTAACAGAATGGTTATCAGTTTGGTTGTGGTTCTTAGTAGCAGAGTTGGGATGATCCTAGCTGATTCTGATGATTTAAAAGATTTGAAGGAGTTTATGAGTCATTCAATCTTTTCATACGAGATGATTTGTTTAGTCAGTAGTGAGTGAAGCCTTCGGTCAGGGTGGTCGTCCCCTTCCTTATCTCCGCTATGTTTACTAGGTTTGTACCCTACGAAGTTTGTTTCGAGCAACACTTCCAACATGTCCTCAAAGATAGTCGTTTTCTCTTCACTAGGAGTTCGAAATAGTCTTATATACCCTTAGCAGCCTTTGGGCAGAGTTTTCTTTATCTTTTGCTATCTCTGCGATGCTGTTGAAACTCTCACTGAAAGATTTCCTCTGCTCTTTTTGGAACTTTGAAAGTTTTTTATAGGCTTCTCAGTTCGATGTATTTTTGGCCATATTGAACTCTGTTTTCGCGGTATTTCTAAGCTTTCCTAGCTCCCTGTTTCGTCATGGCGCCCTCGTTTTCGGGAACTGTTTTTTTTTTCGGAACAGTTATTATGGTACCATTTGAGGATTATTCTATCATATCAGAGAAAAAAAGTCCTCTTAGATTATTCCAATCCTTTACTAAGTACACTGCAATGTTTCCAAACAATGTGATATCTAATGCCTCTTGCCTGTTCGTTGTCAGGAATCCCTTATAAGCTACAGCTAAATAGCTGGTAAGGCGGAATTTTAAGAATGAATCACCTCTAGCATTGAAATCACTGCTTTCCCATGCGTTGTGAAGTGCATTGGCATCACAGCCAATTAGTAGCATGTTGCTCTTTCTTTTAAAGTGGTCTACCAGTTGTTTGGTATTGTTATTGGTGTCTTGATTGAAGCAAATATTTTCTCTACTGTTTCTATTTCAATGGAGACCTGTAGATACTGTCTCCTTGTTGGTTTAGTCTAGGATTAGAAGAAAATTAATGGTTGTGTTAATTATCACCATCGGGTTTTTTTAGGTCACATATTCTAGCTGTTATTACCTAGGACTCTTATTTATTTATTTATTTGAATCCATTTTAACAGGCTTCTGCCCAATTACAAAAATAGAAAAATGAAATAAACCAAAAGAAGAAAATAGCAAAAATTAACAAATGAATGAAAATATTAGAAATATACATATTAGAACTTCAACAAATTAAAGCTAATATACAATTCAACATCGAAGAAAGTGCAAAAATAGTACTAAAATTAAAAAGAAAATCAATCATTATAAGAAGCATTAAGAATTATGTCTTTAGTTTGGGACTTAAATTGACAGAACGTTAGCGGAAAAGGACCAAGCTGAAGATCATTATGCTTCCTGGGCATACGCAATAGCGGTGAGTTGAAATAAACTTCAGAACGCGCGAAGGGAAGCGAGAACATTAATTGGGATCTATCTGATCGATTGACGTTACGTAGACACAGCAGATAACCAAGATCAGAGAGCATAGGGCAATGGAGTAGCTTGAAAAGTAAGCACTCGTCAAGAAACACTCGTCGGGACTCTAATGAAGGAATTTGGAATAAGGAAAGACGATCACTATAACCACAGTAAGGGATTTTGAATTTAAATAACAGTGAGCAAGTAAATCTACGCTGAACGTGTTCCACTGCAACACTGAGATATTTATGACGAGGAGACCAAACTTGACAACAATACTGTAGTATGCTACGAACAAGTGAAAAAAACAAATGGAGAGGTAGCGATGCTAGTAAACGAAGAAGAGCGTCTAAGAATGAAACCGGGCAGACGAGAGGCCTTAGCGGTTATATATGCAATGTGCAGGTCAAATTTGAGCTTTGGATCAAAGTGCACACCAAGATCCTTAAAATTATTCACAGCCGTAATGGAAGAGCCGTAAAGAGTAAAGGAGTAAATTAAGGGTGACATTTTATACGTATAGGACATCTGATGACATTTGGGTATGTTCAAAGCCAGTGAATTATTCGAGCACCAGTCGCACAGAGTACAGAGATCGTTTTGGAGTTGGAGGCAGTCGTTGGTAGATTCAATTACTTTGAAAATCTTGAAGTCATCAGCAAACAATAGGCAGGGAGAACGAATAAAGGAAGGGAGATCATTTATAAATACTAGGAATAATAAAGGACCGAGAATGGAGCCCTGAGGAACACCGGAAAGCGGACAGAAGGGGGAAGAGGTGGACGATTGCACAGATACAACACAAGAACGACCAGAAACATAGGATGAAAACCAAGACAAAAGAGAACCCGGCACTCTTGTATTAGCTCTATGTTATGAGCCCAAAGCAAACCAGATTGATTACTTTCGCTTGGAAGTCAGAAGCAACATAAAGAAAAAAAAACACATTTCAAACAAATGAAAAATAACTTACCCTGCCAAAAGGCAGATTTATTGCATTGTCTTTTAAAATCTTTATCCTTCCGACTGTCTACTTTATAAATGACATAAAATTCAGCCTTCCCAAAAATAGAAAGAAGATTTGACCTAGAAAAATACTTTGAAAAAAAAAAAAACAGATTCCATTTCATTCTCATTTCCCATTAAAACTTCCTTCAAATTGAAATCCATACGTTCCACCGCAAATTCAACACAATGGTTCTTGTATCAATTGCCACCACATTCGCTTCAGCTCATTACGTTTTGCGAAATTCTGTCTGTGCACGGCAATTTATTTCCTTCGAAAAGTTAAATTATCTGAATAAATATCAGCTTCACACGAATGTATTAATGGTTTCGTGAAATATTAACAGATACGCAAATACGAATTTTATGCTACGTATCAGCTTCCGGGATATTACGATCGAACCGATAGGCTTGAATCCTTGCTTGACACAGCTACCGACCTACGCACACGAAACTCTTCGGAAACAATCTCAACGGAGAACACTAATGTCGGATTTGATCTGGATACGATACGACCATTTGAAGTTGCGAAATGAAAAAGAAAATTATCTGATCGTAATTTCAGGAAAATTTCAAATTGAATGGTTTGAACACGTCGCTGCCTTTTACCCTGTCTAATAATTCATCAATAAAATGGGCCCAGGAAATGGGGTCGGCTCGACAATGCCGGGAACGGTTTCAAGTGTTCTGTTGAAATTAGACGGATGGCATGGATTTATCAACATCACGTGTGGAATCAATATGCTTGGTACACATGTGTGTCATATACAGTACAGAGACTCTTATCCTGGCGTCTGCTGGGAGATCTTAGATTTAAATTAGTGGGAAAAGCTATCTAAGCAGAACCATTGCTTGATGGGTCGGGTAAAGTGTCTCGCCATTATAGAGTTTCGGATCGAGTACATACATATCTCACTCTCAATTAAAAAGTTTTTAATCAGTACAAGTTTGTAGAAGTTTTACCTTAAATTGAGCTGATTATGTTGCGAAGAAATGAAGAGGGTATATCAAGCAAGTCAAGTTCGAAGAGCAGGTAAGTTTCAAAAAGGTTTTGGGCAGGAAACGTCAATTCTGAAATTACGCAACAAGTCACACACGTGGATCAATTTCAGAGTAATATGTTGGTAAAATTGTTTGTAATTGACGGATGTTTACTTTTGTTTCCAAAGTTTTAAGGACAAGTAATAATTTATTCAAATTATGTATGGCAGACTACAGTTGAGGCGACCTTGCTTTCGCTGGAGGAATGGCGTTGACCAGGGCAATCGAAATTTGATGTTTGGTGGAAAACCGTGTTGAGAGAAGCCAGGACCTGACCCCGGTTTTAGTGCCAATGATGAATTTCAAATGAAAACTATATTCAACTAAAAATGTATTAGACCACGCAGAGCGATATTTGAAATGAGATTTTATTCGCTACCATAGTCTCTTTTGTAAACTTATCCAAGCACATATTTATGCACCTTTGAATTATTTTCACGACAATTACCGGAATATTTTCCCTACATTTCAATCAAATTACGAATATTATGGCAAAAACAAAATGCCTGACTTTACAGTAACAGCAACTCAAGTGATTGACAAAACGATGGGGCGTCAGTCATCATGTCGTCTAACGTATTTTTCTTTCGTTGCCTCATTTCGTCAGCTATTCGTCCTCGTAGCAGGGAATCCGTTGTGGCCTCCAGGCTCAAGTTATACTACATCAGAAAATCAATTCTAATGTTCCCGTTCTTTGGCTCTTACACTTTACAGGCTACGAAAGCACGTGTAAATGTTTGAGTTGTGGTACTTGAGCGAGTAGGCCAATTTCGGTTTGTATGTCTACGGAATATGTAGGGATAATGTACTTGATTTCATTGCCAGGGAGCGTCGACAATCACATTTTCGTATTTCCTGGGTAAATTATCGCATTTTCACGGCAAAATATTTTCATGGTAATTCAAAACCGATATTAAGTAAAATGCTCGAGAAAATGGCTGTTGTGGCACTTTGGTGGTTTGATTACATTTACATGTGATTGTCAGGCTATGATTTTATGCACGAGACTATTTGATATATACATAGATGCCTTGAAGTGGTGATTGAAGCCTTGATGTATTTGAAATAATGAAAAATATATTTTACAAAAAGGTTTGTTAATGATGAGTTACTTGCGTTAGCCGTTCATTAAATTTATGGACAGTAATGTTAAGTTTTGAATATGACCTATACAATGACTTTGAGTTAAAGTGGTCCAGCACGAGACACATATGGGGAAGCCAATATAAATTATTCTATTATTCTTTGAGTGGTGTTATGCCCAGTGGTCGGCTCTTAAGGGGAGCTTCTCCTGTAAACGGGGTTTTTCGCTCCTTAATTTCGAGCGTGGATTTAAAAAAAACTATGGGTTGCCTAATCTTGAATTTTTTATGAAATTATTATTCTTTATTAGAGACTGCTACATTGTTAGTTTTATGTAAAAATATTGAGTCGTTCCTGAGATATGGTTGCTCAAAGTGGGACATGTTATTTTCGCAGAGGTAAATGGCGTGCACTGTAGAGCCTCAGGAAATGATTCTGGAACAAACAATGTAATATGTTTTTTGTTTGTTTTTGAGTCCTCTATAGAACGACGTCTTTGTTTAAAAAAAAAAAAAATTTTTTACAAAAACTACAACAAAATTTGCAAAATTTTCATTTTTTTTCAACAAATTTGTTTAACAAAAGTGTGTTAAAAAAATTTTTTATACAACTTTCTCGACGATGTTCCATTCGAAATTTAATACGCTTTAATCTGATATATAAACTTTTAAAATTGGTCAAGCCGTTTTTTAGTTATCGTGCACGCCAGTTTGAAAAGCATGGTTTCGAGAAAAACGCGCTTAAAGTTTTTAGTTCCTAAAGAAGTATGTTGAACGCGACGTGACAAAAAAACTCATAACTTCCACAATTTTGCGAATTCCAGCCTGAAATTTTACATGCGTATTTCTTAATGCATATATAATTGAATAACAATGAAAAAAAAAAAACGATTTTTTAACCCATTTACAGGAGAAGCTCCCCTTAAGACAACTCAGGACGAACAAATACAGCCACGAGAGTACGGCGGAATTCGAACCCGCGGGCAGTAGATCGCTATTTCGGACTGGCACCTCAGCGAGCGGAGCTACCGAGTTCTCAAATTGTCATTTGAAAAATTAATGGTCGCATCTTTTAGTTAAAAAAATGACGAGAATTACCAGAGTTGATAACCCTATCCAAATTTCTTAGACAAAATTCTACTGAATTCGGCTTATAGTAAAGAATATAAATTGTGTGAATTTCGTTAGAATTTAATGAGGCATTTAACATGACTTCACAAATTATTTCCAAAATGGCCCACAAATTTTCGATGACGTTAATATCGGGTGACTGTGTAACATGCGGACAATTCCAAACCAGCCATGTCTGTACAATACCCGACTTATGCTTTGGGTCATTGTCGTGATAAAATCTGAAGCCATCGCAAATGCCCAGTTTCTCCGAACTTTCAATCAAATTGGACTTCAAAATTTCGAGATAATGAGATTCATCCATTGTAGTCTCAATAAATTGCAAGTTTCCAACTCCCGTTGCAGACTAACAGGCCCAAACCATAACGCTGCCACCTCCGTGTTTGACTGTAGCTTTCAAATTTTTGTTTTGCAATTCTGTATTTGGCTTACGCCAAATATATAAGGCTCCATCAGAGCCAAAAATATTAAATTTCGACTCATCAGCGACTATAACGGCATCCAAAAATCCAGAATCCTTATACAAATGTTCCTTGGGAAATTTTAAACGGCGCTTCTGATTTTTGGCACTTATAAATGGTTTCTTACGCGCTATTCTACCATTGAATTCATACTCTTGCAGCACACGACGAATAGTTTCCGGGTGGCAGGACTGGCCCAATTTAGCTTCCACTTCACGTACAATTTTCGGAGCCGATAGCTTTGGGTTTTCCCGGATTTCCCGAACAATAAAGCGCTCGTCCGTTTGATTGAAAATTTTTTTGGGGGCATTTCTCCCTTTATCGAGCGTTCTATTTTCGTGGACAAATTGGTATATGATGCTCTGCACTGTAGAATCACTTAGTCCAACCATCTCACCAATTTTCCTGTGCGAATGGCCACTTTTAAAACTACTGAGAACAAGTTCTCACTGATTAATTGTCGTACGTGGTCCCATTTAGAAAAACTAGTTTTTCTGCACGATCTTTTCAAAGAATTCAGCAAAACTGAACTTGAACACATTACAAATATAATGGCTAAAGCATAAACAAAAAAATAATTGCTGCATTGCAAGATAACGGAACATTGCACACCTACAAAGTATTTGGTTGAAATAAGCTGTGGCATTGTTTTTGGTTGCGTTTTTCGTTTTTCGTTGTTTTAGAATACTAAACAAATAAAAATAAATAAAAAAAGTCATATTTGATTAGCTTAAACATTAGACTAATAACCTGCCTTTAAATAATGTTGATATCTTCTTTAGTTTAGTTTTTATAGGAAGTTAAAGTTTTTTTTACGTGCTGGTTGAAATAAGCTGTGAGCCACTGTAGATAATATATTTTATTCATTATTCTCGTTTTGTATATACAAGCTTATAATTTAAATGATTCAAACTAAGGACTTTTCAAAATTCAACTATTAATTTAGCGCAAGCTACAAACTATTTGGTTGCCAGAACATAGGACATTGCCGGAATTGTGAAGCGGATCAACTTGGAAAGGCTGGCACGTTTATGTCGGAAGTGCTTTGCAGTCGCCTTATCGGTATTCCGATGGCTTTAGTTAAACTTAAAATACTTAAAATATAGAAATACTGAAAAGACGCTATGAAGTCCTAGGTGGAAAAACCTTCCTGTGCGATCGCTAGACAATTTTGGAAAACTTTTGACGTTGGCCAAAATAGCGAGTTTTTCGATTTGGGAAGAGGGTGACTGTTTTAACTGGACACTACCTATGTGGGAAGCATGCAGCGTGGCAGGGTATTCCCTACAATGACTTTTGACGGAACTGTAGATGCGAAGAGGAAGAGGAAAAAGTTCTTCATCTGTGTGAATGCCCGGTCCTCGCTGGAAGAATGATGAAGTCTTTTGGTTCATACTTTTTTACCTGCCTAACCGAAGTTTCTATAAAAAAAGTTTCTATTTATTAGTAAGTACAGTTTTTATTGACTTCGAAACGTTACTGGCTATAACATTGGCTATGCAGTTTCTAAAGGACAAGCTTTTATCAAATGTGATTTTTTCTTTGTCCTAGTGAATAATTTTGCTTCAAGTTACTAAACGAACTGGTGGACTAAGTGGACCGTTTATAGTAAAGAATATTGCTTTAGTTTTTGCTTAATTTATTTTTATTTTCCAGCTAAAGCAGTACCAGTAAACTTGTCCTAGCTTACTTTCTAAGTAATTTTTATTTTAATTTGGACAGAGGTTAGCAACAAGTATCATCCGCATGATTCGCGATTTCTCACTTCGGGTCTATTGGTACCAGAGGCAGCCGATAAGTTCGCTGCCTATGGTACTTAACTCCCCGTGACTCTTTTTTTAAAATTTGAAAAAAAGGAAGAATGCATGAGGCGTCATGTCTGGACTGTAGTTTTGTTGGCCAATTTCTTGGAATCCCGTAGCTTTCAAGGTATCCCTCGCAACCCGATTGGTGTGAATAGGTTCGCTGTCTTGCAGAAACAGCACTCCGCGTGCCAACTTTTCAGTTCTTTCACTATCTGACAGAATTTAATTCATCGATCAACCAGTACTAATTTTTCGATATTTTCTCCCGTCACGACCGTCACTGGGCGGTTCGAGTGAGGATTGTCTTTAAAGGTCTCTCTTCCTTGCGGAAATAGCCGAGCCCATTTTTTTACCATCGTATATGAAGGTGCCGAATCCTTAAATACCGATGACACCTCTTCAAAAAAAATTTTTCGGCTTAGTTCCAGTTTAAAACTTCCTGTTCTCGTGAGGAGTACAAGACATTGAGTTTTTACTAAAATCAAGCAAGTGGTGACCGTTCGTTTCCCATTTCATATCAGACAACATTAAATTCGCTTTTCTTCAACAGATGCGCTTTGCAAGACTCGTTTTATAAGACTGACTTATTTACGACATCTTGGCGAAAATATTTAAACACGACCATACCCGTTGACTGTGATTGCATGCTTCAAGGCTATTCCCGATTTCACTCGATCTATGTAAATCTGTTTGTGCCTTGGTTTCTTATCATTTTTTCGTTCTTTGAGATACATGTATAAGATAGCTCGAAAAAATACGATGTTTCTCGTTATTTTTGGCGCTGATAGGGTGAGATATGATTTATTTGGTGTACATGAAAGAATATGATAGTCAATATCAACACAATCATCAAAATGTCCTACTATCAGCGTCTGCGCCACGCTGACATTTTAACTAGCCAGTGGTTTTAAAAGATTTATTTGTCTCTGAGAGTTTTTTGATGAAGCAGAAAAAGTGGAACTGAAGGCGAAGCTTGTTTTCAGTGAAGGAGATCAGTCCTGCTGTGCAGCAAAAAAAACTTTCTGAAAGCCTGGCCCCAGCAAAAATCTATCATTGAGCTACTATTCAGTCTGGTTTGCGGATTCGAAACAATTAATTGCAAGGGGATGGAAAATATGTTGATGTTTTGAGTGTTGAGCTCTTTGACAGACCCCGGAATGTCCATTTTGCAGGTTCTTATTGGAGGATTATCAAGCAATTTTTACCTCTGGATCATCCAAACTATCAGCCAATTGATAAAAGTAGCTAAAACCGTCTTCTAAGAGCCAACAATTTGACCATTTGAATTCGCATGTTGAATGCTATTTAATTTTCATTATTAGCATCAAGCCTTACACTTTGAACAAAGGTGCTAAATGATTTACTCAAAATGATAAAGGCTTAATTGGTTTTGTTCCACCTTTTTCCCTAGCATATTACGGGATTATTTAATGATGATTTGGTAAACGCGATATTGTATTATGGGATATTGTATTATAGTATAATATACTCGCCCACTTAGAGCGATGTATCAATTCAAAAAACGAATCAATAAACCTTAAATTAGACCTAAAAAATGTAAATATGCGAAGCAACAAGCAAGTTTAAGCTACAGAATTCAATTGAAAATCAGTAAACCTCCTTCCATTATAAACATCCTCCCGATATTTCATCAGATGCATAATCGTAACAGACATATCCTTATTAGTAACAGACATATCCTTGCCTTATATTTTCAAAAATATTCTTTTCTATCGTCCAAAAGGATCCTTTTTTCTCTAAAGTATGTATGAATATGGATTTTATAAATTATTAAGGAATTCGTAATGATTAATGCCGTATATCAATTTGACTGTTGGTTTAACTTTTCTAGACACGTGTATTCGATTCAGTGAACTGAAATCTATAGTTGCTGATTTAACCTTCGAATCGAGCCAGATTTACACATAATAGCAGCAACCTTCTGACGATTTAGCAGCACCTTATTTGGAAATTCAGAATTATTTTTTCGGTAATACAAAAGCAGTCTGCAGGTGTCATTTTTCTGAGAGAGAAAAAACTGAGCACAAATTCATTCTATTCAAGCATGAATTGTCGAAATTTCTTCTTCATCTCAGCAAAACAAAAATCGATACAATAACTTGCACATATACAAATCCACATCATAAATTTCTTTGTACCCCAACTGTCCAAACCATTGTTTTCGTTATTGGTCAGATGTAATAACATGAAATTCAAATGTAAGCCCAGTAAATATTAACCTGATCATAAATCTTTCGCACCATCAAAAACAGAAGAATCTCTTGGGACACGGTCGTTTTTCAAAGAAACTTTTAGGTGGTAGTCAGTTATACGAGAAATGTATATATTGGGATAAGGGTATTGTATAAATGTTTGATATTGTATAAAATAGTGTTTAAGGTGGAATATCGTGTTTCGTTTCAGTTTTCGTGTTTCATGTTTTTTGTGTATGTTTCATGTTTTTTGTGTTGAACTGACAAGTTGTGTTCCAGGATAATATTAAATGGGTGCTACCAACGAACTTTCACTAGTGTAGCTATTGCTATGATAAAGAAGTATCTATAGAAATGATTAAGCTAAATACGAGTGGCCATGAAGGGATTACATGTTCTGCTTCTTTCTTTCTTTTTGCTGTTTTTCGGAGCAATTTAGTACTACAATAGCTTTGCACAAAAACAGTGCACCGCAAACTGCAATGCCTGCCTTGGGCTGCTCTTGCTCGCTCGAATGATTTTCCACAACGATCTAGGGATTTTCTCGAATTCTATGATATTGGGCTCACATGTTTATTTCAACGCACCCATCATTTTCTTCTGGACTGCCAGGATATTCTAAGCTTCCCCAATTTTTTCAAGCCCTCCATGATTTTTTACTACGATCTCCTGGTTTTTTACTACGATCACCGGTTTTTTTTTAATTATATTTATGTACATACTGTCACACGGGTTTTTTCAAATTAAAAAATATTGGCTTGAGATTTCTTCTTATTCGTATATGAAGAATAAAAAATAATGTAATTTCGAACGGCCACCTTTCATTTTCACACAGGTTTTGAGTCTTCTGGCCCAATCGGCTACCGCAGCATGCAGCTCATATAGAGGAAAACTGTTCACAGCTTCGGCCAGGGTAGATTTGAAGAATTCAATCGGCACCGAATCTTGCTGGAACACCCAATGCTGGTTTTGAAATATGGTTTGGCTAAGATGCTTCACAATACGGTTCAAAACTACCTGTTCATACACTTTTACGGAGTTTTTCACGCCTTTTTAGCTCAGTGAAACATCACAGGCTACAGCTCAGTGGCACCACATAGGCTACCTCTCACTAGACCATGACTGACGTCAGGTGATGGCTTTTCTCAACCCGCGGAACGACTTGTGACGCTTTCAATGTCGACCATGCGTGCACCTGGTCATTCTGTCGATTGAATTCCTCCTGCACGGTGAAGATTTTCTCGTCCGTAAATAGAATTTTTTCGTAGCCCCAATCTGCGTACTCCGCCAATAGCCGTTTGCATTTTTTCGCTCTTTCAGAGTGACAGTGAGCAATTGACCGGTGTGCCATTTGCAGTTCCCTAGACCCAAATCTTTTTTGATGATGCTGCTCATGGATATCGCATTCACATCCATCATCGCCGTAATTTTCTGTTTTCGCAATGGTTTTTTTATAATCTGAGCCTTGACGGCTTTGATGGTCTCCGGCGTGCGTTCGTTGCACGGACGACCAGATCACTTGTGGTCTTTCACGTCGCCAGTTTCCTCGAAGAATTCAACACACCGATGCATAAATTTTCAGCTGATTCTGAGTGGCTGGAGCAGCTGGAAGATCTTTCGTCTTTCGATTTTGCACTTCTAAAGTGCAATTACAGCGATGCGGTTTTCTCTGTCTGTTTACTCCAGGGTAACGCATTAATTGAGACTGCTATTTTTTCTTCGTAAACAACACAAAGACCATTCGTTAAAACCCATTTGTTAAAAACGTCATACGTTCAATACTGACGGCGCAGTACATCCGTTCAATGTTGTGACAGTATATATGTCCCTAGTAGGTATCTATATACATACATACATACATATATATATATATATATATATATATATATATATATATATATATATATATATATATATATACATATATGTATATATATATATATATATATATATATATATATATATATATATATATATATATTTATATATATATCTATATATATATGTATACATATATATTATATATATATATATATATATATATATATATATATATATATATATATATATACATAAAATTCATCAGTTGGTTTTCCTCAAGATTGTGTATCCGACCAAACTGGAAATTTTCGTGAGATCTTGAGGGTGTTAAGTTGTGGGTTTCTTTTTGATTTAGAAGAAAAGAAAATATATTTAACCCTTTGACTGACAGCGGGAATTTAGGTGAATTTCCAAATACCGTTATATTTCTGTAGAAAATGAATATTTAAAAAAATAAGTAAAGAAAAGGAAAATTAACTAAATTTTACACTTGGTTATGATAATGTTTTGGAAATTTTAAACCCCATGTGAGCGCTAAGTGCCTGAAAGTAGGCAAAGGAAATTTGTAAAATTTAGAGTTACGAAAGTTTCACGCAGAATCATCAGATCATTAAAAAATTCAACAAACGCATTGATAAACATGTAAAATATGCTTAGTTGGTTTTTAATAAATATGTGAATAACTCTGTAGCTGTGACAGGCACGCAAAAATAAAGACTTCAAATTAACTCATCAATTATGAGAGTAGAAAATTAAGAAGAGCGGACTACCTCATCCTTCTGGCCCTACATCCAAGTGTGTGTAATAGGACAAAAACGCTCTCTTCGATTCTCTCTGGCTTGGGTCTGCTTGGGCTTAGCAGCCAAAATCGTTGTCAATCGTACGCGGTGTTGGTAGCGTTTTCGAGTAAAGTGAATTTCAAACGTAATTAATTGTGTTGTGCGGTGGTGATTTTTCTTAAAAAACTAATTTTGTGAACATTATAAACCCTTAGTTTCATATAACAACGCGAAATGAGAAAAGCACTTCGTAAAGTTTAAGTAATAGTGAGTCAAAAGTGTGCTGTGGGTTCATGCCGAAATCGACGAGAATTCGGTGCCTTAGGAGTCTCTTTTCACAGGTAAGTGAGTGTTAATATATGTATATAATCCGGGCTAAATTTATCGTCGCGTGTAAAATATTTGTTCGGCATTTTGCGTGTTTCTCGAAAAATGAACGAAAAGTAGTGAGTGGACCGTTTGTTTGCATTTTCGTGAATGACAATTGCACAGCCATGTTTGATTTGCAGGCAAAACCAGAGGTGCCGCTTCAATCCGAACATCTACTCAAATACATACCATTTTTGGCATATGTATCACAGCCTTGCGTTGCTATAATTGCCATGCTCGTCCCGACAAAATGTAACTTTTGAGAAAAATTACTTTTTTCATCAAATATGCAGGGAATACGGCAGCACCCCATAACAAAGATTTTCTGTCCCTTGATGTCCAAGACATTCCCATAGCCGAGCGAGAAGTGTTGGATACAATGTCGAATATATTTCCGACACTTCGGAAAGTCTACTGCGCATATGTCCACAGCAGAGACATATGTGCAGTGGACTTTCCGATTAATCGTCGGAGAGCCTCGGACACAAAAGGGTGTGACATAATTTTGGCACTGTGCTGCCGTTAGGAATGCAAATATTATGAAACCCGCATTTTGTGTGTGAAAATGTAATTTGTGATAATAGTAAAAGCCAGGTATGGCTGTGATACTTATGTCGAAAATGGAATGGAGCTGCATAGATGGTCTCATTGACCCGTTTTACTGGTTGATTTTGACGAGATATGCAGCTTCAACAGCGGCAGCTCTGATCTCAACTCTGTTCGCTGTTAATCATGAATGAACTTTGCAGACTTGGTGTGGCCGGAAGGGACAGAGATTGCACTCGAATGAAACGGAAATATTTCTGAAATGTTTCGGAAATATTTCTGAAATATTTCCGGACATGTCTGCCTGTGAGGTTAGAGTAAGTGAATTTGTTGCGAATTTGGTTGAAAAATCATAATAAGGCTACTAGCTATAATATTTATTGTAAATTTTTGTAATTTCTTTGTTAAGTGATGTTTTAATTAAATTTTTAAACGATAATGATCGAGTAGTAAAAAATTTGGAAAGTTTTAAAACTTTTGTGGGCTGAAACCTTAAATTTTTTTCGGTCCTATTACTTCAAATGCAGTCACTGGATCAAAACAATATTCATAGGATGGGTCAACCTTAATGCGAAGTAGGTTTGGTATTGTTTTGGTTTCATTTGAATTTTCATTATTTTTGTACAAACAGATGCCATCATCCAAAAGTCAAGGAAAAAAAAATCTGCGATGAATATAAGCAATCTAAGTTTACATTTTCAAAGTTTTGGGAATTTTTCGGATGGCAGCACCAGACATCTTTCTGACCCTGTAACTTTCGAAGTAGTCTTCGGATGAAAACGAAATTCACAGGGTAGGTTGAATTTAACGCGAAGCGGTTGCGGGTGACTGGTAGTGCTGTTAAATTTTGCCGACACTGAGCATTTTCATAATTTTTTTTTGTTATGGAGATGCTGTATTCAAAATTTTATGAGATAAGCATCTGATAATGAATATAAATTTTGAAATTTTTGAAGTATTGAAATTAATGCGAGTAGGAGCCCTGAAATCCTTTCAACCCTACGCATTTCGGTGCAATATTTGGATCAAAGTGGTGCATTACCTTCGAAACAGATGTAATAAGTGAGTACGTGTGGTAGAATATGCGCTTAAAATCTGGAAGATTTCTCTATTTTTCTTCAAAAATCAGTCTTCCCAGTGGTTTTTATGCGCGAGAGTTTTTTTTAAATCAATTCAACCCACTCCATTTTTCGCATTAACTACTGAAGTTAACTACTACTCAAAAGCGTAATCAAAACATGTACGTATGTATATAACTCAACCCAGGGCCGGATCTTCCTCTGGAGCCAATGGAGCAGCTGCGCCGGGCGCAGGTGAGAAAGGGCGCAAATATTTCGATCATCTTTAGTTCAAAAATATTGAGTAACAAAAATATTGAGATACACAGATATTCAAAGTCCAGTCTATTCGATTGAGAGTTTATATTCTTATTTGTTCTATTTTTTTTCAATGCAAACTTTGTTCTCATAGATCGTTTACATGCCTCTTAAGTTTCAAGCCAGCCCTATTCGCATATAAAATTCACTTGCTGTGCAACAGCAAAACTTACAAACACGATCGCTGTTTGGGGCGCAAACATTGCATTAATCACTTCAGAGCATTATTGTTTATGAATGAATTAAGATCACTTCATTCGACTCATTACTTTACTTCCTTGTATGCTGCATTCCACTCCATTTGTGTTTTGAAATAAGAAAGAATTTTCTAATGATACACTTTCCATTTGAGGAGCAAAATAAATTGTGGAGCTTAGTTTCAAAACTTAACTGAAGTACGTTTGATATGGATTGTTTGAATAGTAGCGAATTTAAATTATATGTTAAAGTTCTTTGACTTGAGTTTGATTGTTTTTAAGCTTAAATTATTTCGTTGCACTCGTTTGTCAATTTTGACGCTAAAAAAAAATTGTAGCATTATGACTAAATAAATTCGTGACAGCCACTTCATCAACCAGAATAGTGTTTCAAACGTGTCGGATGCTGTGCTGGATTTCCCTTCCCTTACGGAATCGGGAGAAAAAAATGTTGCTACAAAACGGGATGATAGACTTCCAAATAATTCTAATCCGTGCTCTTCCGTTTCGATGTCAACAGAGGTGTGTAGTTTTTCAATGGAATCAGAGCTTGGTGATCCTAATTCATGGCTCACACTGATATAGAAAATAGTTCCAATTATTGTACCGAAAGGCCCCGTCCAAAATTAAACATTCGATTTGATTCGAATCGATGTCACCAAAAATAGGAGATTTACTCCACAGCACTACCAAAGATTGTTGAAATAATGGCAAGACAGCTTCTAGGCCATGGTTGGTTTATATTCAATGCAAAATTTTTCGCTGCTGCATATTTTCAATTCAGAAAAGTAGTCATTCATTTTCTAGTACAAGTTATAGGGACTGGGGCCATTTAAGTCGAACTATCAAGGAACATGAAACTAGTGTAGTTCACATGACGAGTTTTAAGTAAGGGAGGGAGCTAGAATCGAGGACAGGGAAAACCATAGAATTTTTTTTACAAAACGAAATATCAAAAGAAACTGGACACTGGAAAAATGCTCTTAAACGTTTATTGATTTTCGTGCAATTTCTAGCCTCGCAATCTTTAGCATTTAGAGGAGGCTCAGATGTATTATATGGGCCTGATAATAGCCATTTTCTTAAGTTAAGAAACTGTTGCGGGATTCAATTCAGTTTTAGGGGAACATTTGATGCGGATCCAAAGTGAAGAAATCCGCTACTAATACTTGATACAAAATTAACATATGAAGCAAAAGATGCGCCTGTTTGAGACCCTCAGCAAAGGTTTAATTTATAATTTTGTTTTGATGCTTTGGATTAAGCAATTATATCTTTGACAGAACGCTTTGAACAGCTAAAAAAATATGATGAAATATTAAGTTGTGTACATCAGATGGGGAGGCTTAAAAACAACACTTCAGCATTGCTCAAAGCTTGAAGAATCGTTTAAACGGTTTAAATTTTATGAAGAATTGTCTTCGAGTTAAATAGTCATTGCTTAGTTAAAGACTTTGCGAAAATTAAAGCTTGCTGCGCTGTGTTTTCAAGTAGACAAAAAATCTCAGAAAACTAAAATTTCTCTCCACAGAATTGTAATTTTTGTATATTAAAGCGATTGAGAGTATATAAGCACAGCGAATTTCACTCTTGCTATTGCCGCATAAAAATCTTGAGTTTTCTAAATAATTTATGTCTTAAATATATATTTAACGCTTGAATGAACGAATAATTTGATTTTCTTATAAATATTAGAAAAAAACAGCAGCATCACTGAGCCAAACGTTAGAGAAGAAAAATATTGAAAACTTGGGGTGAAAAAATTTTGAGAAAAAATTCTTATGCTGCATTGTTTGAATGAGTAAATGTCTAGTTTTTTTTATGAAAATTTCATGTTGAGTAACGCTCAGGTAAATACTAGCAAGTGCTAGTAAAAACTTGTCGTGAAAAAGAGGATAAAAAAATGAAAATCATAATAAAGAGGCGGAAATATGGCCAGAACCGGCCCTGACTCAACCTTTACTTACATTAATCAGGCAATACTTCTCCTATCGAATTTTCTCACAGTACTGAATGAAAGCCATTTTGTCGCTCGTCATTCAAATTCTAACTACATATAATCAGATTTCTCAACCTACTAATCAGTATTCACGAAATTAAAAAAAAAATCAGTTAACCGTTAATCTTATCTTTTAGTTTCTCTGCTGAGATTTTGATTGCTTTGGATTAATGTTTAGTTTGTCTTACATTGGCTTATAAGTGACTTTGTGCAAGTGAACGTCAGTTTCTTCTACTAATACCAATTATGATTTGGAAAATCTGTTTGAAAAGCACTACAAAACAACAGGAAAATGCATTTCTTGGAGGTAAGAATTGAAAAGACATGTGCATGTGTTAAGTGTGAAACAGTGCTTGAGATGGAATATTATATTGTGCATGTTTCATGTATGTAGCGTTTGATATCTTTTTTATTTCCATGATGAATAATGCGTTTTGATCAATAATTAGATAGATTTTGTTCACGCGATCTTTGATGTTATTTTTATTGTCTTATAATAATGGATTTATTTTATTTGCTCGTTATTGTATAGATAAATCAACGGACCGGTAGTTCACAAATTAAATTTAATCATACATTGATTTATCTACTCTCTAAAATATATTATGATACTTTTATTGTTTACAAGCTTCCTCTAAATAGACAAGCTATGAAATAAAGTGATCTATTGTTGAATATAAATTTGTACAATAAATCATGTTGAACACAAATTTGTATTTATCGAAAATATTCGATAAGATTATGTTACGAACGAAGCTTTTATGACGCGTCGTTTTGAGCTTTTAAGTCAAAGAGTTTGATTGTCTATAAACAGTGATAATTCAGCCCGCTATACTGCCCTTCTAGTCATAAAGGTTCTATCTATATTTTAGCGGTTTCGAGAAATCTATGATTTGATTTTTGATTTGTACTGGAGATATATTAGAATATATTTTTCAATATCGATTTTAACATACTTCCACAAAAGATAGGTTTTTCAAATTTTGTAGAATGATGTAATAGAGTATGTAGTTAAAAATGAGAAAAATGTGGATAGGGCCTTTATGGTTAGTACGGCCGTATACGCGTGCACTTTAAGCAAACCAATTGGATTTTATCAGAATTTTGTGAAAAAGTTAAGCTTTTTAAAATAATTTCAAAGGTATATCCAAAATAATTGAAGCATCTGGATATTTTCAATCATAGAAATGTAACAATAATTTATATAAATCTAGTAATAATTTGCACCAAAGCATCCCGTGTTCAGCAACTAATCTTGCCGAAATTTTCGAAATGGCAAAAGTGTTCTAAAAGTCTTAAATCGTTAAAATATATTTTAAATTAAAAATGTTTTCCAATAACTAGCAAAGCTTTTTATCCTTGTACTTTGTATTGGAACTATATCATGCAAGTAATCAACCTAGAATACGGTTTTGCATACTTCCCTTAAATAGGGCCAATGTTCCAGATCCAAACTATTCATTGCTTTCCTTAAAACGTTTTATAATTTTTTAAATTCATATCATCTAATCAATTTTTAGGTACAGCCATCATTATGTCGATGGGTTTTTACATAGCATGGGACTCGTTTGTTTTACTCTTTCCAAACAAATACGCAAACCATAGGATTGGAACATCTGGGGAACAATTGCATGCGATTCTAAGTTGGCATGTCGGTTTTATTGTTGGTGCTGGCTTGGCTGCCTTTGCTGTTCGGAAATGGTCAAAAAATCGTATTTACGTAAGTTAATTGAATTTAGTATAAATAGCACAGTCAATGGCGTGCACAGACTGGAGCAAAGGGAGGCGATTACCTCCTCTCTTGCATAACTGCTTTTGAAAAAGCAATTCCACTATTGTGTCTTCACAGTACTTGAATTCAAATTAATGAAAGTGTTTGCCGGATTCTGCCGGTTGCCCCCTTTATTTCAACATCATATGCACGCCTATGAGCACAGCCATAATGATTTACACTCAAAAATCATTCATCAACTAAATTTCAGTTTAGTACATTGCAGGTTCTCTCATAGCTATCAGCGGCTGCTTGATGATCCCGCTGTGGAGCACACTACAACCGATCATAGCAGCCCGTTACATTGGTGGAATAGCACATGGGCTTGCATTTTTAACGGTCATCATTCATTCATCAGAAGTTGCTTCTTCACAATACCGCGGCCAGTTAACAGGAGGCATAAGCTTGTGTTTGGCAATGTCACTCTTTCTAGGCTTCGGGACTCCGGCCATTCTTCAGTTTTTTGACAACAGTGATTGGCTAGCCGACCTGTTGCATGCTATTATGACAGTCATTTTTGGAATACTATCACTTTTATCAACCTACATACGATTTATTGAGTCACCAATCTTCCATCTGGAAAAGAATAACCCAGAATTGGCCATGACGTGTTTGGTGAAGCTACGGCAAAACTGTGCAGATCAAATAAATGTAATAGAAGAGTTTGCAGACATGAATGCTTTTGTCAGTGATGGAGGTAGTAATTGCATTTTTAATCCTCGCAATATGATCCCACTTGCCAGGGCAGCTATCTTGCGATGTCTATACACTTTGGCAACACTTGTTGCGTTCTGTTGGTATTCGGATCTGTCAACCCTCAGTGATGTTTCAGAGGGAGCACTACGAATCGTACTTGCAGTTCGATACTTTGGAGAAGCAGCAGGCGTATATTTTGTGGATAGAAAAGGACGTCACAAACTACTGATCATTTCAATGGCTGTCTCAGCCATATTCTTACTGTTGGTTGAATGTATGCAGTTCCTGTTGGCTACCGATGAAATAATTGTCATTTCTGCATTTTCATTTTTGACGTACAACTTATTTCTCGGCTTAGGATTAGGACCGGTCTCGATTGTTTATTTAGGAGAAAGTTTTTCTAGCAAAGAAAAGTCATTCTCTATTTTCTTTGTACTTTTCGTCGAGCATGTACTTCAAATATTTTCTATTTGTATTTATGAGAAAATAAATGTACAAAGCGAAGCAGTGTATATAATAGTTGCAGCTATGCAGCTTGCTATGTCAACGATTTGGTGTGAGCACACAGCTGAAACGAATGGATTGTCACTGAAAAGAAGTAAGGATGCTTTAAGAGATATAAGATGATGATATGCGAATAAATTGAAAAATTGTTTTCTGTTGTTGTTAGTTAGACTTGTGTTTATGATGATCAATAAAGTGATTAAGGTGCTAAAAATATATGTTTAAATATATGAGATGTATGAAAATTAATTAAATTGGTTTTAATAGCTAGGCAAAGTTAGATTGAGTGGCTGTGAAACAGAGAGTCCTACCAACTGTCCTATTGATAGGCACCATAGAAGCGCTTTGTTACTCTATGATATACTATCCTGTAGTCACTGTATTCTGAAAACCATCCTTTAATATACTGCACAACACCCTTTATAAGTCTGTCTTAAAGCCAATCTGGACATATGGCTTACAAATATGGGGTGCAGCCCGCGCTTCAAACATCAACATCATCCAGAGGACCCAATCAAGAATACTTCGATCTATCACCGGAGCCCGTGGTACTTCCGCAACGCCAATCTCCATAAAGACCTGCGAATCGAGACGATTGCAGAAGAAATTAAGAACCGCAGTGGAAAACATATTGCAGCCCTCGCTCATCACCCCAACAAGCTGGCAAAAAAAAATACTAACTCATCGTAAATTTCAGCGATTGAAAAGAACTGACCCGTTGGACCTTCCATCTTTAACGTAGAAAAAATAACCTGCGTAGCCAATTTCTTTGCTTTTCAAACTCTTTCAAACATTGAACACTGTAATTCTACAACACAGATCATAGCTTTGCTCTTTGCTGTGTGACTTTATGTCAATAAAGTAACTTGGGTCCAAAATGTTCACGTCTTCAACTGTGAGGAGTGCACATCACTTGTTTTAGCATGTAAGATTTTAAAACTAATTGAAGCTTCTCATACGAAGGAAACAGTTTAATAAAGGTATTATAAAAAAACCCTTTAAGGACACTGATACATGAGACGGACGACGGTTTCCTTTTCCCTCCACAATCCTTCCCATTTTCTTAGCCACAGCTCCAACAGATACCCTTGAGACGTTTACCGCTTTCTGAACCAAAACTCGGCTGTTCGATATCTCACCAACTTTATCTAACCCTACTCCAGATCACATCATGCAACTAGCCACCAATCTGTCGCTCACCCCTGCCAAAACTATTTTTGATGCACAACCATATTAGGCTATGTTTTGTGCGTGATCTAAAAATAGATTAAACGGATAGGCTGAAAGATATAAAGAGTGATAGGAGTGATGGCGATGATGTCTACGTAAATATACTTTAGAGAATTTCGAGATCAAAAACAGATGAACAGAAAATTAGAGCTCGGGGAACTTTCACCTAGTTGAAGTAAAATTCACTTCAATTTCTATAAATTTACGAAATTTTTTAGACCTTCAAATCGCCCGGGACATTTGGAATATTCTTAAGTTAAGCAAAGTAAAGCTCTAAGTGCATTAAAAATTAGTTAAAAAATATATAATTCTCAAATTTTAATCAAAAACTTCTGCCTTGAATTTTCAGACTTCATTGTTTATTCTATAATTTTTAAAGATTTATCGTTAATTAACCATTTTTGCAAGTATCTAATTTTCGAATCTTCAAATCCCTTTCCGGAGATCAATAGCTATGACAAGACGGTTTATCTATGTTCTCTATATCAGTTAGTTGATTGTTCATTTACAACCATATATCCGTATGAATGAACGTGGTGAAATAAACCTAACTGAAATCTTTTGTTATCTTAAAATACACAAGTATCTATAATTGTATCGGTTTCGAGGCTAGCTTGAAGTATTCTCCAATTAGCTTTTAGTATGTAGTACCATCTACAGTCGTCAAGTTAGTTGAATAGTGGTGAATTGGCTTTCACAAATATAAATTACTAGCCATAAAAGTAGTTTCCCGCTGCCGACAAAATGTCTGCTCCGTTTAATATGGCTAATCCGCCGCGTTTTCTGATAAATAAACTAACGAAGAAACAGCGAACCGCAATACTAGGAGGTATGATCTTTTGCATATCAAAAATGATGAAAGTGAAATGAGTATTATATGAGTATTATAAAGTGCGATTTGAAAATAAAGTAAGTCGTTGGTGCAAATTACTGCCGGAAAAGTGTAAAATTAACAATGCATTTTTTTTAAAGAAGTTCAAGGGAAGGTTCTCTCAGATACGGTCGAAAATAAGGCATAGTTTGAGCATTTTTCGAGGGATAATGAAAAAACATACGAAGCTCTGGTTTTGGTTATTTTATTTGTTGATCATTCTAAAATCGTTCAAATTTTTATTACGATGAAATTCAAGTCTGTAGCCTCTCGTAGTAAACTGATATCAGTCATAGTTTGAAGTCATTAAAATTTATAGAAATCTCCATGTTTTATACCTAATGAGAATGAATTGGGACAAAAAATAAACCAAATTATGGACATTTAAAAAAAAGTGCAACTTATAACTCGGTTCTTTTTCACTTGGACCCCGCTTGATAATTATGAATTGTAATTTTTCATGCTCATTTCAGGTATAAGACATACGAAAACGTACACTCTTTTGGGGAGACTTAGAATAAAGTGAATTGGATCAATAGATCGACACCTATGCTTGAAGTTATGATGAAAAATATCGTTTCGAGAAAAACGCGTTTAAAGTTTTTAGCAAGTTTGCCTTGGGATAACTTTCTTGTTTGTTCAGTTATCACGACCACTACCAATGGTTATAAGGTTTTGGGGTCACTGATTATGAATCTGAAGTCAAATTAACAAAATGCAGGATGGCGGATTCAATACGGCGGATCAAAAAAATTTCCATCTGCCAATTGACCAAAATATCTATATAAAGATTTTCGTGGTCGTCGATAGTCAATTTGCTCCATTATACTCACATTAGGATCTAAGTCGGCTTTTCTTGTACCGTATAGGAATCCTTACTCTATTTCAAACCGCTCCTGGTTGGCCTGCTTCGACAGATGTTGTGCGAGGCGGACGTTTCGAGCAGTGGGCGATATTCGTCGTTTAAGGGTAAAATATTGGTTGCTGCGGATGAAATGGCCGATTTAGTAATACATTTTTAAACAGCTGTACTTTTTTATAAAGACAATTTATTTAATCAAAATAGGTACCAATAGATGCAACACACTTTTCCCAACGAGGTACAAGTACATTTATTCCAGTTTTGTAGAAGTCCGAGTTTCTGGTTCGAAGAAACTCCTCGAAGGCATTTTTGACAGCAGCTTCGTTATTAAATCTTTTTCCTGTCAAAAAGTGATCCAAATGTTTAAAGAAATGGAAATCTGTTGGTGAGAGGTCTGGTGATTATAGAGGGTGAGGAAGAGTCTCATAGCACAACTCGTTTAATTTTTGGACCGTTGTTCTCGATATATGAGGTCGTGCGTTATCACGAAGCAGTATCACTCCATCCCTGTTGACAAGCCTAGGTCGTTGAACTATCAATTTCTGATGCATTTCATGCAGCTGAGCAAAATATTTCTCAGCATTGATGGTCAGGTTGCAGGAATGAATAGTGGATAAGTCCAGCTACAGACCACCAAACAGTTACCATTATTTTCTTTGGATGAAGGCTTGGTTTCGGCATGTGTCTTGGAGCTTCATCGGCATCTAGCCATTGGGCCAATTGGCGACGATTATCATATAAAATCCACTTTTTATCGCAGGTCACAATTCGGTGCAAAAACGGTTCCTTTTTGTTGCGGGAGAGAAGAGAACTTGAAATCTCCATTCGACACGTCATGTTTTGCTCGGTAAAATCATGCGGGACCCATTTGTCAAGCTTTTTCACTTTTCCAAGTTGTTGCAAGTGGCGGCAAACTGTCGAATTGAGAACGCCTAATTTCTCGGCAAGATCCCTTATGATTTGGCGGCAGTCAGACTCCACTAATGCACGCCACTCGTCGTTATCGATCGATGGTTCTGGGTGTCCACGTGGCTCACTTCCAAGGTCCATATCTCCGGATCGAAATTTTTCGAACCACCGCCGAGTAGTTCGTTCGCTAGCTGTATCAGGCCCAAATGCGCTGTTGATATTCCTCGTTGCTTCCATTGCGTTGTGCTCTAATTTAAATTCGTATAGTAAAAGTAGCCGTTTTTTATTCACTTCCATGTTCACTTTCGCTTTTTATTTTTACGATAACCATGATGTGCAAAACAGAAATGACTCCATAAACCAAGGTACCAGTATTTAAACATCAATAGGCGTGTTTTTTTGCTCCTCTATCCAGTAGAGAATAGGATATACGCATTGGAAACAACAACACTCCTGCACCAGTGAATTCACTAGTACAGAAATTGGGTAAAACTGGACTTGATGCCCCACACAGCTGTTACATGAATTTAGATAGATGTTGGACTAATATGTTTGTGTTTTTGTGGCTGTGCGTTTGCTTTTGGGGCTTCTTTTCTTTCTTTTTTTTTCTTTTTCTTAATTGTTTTATCTTCTTTTTTATTTTTTTGTATAATTTTGTCTGTTTTTCCTCAATTTTTCACCCCTTCTACCACCTTTTCGCCCTCTGGTGGTGGGATTTCCCGGGTGTGGGGCATCAAGTCCAGTTTACCCCAGAAATTGTATTCATCATAGGTAGTTCACGTGCTGAAGTATAGAATGTGCTGATAGAAAAAAGAAAAGCTCATACGAAGTTGTCTTTTTTTCTGTGAGATGGCTTTGGTTTTTTGAAGGTTAAGTTGAATGTTTTGGTAGTTAGTAAATTAAAAAAAGCTCGCATAATGTGTAAAAAGTTACAAGAGATAATTTTCTGTTAGTCCTTTTGCCTTTTTTTTATCGATTGTGGTAGTGTATATTCGTTATTTTCTCCCTTTATTTTGAGCTTTTGAGTGGTACCACAGCAAATACAGCAACCTATGTCAGTTTTAGCGAAAGCATCAGCTGTTTTGTGATGGATCGTTTTTTTGCGTCATTGTTCTATTCTGTTCTGTATCGGAGCAAAAAAACACGCCTAATATGTCATATCATTTGCGCCGCCTTGTGCCAACATAATACACTAAAATTGCAGCCAACTTTATGTCATTGCTAAATCGGCCATTTCATCTGCAGTAATACATGCAATTTTCTGACGCATCGGTTATTTTTCGCATGTGCTGCCACCTAAAGTGTATTCCAACATGAACAAGTATGCGATAGTACAGATCGTAATTAGCTCCGGTACATAGAGAGCCATCTGGGGCCACGCGGTGAATGAGCTGTACCTGAGCGTTCCTCAGCGCGCGTAAGGTAGGTGCATTTGAGACGCTCTAATGCGATAAATATATTCCAGATGGGAATATTCTTTTGCACACCTATTCTACACGAATGTAGCTTTCATTTTTTGTAAAACAAAAAAAATCGATTTGTATGAAAAAATCTGAAAGACCCTCCCCTTAAATGAAATTTAATAAAATAAAAATGTTTAAAAAAATTGAATATGACATGATTTGACTCGCATATAACATGAAATGTATTCAAACTTAGAGTAGTATGAAAAATCAGAAACTCTGAAAAATATCCTTATTAATTATGATACGGTTCGAAATCTTCTAGTACTGAATGAAAGCGTTGTGTTTCTTTTAAAAAAATCACTTGCAAATCTATAAATTACTTTCTAGGCTCGTTTATTTTCGCAATAAAGTTAAATGCATAGACAAATCATTCACGTTGGCTTTCGACATCTTTAATTCAATAGTACTTTTAGCTTTAGTATCAAAAGTGCTACAATTGGCTTCTTTTTTTTGCTCCCTCTATCCATAACAGAACAGAACAGACGAATTGAAAACAACATTAGCTCCTGTCCCAGTGAATTCGCTGGGGCAGGAGTTCTTGTTATTTCCAATGCGTCAGTACTGGATAGCAGCGTTCTGTTATGGATAAGGAGAGCGCCTAATTTAATCGAAGTCACATTCTGGCTCATAGCTTGAGGATTCAGCTCGAATCATAAGTCAATCTCGATTCAAGCTGAATCGTCAAATTATGAACCAAAAGGTGATCGATAATCGCTTATCGTGCACTCATTGGTATCGAGTGCAATATGAGTTAAACATTTATGACTTCAAATTATCGCGATAATCAACATTGATATTTTATCTTTTTTACGAGTTCGCTTTCTTCAGAATCAAATTTTCTTTCCGCTTTTAATATGAAAGCTTAGAGCAGCAACAGTTATTGTTACATTTTCCGGGTGATAATGAAAACGCTTAATCGATATCAATCCAATAATTTACGATTCGAGATTATAAGTGAATTAAGTGATAGCATTTTTGTTGTATATATTAATAATGTTAAATATATATTATATTAGTAATGTTAATGCTATATGTTCGTAATGTCAAACTTGAGATATCCTAGGAGATCCTATTTTAGTCTGCCTCTGGTATAACGTAATACTTTTAAATATAATTGCCAAAAATGGAAGAGTCGCTGTTGTTATGCATAGGACAAATCAGACCAGTATGCGATAAATGTTAAAAAAAAAAATGAATATGACATGATTTGACTCGCATATAACATGAAATGTATTCAAACTTAGAGTAGTATGAAAAATCAGAAACTCTGAAAAATATCCTTATTAATTATGATACCAAATGAGTAACATATCTTCAATCAGATCAGCATAAACTGTCGTACATAGTTTTTTATCCATTACTTTAGTGTTTTCAACCCGCCTGGGATCAGATTTTCTTGTTTGTCCTTGCAAGTTGTGTTGAGATTTTTTGCTTTATACTGGAGACAGATTACAATCAAATCAAATGAAAACAATTAAGGAGTGAACCGCTGCCAAACCTGGCTACTCACCACCTCTGCTTCTTTGTAAGAAGCGAACACCTGATAACCTGCAGAATTAAGAAAGCGCATCGTTCAAAATAACTGTAACTGCTCGCACTGAAGATCTGCTTCACAAAGGCTTCTGGCCTTCAGGCGTTCTGTTTAAGGAATTCATCAGCAGACCTCATAAACATTTTCATCTTACAAAACCAAAGATATTTATAACATAAAAACCGCATTGAAAGTGTACTACCAGAACGTCCGCGGTCTGAGTGCCAAAACCTCAGAGGCCAAAACTAATGAGATCAGTTTCAACTCTACCCTTGCCTCAGATGACATTGTTAGAAATCTCCCTCACTTTTCGTACACAAAAGAAAGCTGTTAATGTCTCTTGTTTCAATTTTCGTAAATCTAACTTTTCACCCATGGCCACTGAAATTAAAATAAAGTTTACTGGTTCTCCTTCTTTCGTGGTCTTGATATTGAAGAAGCTTTATAAATTTTTTACATATTTCTTTCTAATCTGATTTCGAATTTCACCCCAACCTTCCGCTCGTCTAAAACTACGGATGCTGCTTGGTTTAATGCTGTCACTGCTGCTGCTCTTGAAGCAAAAGACGCTGCTCGTAGTAACTCTAAAATTACAGGTTCTGAAAATGACCTTACAGGAGGCTCCGTTCTGAAGCTTTAACATGCTTTGTACGCGAGAGGATTGAAGGAGCTAATGGTGGAAAGTTATACCGTTCGTGTCCAGGGGCTGGAAATACAGGTCATCCAGTTGATTCCCTTGTGCAGACTGTAGTCAACCAGGCTGATTTCCTTTGAGGCTATCGTGATGACGAAAAAGCTCTGCAGAAAAAAAATGGTAATGCCTAGTACTATACTCTTCGCGAAACGAATTCAACGGTCAAATCCCATACAAAAGAGCTTTACTGACGAATTGAAAAGCTCTTTTTGTATGGGATTTGACCGTTGAATTCGTTTCGCGAAGAGTATAGTACTAGGCATAAAATGGGACCGATGTTTTCGGAAAAAACCACTGTAAATTAAACGACAGCTGCCATTCAATGCCAGCGGTTCTAGTCAATGAGTTAATGGCTCGCTATGCAGTCTTACATCAATCATATTGAAGATTTTATCCAAACTGATCAGCCTAAATGCTTTTGGTCGTACATTCACTCTCTAAAGAGCTCCTCTGGTATTCCCAACTGTATAAGGCACAACGATGTAACATCTACTACCGCACAAGATGCTTGCGAGCTTTTTGCTCAATACTTTTCTCCATTATTTTCGCAAAAACTTCCCTTCTTTCCGCTGCCTCTATTCCCCAATTCTCTCCAATATTATCCTCTTTTCGTACTAATCCAATGGAAGTAAAATCCTTAATGTGCTCCTTTGATACTAGTCGTGGCTGTGGTCCTGATGGTATTCCAAATTTCTTAGCTAAGTCCTTATCTTCTTCCTTCTGTGCTCCTCTTTCTATTATTTTCAATCAAAGCATTACTTCGTATACAGTCCCTTCCCTATGGGAAACGGCAAATGTTTTTCCCGTACATAAAGCTGGAGACCCTGTTTGTATCTGTAATTAACGGCCCATTTCCTTCTCCTGTTTTAGTAAACTCCTTGAGAAGGTGGTTTACAATAAAGTATACCCTTCTGTCCATTCTTTGGTGGCTCCAGAACAACATGGGTCCGTAAAAGACAAATCAACATTGACAAACTTGCTTTTTCACCAATGTGGTTGCATCTGACTTGGATCAGCAAAAGCAGGTTGATGTAATCTATACAGATTTCTCTAAAGCTTTTGACTCTGCGAATCATGATCTTCTCCTTGTGAAGCTTCAATATGATGGTGTCTCTGGTCCTCTACTCTCCTGGCTCACTTCTTATGTTTTTGATTGTTCTTTTGTCACTAAGCAAATCCGAGCCAACGAAACGCTTGGCCGTTTGCCTTGGCCCTATGTGTATGCAGCTTAAAAGACTATGTAGAGATCATTCCGTACAAATTAAATGCACCTAATGATTATATGTTGAGGCGCAGTCCGGAAGATCTCATAGCAAGGCAGATCTCACAGAATTTACTTTTGTTTATGACTTCAAAGCCGATGATTAGAGCTTGAAGTTTCTCACTGACTAGGACTGCTGGCATTGAATGGCAGCTGTCGTTTAATTTACAGTGGCTTTTTCCGAAAATATCGGTCTCATTTTACCGTTTTTTTTTCTGCAGAGCTTTTCCGTAATCACGATAGCCTCAAAGGAAATCAGCCTCGTTTAAGCTGTCTTCAAGAAAAAAATGCAAAATTCGTCAGTTGGATAACGATTGTTCGGTAGATTTGTCAAACTTTTGTTTGGTTAGAGATGCTCTGAGGACACTGTAATACGCTCTAGGCAAATTACAGGAAGTAATACGCATATTTTTCATTGCATCTGTAGTGTTAAAATCAGCATTTTAGTATTAAGGGACCGAAGTGTAAACAAGATAAGAGGCAGACATATAAGCATATAAAGAATGAGTTGTTTAGTTTTTGGCACAGTTAGTCGTCAGAGAGCCGGCCGATAGAGAAGAAGTATTGATTTCGTTACATGAGTGGATTAAAATATATTAAGTTTCTAATAGAATTATCGTTTTATTTTCACTACCTACGGATACGGTACACATCACAGTTTATTAGAAAACCAGTTATTCTAGCAGTGACTAAATCACATAATTTTTTTTGCAGGTACTTCATTGATGTTAACAGTGGGATTCTACATATTTTGGGAAACTTACCTATTCATTTATCCCAATCAATGGAATCAGTATGGAGACGAAAGCAGGTTTCATGCAGCGATTGGTTGGCATGTGGCATTTATTGTCGGAGCGGTAGCTGCATCTATATTGGTAAAAAGATGGCAAAAGAAGCCAATCTATGTAAGTATCACACTGACCATCACGATCATAAATTTGATTCTATGTACCTTTGCTAGAAGCTAGAGTATTGATTCAACAGCCAATTCTTTATTTTTAAAAGTCGATAGAATTTTATCTCATAATTACATTTTAGTTTATTGCAGAGGGCCTAGTAGCTTTGAGTGGTATATTGATGGCAATATCGTGGGACTCGCTTGTGCCGATAGTCATTGCTCGGTACTTTGGTGGATTAGGACACGGACTTGCTTTCTTCACCATTGTTGTACACTCATCTGAAATAGCACTGACAAATTTTCGTGGTAAAGTAATGGGAGAGATCTCCACGACAATCAATTATTCGCTGTGGTTAGAATTTCTGTTCTTAGCTGTATACAGCCATTTCGAGGAGCCATCGTTTTTAATCGATCAATCTCTTGGAGTTTTCACAGTTGTTCTTGCAGCTGCGGGAATGGCCTGTAATATGGGTTGTATCGAGTCACCAATATATCACTTGGAAAGGGGCGATCGCGTGGCTGCGGTAATTTGTCTCAAGCAGCTACGTCATGAATGGACGAAACCAGAGGATTTGCTAGCAGAAATCACAGATATGGAGTCACTTGTGCGAATCCAAGAAAGCAGCAAGTTACCTACAGTTAAAGCTACGACAAGGGCTGTTACGTTACGTGGACTCTATTCGATGTCTAATTTCTTCGTTTTCAACTTATATGCCTACTTTTTCATTGTTTTGTACTTCGGCCCGTACGCATTCTTGTTAGCTTATTCTGCACGTGCTGGAGGAGAATTATTTGTTCTATACTTCATCGATAGGGATGGTCGACGTCCTTTCTTGGCGATTTCTATTGCAAGTAGTGGCTTGTGTCTGCTTATAATTGGTGTCCTGTTCCCAAACGAATTGGATTCATGGTACGCATGGGGAGGACTATTATTTTTTTGCTTTAATTTGTTCGTTGGAGCTGGTTTATCGCCAATATCTGTTATTTTGTTGGGCGAAAGTTTCCATCCGAATAAGAACTGGCTGCCAATTTTGTTGTCAGTGGCTATGGAGCACATCGTGCAGATAATTTGTATAACGGCTTTCTTTTACTACAGTATTCAGGGACAACTATTGTATTTGACAGTTGGCATGCTTTATATTCTAATATCTGGGCTAACGTATTTATTCACGCCCGAAACGAAAAAATTAAATTTAGAAAATAGTGCGTCCGCTTTAAGTTAAGGCATAAGGTAGATGATACATGGTCCAAATTATTGGTGATATGATATATTTTGATATAAATTTGACATTTTGTTGCATGATTTGGTGAATTTTTATTTACTGTTTGCTAATACTCAATAAAAATTAAGTTCAATTACGTTAGATACTCTTTGGAAAATAATGAGTAAAGTTATTTACGTTCAATGACTGTTTTTGCTTTGACTTCTTGAATTCTTTTATTTTCGTCTCATTGCACGTTGATGTGTTTTTAGCTTTGGTTCATAAAAAACGTATATGGTGATGTAAGTAATTATTCTTCTACTAGCGCGACACAGCAATATGCGGCAAGTCAAACTTCGCAAAACCTTGGACTTTTCGGAGCACCTATCCTGGAGTGTGGTAAATAAGTTTGTTTACAGGTTTCTTTATGGGCCTCTTAAACATGGAAAAACAAACTCACAAACATTCCAAGACGTAATCAAAATCGGATAATATAAATATGCCGTTGAGAAAGTAGAAACTGTAAGTTACAAATGTTTAGATCAATATATCTCAAAAACCGTTATGGCAACAAGAACAAGTTATGGAATCTTTTTTGTAGGAATTTTTTTAAAGGTACAAATTCGTCATACATTGTTTTTCTGAAGGCGTGACCGTTACTGATATATTTAGGAAAGTTTACTTTTGGTGACCTTTGACCCTGTATAAAAAGTAACGCAGCACTCGGATCGATGGGGACTTTTGACATTTTGTTCAGCACGCCAGTAACAAGGTTTACACCAAATTTCAGCTTTCCCCTAATTTTGTCGAAGTTTCGCTTTTTATGTGTCGAGTTTCACTGGACCACATGTTTATGATCGATTTGCCTCTAAATAAACTCCTGTTTTAGACTATACATAGTTGTATGTACACTTAAATTGGTAACGTAATTTCTTTTTGCATATTTTTCTAAATATTTAAATCTTTGCCCAAATTATGATATAACTTGATGCTCTCAGTGGATCTATCTCGAAAATCATAAAAATCCAAAAGTTTATGTTGCATACTTTGATCCAATGCAATTAATAATTTTTTTATTTGAAAAATTAGACTGAAAACAATAAGATACATCTTTTTTTAAAGTCGTTTAAAAAATTTTCCACTGTAGTCCAGTAACCTTGTCGTCTAGAAAAATAGACGCAGAGTATCAAATCTGGAATTTTTGATTTTTTGCTGGCTTGTTTATGTTGTTTGCAGCCTCGAGCGTCAAACGCACCCTTGTTAAAATCGAAAAAAAAAATCGAGAAATTTTCTTTTATTTTTTTTTTTTTTTTTGAGTTTTTGTCTATTTATGCCATAAAGGATTTGTTTCATGATACATTTTTTGCTTCGAAATTTTAAATTTCACTAAATTTGCTTAAATTTGGGACCAGAAACGTGTCTATAAACCCGATATTTTTCAAAATAAAGTTTTTCAACGGTATCGATTTTTTAGCAAAATATTTAGCAAACAAATAAAATAATAATTTTTGTAACAAAATATAATAAAATATTAAAATATATATACAGAAAATATTGGATCAATATGAGTGCTTTTTTTGTAAGGGGAAGATAACACAGGTTCTTCGCATCACATTTCATTTACCTTCTCAGTTCTCAGTTCTGTATTCATCTGGCCGGTGTCCCGTTACATGAGTTGTGCGTTTTTTCCGTTGCAGTTGAAGTTCAATGTCGTCAAAATATCGTCCCAGTGCGAGATTGTGTTTTATATGTAAGGAGACTTTAAGTCAAGGTGAAGTGCGGTTAGTAAAGAAAAGGAGTCTAAACTCCTTCTTGCGTCCAGTGTTTCTCTTAAAAACCAAGAAAATGAATGTTTATTGAAGGAAGCTAATGAGATTTCTGTGTACAATGCTGGTCAGGAGAAATATAATAGCCCGGAGTTGATCCAAGTAGCTGTTCGCCGTGGCGAAAGAGGTGTGACCAACGAGATAATTTTAAAGAACACTGCTTTCTCTCCGAAGACAAAATAACTGAAGACTTTTCGAAGAGCCCAGTCACATGCATCTCCAGAGATTATTTTTGATGCGAAAACTATGGCGCAGGTTCCTCAAGAGAAGTTTTTGTCAAACGACCAAAACAAAAATTGTTTTATCAACCTGCTAACATAACAACAAAAATGGAAAATAGCAACATTCAAGTTGTCCAGGCAGAAGAAGATACTGATAGACTCATCATTACTACAGCTGTCACTGTTGCCTCTACCAACGATGTGGGGATAGTCGTTGGTGAGGACACATTCTAATTGCAATTGCAAACCAACATGAGATTTTTTTCAAGAACTGTGAAAGAGGAAAATCATCAGATGTCGTGTATTCCAGCATAACCTCCTCAAAGTTCTCATTGAAAGCAGAGATTTCATGCCTTCAGTGGTTGTGACTCGACAGCTAAATGATGGCAATTATCGAAAGAAATCTGGAACTTGATAAGAAAACCTCAATTTTTTTCAATGCCACCTCTACACTTGATTAGATAGTACCAGTAGGAGAACTAATAGCAGTTGCTTTGCACGTAGCGACCCCAACATCCACAACCTTGATGAGCTGCAGTACCAGCTATTCACGAGGGCAGCAGTGAAAACCAGCTTTAATCTGGCTAGACGACCTCCTTCAGAAGATGTTGTTCGATTTCACTTGTTACGGACCTATTACCACGTACAAATTGTCCTTGACTTCAGTTCATTCATAGAAAACGTTTCTTTTATCACTTTCGGCACGACTATAATCTTTTTACAGGTATAGACGTGGCTGAAAATTACACAGAACCAGCTCTCTTGGGAATCCACGTCACGAAGCCTAAGCCCTAAAATATGACCAGAGACACAGCCCAACAACGATTTCGTGTGGCTGCAACAAATCTTGTGGGAGCGCGTGCAGCTAAATGAAGCCCAGGCGGAAATGCTCGTCAGTCTATGGGCACTCCAACGGGGCCTCCTGTGGTAAGGTGCATGATGCCGAACTAGAAATTGACTTGACTCGATGACGACATGATGTAGGATGTTTTGTGGGCACATCAGTCACAAGACATCAATGACATATCGAGATTCTCTGATCCAAAAACGGACGAACCTCAGCTGGACCCTTCTAAGAAGTCAAAATTATTTTAGGTGATGTAGATAGTGTGTGATTGATGAAATCTTTTCTGTACAATTGTTTATATAATTATCTATATTTTATTAGTGTAGGAGATTTGTGGGTGTCTCAAATTTCTTCGAGATGTACTGGAATATGATAGAAGGAGGGAGCATTTGACGAATAAATTATTTTTCCAGGGTGAAAATGCACTTAAAACAACAAAATATTGCTAAAAATTTCAACGTTTAAAAAATCGATAGCTTTCAAGGCCTGAATCTCGGAAAATATTGGGTCTGCAGAGACGGCTCTGGTCTTGAATTGTAGAAAATTATCATAAAACAAGTCTTTTAGAAGATGGTAAACAAGTTGACTGCATTTACTCCGAACTCACGAAGGCTTTCGATAAGCTGGATCATAATAATCTTATATGTAAATTGCATCTTCTTGAATTCTCTAATAAATTAATCGACTGGATTAAATTCTATCTCATAGACAGAATGTTCGATTTCGTGGAACTGTATTCACTGACATAATCTCCACTTCAGGTGTGCCTCAATGCAGCCACCTCGGCCCGATTCTTTTCGCTATTTATATTAACGATCTTATCACCTCTATTCTACTCTACGCTGATGGCGCAAAGATTTTCAATATAATATTACCACTTGACGATTGTACAATCATGCAACGCAATGTGTCAAATTTTCCTAATTGGTGCGCTCTAAACCGTCTTTCACTAAATGTTGACAAATGCTCAATTATCTCTTTCTTCCATAAATCATGTCCCATTAATTTCAATCACTTTTGAAATGACACTCTATTAACCCGTTCCAATAAAGTTCGTGATCTAGGTGTTCTATTAAACTCTGCTTTTACTTTTAATGACCACATTGACTCTATAATAATAAAAATCAACTGTGCACTTGGCTTCTGAAAAAGACGATTTAAAGAATTCAATGACAATGGTTCGCCCGATCCTAGAATGTGGGTGCTTGATGTCGTCTCTATACTTCAAGGAGCATATACATAGATCGCATTGAATCTGTTCAAAAGTGATTCTTAATTTTCGTTTTTTCTTCTATTCGTTGATCTGATCCTTTTTGCTTACCTCCTTACAAAAGCCGTTTGCAATTATTGATCATGGACACTCTTGAAACTAGACGTCAAAATTTCAAAGCTCTATTCGCTGCGAAGTTGCTCAATGGAAACGTAGACTCGGAGTTTTTTTTTATTATGAAAATTCAACTTTCGTGTTTGTCACGGTGAGCGTAGACATCATAGCGCATTATCCATCCCATTTCATAAGACCAATTATGGATTAAATAATAGAGGTATAAGACTTTAGAGTGGCGATATCCGTGTAAACGCCTGTAGGAGTGTGTCTCGTGCGTTATCTTGTTTTTTTGTCAGGTTCTTCTCCCCCTCGCCTTCACTCTATCAAGCCTTCTGGGCTGCTGTCAAGTACCCAGGCCGCTGTCAAGTACCCAGGAGTCAATCTCGAATCAAACACAAACAATTTTGAAGTATGCTATTTGGTTTTGAGATGAATTTAGCTACAACAAGCTGCGTTTTCAAAACAATTATAGCGACGCGAGTGTCGACAAGTGTAGAAAATCGTAAGAAGTATAAGATAAGGTTAAAAGTGGCAGCGGCATCTTGAATTACTTTTTAAACACCGGCAACGAAATGTGAAGTGAAGTGTTGTTAAAAAAATACGCGCTCCTGGCAGCGTGGGTAATCTTTCTGCAGGTAAGTACTTACCATTTAACTTATGGTAAAGTCTGTAATAGAAATTAAGTAGATTCGGATGCTTGGCGTGGCCGAAAACCAGTAATTTTAGTGCAATTTTGCGATGCGGGCTCAAGTGCTCGTCTTCTGGCCACGAATCTGAGACCTGGGTACCTGACAGTTTCTCTTGAATTCCAAAATGGTGGAAATACCAATGACGTAGGCTTAGAAGTCCATGCGTAGGGGCAACCGATTTTAATTTTAGGAATTCAACAAAAAAATGTCGCATGAACTAAATAAAATTCGTGCAGGAAAAAAATGTATGATTAATAGTAGCGTATATTTCACAAAGAAGAAATTATAATTTTTGGGAAAGTTTGTGTTACTAATTATTATAACATAGGTTAAAGTAAGAAATGTATTAAAATGGCATGGTTTCGACTATCATAAATTCAGGTTAATTTCAGAAGAATAAATTCATGTAAATAAAAACAGCCAAAAAAATCTGCGTAGTGCCTTAATTCCGCCGAAGCCGGTCCCAAGCCCGGTTAAAAAGGAAGAGGGAGGTAGCAGAAAATTTACCATCTCATTTGCATACATATTTATCATTGTAAGCAAACGTAATGATATGAAAATAATTTTCTAATTAATCTGCGTAGAGTGGTTAAATAGCGTTAATGCAGTTAATGAAAATGTTGCAAGATAATAATATATAGTTTTTCAACAATTCAACAATAAAATTCGTTTCGTTCTACCTTATAGAATCAAATATTTTAATTTAAAGAGAAAGAATCCATATATTTAAATTTATTGGCAAATATCAATACTGAAGAACATTGACCGACCACGATGTAGACTGCAGATTACCTTCAAATTTTAAATCTACGAATATTTATCTTTGAATTTTAATATTCCCCTTTTTTCAAATATGCGTGCCAAGTTAATGCCCCCAAAACGAGCAACTGATCTACACCCCGAAAGATATTTCGTTGTATTGGAATAATTTGTGGATATGGGTGACCTCGAGACAGACTGCTTCTTTACCACCAGTCTATGGATTAAATCAACCAGCCTGCGCAATATACCGAAGCTTTAACTCAGCCTATCAAATGTTCGACTTTAACCATACTGTGGAAATGTTCAAGTGTCGGTCCATCCGACCGTTTAATTGTTATTAATAAGTTCACAAATGTATTTTTTGCAGTAACCATTTTGGTGGTGAAAATGTGATTGAATAAATAAAAAAATAAATAAATAATACTTTGAAACTGTTATACACGTCTGTTGTTTGATGTAAGCTCGATTATGTTTCCGTTCTCTGGAACCCGTATTACAATATTGACCAATTAGAAATAGTTCAAAATACATTTTTAAAGTACGCTGCTTTTAAACTTCGTTCGTATTGTGTTGAAAATATTGATTTTGAGAAACAAAAATAAAAAAAAAATTATCAAAATCGGTGCTGCTCTTGAGGACTTCAGAGGAAAACACTTCATTTATGCGATTACTATATCAGTTGATTGATTGTTCATTGACAACCATATATCCGTATGAATGAACGTAGTAAAATAAACCTAACAGAAATCTTTTGTTATCTTAAAAAGCACAAGTACCTATATTTGTATCGGTTTCAACGCTAGCTTCAAGTATTTTCCGACTAGCTTTCAGTAGTATCATCTCCAGCTGGCTAGTTAGTTGAATAGTGGTGAAATTAGTGCTCACAAATATAAATTACTAGCTGTAAAATTAGTTTACCGGTGCCCACAAAATGACGGCTTCTTTTAATATGGCTAATCCGTCGAGTTATCTCATAAAGAAACTAACGAGAAAACAGGATTTTGCGATACTAGGAGGTAAGATCTTTTGCATATTACGATTATATTGAAAGTGATAAAAGTAAGCAGTAAAAAGTAAAAGATGTGAATTGAAAATAAAGTAGGTTGTTAGTGAATATTAATATTGAAGAAATATGAAGACAAAAAATGTCATTTTTCAATAAGTTTAAATTAAATAAGTTTAATAGAAAATGATTTAATCAAAAAAATTGAAAATGACATATGATTTGTATTGCATATATCTTTAAATAATTTAATCTGAGAGTAGTCTGATGATTTTATGTTTGAAAAAATGTCCTTATTGGTAATGATATGGTTCGAAATTTTCTAGTACCGAATGAAAGCTTTGTGTTTTTTTTTTTTTTTATTTCAAAAAATCACATGTTGGCCTATGAAAGACTTTTTAGGCTAATTTATTTTCGAGTAATTCCAGCGAAAATCGACCAATTTTCACATAATTTTTGAACTCATCTCCTTGGAATTTGGAAATATTTTGGTATCCAAAAGAGCTGGTGAGCTAATTATCAAAAATGAAATATTTTTGGAAAATATAGTATATTTGCGGAAATATGGCCTCGTGAAGTTTTTGAGAAACGTCGGTTCGTGTTGCATTCAAAAAATTATATAAAATCTTCTACTTTGTGTAGAGCCTTCAAATAAGGCTTGTTGGAAAGGGTAAGGTGTAGGTATCCTAAAAAAATTATGCGAGAAACATCCTGGCCAAAAAGGATAAAAAGGATCATTACCGTGTCCTTTGTCCTTGAATATTTCCAAATGCCCATCTTCGATTTTGTTAATTTTTTTTTGAACATTGTAAACATTTGTATAAGCTATATATCCGCGGAATGGTACAGTGGTGAGAAATTTTTAAAGGTCTGGAATACTATAACCGCTAAAGAAAATTAATCGAAATTGGTACCAAAACAAGGTAAAACTTACAAAATATGGTACGAAACATTTTTATGTTTTAAAAATAGCTTTAAAAACTGTTTTTCTGTGTTATTTAAAGCCCGCAGAAGACTCTAATCTAGTTTCTAACGTAGAAGGAACTGTATAAGTCCATTGCTTATAACTAATACCACTGACGCAATTTTCATCAAATTTTTTTTCACATGTACTTAGAAAAACGGATGATCCATGGCAATCCTGGCAGTTACCAAAATACCGTCTGTTTGTGGAGGAGAGCATATCATCAGAGATGAAAAGACAAGCTTATATCGGAACCCTTTGTTAGAAAATTTATTTGTGATCCTTTAATCATTAATTTAACGTTTTGATGTATAACGCATACACAGACAGAATGTGTTCCCGATGCTTCCGCTAAATTGAAGTATTTAGGCAGTCTGCTTTTTGCATTGCTGCAGTAGAATGATTTTATGAGACCAGCGACATGTGGATCTATACTTCTTCGCCTTTTCGGGGAAGTATAAACTCGTCTAATTTTTTTAAAATCAAATATGGGATTGCGTAAGGAAATTCGGACACTATGTTGGCATGTGACCACTCCGTCGGCAAAAGTGATAAAGTAAACACTTTGTTTCCTTCTCTGTAGCTTTTGAATATTCTTCTTAGATAATATTTACTATACATAATTCATTATTTGTTTTTGTTTCTTCTTTGGGTAATTTCTGCTTTATTTTAAATACATTTTTGTACAGTACGCTAGTAAAGTTTTTTTTTAATTTTCTTCTTAAAATGTCAATTTTACAAATTTTTTTGTCTATATGAACCCACAGCTACCAAAAACTTCAACTACCTCCGATCTATACCCTGAAAGCAACTTCTTGGAGTCAAAGTAAACTACAGGCATTGCAACCAATCCTAATTTTAAGTTGTAAAAACATGCAAAATAGACAAACAAAGGAAGTAATTAAAAACATATGTACAGTATAATATGTGCGAGAAACCCTAGATGTAAGGAAAACCCAAAATAATTATAATTGTTCATGCCGCTAGTATATGAAAAGGAACCTGCTTTCTTTGTTTTTGTTTTATGATTGCTTACAAATGAATTTTCTCAATTATTGCAAACAATTTATATGTATTATAGTGTTAGGTCTGTTAGTAAGAACTATTCCTTTTAAAAAATAAAAATCATAAACAATAATTACCCATAACTGAGGAATGCAAGACCTTGATTTTGCAAAAAAAAGGAGAGCCACCATCAAGTTATTTCATATCATACATATATTAGACGTGTTTTTTTGCTCCCCCTATCTATATCAGAACAATGCAGGTGGATTGGGAACAACAACAACTCCCCCTTTCCATAACAGGAGTTGTTGTTGTTTCCAATGTGTCTGCAAACGCGCCTATTGTAATTTTCACCTTGTGTCGGTACCATTTTCTTTAGATTTTCTTTGGCGGTTATAGTATTTCGTATCTTTAAAAATTTCTCACAAATGTACTTTTACGAGCTCCACTTTGAAATTTTGCACATTTCTAGGATACCAACACCTTATTCTTTCTAACAAGCTATATTCGAAGGCTCTTGGTAAATTAGAAGATTTGATACAATTTTTTTTTGAATGCAACACGAACCGACGTTTCTCAAAAACTTCAAAAGGTCATATTACCGTAAAAATGAGATATTTTAAAAAAAAAATTGTATTGGTGCACATAACGCAACTACTTGTATTCATAGTGAAAATTTCATTGAAATCTGACGATAGTGATCAAAGACCGTTGGTCGATTTTCCGTGGAATTACCCTGTCGCAATAAAGACAAAGACATCTTTCGACATCTTTAACTCAATAGTATTTCTAGCTTTCGATGTCAAAAGCACTAAAATGTAATTTAAATTGCATTCTGACTCAAAATTCGATGATTCAGCCCGAAAAATGTGTCATCCTTCCACTTCAAAACTACAAGCAAGTTTCCACCAAATTAAGGCACGAAGTTCGCTTATCATGCACTTCTCGGTATCGAGGGCTACATGAGTTAAATATTTATGATCTCAAGTTATCGCAAAAATCGATATTGATATATTATCTTATTTACAAGCTCGCTTTTTTGGAAATCGAATTTCCTTTCCGTTTTTGAAATTAAAGCTCAATGAAAGCAGTTAATGATGCATTTCCCGGGCGATAACGAAAACGCTTATTCGATATCAGTCCAATAATTTATGATTCGAAATCGTAAGTGCATTAAGTGATAGCATTTTCATTGTTTAAAATATTAGTAATGTTAAAATTGCGATAACCTTTTGAAATGATTCATTTGATGCTTACTTACAGTCCGCGGTAAAACTACAGCCCAATCTAGTTTTCTTAGTTTCGTTCACTCCAGAAACATTTGCTCTGATGATGATTCAGTTTCAGAGAAATATAAAAAACTCTAGCGCTTAAGAAAATAGTTAGAAATACTGGTTTTCAAATGTAGATGAATCGTGTAGATTTCTAGTGCATATTCTACCAGACGTATCCTTTATTATCTTTAACCGTCTTTGAAAGTCATGTTCAACTTTGATCCGAAGACTGCATTGAAACTCATAGGGTGGAAAGGTATTCAGAGTTACCATTCAGTTGGGTTTCAAAATTTTTAATAAGGATGCATAAGGCAACTTGGATGCTAGTAATCGTCCACCCAATCTTATTGTACGAGTTTGATCAATAAATGGTGTAAGAGACACAATTCGGTTACAATTTTTGATTCATCCTTATCTCTTCGTTAAATTTCGTACATTGAACTTCGTTCAAAATTATAATCACGGTTTCATCTATTTCACTAGCTTATAGAAACGCTGGAATCGATTTGCTCTTTAATTCTTTTTTTTTGAACACATTTGTTGCCTGGATCACTGGTGCTGTGCCTGTGACACGTTGTTACTTCAGGAAAGAATTCTAATAGTTAATTCTCAGCATGAAGTGTTGATCTTCCCTGTTCACAAGATTGGACTTAAGCACAATTTATGTGGCCTTTTCTGCTTCCAGTGCTCGAATGTGTTCATTTGACGTCTTTATTCAGTTCGAATCTTCTTTTTTCAAAAACGTTGGCCCAAAGAACCAACACTCTGATGCTATTAAGTGATCAGAAGTAGTTCCAAGTACAGTGAGATAGTAGAAACGGAGTGGACATGCCCATAAGATTTTCATTGAAGGGGATGGTAGTAATTTTTTGTCTGCTCATTTTCAAATCGGGTCAAATCCAAGTAGTTCCCCTCCAATTTGACAATGAGAGCGAAATGGCGTAAAGGTTAACATGCTTTGTGCGCGAGAGGATTGAAGGGGCTAATGGTGGAAAGTTATACCGTCTGTGTCCAGGGGCTGTCCAAGTAATACAACATCAGCTGGTTTTTCTTCCAGTGATTGAGTTTATTTTATGATATACTGAACTGTATTACGGACGAAAGTTTTTAGTGTCGCCGGATCGCCACGAAGCCATGACAATACTATTTGACCAGCTTTTCAAACAGTATATTAATATTTTGAAGTTAGCTTTCACCGAATCATGTGGCAAGCCTTGCAGCGTAAAGTTCTAGTCTGGATCTGCTTTCTCTGATAGGTACTACTTTTGATTTGGCACAACAAAGCTTGGCTAGAACGTTGCCTTCTTTGTCAACAGATTAGATATACGAGTATGTAATGCCGAAATTACACGCTCGGCAAATGTTGGCGAGCTGAGAGTGTAAATGTTCACCTCGTCTGTTTTCCCCTGTTTTTCTCGCATGCCAAAATTTGGAGGGAAGTAGTTTAACAAGTTGCTTAACGAAACGTTCGGGGAGAGTGTAATTGCGGCTTAAGGGGGGAAATACATGTAAAATGGAAAATAAATTGCCAATTTCAGATTGACTTAAAATATATATATTGTTTATTCAGAAAATTTTTAATATTAAATCCTCAAAGTACATATCTTATAGTAAATGAAAATATTTTTTTAATAACTTTTTAACACAAAATGGAGGCAATGCGAGCAAATGAAAAAAACACATCAAAAACAGCCTCGTACAACTTAACGCCTTTTCCGAGAAACTTGCAGCGTTTAGAGAAAAAAAAAATATGCTAAAGAGATCTATAATTCATAGGTGAACCAATAAAATTTAGAAAAAAAAATCAAATTTTTACATTAATATTAGATTTAAAAAAAAATTGATTTTTTTTCAGAAAAATCACGTTTTAAACATTGGTAAACTAATTATTTTTCTGAAATTACAAGAAAATGTAGGTTCAACGATGAGATAATACTCTTTTGTACATGTGATATAAATTTAAGCCGAATAGGTTCAATATTTTTTGAGATATCTTGTACGGAAATTGAAAACGTACTACTTTGAGAAAAAAGCGTTTAAAGTTCTAAAGCTCCACCGACCTGGGGAACGCCGCGCTGTCTATAACTGGCTATAACTCGAGAACTAATACGAATATCGCTTCAAAACTTCTTTTGGTATATTTTAAGAGTATTTCGAACACTTTGATGCAATAAAAAAAAATCGTTTTTGTTTTAGCAGTTACATGTATCTCCCCCCTTAAGCGTTGTTGCTTGCATCAGCAAATATACATTGCTCAATTTTTCATGGAACCAGTCCTATTACTACTTGTCTAGAAATGTTTAAATTGTTCAAGAACTCAATCCGTGTCTGAGCTGTAGCCAGTGGTCGCCCGATCGTCCAACGTAATTCACCAGTCCCAAGGAGTAAAAAAAGAAAGCCAATTCTTTGTTATTTGCCAGTTAGTTATTTTCGTACATTCCGGCCAGTTATGAGTTCCACATTAGCCCCAGTATTTTAATATGTCTTTCTAAGCTATTCTAAAACTTAGTTGTTTCTCGAGATCTTCTCCTGGTAATTAAGTTCCCAATACTGGTTGGTTTGAGGACTATTTTCGAAGCTTGAAACTCCCAGAGTTTAGCATCTTAGCCAACTCGGATTGCATAGCAAGAGCTTTAGATAAGTTATTCTGACCTGATATTAAGTCGCCCACGTAGAATTCTTTGATAGCTTGAGATCCTTTTGGAAATCGAAAAAATCAATTTTCAGCGAGTTGTTTCAAACACCGATTGGCTAAGTATGGTGCTTACTTGGTTCCGTATAGTATTGTGCACAATCGGTAGTAGAGAAGTTTATTAAATGGGATTTTACTCTTAATTATAAGCTCCTATTTTCGCGCTTTTTCTTTTAATAACTTTCGTTTTATGTTCATACTATTTTTCAAGAATCAGTAAGTAAGTTTGGGTTCGAAAATAGTGGGAGCGCGACTTCATATTTGCCATGGCTGTTTTTTATGGCTGTTGCTTTGAAGAAATTTTTGCATTTTCGTTCAGTACTTGTGAATTCTGAACTTCCCAAAAATATTTATCCATTTAGTCGTCAACTTCACCATTGAATATGAAAGGTTGTCTAAAAAAATCACTGGGCTCTTTTTTTAATAGAATCCATGCCAATGTGGTATTTTACAGTGTTGGTAGGTCCTCATGGACCTTGTGTTGTTCCATTAAATCTCCACAAAATTCTAAGACCAACTCATCCTGTGCATTTCATTTCGATCCGATAACTGGATTGAAAGTTATAGGAGTAAAACTAATTTAGGGCTACCATCCGAACATGTTTTCAAATTTTCGAAATCCAGATATTTTTATTTATTGTCACTACCGCCTTTGGAAATTTAATTAAGTTAAGAAATAGGCAAACGTTAACGCCGCGTCCACATTGGCCATGGGAGATGGCATAACATTCGACTTGCCATGGAAATGGAAAATGTAGACGGTATATGGCATGCCATATCTGATGGCATGCCATATATGTCAAGCCGTATGGCAAGACATTTGCATGGCCATGAGCATGGCCATGAGCATGGCCATATTCTGACAGTTGTTCATTTTCAAAATGGCGATGTCGAGGGAAATAGTGTTACAAACACTAAATGAATAGAAAAAAAACTCAGGGTTAGTAAAGAAATTAAAAACAATTACAAAAATTACCATAGCTGGCAGCCCTATCTTGATTTTTCAACTAAATTCCTATCAAACTACCAAAGAAATTCAATTCAATTTTTTTTTCAAAGGAATTATATCTGTTGTCAGAAAAGCAACATAATGTGGAAATTTCATTACCCTGAGTCTACATTGGCCATGAGCTCTGCCATATGCGATGGCAACGAATGTCAGTTTATGGCATGTCATCTGATGCCTGGGCAACGGCATGTCATGCCATATCATTTTGAAAATATCATTCAGCAGTGAACATATGCCCGCTATCCGGTGTTATAGAGCACCGCGAAGGTTAGAGGAAGCAGAATGTGAGGAAAGGCGCAAATTGAGGAAGAGGCGAACATATACTTCCATAAGCAATCTTTTTTTTGTATTCGTTTAGGGTTTGTAACACTATTTCCCTCGACATGGCCATTTTGAAAATGAACAACTGTCAGAATATGGCCATGCAAATGTCTTGCCATATGGCTTGACGTATATGGCATGCCATCAAATACGGCATGCCATATACCGTCTACATTTTCCATTTCCATGGCAAGTCGAATGTTATGCCATCTCCCATGGCCAATGTGTACGCGGCGCTACGAAGTCATGAGCGCAACAAAATTTATTAGAGATTAAAGGTAAAAAAAATCATTTTTTCTTAGATATCTCACTAATTATTGGTTTTATATGATTTTTTACCACATTGAATTAGATAAGCACAAAACTCTGCACATAAGCTTCATGCAATTAGAGAGTTAGAAAGTTAGAGCCTAGACAGACAGCGCAGCCTAAATGATAATTTGAGGTAAATGATCATTTAAGTGCCGTATGTCATATGCTAATTTGGACTAATCACCACTAATTGACCAAATTATCAATCAGTAAGCAAATCGCTAATGATCATCAAACTTTCATAATTTATTCTTAATGAAGTAGAGTTGCCCGATATAATACAAAAATCCCTTGTAAAAAGTCGCTTTTCCCATTGAAAAATAATAAGGCAACTTTTTTGAAACGTCAGATTAAATACGGCCCTACCACACTGGAACAACCGGTTCTCGTCAGATCACCGAATTTAAGTAGTGTTCTGCGCGGCTAGTACTTAGATGGGGGACCGCTTGTCCTTTTTGCTCTCGGGTACCAACAAACTAGTTGTCTAGGAAGCACTATACAAAAAAGTTCAAAATATTTACACAATTTTAATGTAGTTCGTGCCCGGTTTGTATTATAATTAGCACATAAGAGAGGCAACATACACCTTCAACTCCTCCATTTTTCAAAAACTTGTTTCTTTGAGTGACAGACAGTCAGTGACAGTATTCATCATTAACGCAAGGGCTGTGTGTCAGCTACTTTAAAATTACTAATTTAGGTATAAATGATTATTAGTAAATTAGTAATTTAAGTGCCTGTCTGTCTAGGCTCTTAGATTAATTGTTTTCAAGCTATGAACCTAAGAGAACTTCCATGAAATACGAGTACATATAATCCACAATCGTCTATGCATAGTAATGTAAAAAATTAAAGTTTTCTCAGGCTCATATATCAAAAGCTATTAATTTCACGGGTATCTTTTGTATGCTGTTTTAAGCAGATTTTGATGCTAAACAAATCTACGGAAATTCATGTGAAATCGATAGTTTATGAGATATTTACGAAACACTTATTTTCGTGACCTTTAGCCTTTAACAACTTTTGTTGCTCACATCACTTCTAAATGGACTTTACAGATTGTGTTTTGCATCTTACAATAAAGATAATCTCGTTCAAAAAACTTCACTTGAATTTATTTGGCAGAGAAAGTCTACAATTTTACTGGGCAAAAAGTAGTTTGCCTATTACTGGGCAAAAAGTAGTTTGCCTATTACTGGGCAAATAGTAGTTTTTTTCTTAGCAATGTTTAAAGATGGCACCAGAACCTTAGCGTTGAACAAATTTCAAAATGACTTCTATCATATTTGGCCCTACTCAATAGCAATACATCTTGTGAATTTCATATTATTCTGATTATCGGGTCGTGAGTTCTCGTGAGCAGAACACTTTTTTCGAAGGTTCAAAATAGAGATAATTTGGTTCTTTTGCAACGCGTAACTTCGAAAACATTAATTTGACTGGGTTGACAAACGATAAATTTTATAATTCTTTTTTGGGGATTTTCTTTTTCAAATATAATCGCTTACATCATGCGTGGTTTGCGCGGACCGATAATCGCAGGCACCTTGCCCTTATTGCTCCTCTTATTAACCCCTCGGGCCACATTCCAGCGAAACGATTTGGAAAGAAAAGTCTTGCTACCCGGAGTGCCCCCCGCGACTGAAATTCAATGCCCCTATGGCAAAGTGCCAATGACCGGTTGCTGCAGAAGTGTATTGGTGCTCTCAGCGGGTCTGGGAAAATCCCGCAGAAGTGAAAAGCGGAGATACCTGTCGAGACTTCAAGCGAAGTGGCCAGGCCACCCGACGGTTCCTCTAAATTTTGCGTCGGCAAGATAGAGTCGAGGGAACATAAACCCAACCTGAGTTTTCCGTTTTGTATTGCTCCCATATTTGGCTGGGAGTTTTTGGCAATAACTAATGCCTAGTACTATACTCTTCGCGAAACGAACTCAACTGTAAAATCTCATACAAAAAGAGCTTTACTGACGAATTGAAAAGCTCTTTTTGTATGGGATTCGACAGTTGAATTCGTTTCGCGAAGAGTATAGTACTAGGCATAAGGACGAACGGTGTTAACGGTTTATCTTCAAAATTTTCGATCTCGATTATTTCGCGGGATTTCGGTAGCTGATTTAGTGGCTGAGATAACTAGTGAATTTCGTGGACAGAGGAAGAAAGTTAAATAGTTAAAACAATCGTTTGTTCAGAAAATCATTTAGCGGCAGGGGTAGACTCACCAACGTATTTCAGTTATGAGCTTGATGCACTGCATTTTTTCCTTTCTTTCGAAAATTATTTTTTAAAATTAGTTCCTTAAAATTGGCACCTAGAGAATTAGCCAGAATTCCACGATTTTGAAGATTAAGATATTATGTATCTGGCATGTGCTTTTAGTAGACCAAAGCCACCTTTTCCTTTCGCGGTTTCGGTGCTGGAATAGATTTAGCGTTGAAACGAGTGGCACCCAAATCTCAACCGTCTCCGCGAGTAGAAGCCGCCCATTCGAGCCAGTCGGCACAAATGGTTTGCGGAAATGGATTACCCTGGAACTTAAGATCAACATAATGAAAGAGTGGACGGAGGATAACGATCAGGTTGCACGTAAAGAAAAGGACTTGGAGGAATAGAGAGGAAATCGAAATGCTCACTTGAAAGAACTACGTCGAAAGTTCTGTTATTGGTATTGCAATGGTAGTTAAATTGAGAAGAACAAAAAGAAATCACAATGTATTTATTGAAGAGTATACAGAGGTTTTTAGAATCCCATTCACAGATGGTAATTTAAAATCACTAGAGATAAAGAGAGGAGTTGATGGAAATTGGGTTAGAATAAAACTAGAGAGTTCTGCAAAATATCTTTCAAAACAATTGCAGGGAATATATAGCAGACATACATCGGAATTTGAAGAAGCGAGAAAAGCTCGATCTCATCGTCAAATAGAATGAAGCGACCATCAAGAACTCGTTCGACCTCTCCCAAAATGATGGTCTTATTACCATAGGTGAACTCATCTGAAGAAGTATGAACGCCAATGAGGCTGACCTCATACAATTTGTCTTGTATCCACAGAGTTTATCATCGACCTTTCGTCAATTGCTCTGAAGCCGATAGTCAGAGCTGGAATTGTCTTACTGATTACGACTTCTGGCTTTGAATGGCAATTGTGTTTGATTTTATAGTGTTTTTTTTCCAAAACAATGGTTCCTTTCTACCGTATTTTCTGCAAAGCTTCCCGTCCTCACGATAGTTTGGAAGAAAGTCAGCCTGGTGGATTGACTTGTATATTGCGTCTTTAATGTTATGACCCTCTGAAATTATTTCGACTAACGGTTTCTATGGTTAGGCAGTCCTCAACTAAAAGATGCAGTATGCCGCAGTTAGAAAACGATTTTTGAGTAGAGCTGTCAAACTTTTGTTTTATAAGAGACGCCCTAGTGGTACTAGACAAATTTCAGGAAAAGATACTCATATTGTTCGTGGTTTCAGATTTTTTATTTACCAGTTATTCTAGCAGTTTTTTTTCTATAAATTAAGGACTGTTAAATAAACATGCTATTATAAATTTTTTAATTTATTATTTGATCAATTCACATAAATTTTTTGCAGGTAATTCGCTGATGTTTACTGTGGGACTCTATATATTTTGGGACACTTATATATGCATCTTCCTGGATCAATATGGATTGGAAACCAGGTTTCATGCGGCGATTGCTTGGCATGTGGCATTTATTATCGGAGCGGTAGCTGCATCCATATTGGTAAAAATGTGGCAAAAGAAGCCAATCTATGTAAGTATCACAGTGACCATCACGCTCTTAAAATAGATTCTATGCACGTTGACTATAATTTTTTTTGAATGTGTTCCTTGAACATAATATTGATTGAACAGTTAATTTTTTTATTTTTAAAATTTGGAAGTTGTTATCTCATAACAACATGTTAGTTTATTGCAGAGGGCCTAGTAGCTCTGAGTGGTTTATTGATGGCAATATCGTGGGACTCGCTTGTGCCGATAGTCATCGCTCGGTACTTTGGTGGATTAGGACACGGACTCGCTTTCTTCATCACTGTTGTACACTCTTGTGAAATAGCACTGACAAATTTTCGTGGCAGTGTAATGGGAGGGATCTCCACGGCAATGAGTGTTTCGCTTTTTATTGGATATTTCACCTTATCTGTGTACGATAATATCGAGGAGCCGTCGTTTTCAATTGATCAAGCTCTTGGAGTTTTGACAATAGTTTTCGCAGCTGCAGGAATGCTCTGTAATTGGAAATGTATCGAGTCACCCATATATCACTTGGAAAGGGGCGATCGCGAGTCTGCGGTAACTTGTCTCAGGCAGTTGCGTCATAGCTGGACTAAACCGGAAGAATTACTAGCAGAAATTACAGAAATGGAGTCACTTGTGCGAATCCAAGAAAGCAGCAAGTTTCCAACGGTTAAAGCTACGATAAGGGCTGTTACATTACGTGGACTCTATTCGATGTCCAATTTCTGCGTTTTTAACTTATATGCCATCCTATTCATTTTTTGGTACTTCGGCCCGTACGGATTGTTATTAGTATATATTGGACGTATCGTAGGAGAAGCAGTTGCCCAAATGTACGTTGATAGGATAGGTCGACGTCCTTTTCTGGCAACGTCTATGGCAGGTGGTGGATTGTGTCTGCTTATAATTGGTATCCTGTTGCCAGGTGAATTGGATTCATGGTACGTATGGGGAGGGCTATTATTTTTTTGCTTTAACATTTTCGTCGGAGTTGGCTTATCGCCAGTATCTGTTATCATGTTGGGTGAAAGTTTCCATCCGAATAAGAACCGGCTGCCAATTTTGTTGTCGGTGGCAATCGAGCACATCGTGCAGATAATTTGTATCTCGGTCTTCTTTTACTCCATTGTAGAGGGACAACCATTGTATTTGACAGTTGCCGTGCTTTATATTCTTATATCTATTCCAATGTACTTATTCACGCACGAAACGAAAAAATGTAATCTAGAAACAAGTGCGTCCACTTTAAGTTAAGGCATAAGGTAGATGATACATGGTCCAAATAATTGGTGATATAATATGTTTTGATATAAATTTGACTATTTGATGCATGATTTGTTGAATTTTTATTTACTGTTTGCTAATATTCAATAGAAATTAAGTTCAGCTATGTTGCATACTTTTTGGAAACGGGTCAATAAATTAATTCGACATACATTTTTCTTAGTATTTGTTTATTTGAAGTTATTATCCAGAGCTTGATCTGCAGCAATAAATAGAAGAAAAATATCAATCTAGACTATGCGAACTGAACAATTAAAAATGATTGCGTTACAGCAGTCAATCCGATTTCACAGCGCCTTGTTAGATTTGATAAAAAAAACCGTGAAACTTAATATAATGCAAAAATATTTAAAATTATTATACTGAAGAAACTAAAGTTTTTTGTTGACCTTTATCTGGACATAGGAGATTATGAGAGGATATATATAATATCACATAAGACGTAAGAATTTAAGGGTAACATTGTACTTTCCGTTGTATGGAAAGCTCTATTACAAATAGGTTATGTGAAAAAAATGGATGCATGTGACCTGTGCATATTGAGTGACCAAGAGAGTGGAGTGAAAGAGGCTAAAATAAGAGTCTGAATAAACCAGTGTATTCTGACAGTGTCTTCGAACATATGATTTGTATTTCTATAAATAAGATAGTGATGTAGTTAAATTATGAATATAGTGTTCAAATTGAAATTGTCGATAAGTGTTGTCAAAAGAGTAATTTGTTTTTCAAATGTATCAATTTTTTGTTTTCCAATGCATGAATTTAAAAGCGGAAGTACTAGATGACCGTCTCCGTTGTTTCAGTTATGGACTGACAGCTTCTACAAGCAAGCGTTAGCTTTCAGCGCATGCTCGGTGAAAGCTCAGAACAGAAAGATTTAAGGAATTTTTTAATTTAAATAATTTTATTCATTAAATTATCCACAGATTGCTTAACTTAAGGGGTATTAAATATCTTATATTTAGCGGCTATTCTATTTTGGTCTGCTGACTCTTTTTGGATTTTGATTATATTTTTTATCATTCATTTATTTTTCGGGTTACACTTATAAAATATTTTGCAGGTAGTATAATATGTGGTTTTGACTTAGCTATATAATACTTAAATACTAACTTAATTTACTAAACTAAATCTAGCTTAAGTCTAACTACAATTAGCTTAGCCTTAATAGACCTAAACTTAACCTAGGTCTTAATTATCCTCTCCGATTCGTCGGAAGGCCAGCAGAATTTAACAGCATGTCTGCGAACCGCCATTGTCCTGCTATTTCCGCCGGACAAATAACTGGCACATTAGAGCCACTTGTGCGTCCAATACACCAGATCAGTCCGTTTTCATGTCTGTCGGCGTAAAAGAAACGCAGAATTCTCCGTTTGAACATCTCCGCTTCTGCCATGGCAGATTTGGAACAGGTAATTCAAGATGGGGATGCATATGTCCGGATTGGTCGAATCAGTGTTTTATAGCAAATGGATTCAGCCTTTGTCGTCACGCCCATCTTTTTAGCGGAAAGATGTCTGATGCGCTGAAATGTGAACCTGGCTACTTTAATGCTATGTCGAACATTTGGGTTACATTTAAAGAATACATGCATGTCTATTCCAAGGTAGCGCAATGTAGGACTAGGAGTGATTCTAGAAGTTCCGACTTCCGAAGAAGTACGACTTTTTTGGCCTTATTGCAGATGGCTTGAGATCCCCAATACTTGGAAGGGTTCCTGAATATAGTCAACTAAGTTTTGCAACTATTTCGCTTAATGGCCCATTTATCAAAATAAAATCTAAGGTTGGTCAAGTAATCTTCAAGGCTCTTCGCAGCTTTGAGCGGGTCTTGGTTCGACGCAAATAAGAGCGTGAAATCAGCATATTGTAGGACTTGAACTTGAGGATTGCCTGCTGGAAAAGGGAAGTCAGCAATGAAAATTGTATATAAAACAGGTCATGTAACAGAAACTTGTGGCACTCCAAGTGTCACAGGCCCCCGGAGTGAATTTGCTCCATTAACGTTAACGTAAAATTGTCTGTTGCTAAGAAAGCTTGCGGCGAGTCGTATTACTATTTCTGGAAATCCCAATTTGGTCGACTTGTATAGAAGACCTTTCTGCCATACACAATCGAAAGCCTTCTCGATATCCATGGCATAAACAACCGTCAGAGTGTGTCGCTCATTCAGGTGATCGTGCAAGTACGAGATAGCGTACTGGGTAACATGCTTACGCCTAAAGCCAAATTGATAAACTGGTATATTAAGTGCGTTTTTTTTGCTCCGATTCTCAACAAAATAGAACTATGCCGCAAAAGCAACGATCTAGTACAAAACAGCATTGTATTCGCTAAATTTGATATAGGTTGCTGTATTTGCTGTAGTACCATAAAACAGCTGAAAATAAAGGGAGAAAATAACGAGTATAAACTACCACAATCGATAGAAAATAGAAAAAGAACTAACACCTCTTTTAACTTTCTACACATTATGAGGGCTTTTTCTAATTTCCTAACTACCATAACATTCAACATAGACTTGAGAAAACCAATTCCACCTCACAGCAAAAAAGGCAACTTCTCAAGAGCTTTTCTTTTTCTATCAGCACATTCTATAGTTCTGCACGTGAACTAACAATGAGGAATAGAATTTATGTACTAGTGAATTCACTGGTACAGGAGTGTTGTTGTTTCCAATGTGTTTATTCTCTTCTCTGCTAGATAGAGGAGCAAAAAAACACGTCTTACATATTATAGCTATGAAATAAACTTGTTTTGAATAAAATCGTGTGTCACTACTTAAATTATCACTATTGCAATTGAAGGTACGACAGATGTATAATATCTTTCTCATAGAAAAACTCAAATAACTCTTTTATTTATGGCCATGAAACCAAAATACACACATAATACCGTACATCGCCAAATTAGTAACACCTAATTTTAGTGATATATAAATATTAGTTAAGATATTATAATATCGTGTAACTAATATATTTGTATTAGGTAATATCAAGATATATTAATATAAGCCCATCTCTACCTGTGATATTAAAATTCACCAGCACTTGTTGTTAAATTTTAATTTGCTCTCTTACGAAGTGTTAGATTAGATTTGATTTGCTAATTGTTGTTAATAACTGTTTTCCCAATTCTAGCTTGCTTTCTGATATTTTTATATGCGTAGAAATCGAAATAAACTCAATTTCAATTAAAAAACTTGAGCGCAATATCATTTAGTTTACACGACTCATAGTTTTATGGACTACATGAATCCTTGAAACATTTCAGAACTATACAAGGATATTATACACGACGTGAAGTATGATAATGAATAGGCTCACCAGCACGTTACTTTGATTGAAGACCAATTATGCTCATTCGTAGTATTGCATACATCATAAGGCTTTGCCTTGTCAATACTTAGCTTAGCGATATAAGATTGACCACATATCACCTATGATATCCTTTAGATTTTTATTGTAAACATATTTCATATTGTCTATAACACGATAAATAGCCATGACGAAAGCAAAATCTACTTGAATCCAAACCACATCAATTGGTTTATCCGTTCTTACACGTAGATCCCACCGTGGCTCACCAGCAATTGTCACCTTATCGAGATTAATAAACGTGTTTGTATTCTAATCGTATCCAAAACAAACAACAACAAACGAAATTTATCCAATAAAACGATACAATCTGCCTGTTGTGATGTGACTGAAGAACGTATGCGACCACAATCAATCTCGAATAGCTTCTGATTGCTTCTGGATTCCATTTCGGGCATCGATAAAAAATCGGTTTTGTCTTATGTGCAAGTGCGTACATTTAAATAGCTCAGTTATCGTATTTTCATTGCGCGCTTCAAGTGGTTGCTAAAAAGCATATTTAATATTCATATTCAGTCTTGAATTTCGCGGCTATAAGTTTGAATTGACGATTCGGCGGATGTGCTTTCAGTGTGTTTTTCAAGCGTTCGTAGTAATTCAATTTTAGTGCAGTGCGTTAGTACGTGTAGTTAGTTCGCTAGATAAAAATGCACGCGCAAAAACCGGTGACAAGAAGGGCTGCGAGTGAGCCGGATCGACAGAGTATACGAAGTCAGGAAAATGCATTTCTCGGAGGTGAGGACATAGTTTGATCGAAAAAACGTTTGAAAGTGATTTTCTGATGTTGTGTGTTAATGTACCATTACAGAGGTGGAAAGTTGCTTCAACTCATGAATAAGGGTTTTTAAAAACTGCCACGAAAGTGGTTAATTTTTCGGTTGGTGCGATTGTGATTAAACTGCAAAGAAAAACAGATCTGAATGCTCACTATCGGGGCTTAGTGGCGGATTTTTTTTTCAAATCCAAATGGTTTCAATTCTTATGGTAACGCCACCGGATTTGATTGAATTTTTAACGCGTATTGATCAAAAACTGTGTCATTTCTCATCTGATATCATCAAGATTATTCATAGTTATTTTAATACTACCTGTTTGTCCATTCAAAGCAATCTGACTTGGACGAATATGATTCATGTCTTTTTCAACGTGTTACCAACTTGTTAAAGTGACTCATGTTTGGAATTATTTCCAACTTACCCTGGGAAATTATCTTATTTTTGGGCATGAATGGACAACAGATTCGAAGAACTCATCTAAAAGAAAGTCATCTTTTAAAGCGATTAAATATATCTAATTTATTTAAAAAGCTCGATGGTTAATTGAATCGAAACAGATAATATGTTTTTTGATGAAATATAATCAAATACAGCTTTGCACCATTTGTGATCACTGCCAAGATTATTTATTAATGTTTAATTCATCGAAAAGTTCTATCAAAACACACTTGAATGAAGTAAAATTTAAAGTAATGGAAATAAAATTTCCATTACTTTAAATTTCGTATGTGAGAATATTCTTATATATAAGATTTCTCTGAAACACTGCAAAGCAGTTCCACTCAAGTGTTGACTTGCATAAGACTTTCCATGAGAAATTTATTGATAACGGACTTTTTTCTTATAGTAAAGGGGGCAGGGCTTTCAGTTCGATTCCTCTTCAGGCTATTTTTTTACCGTCTTTGACCTCAGAATTAAATTCGTTTGTCATCTGCAGCCATTAAATATACAATGACGCAGCAGGACACTTCGTAATCGAGCGTTAGTTTGATCATTGCACTCAGTAATATTTACTAAAAAAGTCAGGTGGGGATTACTTGTCCATATTACTACAATACGAAATCAACTATGTATGTTTTTAGGAATATCCATGACGTTTCTTAGTTTAATCTTATTGAGTTAGTGTTCATTTAGAATTTATATTTTACATCAGGCTTCAAAGGCCAGTATGGCCCATGTCCTCACAGTTTTCACACTTTGTTTTAATTTGAAAAAGTATTTCGTGTGAAAGAATTTATTTCCTGAATAGTGCAATAATTCTGGACTATCATGTCTATAAACTGTAATACGTAAACTATGGTGGGCTCTGATTTTACCTGTGCTATATTATCTTCTTTATAGGACATATTATCTTTCTTCATAGGACATTAACCAAATTTAAGGAAAACAAGTGTAATTTTGAATATTAAAAATGAAACACTCTTTAAAATTTCTACTGTATATAAAAAATATATTTAAATCACATTATAAAAAATACTTGAAAAAAACGAAACTCTTACCTTGGTGCCAATTACAATAATTCTTTCGAAGATTTTGTCCAGTCTTGTTTTGTAAATTCGTTGGCTAAAGCCTCTTCTCTGCAATAAATGAAAAAGAAAGTGAATTTAAATTTAAATTAGAATATAATGGCAATATAATTTATTGCATTGCTAGATTATATATTATAATTTTTGGAGACAACCAGATAGTGGAAAAACCAAAGGGATCATCTGTGATAGTTATGCTCTCAATTTGCTTATAGATTTACATCTTTGTATTGAAGAAAAAGCAGTTCTGTTTGACGAGCGTACCTTAAGCAGAGGTAGATTTGCCACTAGGGGCCTAGGGTGGCTAATTTTCGATTTTTGGAGGCGGCAACGTTTTTTTCTGTCATATACAGGCTGATTCACTATGAGGTTTGATTTTCAATAGGCTTTTTTTTTGACAGATCACGCGTGACTCCTGTCAAATTGCAATGTAGTTTTTATTCAGAACTGTTTAACAAATCATCATGAAAAGACTTACACCACAACAACGTATCCAAATTGCTCCAATCCAAAATCCGAAATTTAAAAATTGTAAAATTTTGTTCAGTGATGAGGCGCATTTTTGGCGCAATGGAGATGTCAATAAGCAGAATTTCCGTATTTGGGCTGATGAACAACCTGAAGAGCTTCAACAGCTACCAATACAGCCATAGAAATGCACAGTTTGGTGTGGTTCATGGGCCGGTGGAATCATCGGTTCATATTTCTTTCAAAATGAGTGCAGTCAGAACGTAACCGTCAATGGCGACCGCTATCGCACCATGATAATGGATTTTTCGCTACCTGAAATTGAAACCCGTGGTATCGGTGAACTTTGGTTTCAACAAGTTGGCACTCCTTCGCATACAGCGAGAAAAACAATGGACTTGTTGAGAAATCATTTTAGTGAGAACCTGATTTCACGTTTTGTACCAGTAAATTAGCCAACTAGATCGAGTGATATCACACCTTTAGATTATTTTCTTTGGAGTTACATGAAGTCTCTGGTGTTCAGGGATAAGCCAGCTTCAATCGACGCTTTAGAAGCCAACATTATTTGTGTCATTTGCGAGAAAGAAAGATCCCCAATGAATAAACTGAGTCGTTGTATTTTCCTTCATTCATTTCTTTTTCTAAAGCCTATTTCATAGTTCCACAGCTATCGATTACATATTTGCAATTGTGAAATCTCGTTGACTAACGAGTCGAGCTTAAACTTCTCATTCGGCGCATTGAATTTAGACCAACTGCCTCTTCAAGCTGCTTCAACAATTTGTGTTGTGATGGCTTCGAAAAGTGTAGGTAAAGGGATTCGATGGCATTGAAAAAGGATGTACACGTTTCAATTGTGAAAAATGTTTCCATCACAACAAGGATAATTTTATGAGCTAGACAGTGTACAAATGCGGCTGCAGGGTGTTTCATCGTAATTTAGATTTGTACACCAATTTTTGTCCTGACATGACATTAGCACCATCATAAGACTGTCCAACAACAGGCAATTCGCTAAGTCCGTAGCTGTCTAACAGGCTGAAAATTATATCTGCTAAATACGAGGCATTTCTAGCTCCTGAACAGTTTGCAAAGCTTAAAAATCTTTCTTCGACTGCTAGCTCTTTAGTAAATCTGACAACCACGGAGAGTTGTTCCTTTTTGTGGACCCTTGCTTCGTCTACCATAATGGATATCAGTCCGCACTCTTTTATTTAAGCTGTATTGTCCCCGCAAACGATTTCAGCAATTATATTTATTCATTCATTTTGTGTTTTGCCACTACAGTAGTTCGCAACCTTGTTTTTAAAATTATTTTCAAAAGTTGAATCATGCTTCGCGAATAATGCAAGAAATTCCAAAAAAAAATCACGGTTATCACTGGCACCACTTTTATCATGTCCTCTGAAAGCTCGTCTTTGGCGACTGAGACACGTCGCAAGGTCGATAGCCTTTTCCAAATAATTTCGGATCATCTTGACAATATTCTAAAACTATTCAAGCACCATATCACTAACTGTGTTAGTGATTAAGCACTATTAGAGCTTTCATATTGTGCATGAATTTTACCATCCGGATAATTTATCCGGATCGCAAAGTTTGGCCGAGCTGAAATTTTGGTGTATTTTTGGCGACAATGCAAATTCTATGGAAAATTTTGTATTGTGATAGCTTCAGACCGCGTCATCAGACCATCACAAAATTTACAAGACTCATCAATGGGTATAAAAAATAAGTTTCTGTAGTTTTTAAATAATGTATGGGCAACCTTGTAGCTACCATAACTACGTAGACACAAATCTTTCACACTGCTTTTTAAAAATAAATACAAATGATTGATGAATTTGATACTATATTTACAATGTTATGGTATAGGCGTACTGCACTACACAACTTTTACTGTAACCACAAAAACCTAAGAGGCGAAAACTTAATTGTCTGCTGTTGGAAATATTTATTTTTCTGGAGGGGGCCAACCTAGGGTCTGGGGGGTCCCGGCCCCCTGGCCCCCCCTACGGCGCGCCTATGTCTACGATTAAACTCTTGTCAATGGCTCTGAAGCCGATAACCAGAGCTAAAATGGTCTTACTGACTTCGACTGCTGGCATTGAATGTCAATTGTAATTGATTTTTTGGTGATTCTTTTTAAAAAACAACGGTCGCTTTTTACCGTATTTTCTACAAAGCTTCCCCGTCCTCACGATAGTTTGGAAGAAAGCCAGCCTGGTGGATTTCGGGGGTCAACTCGTTGACTTGTATCTTGCGTCTTTAATGCTATGACCCTCTGACATTATTTCGACTAACGGTTTCTATGGTTAGGCAGTCTTCAACTAAAAGATGAAGTATGCCTCAGTTAGAAAACGATTTTTGAGTAGAGCTGTCAGACATTTGTTTTATAAGAGACACTCTAATGGTACTAGGAAAATTTCAGGAAGGGATACTCATATTTTTTGTAGTTTCACATTTTATTCCAAACCAGTTATTCTAGCAGTTTTTTTCTATAAATTAAGGACTGTTAAATAAATATGCTTTCATAAATTGTTAATTTATTAACTGATCACTTCACATAAATTTTTTGCAGGTAAGTCGCTGATGTTCACTGTGGGACTCTATATATTTTGGGACACTTATATATGCATCTTCCTGGATCAATATGGATTGGAAACCAGGTTTCATGCGGCGATTGCTTGGCATGTGGCATTTATTATCGGAGCGGTAGCTGCATCCATATTGGTAAAAATGTGGCAAAAGAAGCCAATCTATGTAAGTATCACACTGACCATCACGCTCATAAAATAGATTCTATGCACCTAGACTCTAATTTTTTTTGAATGTGAACATAATATTGATTGAACAGTGAATTTTTTATTTTTAAAAGTTGGTTGGTTAGTTTATTGCAGAGGGCCTAGTAGCTCTGAGTGGTTTATTGATGGCAATATCGTGGGACTCGCTTGTGCCGATAGTCATCGCTCGGTACTTTGGTGGATTAGGACACGGACTCGCTTTCTTCATCACTGTTGTACACTCATGTGAAATAGCACTGACAAATTTTCGTGGCAGGGTAATGGGAGGGATCTCCACGGCAATGAGTGGTTCGCTTTTGATTGCATATTTCACCTTCTCTGTGTACTTTTATATCGAGGAGCCGTCGTTTTCAATTGATCAAGCTCTTGGAGTTTTGACAATAGTTTTTGCAGCTGCAGGAATGCTCTGTAATTGGAAATGTATCGAGTCACCCATATATCATTTGGAAAGGGGCGATCGCGAGTCTGCGGTAACTTGTCTCAGGCAGTTGCGTCATAGCTGGACTAAACCGGAGGAATTACTAGCAGAAATTACAGAAATGAAGTCACTTGTGCGAATCCAAGAAAGCAGAAAGTTGCCAACGGTTAAAGCTACGATAAGGGCTGTTACGTTACGTGGACTCTATTCGATGTCTAATTTCGGCATTTTTAACTTATATGCCATCCTATTCAGTTTTTGGTACTTCGGCCCGTACGGATTGTTATTAGCATATTTTGGACGTTTCGTAGGAGAAGGAGTTGCCCAAATGTACGTTGATAGGATAGGTCGACGTCCTTTTCTGGCAACGTCTATGGCAGGTGGTGGATTGTGTCTGCTTATAATTGATATCCTATTCCTAGGTGAATTGGATTCATGGTACGTATGGGGAGGGCTATTATTTGTTTGCTTTAACATTTTCGTTGGAGTTGGCTTATCGCCAGTATCTGTTATCATGTTGGGTGAAAGTTTCCATCCGAATAAGAACCGGCTGCCAATTTTGTTGTCGGTGGCAATCGAGCACATCGTGCAGATAATTTGTATCTCGGTCTTCTTTTACTCCAGTATAGAGGGACAACCATTGTGTTTAACAATTGCCGTGCTTTATATTCTAATATCTGTTCCAATGTACTTATTCACGCCCGAAACGAAAAAATGTAATCTAGAAACAAGTGCGTCCGCTTTAAGTTAAGGCATAAGGTAGAAGATACATGGTCCAAATAATTGGTGATATAATATGTTTTGATATAGATTTGACTATTTGTTACATGATTTGTTGAATTTTTATTTACAGTTTGCTAATATTCAATAGAAATTAAGTTCAGTTATGTTGCATACTTTTTGGAAATGGATCAATAAATTAATTCTACGTGCATTTTTCTTAGTATTTGTTTATTTGATATAATAGAAGGAAAATAAATAGAAGAAAAATATCAATCTAGACTATGAGAACTGAACAATACAAAATGGTTGCGTTACAGCAGTCAATCCGATTTCACAACGCCTTGTTAGATTTGATAAAAAAAACCGTGAAACTGAATATAATGGAAAAAATTTAAAATTATTATACTGAAGAAACTAAAGTTTTTTGTTGACCTTTATCTGGACATAGGAGATTATGATAGGATATATATAATATCACATAGGACGTAAGAATTTAAGGGTAACATTGTACTTTCCGTTGCATGGAAAGTTCTATTACAAATTAGTTATGTGAAAAATATAGATGCATATGATCTGTTCATATCGAGTGACGAAGAGAGTGCAGTAGAGAAGGCAAAAATAAGAGTCTGAATAAACCAGTGTCTTCTTACAGTGTCTTCGAACGTATCATTTACATTGCTATAAATAAGATAGTGATGCAGTTAAATTATGAATCTAGAGTTCAAATTAAAATTGTCGGTAAGCAATGTCAAAAGAGTAATTTATTTTTCAAATGTATCATTTTATTTGTTTTTCAATGCATGAATTTAAAAGCGGAAGTACTAGATGACTAGCTCCGTGGTTTTAGTTATGTACTGACAACTTCTACAAGCAAGCGTAAGCTTTCAGGTGGCACATGCTCGCTGAAAGCTCAGAACAGAAAGATTTAAGGTGTATTATTCTTTAAAAACCACTTTATTCGTGTACTTCATACTTATAACTAACTCTTATCTCTAACAGGTATTTTATCAAGTTCTCTGAGCATGCATATTGCATAGTTGAACAGGTTCTATCCAATACATTGTACTAAATCTAATCGTATCCAACTACTACATCTTCCCCTCTTTAAATTCATTTTGCTTATACTTATAGCTGTGCACATATTTCTTTTGTTTCATTTCAATTCACATATTTTATTCACACGTAAGTAATTATTCTCTTAAGTGACAACTGATTACCTGATACGTTTCTTACTAGTTCAAATATTACATTGTTATTTTTACATTATTAAATTGTTTATAAGCCAGTTATCATTACATTTTGTAATACGATCTTTCTGTACGAATTCGAATGTACACTAACTATTTTCTTATTCAATGGCCAGAAATGTGCAGCATTCTTCTATTGCTTCGAAATCTAAAACCAATTTATTGTCTTGATCTCAAAACTGACGAATTTCTACGAAGAACTGTTCCATCTTCTTTTTCGACCCAATACGAACGCGGTGACTCATGTCTTGCCAGTACCTTTCCTTTTTCCCAGAATTTGTTACCTTGTACCCAGATTTGTTGGTTTGGAGAAAGTTCCCTTCTAGATTTTGCAGTTCGATTATAATATTTCTGATTTCGACAGTTATTTTTGTGTATTGTTTCTAACTGACTGGTATGGCTTTCAAATAATTTTTTGCGACCTGGAACTAAAGTTCTTTGTTTTCTACCAAATAAGATTTCAGCGGGAGATTTGTTCGAGCCTTTAATTGGCGTATTACGATATTCTAAAAGACTGAGCCATAATTCCTGATTGGATTCAACTGTTTTTCGAATTAAGTTTTTGGCTATGCTCACCGATTTTTCTGCCAAGCCATTTGCTTGTGAGTAGGTTGGGCTTGTAGTGACGATATCTATGTCAAATCGCATGCAAAACTTTTTGAATTCATATGATCCGAATGGCATATTATCTGCTATAATAGTTCTAGGAATTCCATGATAGGAGAATAAGTGCTTTAGTTTCGTTATCACTTCACTTGTAGTTTTATTTCTAAGCAACAAAATATCTATATATTTTGAAAAATAATCATTAATTATCAAGTAAGGTTTTCGATATAATTCACATATATCAATACCGATTTTATCAAATGGAATATTTGGGACAGAGTGGGGAATATAGGGCTCTCTTGCGTTAGAACTTCTGTACTTTTGACATATTTCACATTTTACTATCATATTTTCAATTGCTTCATTCAGGCCTGGCCAAAAAATGAGGATTCGAGCCCGACTTTTTGTCTTTTCAATCCCCAGATGAGGCTCGTGAAGTTGCCGAAGAACTTCTTGACGCATGGTTCGGGGAACGATAATTCTATCATGAAGAAACACTACACCTTCATCTAAGGTGAGATCATTTTTCAACTTGTAAAAACTTTTAACGTTCTCTGGAACGTTAATCTTCTTTTCGGGCCAACCTTCTTTCAAATATTTAATAATAACTTGCAACTCTGGATCCCTGACAGTTTCTTTTTTGAACATTTCTTTACGACTATCACTTACATTTATAGAATGCACGAACAAATCAATATCGTGGATTTCTGATTCCCCATTAGATTTATCAAAATGCCTGGACAGCAAATCTGCAACGAGCATTTGTCTGCCCGGTAAGTAAGTAATCTTTAAATCATATTTAAATAAGCGAAGTAGCATTCTTTGAAGTCGTGGACTAGCGATCTTCGATAGATCTTTGGTAACTAGACCTAAGATAGGTTTGTGATCTGTGAAAACATTAATATGCTTTCCATAAATAAAATAATGAAATTTTGTGCAAGCAAAAACTATTGCCAGAAGCTCTTTTTCAATTTGTGAGTATCTCGTTTCAGTATCTGATAAACTCCTTGATGCAAACCATACTGGTTTTTCGTCTTGAAGAAGACACGCACCCAGCCCAAATTGAGAAGCATCACACTGAATTGCGATGGACTTTGAAGGATCCCAAATTTTTAAACTTGGAGCATTTATAATTAAGTTATTTACTTCAAGCAAACATTTGTCGTGAATATGTTCCCACTTAAAAATTTTGTCTTTACGTAATAATTCCCTTAATGGTTGTTCGATCTGCGATAAATTTGGTATAAAATCACGAACATAGTTTATGAAGCCTAGAATTCGTTGTAAATCTTTTTTATCTCTCGGTTTTCCAATTTTCTCAATAGTTTTCACCCGCTCAGGATCACAGGCGATACCTTGTCCTGATATTACATGACCCAAAAACTTGACTGACTTTACTTTACATTGCAATTTTTCTTCATTAAATTTCATTCCTAACTTTCGTGCCCTGTTAATAATTTTCTCTAAAATCTCATCATGTTCTTCTTCTGTCTCCGTAGCAATAAGTATGTCATCAAGATATATAGCAACATTGGGAATACCCTTGAAATTCTCTTCATTTAACCTTTGAAATAGTTCTGGGGCTGTTTTTATTCAAAACGGTAGTCTTTTAAAACAGTAGCAGCCAAATGGCGTGCTGAAAGTACATAGCTGACTTGATTTTTCATCAAGTTCTATTTGCCAATACCCATCTTTCAAATCAAGAACCGTAAAAAAATTTTTGTTAGTCAATTTTTCACTTATTTCATGAAACGATGGAAGAGGATAATTTAAAGGCTTTATGGCCTTATTTAAATCCCTCGGATCTAAACATAATCTGATTTTTTTATTTGGTTTCTCTACCACAACTACATTTGATATCCACTCAACCGCACCTGTAACTTTCTCAATTACATTTAATTGTTCCAGTCTTGTTAGTTCTTCTTTAACTGCTGCCCTAATGGCTAGCGGTAATCTTCGTGCAGGCTTTGCCACGGGCGTAGAGTTTTCAAAAATTTCTATTTTTATATTTGTTGCAAACTTTCCTAAACCTTCAAATACATCACGGTTGTCTGCTATTATTGTGCTTTTCGTTAAGGGCTTTTTCAACTGATTAATACGCTTGATTAAATTGAAATCTACACAAGAATGGAGCCCTAAAATGGGAATTCTGCTACTTTCCGTTACGACAAACTCTACGCTCTTGATAATATTGCGCATAGAGCATTCTACAACTACGGTACCTAAAGTTTTAATTTTGTGTCCCCCATATGCTTGTAATTTCGCTTCTGAAGTACTCAAATATGGCCTTTTAAGTTTTCTGTACACCTCATATGGCAAGACATTCACCTCCGCACCCGTATCTAGTTTAATTTCAATCACAATATTTTCAATCTTTATTGGTTCAGTCCAAACTAAGCCAATATTTTTAATTTTTCTCACGGTATCAATAAAAAATTCATTATCAGTTCTATTTTCAAAGCTGCTTACTTTTAGTTCGCCTACCTCATTACTTTTAAAATTCCGGTTTGAATTGCAGGCTACTGCAAAATGATTTCGGCCATTACACTTGTTGCAAAATTTTCCGTATGCTGGACATTTCCTTGGCTCATGACTTCTCAAACAAAATTTGCACTTTTTTAATATCGCTGTCTGCTGTCTAACGTCTAATGGCTTTACAATTCCAAATTTATTCTTTTTTCTAAAATCAAACGTATCAGTTCTAAAATTAACTTTATGGTTTACATTACCCAAGTTAGATCTGCTTACTGCATACACTGGCAATCCCGATTTCTTTTGAAACTGCGCTGCTTGATTACTTGTTATTTCCGCTGTTCTCGCTAAGTTAATTGTTCTCGCCAAATTCAAATCCGCTATTTCCAGGAATTTCTTCTGTAGCTGCCTATCATTCGTACCCATGACGATTTTATCGCGAAGCATTCTTTCTTCTAGTTCTCCGAAACCACATGTCTTAACCAGCTTCTTTATTGAAAACAAAACTCTCGTAGATTTCATTCTTCTGAGGATGGCAAAATCGCTCGAAGGATTTGGTCACTTTCTCAAAATTCTTTTTTTCTTCGTCCGATAGATTAAAAGTATTGAAAATTTCAACGGCCTTTGGACCTATCGCATTCAGAAATACCGCTACTTTCACTGTGTCCGGCTTCTTGTCCAATTCAACTGCTGTGCAAAATATTTGAAAATTTTGCCAAAAAGTTCGCCAACTCTCCGCAAGATTCGATCCTTCCAGATTTAGTTCATCCACTTTTCTAATATACTCCATTGCGACTATTTTTTCTATGTATTTAATCCCTTTTGGTGGTCTTCCACATGGCTTCGGCAAGCGGTTTTCACTGTGCACTTTCCGTATTATTCCCATTCGCCAACACTATACTTGTATTTCTGTATTTATTTCACTGCCGCACTTTCAACTTGTTTATTCTGGCTACTTTTACCATTTTCTAATTTTAATCTGAATATTCATTATCAAATTTCTAATTTTCCTGTTTTTACCGGCTGCGCCATGTATTATTCTTTAAAAACCACTTTATTCGTGTACTTCATACTTATAACTAACTCTTATCTCTAACAGGTATTTTATCAAGTTCTCTGAGCATGCATATTGCATAGTTGAACAGGTTCTATCCAATACATTGTACTAAATCTAATCGTATCCAACTACTACATAAGGAATTTTTTAATTTAAATAATTTTATTCATTAAATTATCCACAGATTACTTAGCTTAAGGGGTATTAAATATCTTATATTTAGCGGCTATTCTATTTTGGCCTGGTGGCTATTTTTGGATTTTGATTATATTTTTTATCATTCATTTATTTTTCGGGTTACACTTATAAAATATTTCCCAGGTAGTATAATACGTGGTTTTGAGTTAGCTATATAATACTTAAATACTAATTTAATTTACTGAACTAAATCTAGCTTACGTCTAACTACAATTAGCTTAGCCTGAATTTAATCTAGGCCTTAATTATCCTCTCCGGTTCGTCGGAAGGCCAACATAATTACACAGCATACCCATGGGCCGCCGTTGTCCTGCTATCTCCGCCGGACGCATAAATGGCTCTTTAGAGCCACTCACACGTGTCCGATACTCCGGATCACTCTGTTTTCATGTCCGTCTGTCTGTGCGTAAAACCTTGTCGTCAATTCCACAACCCGCTCCCTAAGTGGCTCAAGTCCTGTCTCCTGATAAAGGAGAGAGTTCCTCGACCACTTTTTAGTTACCGGGCTGTAAAACCTGCCAGTATAGAAACGAAGAAATCTCCGTTCGAACATCTCCGCTTCTGCCATGGCAGATTTGGAACAGGTAATTCAAGATGGAAATGCATATGTCAGGATTGGTCGAATCAGTGTTTTATAGCAAATGGTTTCAGCCTTTGCGTCATGCCCATCTTTTTAGCGGAAAGTCGTCTGATGCGCTGAAATGTGGACCTGGCTACTTTAATCCTATGTCGAACATTTGGGTTAAATTTCAAGAATTCATGCATGGCTAGTCCAAGGTAGCGCAATGTAGGACTAAGAGTGATGTTAGAAGTTCCGAACAAGACAGAAACTTTGTTGGCTTTATTGTGGATGGTTTGAGATCCCCGATACATGGAAGGGTTCCTCAATACAGTCAACTAAGTCTTGCAACTATTTAGCTTAATGCCTTATTTATCAAAATAAAATCTAAGGTTGACCAAGTAATCTTCAAGGCTCGACTTATATAGAAGACTTTCTTGCCAAACACAATCTAAGGCCTTCTCGATATCCAAGGCATAAACAACCTTCGGAGTGTGTCGCTCATTCAGGTGATCGTGAAGGACGCGATAGCGTACTGGGTAACATGCTTACGCCTGAAGCCAAATTGATAAACTGGTATATTAAGTGCGTTTTTTTTTGCTCCGATACAGAACAAAATAGAACTATGCCGCAAAAAAAACGATCTAGTACAAAACAGCATTGTATTCGTTAAATTTGATATATGTTGCTGTATTTGCTGTGGTAGCGCAAAACAGCTGAAAATAAAGGGAGAAAATCACGAGTATAAACTACCACAATCGATAGAAAATAGAAAAAAAGGTAACAGAAAATTACCTCTTTTAACTTTCTACACATTATGAGGACTTTTTCTAATTTCCTAACTACCATAATATTCAACATAGACTTGAAAAAACCAATGCCACCTCACAGCAAATAAGACAACTTCTCATGAGCTTTTCTTTTTTCTATCAGCACATTCTATAGTTCAGCACGTGAACTACCAATGAGGAATATAATTTCTGTACTAGTGAATTCACTGGTACAGGAGTGTTGTTGTTTCCAATCCGTATACTCTGTTCTCTGCTAGATAGAGGAGCAAAAAAACACGTCTAACATATTATAGCTATGAAATAAACTTGTTTTGAATAAAATCGTGTGTCACTATTCAAATTATTACTATTGCAATCGAAGGTATGGCAGGTGTATAATATCTTTCTCATCGAAAAACTCAAATAACTCTTTTATTTATGGCCATGAAACCAAAATACACACATAATATCGTACTTCGCCAAATTAGTGAAACCTAATTTTAGTGATATATAAATATTAGTTAAGATATTATAATATCGTGTAACTAATATATTTGTATTAGGTAATATCAAGGTATATTAGTATAAGCCCATCTCTACCTGTGATATTAAAATTCACCAGCACTTGTTGTTAAATTTTAATTTGCTCTCTTACGAAGTGTTACATTAGATTTGATTTGCTAATTGTTGTTAATAACTGTTTTCCCAATTCTAGCTTGCTTTCTGATATTTTTATATGCGTAGAAATCGAAATAAACTCAATTTCAATTAAAAAACTTGAGCGCAATATTATTTAGTTTACACGACTCATAGTTTTATGGACTACATGAATCCTTAAAACATTTCAGAACTATACAAGGTTATTATACACGACGTGAAGTATGATAATGAATAGGCTCACCAGCACGTTACTTTGATTGAAGACCAATTATGCTCATTCGTAGTATTGCATACATCATAAGGCTTTGCCTTGTCAATACTTAGCTTAGCGATATAAGATTGACCACCTATCACCTATGGATATCCTTTAGATTTTTATTGTAAACATATTTCATATTGTCTATAACACGATAAATAGCCATGACGAAAGCAAAATCTACTTGAATCCAAACCACATCAATTGGTTTATCCGTTCTTACACGTAGATCCCACCGTGGCTCACCAGCAATTGTCACCTTATCGAGATTAATAATCGTGTTTGTATTCTAATCGTATCCAAAACAAACAACAACAAACGAAATTTATCCAATAAAACGATACAATCTGCCTGTTATGATGTGACTCAAGAACGTATGCGACCACAATCAATCTCGAATAGCTTCTGATTGCTTCTGGATTCCATTTCGGGCATCGATAAAAAATCGGTTTTGTCTTATCTGCAAGTGCGTACATTTAAATAGCTCAGTTATCGTATTTTCATTGCGCGCTTCAAGTGGTTGCTAAAAAGCATATTTAATATTCATATTCAGTCTTGAATATCGCGGCTATAAGTTTAAATTGACGATTCGGCGGATGTGCTTTCAGTGGGTTTTTCAAGCGTTCGTAGTAATTCGATTTTAGTGCAGTGCGTTAGTACGTGTAGTTAGTTCGCTAGATAAAAATGCACGCGCAAAAACCGGTGACAAGAAGGGCTGCGAGTGAGCCGGATCGGCAGAGTATACGAAGTCAGGAAAATGCATTTCTCGGAGGTGAGGAAATAGTTTGATCGAAAAAAACGTTTGAAAGTGATTTTCGGATGTTGAGTGTTAATGTACCATTACAGAGGTGGAAAGTTGTTTCAACTTATGAATTCAAGGATTTTTAAAAACGGCCATGAAAGTAGCTAATTTTTCGTTTGGTGCGATTGTGATTAAACTGCAAAGAAAGACTAAGATCTGAATGCTCACTATTGGGGCTTAGTTCCGGAATTTTTTTTGTACAAATACAAATGGTTTCAATTCTTCTTATATGGTAACGTCACCGGATATGAATGAATTTTAACGCGAATTGATCAAAAGCTGTGTCATTTCACATCTGATATCATCAAGATTATTCATAGTTATTTTGATACTACCTGTTTGTCCATTCAAAGCAATTTGACTTGACGAATATGATTAATGTCTCTTTCAACGTGTTACCAACGTGACTCATGCTTGAAATTATTTCCAACTTACCCTGGAAAATTATCTTATTTTTAGGCATGAATGGACAACAGATTCGAAGAACTCCACCAAAAGAAAGTCATCTTTTAAAGCGATGAAATTGGGTTCCAGCAAAAGAAACATTCGTTTTCAAATCAATTTTCTATTCAAGCTCAACAATTAAAAATATCTAATTTATTTAAAAAGCACGCTGGTTAATTGAATCGAAACAGATAATATGTTCTTCGATGAAATATAATCAAATACAGCTTTGCACCATTTGTGATCGCTGCTAAAATTATTTATTAATGTTTAATTCAACGAAAAGTTATATCAAAAGACACTTGAATGAAGTAAACGTACATTTTATTTCCATTACTTTAAATTTCGTATGTGAGAATATTCTTTTATATAAGATTTCTGTGAAACACTGCAAAACAGTTCCACTCAAGAGTTGACTGGCATAAGACTTTCCATGAGGAATTTATTGATAACGGACTTTTTTCTTATAGTCAAGGTGGCAGGGCTTTCAATTCGACTCCTCTTCAGGTTTTTTTTTTTTTTACTTTTTACCGTCTTTCACCTCAGAATTAAATTCGTTTTTCACCTGCAGCCATTAAATATACAGTATGCAAAATTCGTATTCGTACGGCCAATTTTGTATGGGTAAATTGCATTATATCATTAAAACAAGAATAATGTCCATTCAGAATTTATTATCTTCCTTCACAATACTTAAATTTTAGCAAACCATGCAGAATTAACTTAAATCTTCTTGCCATTCAATGAAAATAAAAAAAAATGATTTCCAATAGCGCCAAAATCCGTATTCGTACCCATGATAATTTCATCATCGTGGCCTATAATGCACGTGTTGTTGTTCTGCGAATCGTTAGAATTGACAGCTGAGTTTTAAGAAAGTAGTTTGTTTTTAGTTTTATACATCGTTTCGAGTCGTAAAGGAATTAAATCTAAAATGGGACGACAGACAAGTGAAGTTTCAAACGATTTAAGAAAATGAATAGTAGATTTACACAAAAAGGGCAAATCATTGAAGAAAATCGGTGATATTGTTTTAAGAAGTAAGTCAACTGTGCAATACATCGTAAATAACTAGAAGAAGTGTGGCCAAATCACTCGAAAACAGCGAAACCAAAACCGGTCAGTACTCATAAGAAGGCATCGGTCCTTCTTACGACGACATATTTGGTAGGATCCAGGAGTAAGAGGTGTAAAACTTGCAGCATTGCTCGAGGAATACCATGACATCAAAGTAACTCCACAAACGGTTAGAAATCACATTAAGAAACTTGGATTTCAAAACCGAATCTCTGTAAGGAAGAATCTCTAGTGCAGTCAATAGAAAAAAACGCCTAATTTTCGCAAAACAATACCTTAGCAAGGACTTTTCGTTCTGGAAACGTGTCATCTTCTTTGACGAATGTAAATTTAACGTTAAAGCGTCCGACGGATGCATACGAATTTGGTGTGAGCGAAATAAAAGACTGGCTAAGTGTAACCTCTTGCCGACATTCAAACACGGAGGCGGTTCGGTAATGATTTGGAGCTGTTTTGGTGCTGAAGGTGTTGGGAATTTGCACTTTATCGACGGTGTCATGAACTCGCACATGTATATTAACATTTTAAAGAGATATTTGGTCCAAAGCACCAGGAAATTAGGTTGTGAACGGAACTACATCTTCCAACAGGACAACGATTCCAAACACACAGCTTTTAATATTCGTCTTTGGATGTTATATAACTGCCGCAAATATTTAAAAACTCCAACCCAAAGCCCCGACATCAATCCTATCGAAAATTTGTGGTCGATTGTTAAGAGGAATTTGCGCAAACACGACCTTCGGAGCATTCAAGGGTTAAAACATGCTCTACGGACAGAATGGGACAATATTCAAAAGGATTAACTATAAAACTCGTGGGATCGATACCAACACGGCTAAAAGCTACACTAAAACAAAAAAAACTATGCAACCAAATATTAAAACTTAAGAATACGCGTTTTATATTTAGGTTCTTAAAGCGTACGAATACGAATTTTGTTTAATTATAACCGAAATAATGTTACATTTTCCAAACTTATGATATCTACACTTTTTATTTTGTTTTATTTTGTTTGATATACATATTATCAATGATTTTATTGCATATATTTTCAACTGGTAGCAACTTGTTTCAGAATATAGAGGTTTTTCACTTAAAGTTGTTGGGGTACGAATACGAATTTTGCATACTGTACATACAATGATGAAGCAGGACAATTCGTAATCGAGCGTTAGTTTGATCATTGCACTCAGTAATATTTACTAAAAAAAGTCCGGTGGGAATTACTTGTCCATATTACTACAACCCGAAATCAACTATGTTTTTAGGAATATCCATGACGTTTCTTAGTTTAATCTTATTGAGTTAGTGTTTTTCCTTTAGAATTTATATTTTACATCGGGCTTCAATGGCCAGTATGGCCCATATCCTCACAGTTTTCACACTTTGTTTTAATTTGAAAAAGTATTTCGTGTGAAAGAATTTATTTCGTGAATAGTTCAATAATCCTGGACTATCATATCTATAAACTGTAATACGTACACTATGGTGGGCTCTGATTTTACCTGTGCTATATTATCTTCTCTATAGGACATATTATCTTTCTTCATAGGACATATTTCAAAAAGTGCAATGCACATCAAAACCAAATTTAAGGAAAACAAGTGTAATTTTGAATATTAAAAATGAAACACTATTTAAATTTTCTACTGTATATAAAAACTATATTTAAATCACATTATAAAAAAATACTTGAAAAACACGAAATTCTTACCTTGGTGCTAATTTCAATAACCCTTTGGAAGGTTTTGTCCAGTCTTGTTTGTAAATTCGTTGGCTAAAGCCTCTTCTCCGCAATAAATGAAAAAGGCTTATCTCTCAAGAAAAAGCAGTTCTATTTGATGAGCGTATCTTAAGTTGGGGTAGATTTGCCACTAGGAGCCTAGGGCGGCTAATTTTCGATTTTTTTGGGGGCGGCTACTTTTCGATTTTTGGAGACGGCAAATTTTTTTCTATCATATACAGGGTGATTTATTATGAGGTTTGATTTTCAACAGGCTTTTTTTGACAGATCACGCGTGACTCCTGTCAAACTGTAATGTAAGTTTTATTCAGTACTGTCTAACAAATCATCATGAAAAGACTTACACCGCAAGAACGGATCCAAATTGTTCCAATCCAAAATCCGCTGTTTTATCGTGAAATTTTCTTCAGTAATGAGGCGCATTTTTGGCTCAATGGATACGTCAATAAGCAGAATTTCCGTATTTGGGCTGATGAACAACCTGAAGAGCTTCGACAGCTACCACTACAGCCATAGAAATTCACAGTTTAGTGTGGTTTATGGGCCGATGGAATCATCGCTCCATATTTCTTTCAAAATGAGTGCAGTCAGAACGTAACCGTTAATGGCGACCGCTATCGCACCATGATAACGGATTTTTTGCTGCCTGAAATTGAAACCTGTGGTATCGATGAACTTTGGTTTCGACAAGTCGGTGCTGCTTCGCATACAGCGAGAGAAACAATGGACTTATTGAGAAATCGTTCTGGTGAGAACCTGATTTCACGTTTCAGACCAGTAAATTGGCCGCCCAGATCGTGTGATATCACACCTTCAGATTATTTTCTTTGGGGTTGCACGAAGTCTCTGGTCTTCAGGGATAACCCAGCTTCAATCGACGCTTTGGAAGCCAACATTACTTGTGTCATTCGCGAGATACCGGTCACTATAGCCATTTACCATTTACGGCGTAGTCGCGGTCAACATTTAAATGAGATAATCTTTAAAGAGTAAATGTCATAGATTGTTCTTTCGACTTACAATAAAATTTTTACTACAGAATTCAATTTTATGCCTTTTATTTGAGATTAAGAACCAAACCTCATAATTAATCACCTTGTACATATATCTGAGTTGAATAAGCCTAACGTCTCAAGCTAGCCGAATTCTGTAAAAAATCAATGAACACAAAAATTCACATCTGATGATTTTTTTCGGACATGGAAAAATTTGATTTATAATACCAGAAATATCGAAATGCGATCATGGTAAAGGACCAAAGAAACTCAAAACTACCTAAATAGTACCTAGGAAGTATCTGAAAATACCTAAAAAAGACCTAAAAAGATCCTAAAAAGAACATAAGTAATACCTCTTCAATTTATGAAGAGCTTATCAGAGGTAAAATAATAATAATAATAATAATAATAATAATAATAATAATTTTATTTCCATAATGCATAATAAGTACAATAAAATAGTGAGCAATGACGTAATTTCTGTTAATATTACAACTATTACTAAATAAACTAATTCACTAAATAGTTAGTACATCCAATATTCAATCAATATTAGTTATGCACATGGATAGGTACCTCTTAGCTAATGCTGTGTTGAGGTTACCTTCTTATAATTTAAGGTGCAATAGGTGACAGGTGATCAAAATATTACTCGATATAAGAACTTTACTGGCTTCTATATTACATTTAAAAAAAGTATATCAAGCTTGTCCCACTACAGAACTCAGAAAAATGATTCAATGTCTTGCATAGAGAATAGCCAAAATTTTAAATGTTTTAGAAATTGATTCGCGTTATTTATAGATGAAATTGAGCTGGGAAGGGAGTTAAACAATTTTGGTGCGCAGAACTTGAAAGACCTTTTATAAGCTTCCAATCTAGGAAAAGGGACTGAAATTTGGTTTCTTGCTTGCAACCTACTCGAATAAACTTTAGCACTACCTCTCATGTGGCCCCCTCTAACATAAAAAATTCATAACACACGATAAACAAATAAATTCCTTAGATGCAATATCTTCAAGATATTAAAAATTGGAAAATATCTTTCGTATCTACTAACTCCCATTATTACCCTGATTTTTTTTTTTGCAAGATGACAACAGGTTTAATCGAAGAAAAAAAGTGTCCACCCCAAAGTGCTAGGCCATATTGCAATTTTGACTGAACTATAGCGTAGTAGAACGACAGAACGAAGTACGGAAATAGAACAGATATATCTTAAGTAATAGAAAATTCTTAAACACGAATTCATATACTTTTTTTAAACCTGCAATGTGGTGCTTCCAGTTTAGATTTTCATCAACCGAAATTCCTAAGTATTTTATTTTATCAACTTGATCTATTTCGATACAGTGTTCATGACAAATATCATTTTCTAAAAGACATCTTTTGCATTTGTAAAATAATCTGCCTATATCATCTTGTCTATCTCTAAGTGAAAAACGAACAAACTTGGTTTTGATGTTCAAAGCCATTCTGTTTATAGTGAACCATAATTTGAGTTTATTTAAATCGTTTTGCATTTGGGACCTCATAGTCGTTTAATTTTCTGCCGAATAGCATAAGGCGGTATAATATTTGGGTGCGTTGGTTTTTTATTATTATTATGGTACAGGGTATATCAACAACATGCGACTCTCTCTTTATTTTTGAAGTGTTTTTTCAAATGGTACTTCATTACTTAAATTAATTTCTATAAAAAAAAAATGAAATCCAGAACAACATAGGTCAAAATATCCCGGGTTCATCCTCAATTAATAGAATATCGTACATTAATTTACCGTAATCGAGTTCATAGTTGATCTCCAGTCAAATGCGGAAGCAAACTTGACAAACTTAACAAGACCCAAAAGCTATAGGCAATCGTTGACAGATTCTCAATGAATTCTCTTAAATCGTTAGCACTTAAAAAGCAGAACGAATGGACAACAGAAGAAAAGTCGCTGATAAAGGCAAGAAATAAAAAAGGATCGATAATCGAACCCTGCGGAACACCGAAATGAAGACAGAATGCAGAAGAAGAAGAAGAGGAAACCACATTCACAGTGCTAGTACGACCTGAAACATAGGGTCAAAACCAATATAGAGGGAAATTAGATGTACCAAAACACTAAAGATTCGAGAAAAGAAGAACAGAATCAAATCTTTTAAAAAATCGGTGTAAACAGCATCAACCTATTTCTTTTCCGAAGCAAAATTAACCAAGTTGTAGAAGGTGGGAGGAGTAGAATAAGCTTATTGTACATAAGCAACTTTTTTGAGATCCACGACAAGATTAAAAATTAGCCGGTAGTTAGAAACGCAGCCTAGGTCACCAGATTTTAAAATCTGAAAGATATGAGCGCAATAGAATCTAAGGTTGAAAACCATGGACAAAGAAACCTACAGTGACGAGAAGGATGACTTTCCAGCAAACTCGGGGTACCATTTGGACCGCAGCTGATATGTTTACTTAGTGCTATTTCTAATGAATCGGTTTGAATGGAAAAAGGCGATAAAATAGCGAGTGGGAAAATATGTATAGGGTCAGACTGAAGACTGCTGGGAAAATAATGAGTAAACAGAACGAGGATTAGAAGCAAAAGTATTAATAAATATTGAATTGAAAAAACTATGGAAATTTTCATGAAAATAGATATAAGACCAGAAGGGTTTATGATGGTTGGAACAAACAAAAGAGTCAATATTGGCAGAAAAATCACACATAGTTTATCTAGCGATAGTTTTGGCCACTGTTCGTAGCCTTGAGAATTCTATGCAATCATCGTCCGACCTTGAAGCTCTTTACTTGGCACGAGCTACGTGTTTAGTCTCGAGTGCCGATACGACTTTGTACCGAAATCATAAAGTATCATTCCGGTTGCACTGATGACTTGTAGGAGTAAATCGTGTCATCAAGTTTTAAAATACATTTTTCAAGAGAAAGGTAATTGAAAAAAGAGTCCTGATCAAACACGTTGATTTTGTTAGCCAAAGCCAGCTTCATAATAAATAAAATGTCGATTGTCGTATTAGAAAAAGGGGATGATGCAGGTCAGGAAATTGAAAGATTGGCTAGAAATTGAATTTTATTTCTCCGCAATTACTTGTAGGCTAGGAAGCAAATTTGATTCAGATTGATTTTTTTTATTGCTGCTGAAGTTTCTGTTGTGGTTGTTGTAAATTTTGGTTCTGGCTGGTGTTGGCTGCTGCCTCTGACGCAGATGGCTGTGTTGTTGCAGAAGTTTTCGCTGACAATTTCTAGCTTTAGTCGATGAGCTATTTTAAGAACCAATGGGAGAAGTGATGTCACAAGAAGAAGCTGCTATAGATTTTAGCGAAGATATCGTAGCCTATATTCAATAAATATCAAAGATCTCAAGAAGCTTACACATCTCTTTAGCGGCGAGATTTAGCTTTCAGTAAGAGCAGAAAATGTTTGCTGATATTATCACCAGCAGAATAAAGACGAGTAAAAAAGAGCCATTTCGACTTCCTATGCAGAATACGTATAGGCCAGAGTCCTTTATTATTATAGCTTCCGTGACACCCTTATTCATGCATATTTGAACGCACCAGTTATCTGCCAAAGCCAGAAGTGATTGAAAATGAAGAGTTGTTCTTTTTGGCAATGCAATTCGAGTGAATACACAAAGATATGATGATGGTGAAATTAAATAAAAAAATTGATAAAAAACTAAAATTCATAAATTTATGCTAAAATGCATTGACACTACGGGGAAATAGAACCAACCATAATATTTATTTAAGTGACAGCTTTTTAACTAAAGTCTGATGAATTCAATAAAGTTAAATACATAAGATGATGAAGCTAAGTCCACAAATTTCTAGACGACAAATGTAATCTACTCTCCAAAATGTATTGAAAAATGGCACGGACATGAACTGATTAGACTCCGTAGATCGGTATTAAGCGATAATAAATAGATACCGGCAAAGCACAAAACTCGCTGACTTAATATCAATCTAAACTACAAATACCAAATAAACATAATTACAATCTAAAAGAAATAGATATTGATGAAATAAAATCAAATATCAATATTTACCAATGACGTAGAGCTAATAACAGTGTTAACATATTTCTAGCAAGTTATTTGTATGTCAGTATTATTTTATCATAACTGGTCGGCAAATACGATTCTAAAATTAGATAAAGTATCAATTTCGGATCGAAGCTTTCATAGCATAAATAGAAAGACCGGTTAATTCAATTTTTTATTTTCAGATTAAATGAAAGTTATCTTATCAGTTAGTTGCATTTTACTGAAATTTATATCCGTTTGAAAACATGAAAATCGTTTGTAATATCTTCAATACCTCTCATTTCACCCTTCAATTATTTTTCAACACTCATTTCGCATTCAAAAACTGCAAATTGTATAATATTTTTCTACAATAAATTGAATTTAACTCTTATCTGACGTTATATGTCCACGAATGTCTTCATAAACAAGCAAATCTACTTGAATCCACGCTTCGTAAAAAAAAATGGCTTATCGGGCCAAACTTGCGGACAGACGAAAGCGTAAATTTTTATCGAAGATTTGGTTTTTATGTACCTGTCAAAGATATTTATTTCAATGAGTAATGGCTCTACGTCTATATATTGGATGGAAATAAAAAATTGGAAGTGATAGAAATGTTTTGAACGAGTGAATCATATATACATATGTATATGTTGTTAGTAAGTAGATTACGAATACTTCGCTATAAAATAGACTTAATCAACATGCTTTTTCGGTTTTTAGATATACTATTGAATGGGATTCCCAATTTACAATTTCCTATCTTGTTCGTTATTTTGAAATTTTTATCTGTAACTCATCAAAGAAACGTATTCGCAGTTAAAGAGAAATTAACTATGACTGCATCGTGTAGTGACGAGATAGGTGGGATAGCAATTATTTATTGATTGACGCGAGCTATTTTATATTATTGATTAAAAACCGACTATATCTTAATAATTAATTAGTCTAAATTATGCTTGTGCACTTATGCATGTGTTTATGCCGTTTAATCAGATTTCGTGTCGGTTACATAGATTATTTGAATTTGGTTTGAGATATAGAAGGAGAAGCGTATGATTTTTGAAATATCTAACCAAAGGCCCCTAAACAAAGGAAAAGGAAAAGTCAACGCTTGCATCATGATCTCTTGCTTTTAAGATTCATTGGTATTATTGATGTATTTGACAGTTCTCAGTGACGAACATTCTCTCAGCTGTAGAAATTCTTTAAATCAGCAGGTTAATTACTTTTGTAGCCGGTATAGTTTAGGGTGCTTTCATCTAACTCAGATTTTATGTTAGACAATTTTTTTTCTAGTTTTATTTTACGTATTTAACTGTTATCGCATATTCTCATCAATTGATTATGAAAAATCACTTCTGTCTTATCTATAGACGATTTTTTTTTGTAAAAATGATTTTTTTTAATCTTCTGTCGCGATTAAACCATTCCTTTGTCGTCAATCTATTTAAGTGAGTATTTTCATGCTAATTTTTTGCAGTTAGTTTTATTAAACTGCAAAATTCTTCGAGTTATTTCTTAAACATTTACACTACAGGTTAAGTTAGGTCCGAACCGAACCGAACTTGTACTCTTCACAAGGAGACACAGGGTACCGGCTATTGCCACGCCTAACCTCAACGGAATAACATTGGAACTTGCTGATAGTGTTAAATATTTGGGCCTTATACTAGACAGGAAACTGAACTGGGGGGCTAACGTGAAGCACAGAATTGGTAAGGCTCGCGCAGCACTTTTCGCTTGCCGGTCCGCCTACTCCAATACCTGGGGTCATAAACCTAGGGCTGCCTATTACATTTTCACATGTGTGGTGAGGCCGATTTTGGTGTATGGAGCGGTCGTGTGGTGGAAGGCAGCGGAGAGTAAAACTAATAGCAAGGAGCTAACAAGACTGCAAAGATTAGTTTGCAACCGCCCCAACGGCTGGGTTGGAAATGATTTTTGGACTCATGCCTCTAGATCGATTCATCTTTAGAAGCGCAAGCCTAGCGACGATTCGCGCTAAAAGTTCCGGCATGTGGAACGATTCAGATCAGTGGGGCCACATCGGTATTCTTACAGAATGCCGCAAAAGATTTGGGCTCGTTGCAGAAGACACCGACCACATGAGCAAAATAATACATCTTGGCAGGAATTTCCAGGTCAAGATACCCACAAGAACAGACTGGAAGAAAAAAGAAGCTACCACCGATGGGGGCGTCTGGATTTACACGGACGGGTCAAAGATGGACACAGGAGTTGGCTCGGGTGTGTTTTCAACGCATCTGAGCCTTAACCTGTGCTGTAGACTGTCGGACCATGCTACCATCTTTCAGTATGAATTACATGCTATACGCATGGCAGTTGAGTTCATTAGCGGAATATCAACCAGATCAATGACGATTTGCGTCAACAGCAGAGCAGCCATTCTCGCTCTTGCGTCTTACAGATGTTCTTCAAAAACTGTTAACGCTTGCAGAGCTCTCAATGAAAAGGATAGGCATATTCCTATCTGGATTATGTGGGTGCCAGGGCATAGTGGAGTCATGGGCTACGAAAAAGCCGATGAATTGGCGAGAAAAGGTTCAGGAGCTAGCAATAGCCCCTGCATCACTGTACCACTGTCAGTCGCTGATGCCACAAGCAAACTTGATGCCGCCATATGGGCCAAACTGAAGTTCGAATGGGAAAACAGGTTGGACTGCAGGGTGGCCAGGACATTCTGGCCATCATCTGATCTAAGCAAAAGCAGGAAACTGCTCAAGCTCAGCAGAAACCGCTTGAGAGCCATGGTCGGCTTGCTCACAGGGCACTGCCTTACCGCGTCTCATGTGAAAAGAATGGGACTGACATCCAGCAATTTATGCAAGAGGTGCGAGATGGAAGAGGACACCATCGAGCATACACTCTGTGATTGTCCGGCCCTAAATAATAAACGCCTCAAGATTTTTTGTTGTTACCACTTTTAAGGGTTAGCAGAGGTGGCCAGCACCGTCACGCTGAGTCAGCTGATCCAGTTTGGCGAAGCGATCACTTGGCAGCTCTAACAAGCAAGCGGAAGGTGGTAAATGGGCCCAAATTGGTGGCCTAATGCAAGTCGCGTTCCCGGCAGCCCTCTTTACTAACCTAACCTAACCTAACCTAGGTCAAGTTGCTCTCAATCGGAAAGTCTTGCTGAAAGACCCACATAGGCAAATTCTTGTATACAAGACAGGAGTAATTACTCCGGATATGCTCTCTCTTAGCCACAGTACCCGGGAAATCATTTGGTTCCTTTAATGAACTGTACCACATCCTTAAAGTCGATTAAGGAAACATTAGTTAGACCAGAGAAAAAAGGCACTCCACGTAAGACCACTTTTTCCCCCGTCAGAGCCAGATAAGGGTACTTAAAATTACGGACGGACTCCTCTTGATTCTGAGTGTCACAGCTCCGACAAAAACCATAGAGACCTGCATTGAAAAGTTGAAAGTTACACTATATGAAGCTGTGGCCAAAAATAACGGCTACAACATAACGAAAATCATTATGAGTAGTCATGCATAGGGTGAATCGGTGGCTGATCGAATACGGCGTCGCGCTGGCAGTATCTAAAGCAGAGACTGTTATACTGACGAAGTGTAGGATACCAACTGTACTCCGTGGAGGTGTGTACCAGCAATTCGGTCAGGTATCTGGGAGTGACTCTGGACACCAAGCTGACGTATTGGGATCATATCCGCTGGGCATGTGACAGGGCTCTAGTAGTCGTCAGTTTGCTGAGTAGGCTAATGGTGAACGTAAAAAAAAATCTCTCTAAAAATGTAGCAAGATTCTTACCTGGCACTGCACGAAACAAATTTCGGTATTAAGATTATGACGTGACGAAAGTGATTTGACTGATAGATATCCTCTATACTACTACAAAATGTTCTCCACGAGCTTGTTTTCGCCTTGCATCCGGCATACTTAGAAACATTCAGTTTTGTTTTATAGCTTGACCAGTCATTAGATCGTTTTCCATTTGTCTACTCTTTCCTGTACTTTTCCCGCAGGGTGGTGAGTTCCACATTTCATTGTAGAGTTTTTGGATTCCTTTTGGTTTGGGATAGGTTGTACTCAGCGTTAGCTGCAAGATTTGAGAGTTTTAGCAATAATTTTAACCACTTAATCCAGATCCTGACAAAAATCAATACTCTCTAGAGAAAGTCCGAGGAAAGTTGGGACTACGGGTTGGAATTTCGCCGGAATCGTGTAGCTTATAGCAAGAATTAAACCAGCTTGTCCTCCGATTGACTTCCGCTACGACAGCCATGCTATTCTAGTTAAAAAAATTGTGAGGAGTTAAGACATGAATGATATCTCTGGAAAGAATATCTCTGGCGTGATATCTCTAGACATTCGGTTGTGATTGTTTTGTAAAGGATAGGCCATCTAGTAGTTTCTTTTTAAACCATAGGTTATTTTGACACTGAAAGCTGTTTGCTGGTCAAAATCTTAACAGATAGTCAGTATCATACCTGCGTGGGACAAAATGAATCGATTTACGCTTGAACAACGTTGGCAAATATTGAAAACTTATTTCCAAAGTGAGTGCTGTGTAGCCCAAACAGTGCGTTTTTTGGAAATTACTTTTGGCCGAAATGAAGCACCCACCGCGCCTGCTGCTCGCAAGTTTGTGCAAAAAATTCGTGAGACTGGCATACTAGTGGACAATTTTCATGGCTCCCGTCATCTTCCGGTGTGCACAGACGAGAATGTGGCTGCTGTAGCTGAAAGTGTGAGACTCACTCTCCGATGATCAACTTGCCGTCGATCTCAACAGCTAAACATTTCACGCACTAGCCTGAGGAGAATTCTGCACAAACATCTCGGATTATTCGCTTACAAAGTCCAATTGACTCAGCAATTGAAGGCGCACGACCATCCGCTGTGTTATCACTTCGCAATTTGGGCCTTAGAGCAGCTTGAAGTGGACAACGATTTTGGGTGAAAAATCATTTTTTCTGATGAGGCGCATTTCATTTCGGCGACTACGTCAACAAACAAAATTGGCGCATCTGGGGCTCGGAAAACTTTCCTTTTATTGTTGAGAAGCCAATGCATCCACAGAGAGTGACAGTTTGGCACGGATTGTGGAATAGGAGCATTTTTTACATCATTGGAGCATTTTTCTTCGAAAATGAGGCTGGGAACAGCTTTTCGGTCAACGGTGAACATTACAGAGCCATGTTATCCGATTTTTTTTTTTACTCAAATTGGAGACATGAATTTGGACGACCTCTGATTTATGCAGTATGGCACGCCATGCCACAATCGATCTTTTACGTACCAAAATCCCAAATCGTGTTATCAGCCGTCTTGGCGACGTCAATTGGCCTCCTCGGAGCTGCGATTTGATCCCTTTGGACTTTTTTTTTTGTGGGGAACCGTGAAGGATCGATATTATGCCAACAATCCAGAAACGATTCAAGCGCTCAAGGAATCCGTGAGCTACAGCCCGAAACCATCAACAAGGTTTTGGAAAATTTGAGTGACAAAATGCGCTACTGCGAAGCCAGCCGAGGCAGCCACATGAACGAAATTGTGTTCCATCATTAATGGGAATGTTAACTCTTACTAATAAAGCCATAATACATGGAAAAAATTAAATTTTGTTTATTTTATTGCATTTTTAAAAAGAATCTTGTATTTGGCACACCCTATATATATTTTTGCGTAACCCGCAAACTCGATTGTCTACCAATTTTTCTTGAATTATTATTTACTCTTTCCGTGTCTTTAACAAGCGGAGAAATTAAGCAGCTATTGCTGCTTTTGGAATGGTGGATGATTCTGAAGAACCCTGACCATTTCGGATCAAGGTCAAGTTGAGGTTCATCTCAGAAGCTTGGGCTAGTAGGGAAGAGTCAGGAGGTCTAGATGGTTGTCTAAAACTAAAGCACGTCCGACATTGACTCCATCTGTTAAACTGTTCTACAATCAGAGGCTCTTGCTTTTTTCTAGATCAGAAGGAAATCCCAGAATCCGACTGGGGATTTCATCCTACGACACCACCTTTAGTTTGGCACCTGGCCCAAGTTCCCTCAGTTTAACATGTCAGGGAGGGGAAGTGTACTTTGAAGGCTGATTTATTAGTTCTGTGAACCCGAGAGCACTAGCTGACCATTAGGCCGATTCATTTGCCATCACATGTTCGCCACTGAAATTGGTAAACTGTGCTTCCTATGGTTTTACCTGCACCTGAAGGTAGAGCCGTCTTAGCTCTCCCCTTGACATTCGAGGGTAGCTTGGATTTTGAGCCGAGCTTTCTCCTGATGAGTTTATTTTTAAAATACTATAATTGAAAGGATTGCCACTCAAAGTTGCTATTTCCGTGCGAATGTGTAGTCATCTTAAGGAGACATGCGCTTAGAACCAGAATGCTGTTAAACAGGAGGCTTCCTCAACTGAACCCACAACACGAATTTAATGACGACGAGACTGAGAACGTACTCTGAGGCCTGTCAGCAGATTTCACTTTGTTACGCACCTGAAGACAGAATAGATCCGAAATGCTACGACTACAAGCCCAAGCACAACAGATCGAAATCGTGAAAATCAAAGCATACTAACTTATTATTCCTATGAAACCCAGCACCATGCACTAGCTAATAATATAAACGACGAAAAATCCAAGGCTTGAATGATTGCAAGCTCATGTTCAGCCATCCAAAAGAAATAAATACGATTGGAAAACTTCTCTTGAATTTAAATAGATGCTGTTCAACTTTGAATGGAATGCATCTTGATTTAATTGTGTAGAATTCTAATTAGTGTAGGACAACTTTTTGTGCAGCTATTTATTTTCAGTTGATAAGTACTGCACAAGCAACAATTCCTTGCTTTTAAACTATATAAAAAATGAAATAGATTTTTCGCAAAATGAACGTAACAATATCACCTATAAAGTTCGAAACAAGATAATGTTTTACTTTTATATATGTACATGCATTTAAGATTATATATATATATATATATATATATATATATATATATATATATATACATATATATATATATATATATATATATATATATATATATATATATATATATATATATATATATATATATATATATATATATATATATATGTAAAATAATTTATTAAGATAATGATATTCGATGTGAATGAGCGAAATAAAACAGTTAATAATGTAACAATTTTTATTTACACTAAATAATATTCATTGTGCAGGATACAAGTAAAATTTAGATAATTATATTTTCAGGGGCATATGTTATTATGACGATGGGCTTCTACGTCGGGTGGGACACGTACGTAAGCTTCTTCCCTAGCCAATGGTTGCTTGAAGACAAGGAGGTTAAAATTCATGCAGTTATCAGTTGGCATGTAGGTTTTATAATTGGCGCAGGACTGGCAGTTATATTGCTTCCGAAATATCAAAAGCGTGCAATATACGTAAGTTGGAGATGATAAAATACCTCATAGATACAAATATTAATCTTTTAAACGATTTTCAGTATATTGCTGATGCGTTACTGATCTTTAGCGCAGCGCTGATGATTCCATTCTGGAATAATTTGGCACCTGTGATTCTGGCTCGATATATAGGAGGAATCGCTCATGGGCTGGCTTTCTTAACAGTTGTCGTTCATGTTTCAGAAATATCACATGAAAAACACCGCGGCAAAATGCTGGCCGCAATCAGTTTTTATTTCGCCACATCGCTCCTGATAACATCGATGATCTATGCTCTGTTTCAGTACATTGGTACACAGGATTTCTTTGGCGACCAGACTCTGGGAATCATTGCGGTGGTTTTAGGATTGCTAGGAGTAGTCTTCAACTACTTCACACTGAAGGAATCACCGGTCTTCTTCTTGCAAAATAACGATCCTGCCAGTGGCATGCAAGCTTTAGCTGCTTTACGAAATGAAAGTATGACTTCGTGGGGTGTGAATCATGAGTTTGCGGAACTGAAAGCATTTTACGAAGACGAACTACAAAAGAGTTGCTGGATATTAACTGGCGACAACATCAAACCGCTTCTACGAGCTTCGCTGTTACGTGGTCTATTTGCTTCAGCGACTTTGATGATTTTCAATTGGTATGCTTATTTGTTCCTGCTTTCCGATCTGTATCAGTACGGTATACTTCTGGTATATCTTGCTCGATTCGTTACGGAAGGTGCTAGTATGTTCATTATCGACAGGATGGGACGACGCAACATGCTTCTGATTTCGGGCGGTATTTCAGGAGTTTTGATGCTCGTAATCGGATGTCTGTTTTATGCGACAGCAAGCTATCCGGTATTCATGACATCCGGGGTGTTCTTCGTTTTTCTTGGTGCTTTTATTGGATTCGGCTTGGGTCCGGTCTCAGTCACATGCATGGGTGAAAGCTTTGGGATAAAGAAGAAGCCATTATCGATTTGTTTTGCTCTTCTTGTTGAACAAATCGTGAGCATTATATTCATTGTGGTGTATTGGTGTTCGATAGTGAGACCAGAACCATTGTGCCTTGCCGTCGCTATTCTTTTGATTGTGCTATCTATAGGTTATTATAAGTTCACGCCGGAAACGAGGAAGATGCCTATGAGAGAATGCACAGAAGTGCTGAAATAATGGCGGTTATGGTTTACAAATTGAAAGTGTATGATTTAAAGTATTATAGTTTTTATTGAGAATCATGTGTAATAATTTATGAATTTTTATAATTAAGGATTTTTTTTTAAATTTAAAATATTTTTTTTTCGATATTCTGCTACTACCTTGCGTGGTTTAATTAAGTGTACTTGTTTTCTTAAAGGGTTGAAATAAATATATTTGTTTTAAATGAAATGAGATACCTGTGGAACTTACGTTTATGGTTAATATGCGGACAAATGGATGTTTTATTTACTTAAGAACCTCGCAACTTATGCCTTGTACTATGAAACAGTTACTACTGTCCATATAAATACTAAATACTAGAGATGGGCGATAGGCAACATGACTCGGCCCAGCCGCTCTGAGTGCAAAATTTAATCGATGTCAGGGTCTGGCATGCCGTGCGGGCTAAACTCACCAACTAGATCAACCAGACTTGGGTTGTAAAATAAACGTGAATTCATAATAAAAACTAAACGTTAAAAAATGTCACAAAACAATAAAAGGAATTAGAAGAGTATCTACTTAGCAGTTTCGAATAACGGCCGATCACTGTTTCAAATTTGCGGGTTCTTAAAAAACTAGAAATTTAGTTTTCATAAATTTTGATATCTTTAATTCACAATCCACCTTTGCGAGCTAGTCGGTTCATTATTGCTAAAAACTACAATTTGAAACTGACAAATTAAATGGCGAATAATTATAGCAATATAGTTTAATGTTTCATAAATTGATCTCGTATTAGGAACTCGTGTTAAAATTAACAAAATTGCAGTTGATTAATAAAATTATATTTCGTGATTTTTATGAATGTCATGAACTACTCGAACTTAAATATAAACCTTGTGGATAGTTTGTTTGCAGGTAGTTGATTATTCAAGGGCTCTAGCTCTTTCTTTAATGCTTGTTACCCGTCCCCGAAAGGATTGCTCAAAACTTGTCCGCGAAGCCACCACTCAATTTGATGGGCTACAGATGTAGCCACCACTCGTAATGCTATTAGTAATCGTTGCAGTTGACTTGTATAATATACCAGCCCGATGCTGGCAATATAGACGATAAGTTCATACAAAATAAAATACACCGATTTGCTCTGCACCATATGACCGACAACCAAATATACTTTAATCACTCACAACTTCCGGAGGTAATCGAAAAATCTTACGCACAGCTACTCACCTGATTGAAATCATCCTGCTTCGTGTTCCGCTGCCGAGAAGCTCTAGGCCAGCAACTTTGCCTCCACTTTAGCGTCGATGAAGATATCTAGCGACGAATTGAAAAAAGCAAATAAACTTACGGAGTCTGATCTCAGCAAGAACGGAAGAAGGCAACCTTATCTGATTCCTAAATAAACTATTTGAACATTAGGGTCCTCTATATCTTGCAGGAGACCTAAATGGCTATCACCGTCACTTGGGAGACGTGAGAAGCAACCAAGCTGTATTCGATCAACAAAGGAAAACTGTATAAGTCTGAATCTCCAAGACGAAACTATATACTTTGGTACAGTTTATAGTCATTTCCCAGACACAGGCCTGCTGCAGAACTTTCTTCTCAATGTGCGACTAAATCATCTCAATGAAGCTCCATCTGACCACAAGCCTGTACCCTTCATTAACAGAAACGTCTTGATTGACAGCCTTTGCAAATGATGAAGGGAATAAATTTGAACGCTTTCTGTGACACAATTGCGAGCAAACTTTTTGAAGAACTATTTGAAACCAGCAGGGACATAAATAAAGTAATAAAAACTCTGTCAGCCAAAATAAAACGTCCAAAAGAGGACAATACGATTCGAACTTCATTGAAAGGGATGAAGCTCTTCAAATTCCTAAGAACAGAAGCAAATCGGCTTACAAATACCATCAGCCATCGGATCGCGGAGTTTCACTGTAGAAATTCGGCTGACTTTCTGCATGGTGTAGAGTCTGGATATAACAATTATTGGCTCATTACCAAATATTTTGACCACAAAAGGGATTTGCTGGGCACATGGGCCACATTCTGAAATTTATTAGTGCCTGCAAGTCTGGTGCCTCCTCCAAGATGCGAGAGCTTCAATTCTAGAAAAAATGCCCTCTCCTATTCTCTGCGCTAACAAAACTCCTGAATTAGACCAACTAATTTCGAAAAGACCAAATAGTTAGTCAGTGGACTAAAAAAAGGGGAAGCGTCTGTACATGCCTCAAATAACAATGGGCTTACATGTCTCCCTGATGACACACAGGTGATCTGGGCAGAAATAAGGTTTTTTTTTTGGAATCAGGAGCTTCCTTGAGGTTTGGAAGACATAAATTATAACAGTTGTGACAATAATCTTCACTTCCCACAAAACTGAATACCAATAAGTCTCCTGCCCTCCAAAGGAAACATCGCCGAGCATCTTCTCTTCGACAGGCTAAATGAGGTGATTGAGAAAAATACCATCAGCCTGTAGGTACAATTTGCCTTCAAGCCACTATATACCACCGAACTAGAGTTTGCAAAATTGTTGCAGCACATTCAAACTGGTTTTAAGCAAAGAAAATCAACGGGTTTGGTCATGTTCGATGCAGCGAATGCGTTTGATAAAGTTTGGCATGCAGGCCTAACGTTCAAATTGCATGCATTTCAAATTCTACAAGCCATCATACAACTTATTGCATGGTTTCTTCAGGGCAGAACTTTCTGTGTTAGAATCAACAATGCGGAAAATAGAAGCAGGAGTCCCGCAATTTGCACCATTTCCCCCTTTATCGTATAGTTTATACACGGTAAACATGTCCAATGCAAAACAAAAAACAAACTAAAAATATGAACAAAACACTACTCTACAAATATGTAGATAGTTAAACGCATACTGACATATGGGAACACTGCTTGCTTTGTACCAGACCTTCAAGACGAACAAAAACCAACTTTACAAGAGTATTTTCGGAGCTCCATGGTGCATTAGGAATACAGATATGCATAGAGAGAACATAAAAATACGCGACAAAACATTGAAACTATTCAACAGACTAGACAAAAATCCTAACAGTACCATGGAGGTACCGAGAAATATTGCCAACCACCCGAAAGATGGATATGCTAGCCTTCCACAACTAACGGGATAGTGCGAAACATCTGCACTAATGATGATTACGTAAAGGTTGAGATAGGCTGACAAAATCGTCCACTCGGAGGAAAGGAAGTCAGAGTGCTGAAAACACTAGCTCCGGAAAAATCCAGTTTTGTGTATTATTTTGTTATTATTTGTTTATAGCTATTGTTTGTGTGCTCAGAATTTTTAATTTTTAATTTTTCTGTTATTTTTGTATTTTTTTTATATTCTCTTTAACCATATCAAATGCACTAGTGGACGTCAAGATTCGCAATAACAAACTGAATTTATTCAGGGATGTATAAAAAATTTGGTTTTTATGGTTTTTTTAATTATGATATGGTTTTTTTTTAATTCTGGAGAAATGGATCTAATGGATAAATCACGCTGAATTTAATTCCAGTAATTGAAGAAAAGTAGTATCTTATATAATAGACATATTAACAATTGATAAGAAAACCGATTCGATCAAACGACTACACTGCAATCCTTGATTGAGTTCAAATAACCAGATTTGTCCTTAACTTACTAGTCATGTTGCTTGTGTGCAGGATAATAAATTCTATCTGTCAGGTTAAACTGTCTGTTTTCATTTCAAATTTTTCTTTTCATAAACACATTGTATTGTATATGTTTGTGGTTTGTATATTTTTGTCAAAGTGAATGTGACAAGCTCTGTCGCATTGCTTGGAAATCAGGGATTCCCAAAAAAATATTTCACTGAAAATACATGTTTTCAATCTGCACGTTTTATTCCTTTCAGAGAAAAGAGCTAAACTAAATCGAAACACCTGAAATTGAAGGAAATAGTTTCGATGTAAACGCTTTAATTTTCAGTAAATCCATTCACCTATTCAACTATGCACGTGATTCATACATAGATAAATAGAGATTACCGTAAAACACGGGGATAGATAAATGTTTGAATTATAAATGATGTACCCACGTGATTCGTCTACGTCTAAAACAAGAAAATAAATAAAGTTCTCATTCACTAGTTGCTATTCACAAGGATCAGATTACATAAAAAATAAAGCGCCAACGTGGATATGAAGTTCAAAGTAAAAGTTTTGTAAATATTAGCTAAAAATGCTATATAACAAATTGCTAATATTGAGTGAATTAACTTCAAGGATTTCCATAATACTTTATTCCATGTAATCTAGTTATTTTTAGAGCGTTAACAATTCTTTGAATCTGTTGAGCTTTTGCATAACGTGATTCAATAAGCGTAAGAATGGAGCACGCGACTTATTATTCCTGCATGCGAGTGACGTATTAGTTCTTTCTCGTTTTTGAATGTATTGTACTAATAGGATTACTCAAGCAAAATACGGAAGTTATAGCTTGAAGGTCCTTTTTCCGATCGCTTTCGGATTTTTAGATGCTTATATATTGTTATTAATAATATTTTATCCGATTATTTTATAAATGCAATAGCTGCTTCAATACGTGACAAATAAGTGAACAGAGTTTAAACTCATAGAGAAAATGCCCACGTTGGGCGCATATTTTTCTTTGGGTTTCATTTGCGCTATATCGTCGTATAATTCTTGTTGATGCATGAAAATCCTTAAGGATTATATTTATATCACTGTCAAAGTACAGAATGATGTTTGATTGAACGTAACATTTTCAAATCATATTTTACACAATTCGAATACAAGCTATAATTTTACCTTGCACAAGTTACATAAAAAAGATTTAGATTTTCACTACGAGTAACGCTAGCTGTAATTCATGCTTCTTTTATTTATGTTATTTTGTATTTGTTTGCAGCACTTGGTTACGTAGGTTATGTTTCATCATACATTCATTTCAGTTTTGTTATATCATATATCATTTTACATCATACTTTAGAATTGCATAAGCAATATTCTTTTATCGTTAAAATAAGTTGATCTTCCTTTTTTGTACGTTTTTCAGCTATTTATGCTTGTAGTAGCAATAGTTTGATGTCGTTTTTTAGCTGCATGCTGACTTCTATGGAATGAATAATTTCCTATAGATTATGAAAATATAAATACTCGTACGTATCATATCCTTAAGTTCATATAATGAACTATCTCAAAGTAGTATCTCAAGGAATAAACTAAATTATATACGTCGTCGAACCCGTTATATAACTATACAGTATTCATTCTGCAAACAATAATAATAAGCACAAATCGAACATTAACGACTCTTCATGACACAAAAATACCTGCAGCAATCGAAATGGCATTTCTCGAAAATAAGAAAAATGACTCGTCTAACTTCTTTAACGCCACTCGATCGACAACGTTTCCCACCGACTCGAAACTTCCCTTGGGAAATCGATAAAGTAAAAACTGACTTCATAACAGAACGAGCAAATCTCTTTCGAGTACTATGAAGAAATGACAGTAATTTGATTCTTTATTATTTGAGAAATTGCTTAACGAGTTTTTTCTTCGTACTGTAATTTTTTACGGCCGACTTTTTCATTTGAAATTTTCTCTCGGAAGGTAGATAGATACAAGACGTTTTCTATCTGGCAGACAGTGTAGTAGTTGTTTGAGTGGTCCGAGAGTTGGTGAATGGCAATAATGGAATGGAGTTTATTTGTTAATGATGTTGATTTGAATCTGCCAAGGTTTATGAACAGGTGAAAGGTGAAGAGAAAAAGATAGATTTTATAAAATTATTCGAAAATTGTTACTTATGGAAAGATATTGTGGTGAAACATTTGCTTTGTTTCAAGAATAAATTCAGCAGTGGCAATTGATCTTCGGTGGACGATGACATCATTCTGCAGGAATAACATTTTCTGATTCAGGAAATTACTTTTTCAAGCCAAAATACTGCTGAGACAACTTAAAAGAAATCAGCATAGTACATTTTTTACTAATTTTCGAAGATCATTTTTTTGCGACTGGTAGCCCTGAATTCGCAGAGTAGGTTGATTTCAATGTGAGGCAGGTTTGATATATTTTTGGTTTTTTGATGCTAGCAAAGGGTTGCCAGCGCGTGTCGTTTTTGGCTATTTTCGTATCAATAAATGCTTACATTAAGTATTCATATAGCGAACATTTACAATGAAAATAAGTTATCAATGTTTAAATTTTCTATGTTCTAGAAATTGTTTGGTTCCAAACATCTTTCATTTTTTGACCCTAAACATCTTTCTATCCTTGTAACTTTCAACGAAACCATCGGATAAAATTATTTGATTTTGACAAAGATCAAAGTGATTTTGCACTCGAAACAGGTTGGAACACCTGTGGTAGAATATGCACTCAAAATCTGCACCATTCTTCTACTGTTCATCGAACATTAGTATTTCTAGCGGTTCAGGTGCGCTAGAGTTTTTTTTTTACATCGGGTCGCAAGGAGGAATGAAAAATGGATATACTTTGAAAATCCTAAACGGTTGACGTTGATGGCCGCAAAACCGAATTGGTTCGAAAAGAAGATAATGCTGTATATTTGTTGGGATCAGAAGGGTATCGCACACAAAAAAACTTCTCAAAGCCAGGTAAAACAATAACTACCGATCACTGCAGACATAAACTGATCAATTTGAATTATGTTTTCATGGAAAAGCGACTAAAATAGGCGACAAAATACGAAAAAACAATTTTGCAGCACAACAACGGTCCATCGCCTATACCAATAGTGGTTAAAGACACCATTTCTGCACTTGGTTGGGAATTTTTGCCCCACGTGCCGTACTCACCAGACTAGCACTTCAGCAATTACGAAATGACGAAAAATGATTCGATGACTGAATCACGGGAACTGATAAGTTGCAGAAATGTGTAGCAAGCGATGGCAAATACTTTGAATAAAATATTTTTTGAACTAATTGCAAAATATACGTTTTTTTTTTTACTAAGAATTACGAACCATTTTTTATCTGGATATATAATCGTATTCATAATTTCTCAGCATCACACTTTGAATTGAATAGATTCCCAGAGTCGTAAGACTTTCTTCGCACCATCAAATATTCAGCATTGCTTAAGTGCAGGCTTTGATTCTAAATATTGTTACTGTTGCGATGCTGAAAAAGAAATACAAATTTATATGCAAATAAAAATAAATAAAAATATTTCGAACCTAAGGAGTTCGCGTCGCTACGACGCAGCTGGTGTCACTTATTCAACCACTGACAGATCAGACGTTCCACAATATGGCTCATAAATTGATTTATCAGCTGATGGTTGTGAACGGTGACTGTACAGCTGGAAATGGTAATGCTCTAAACGTATTGAAAATAGCTAATAAGGAAAAGTGCCGAAGTTTTTCGGTACTTTGAAAATTTCGGTATTTCTTTTCGAAAATTTTTTCAGTATCGGGATAAGGGCATTCTTTTGTTAGCCTGCGAGTAGAGAGGTTGAATAAGCAAAAGAGATTTGATTTGGTTAAAAGGGTGCTAAGCTGATCTGTTGAACACAAGTTTTAATGAAAATTTGAAAGTGGGATAGTTACAGAAGTTAAAATCTAAAAGTGAATTCATAAGTTGAGTACATTTGAAACTGGGACAGTTAAAGAATTTAAAATGCAAAAGTGAATTCATAAGTTGAGTACATTTGAAAGTGGGACAGTTGAAGAATTTAAAAACTAAAAGTAGTCACCAGTTTCATAAATCTGAAAAGCGATACAAATTGAATTTAAAATTGAACTCATAAATTCAGTAAATCTGAAAGTGGAGACAGAAGCAAGGAAATAACGGAAAGAAGGAAACTAAACTTTGGTGGAGTCTCAGATACGCTGAACGTTGAGTGCCAGAACAATATTCCCGAAATTGAAGAAGAAGAACCAGGACTTGTAAACGAAACAACAGCTAAGTGCAAATTAGTATAAAATCTATAATTTTCGATAGCTGAAGGAAAAAACAAAACAAATTATTGGCAATGTTCTTTTTAGATTAGAATTGAATTTATCAAATTATTCATTTAAAAACTATACAGAATTAACAGAGAAACACGATTCTTTTTGTGGACAGTTTTAATATATTACATCAAACGCGAAAGGTGTGGGTTTGTTGTATTTTCCATTTCATTACGGTTGTTTTATGATCATTTTTTTTTCTCGTTGTTAAATTTTAGTATTTATATTTTATATTATTATTATTTATAGTATTTTTAGTATTTATATTTTATATATTATTCCATTTCTTTTTTCTGTCACTTGTGCGGAATCACACTAACACATGTTAAGATTTGTGTTAACCAACCCCGGCCGGGTTTGGGTATAAGAGTAGTATGCATTTAATACATAAAAATCCGTATATTATAAATTTGTGTAATTTATCATTACATTATAATTTGAATCATTGAATATAGTGTTAGTGTAATGAAGTCTGAAATATATAGATTGGCATAATGAATCAGTAAATAACGTCTTTAAAATATTGATTCCTACATGTAGTCTTCCTTTCCTCTCCTTATTGTGTGTTGTCCGTATCTTGTGTGCCGTAACACGAAGGAACTCCTCTGCCCTAAACACTCACGCCAGACTGAGCTAGTCGGCAAAAAGAAGGCACGCTGGGCAATTTTATGAGGAGACCTAAGCCCTAACCAAAGATGAGTCTGCGGCCGGAATCGTCTGTCAAAACCGACCGGTTTTAGAGCAAAACAGGCACTTTTTGACGTACGCAAACATGACTGAATTTAAGTGCCCATACAACGCATAAGCGAACGTATGCCAAGTCGTATCTCATTACCACTTTACGTACGGACAGCTCATAGTAAAAATTGAGCAAAAGGTTGCTTAAGGAGCATGCCACTTCTCTGGCTGTTCGGTAAGTTATGTTTGGGTGCAACATATGTTTTGCGTGGTTTACCTCGGTGCATACGTCAACGTACGGACGCAGACTCATCACTAGTTGGACCTCTTAAAACATAAACATGCGCTGCATTGACGGCTGCTTCGATGCAACATTACAATACATCCAAAGCGACAGCACTAATACTTTGATATAATGTTGACTTACACCGTGACCAGGAAGTTAAACTTAACCCCAAAGGAAATCCTTGTCGGCGTGAAAGGAATTTAAATTAAGACATTTGGATTCGATTAGTATGTACAGCAGGTATTATGACATTTCACCAAATGTGTTAGCAATGGGATACGAAAACTGGTTTGATTTGGACTTATACTAAATTTATGAAACTTAACATTAAACAACTGGATATCTTTGAATCCATTCAAAAAACTGAGGGTGATATTTCATGAATGATTTATTTGCTCGAATCCAGATGTTTATGAAGTTTCTCGAAGAATGTTTGAAATTATTTGAGTGAATGATTGACGCTCGAGAGAAGAATCCACAAAAAATTAACCGGAACTACGGTAGATGCAGAATATAATTGCATCAGCTTGAAATTTATTCTTCAGATTTGCAAAAATCATTTTATGAATGGAGCTCTCATACTTTTACATGTTATCGCAACTACTTTAAAGGATTCTGATAAACTGTAGATACCAAGCTTGAAATTAGTTAATCGTTCGTATTTCAATTTGCCAGAGGCTATAGCTACCATTTACCGTTCAATTTGATCGCAAATTTCAAAACAAGTCGATTCAATCTTTCATGGACAAATTTAAATGTGCAAATGGCCCTAACAGCTTGGTATGGCACATTGACTGAGCTACATCTCCAAGACGAACATTTTCTGTTTTCAATTTCGAGTCGATAAACTCTTCGGGGCTGTTAATCAAAAGGTGTCTTATTAACGGCTCGAGTGAGCATCAACGTCCACATTTCAAAATTACTTATGGCAAACGGTACTCACTCCTGTTGATAGATTTGACAGAGAGAACTTTCTCCAATCACTTCGAAATAGAACGCGTTTGATCCAATATTATTTATGTCAGTCTTGCTTCTGTCCTTGCCACCAAAATACACAGCAATGTTAGCAAGACTGAAGTCAATCAATTTACTTTCATTCAAGCAGTGGTGGTAAACATTACGAATTTAGTGCTGTAGACAGCGATAAATTTAAAAAAATTGGAAAAAGCAAGCAGCACAACTAAGCTGGGGGACTTGAATTTAGAAATATTTAAATAATTTGTTCACACAATTTTTGAGAAAAAAAATGTAAAAGATTCCACTTACATCTGAAGCGCTGACTTTAGTTTGAGTTCACAACCTCTGAGATCTTTATTCACGCTGTGCCTAATAACAAACATCCGTCTGACTACAAACAATCCCAGATACTTTCAACAGGACAACATATTCGAGAGAGACGTTGCTTCATTTTCGTCCTTAAATATCAATAATCGAATTGCGTTAGATTTTCCATTTTTCATCGAAAACATCCTCCCCGAAAATCAATTTCTAATCAAGCCTTAAGCAGGCAAAAACTCATTGACGCGAAATCAGCCGTTAGTGAGGGGATAACGTTCCTTCTATATTTTCTTCAACAATCACAAACAATTAAACTTAATTTCTTGTTTCATACGCTAAGCCAATTAGTCTTACGAAATCGCGATTAAGATTAAAGTTGAAACCATTGACCTTTAAACGAAAATCGTTTTTGTCTGAATTCGATCGAGGGGGAACACAGATTTTTATTAACAAACTTCCAAAGCTTGCTACTTTTAAAGTTTCGTTGAAATTGACTCGTTTATTGGACTTCCGTTGTTGTTTTTCGCATTATTTTTTTCATTTTTATTCGCTACTTTGCGATACCGAGATGTGTCGGTTACGTTTGAAAGAACTTTGTGCTTAGTTTAGAGTTGAATCGTTTGAGGATTGTTTATTGGAAGCAGCCAGCTTACTATGTACACAAATAGCAATTGATAAGATAGTGGGCTTACGGAAGCGAATCAAGCATCATTTGGTTAGAGCTACATTTATACGTTTTTCTCAAAGATTTTTATTCAGGCGAAAATAAGACGAAACGATTGAAATATCCAATTCAATAAATTCGATGAAGGGGAATAAAGTGACAATGAGACAAAGTCTAATAATCATTGAATCGATTTTATGATGAAATTCAGTTACTCAAAGCTATCGGAATTCGAAATTTTATAAAAAGCCTTTGCCTACTTATAAACACATAACGCCTTGAAAATTTGCAAAATGATATCTAAATATAGCTTAACTAAAAACATAATTCATTTTCCCTTCCTTTAACTATATTAACTTACAGTGGGGTTTTCTCCGGAGTGTGAATCCGATCAAGCGAAAATTTTCGAGAGATATTTTAATAATGAGTTGTATTTTTTTTTATACTTACGAGAAAATATTTTCAAGCCTTTAGCGACTGCGGCCATTTTAGGCAATCCGCACACGGGTCGTTGAGCTATCGTTGTAGATGCGATATTTCTACGCTTGGTCGTCACAACCTATGTAAATCAATGGGTGACCGCTAACGGAGCGTTAGCCTATAGTGAAGAGTGAGCAGCGTAGTCGGTTCACGTTGAGTGCGTCTCAAGCGTTGTGCATTGCAGGTCTCAAGTCGAATGACTAGTCGTTTTTGCAAGCGCGATGGATGACGGCAACGTACAATTCGTGGGGGAGGTGGGAAAATGCCCCGAATTGTATGATTTTACGACGCATACTGACGTTTTCTTGACGACCCGTGTGTGGACATGATACGAGGATGACGACACTCGTTTTCTCGCGAGCTTCACAAGTGTCAAACGCATCTCTCACGTATCGCATGGCTAACGACCCGTGTGCGGAGTGCCTTAGTGTATTTATAGATACCTCTATATTTCTGTGGAAAATTTTTTTTTTTCGAAAAACAATTATTAAAATTATACTCCGGCAAATTATACTAACGGCCCTCGAAAGACAACCTTTTGATAAATTTCATAGTTTGTCGGTACAGCCCAATTAAAATTTCAAACACCCTTCACGTGTTAACCTCAATTTTTTGCACCCGAAAGCTGTATTCACGAGAAGAAACCATAGTCAATGTCATCGTTTGTCCGCCACCTCTTTTGCGCCGCGGATATCACCACCTAACTAAAGAGCTCCTTGGCCAACTTCTGTGAAAAGTTGGACACAACGGATATGGAAATTTCGGAGCGCGAGCAACCATTGACTTCTTTGGCGGAAAGTTTGCCATCCTACCTCCTCATCTGCGCAAATGTATGTCAAACTTCTTTTCTTCCTCCTTTAAATGTTTTTCCACTCTTTTACATGCCCTTGATTTTTCTTCCCTTCCTCCTTCTCTTTCTCTAATCCATACTCAGCCTTGATCAGCATTCCGGTGGTGGTTCTGATTGTATTCCCAATTACTATGCGTGGTCTATGTCTTGCTCATTGAATGTCACCCTCTCTGTTCTCCTCAATTCGAACCCATCTGCAGGTGTTTTTCGTTCTGCCTGGAAAGTTTCTATTATTTATAAAATATTCAAAACTGGCGATGTTTTTTCCGTCTTCAATTATCGTCTTGTTTCTCTTCTCCCTTGTTTCAGTAATAATCTTAAAAAAAATGTCTTTTCTAGAATGTATCTCATTATTCATCCTGGAACAGCATGGGCTCATGAGGGACAAGTCTACTTTGACTAAATTCATCTACTTCTCAAACACAGTTGTCCTTGCCTTAGATCGTCAGGAATAAGTTGACGTAGTGTACACAGTTTTTTCTAAAGCCTTTGATACTGTCAACCATAGGATATTACTGAATAAAATTAGATAGTTTGGTTGTTTAGTGCCACTCCTCTCTTGGTTTTCGTCCTACTTTAGTAACTGTGAGTGCAAAGCCACCATTCATGATCTCTCCTCTTCTCCCTTTCATCCTTCTTATGTTGTTCCACAAGGGTATATCGTTGGTCCTTTACTTTTCTTGATCTTTATTAGCCACCTTCCTTCCATTATCAACTCCCTCGTGGCTACTGTATGCTGAAATTGTTTCGACTAATTTTCTCCAGAATGATCTGTGAGCTCTTCCTAATTGATGCAACCGCAATTCCTTGTCCTTAAATGTTTGCAAATGTAACCACATCTCCTATTTCATTCTCTTATTCATTTTGGGGCCAACTATCTGTCGTCCGTTAATCGATTCTGAAAGATTTAGGAGAGAGAGAGAGAGACTTCGGTGTGACTTTTGATCCGAAATAGAGATCTAATTTCCATTTTGCAGAAGTCACTGATATAGCCTCCCGAGTGTCTGGACTGTTACTTCACTTTGCCTCTAAATTTTTTGACTTACGTACATGTGTACGTCTTTTTGATGTTAGTTCGTTGTGTCCTCGAATATGCTTGTCAAGTGCGGTCTCCACGTTCCCTATACCTTTCTGAGTCCGTCGGGGGTGTGCAACGTAGGCTCATACGCTTTTTATTTTAGAAGTCCTGTCCTTTCTACAAATTCTTTCTCAGGAGTCACGCCAACTATTGCTTGATGAGTGCTTCCTGTTCAAATCGCACCGAAGTATTATATCAAGCTTCACCGATTCATTCCGATCTCGCAGCTCGTTACGTGACAACAGGTCTCACGAAGTCTTCACAGTTCCGTTCGCGCGTACTAATGTGTACTTCTCTTCCCCCTTTGTCAGAATCCCTAGACGTCATAAAGAATTGGGGCTTGGATCCCTGCCAACACCGGTCTTATGTCTTCAAAAGACTTTAAAGAGTATTTTTTTTTTACTAGATTGTTGAATTGTATTTTATTTGATCACTTTGTAAATATTAATTTTTATTTTTATCTTTTTCTAGTTTCATTACCATTATTGGAATTTGTACTGTGTTGCGATGAGTTTTGTAAACAAATAAATAAATAAATAACCTCAACAACATAAAGTTATGGTCCAGAAAACGATGAGAGAAAAAAGTCACTGTTTTTTTCGTTAACTTAAAACTAGCAAAGCTCCATGGCCAGATAACATACTCAGCAAAATCCTCAAGAAGCTTTCCAGAAAAGCAGAATTTCTACATTGTATTATATTTAACACTTGCTTGAAGATGTTGTATTTTCCGGCTGTGTGAGAAGAAGGAACGGTTGTTCCTCTTCTTAAAACAAGTAGGAACCCTGCTCTATCTGAGAGATAGTTTATTATTGTCCCTAGACCAGGGGCGGATTTGACCATTTCGCCGCCCTAGGCCTCAGAAATATTTGTCGCCCTTTTCGCAAATTATATTAAACGTAACAATGCGCGATGTTTTTTTGGATTCCCTAGAATACTTCGCTGTTTTTCGTTGCGCCCGAGCTGACAAAATAGAAATATCAGAGCAAAACTTGCACCGGTTCGTTCGTAACAACTCCCTATTATTGCGCCCTTGCCACACAAATAATTATTAAAATACACACACGGTAAAGAACCTAAAAGTACCTGAAAAAGAAGAATCCAAAAATACTAATTTTTAACGGTCCACAACCGTATACACCTTTACATCACATATAATTCCAACGTCTTCGCTCATATTTTTATAAGTAAGTTTACTATTCCGTTCAAAGTTTGCTTCCGCACTTGACTGGAGATCAACTATGAACTCGACTACTGTAAATTAATGTTCGATATGTTATTAATTAAGGATGAACCCGAGATATTTTGTCCTATGATGTTCTAGATTTAATTTTTCTTTTAGAAATTAATTTCCGTAATGAAGTACAATTTGAAAAAAACACGTCAAAAGTAAAGAGAGATTCGCATGTAGTTGATATACCCTGTAATATAATAATGAAAAAAATTCTCTGAAAAATGAATGCTCGCAAATATTTACCTCTGATAAGCTTTTCCTAAATTGAAGAGGTATTATTTGGGTTTTTTTTAGGATCTTTTTAGGTTTTTTCAGGCTCTTTTTAGGTATTTTCAGATACTTTCTAGGCACTTTTTAGGTTTTTTTTTGAGTTTTTTTGGTCCTTTACCATGATCGCATTTCGATATTTATTATAAGTCAAACTTTTTAATGTCCGAAAAAAAATCATCAGAAGTGAATTTTTGCGTGCATTGATTTATTAGAGAATTCGTTTGGCTTGAGGTGTTCGGCTCATATACGGTAGAAAAAAAACTGCCGCCCCAAAAAAAAATCGAAAATTTATCAAGTATTTTTTGGATTATGAGAATATCCTACCCCAATTCGAATTCGGCTTCCAAGAGGGTTATTTAACAAATCACCAGCTGTTCCAAATTACTAACGATATCTCTCGACTCTGTAGGATTGATCACCTTGAAAAGGATTTCAATAATGTCTCCTTTTCAAAATGCATAATTTTGAAGTTCCTCCCTACCTTTTTAAGATCGTGCAGTCATTTTTACTGATCGTGATTTCTTAGTGAAGGGAAATTTCCAATGAATTCGAAGTTAACGTTGTAAAATACCTTATCCAAAAAAAAAAGATAAAGATTTATTGAAAAATGTAGCCATTCGAACAACGCGCTTATAGGGTGATTGCTCCTAATGTCAGCATGTCCCAAAAGTCGTTGACCCGCAACTTTTTGGTCTCATAACCAGAATTAGACTCGTCAAAACCAAATCTTAAATACACCAATTAGAACAATAGAGTTTGGACCGTGTTGAAAAAAAGTTACAGCAGGCCGAACTTGGGACAATCATCCTAAAATCAATTTTACAAGATGCTTATACAGCGTTGAACTTAATTTAATATTTTTATTAAAGTAGATTTGAGGTAAATATAAGTTAAGCGAAGTCTATATGTAAATAAAAATAAGGTAGTTCAATATTAATAGTATTTATATTAATATAAAAATAATACTATTTTTCCTTGTGCTCTAGTACAAGTCTAAGCTTATCATAGCTATGGGACCAATCTGTCCAAAGCTCTAAATTAAGCTCGAACAATTATGTTAAGTGTATATTATAAGTGAATAAATTTGAATTTGAAATGTATACATTAAAATCCATTAGAAATATCTTAGCTCCCATACATATAAAAAAAACTATTTTATACTAGTCCAATCAGTGCAGCAGTCTGCAATTATTGCTTAAAGCGGTACAAACGAAACGCCTAAACACCTAAATATAAGTCCAAATTGAAAATTCCCGGTTACATTAAAAATACGAAAAAGAAGATAAAATCCCTAGTATTAATCCCGGACTATGTAAGTGTGTTAGTATCGAAATCTAAACGAAACGCAACCCTTTTCGAGACTCGGGGACATCACTTCCTTCGAGTGTTTGATGGTCGAATGAGTTGCGGTCACGTTGAGTAAATGGGCGCTATTTTAATAGAAACATCCTGTAAACGGTTTTAGCTGTTAATTCCGGCAAGGACAAATTCACGGTGAGAATCAAGACAAATATTTGAGATGGTCGTTGTAATTGAAGATTTAAAAGGATTAATAGGTGTCAGGTTGGCGAGAGGTTCACTTTTGAAATGTAAATTTACGATGTCAATAAGGGTTTGATTTCTTGTCCCTTGTGGTTTAAGGTTATAGGGATTAAGCGTTGTTTTTTATTGTTATTTTTACGGTCAGTATAGTATTTAATGGAGTTTTTAGGATTTCTCAGGCGAGTAAATAATACCATAGGATATTCAATTACGATTCGACTTTAATTGTGAGCCTTTATTTAGCGGCCTGTTAAATTTAGAAAAAATCATTTATCTTATTCAATTCGCTTTATTTTGGATGTAAATGTAAGAGCTCTTATTCAAAGTGTCATTTTTAATATAACCGCGAAGCAAACAAAGCATTTAATTAAGAACGAATGTACTGATTGCAGAAAAACTGCGTCTTACTGTGTATGCCAAATTTCCTTCAAATATGCAGTTAACTAAGATATATAATTTATGATTGAAATGAATAGCAGTATCTGTAATCTTTGAGCTACCAGCAAACATAATCAAACCTAATCAAGTACATATAAATTAAGCGAAACACAACAATATTATCTTTGGAGGGAAGAATTGCCTCGGTTAGGAAGAATTACCTAGCGTTTTTGAAATGTTTAACCCAATGCGGGCGCTTATTGCCTAAAAGTAGGCAAATAAAATTTGCAAAGTTTCGATTTGCGATAACTTCTGATCGATTCGATATTTTTAATCATTTATAAAAAATCGATTTTTTTCGCAGTAACATATATTTCCCCCCTTAAGATATTTTTACTGAAGATAATTTTTATTAACACAAATCCACTGATATCTGAGAAGATTTTACAAGAAACAACCTTTGCTACATTATATCTATTGTGTTGAATTTCCCTAGTTTATTTAAATTTTTGTATGCTGAAATTATTTATAATGTCTTTATTGGTTAATTTCAATAAAATTATTTCAAAATCAAATTTAAATTCATCAAAATTTCAATAAAATTTTTAAGTAGATTTTATTCATTTTTTGCCAAATGCAGATAGCTGGTCTGTAATTTATTTCAAACAATGAATATCTTAAACCAGGCTGTATAAAAGCACTTGAAAAACAAACTGCTACAAATTCAAACAACTACACAAATTCATACAAACAACTAACCGAAAAACTTGTTTCCTTCCCAAAGCAGTACAGCCATGAAAGTCTCTATGACCGATCTCCCTAGCAGAAAAAATACTAGTAAAAAGTCATTTTTATAAACGAACAAAAAAAAACTTAAAGAGTTTCTCTAGTTTGTCTTCAGAAACGCTCCTTTTGTGAAAACAGAATTGCCAGGACGTTTACAGTGCTCTGGCTGGAATGATACTTCCGTTACGATAGCACGCCTCTCAAAGAATACTTTTATTTGATAGCTTATTGTTCGTTGGAATTTGAATTTGTAGAAAAACTTGCTGTAGCAAAAAAGTTGGTTTTTTATCTCTGCGATTATCCTTTTTTCATTCATCCTGTGGCTTTGTCATCGAAAACATCTGAGGTGAGTTAGTTTAGGTTTGAATGTAATTTAGGGTTGAGATTCGGCTGAAAGTCGAAATGTTTTGTCGAAGTAATTTTGTGCTAAAATGATATATATATGCGCGGATGTGTACCAGTGAAATCTATAGGAGGATTGAAAAATTTATCACGTATCGACACAAATGCATTTAGTTACGTAGAGTAAATCGGATTTTGATTTCTAAAGCCGATTTGGCATGTATGTTGTACGTATAGTGTATTTTGTGTTGCCATAGCGATGGAACCCAGTGTACGCTTGTTATTGAGTTTATGTCATGTAACATTCAAGGAATATAAATAGTCATCGCTATCTAATGCGATACTGCCGTATTTTGGCAACAACCTAAACTGGGTTTATCACTCTGTGTTCCTTAACCCTGGAATGGTACGGTAAATTTTTGGATGATTTTAGGTACATGTTTTTACTAAAAAGATGGCAACAATAGTATTATGTATATTTTTTAATTTATCATTAAACATAAAAAGATTATATAGCTTCTAGCCTCATGGCAGTCTGAGGGGCCAACTGGCTGGTGCGCGACGAAATGTTTACCCTATGTGAGTAAAATTTACTCATCTGTACCATTCTAGGGTTAAGTTGAGAAAAACTGAAAAACATGAAACTGTCAAGTAAATAGTATATTTTAGGACTATCAGCCAGCGTTGCCAGTATCCGTTTGAAAAATTACCGTAGCTGTGCAAAAAACTTACCTTGTTTTAGATGCTTTATCTGTAGGCTTATTGGTGGATTTTTTTTTTCTTAATTTGAAGGTGACAAACACCTTTTACAGTTCAATATATGAATTAACTCTATTCCAAAACAAAATTACAAAAAATACTACTTTGCTAAATCATAGAATTTCACAAAAAAATAGATATCAGTAAAACATTTTTATGGCAACTATTCACTTGTGAAAGAAAAATCTGCAAAGATTTCTTTATTACTATATATGTCGGATTTCATTTTATCGTATATTAAATCAGTTGGCTCAAACTCAACGCACCCACAAGTTTTGACACTCTCTGATGCGAAAACAGACTCTTTTACAGTAACTGTTTTCATTCTATTCCTGAATTTGTTTTTGATTATATGAATCTTCGAAAAATTCTCTCACGGTCTGCATTTGAATGTGGGAGAGATATTAAATTTAAGGTAAAACGACTTTGGCTCTCAAATTCTTTGCGACTTTCATGGTTAAGAATTTTGTCAAAATAAAAACGGTCTATGGATAAATCGGGGTCGGTCAAGTCTCATGAAAGTGAAAACGTCGCTAGTCTACGCCAGTCGTTATCTAAACCTTTTATATACACGAAAAAGTGACGGATATGTGTTTCTAATTTGAAAACTGGTAGCCTTATTAGGATAAGGAATATTAATATGTTTTAAAATGGGATCGTCAAAATCAAATCTTTTTTTATTTCTTCGCAACTGACTCTTTAAAACTGAACACATTGATTTTTGAACTCTGAGCATTGTGGTTCGAATCGATCTTTTAGAACTTTTTTTTTATTTCATCAAGTTCTAACATGACCGCTATTGGAAGATATATATTATCGATCGGTAAAATCATTTGTTTGCAAATTCGGATTAATAGCTTCAAAAGCTGTAGTCTGAACGTAAGGGCTTTTCATATAGTATAATAAAATTTCGGTAAACATTGCAGATAGTTTGCTATGAACTTCTATTACAACCACTTTTGAAGACTGAAAATATTCAGTAAATGCATTGAATGTCGGAAGAATTCAGTCTAGAAACAAAAAATATACCTTCGTGAATGGATTCTGTAATTTATAGAGAATTTCTCTGGCTGATGAAATATGCCACTCAAGCCACTAACCAAAAAAAAAAACTTGAAAGACACTCCAGTTTTCAATTAATCGGTGAACGGCACATCCTAAATAGAGTCATCTTGTTTGTGCTGGCGGCAGAATTTTATGAGGCTCCAAATCAAAATATGCTTGGAAAGATACTGAAAGCGCTTGTCTTTTGCTACTTTGTCTGAAATAACTGTGAATATCCCTTGCTAACATTTCACAGTCTTTGGGGTAAGCTTCACATGCGGCTGAAGCTCACAAGTGTATTGAATAATTTTTTCATATGAATAATGTTATACCCAGGCAAACTTGTTTTAAACATGCTGAAACTGAGCTCTTAAGTTTTAGCCATTACTTCCAAACCCGATTACATTTTTTTTCGGTATGTTCCTTGATTCAAATGCAGACATAAATGAATTAAATAGATTTTTGCTTGGAGTCAACTGATAATTTTGAGCTATATCTACCAGCTCATAGAACCTACTTTTGACCATACCAGAAGCTTCATCACAGTACCTTACCACTATGCAAGCTGTTTTTTGACAAGTGATGTCAGTTAGCTCGTCTACCAAGATACTAAATTTGCACTTACTTAAATTATGAGCAAGTATTTATTTTTGGCTATAACCTATTACATTTTTAACTACAAAACTTCCTTTAGTTCTTTTTAACTTCAAATTGGAAGCTTTCTTCGAATCCGGGAAGCAACTTTTAATGAAATCGGACATATTATTCATTACTAAAAAAATTACATTATGCTCAGCAAAAAATGAGCAAAGCTTTACTTCAGCTCTCTCTATTCTAAAATTTAATTTATTTTGTTCTTCATTCTGCACTGAATTCTAAAAGCTTAAAATCGTTTTCGAGGATTTTCTACCGCATTTGGCCTCATGTTTTTTAGACAAACCATGTCGTTTTATCGCTGTATGCTCTGCAATGAATTTTTATTCGCTTGGCGGTATATAACCTTTTCTTTCTCTCTGGATATCCCCACAACATCTGACCAGATGCTGTGGGGATTTCCCAGATTACTAGTCGGCACTTATAGTGTCTGGGTATGTCCTTAAATTTCCCAGGTGAGTTGTTGAAATTGATCTAGATGTCTTTGTTTCTCATGTTATGTGGTAGTTGAACATAATCATGGGCATTGTTTTTCAAAGACATCTGATTTTTCACTTAATTTGTAAGTATTTATTTTCGAATGATTGAAAGTAAAGGTACATATGTGTGATTGACAGCCAATTTGAAATTACTGTAGGGCTCACACAAGGTAATTTATTTGCACCGTATGCTAGATTTTCTAATAAGCTACCGTGAAACTACGGTAATTTCCGTATGTCGGGAAACGCTGCTATCAACCAATACCGGCATGAAATTCGGCCAAGGTTTTTCCCAGTGATTTTGCCTTATGTGTATGTCGTGTGTATGAGTAAAATTCTGTATATAGATTTGTTGTTAGCTGGGGTGGATGAAGAATTTTATGAATAGAATATGTGAAAAAGAATAAATTTAGAATAGAATATATTAAAAATATTTTGAGCCACCTCATCGAGACAAAAAGTTTGAAACCGGTCTAATAGCAACAAATCGATGGGATGATTGAAACCATGTGGAAGCAGGAAAACATCAAGTGATCAATAAATCCATGGGCATCAGCTATATGTCATAGTCAAAAAAGATAAAGATGGAAGCTTTCGATTATGTTTAGACTACAAGCAACTAAATTTCTCCAGTCAAGTCAGTTCGGGATCCATCCAAAATATGAAAAGACGACAGAAATTGATAGCTCTTTTTACTGCCGGCAATTTTATATTTTGAACTGAAGAAATGAATAATGCAATATAAAAAAAACAAAAAAAAAACCCTAGTGCATTAGAACCGCTAGTAACACTAATGTTCGAAGAACAGTAGAGGATTTGTGCAGATTTTGAGTGTGCATTCTACCACTAGCTACTTTTCCTACTTAAGACTAATACACCCTAAGTAATAATAGACCCTAAGTTTATTGTGATTTCGATGACCTCATCGAAAGTTACAGCGAAAGAAAAGTGTTTGGGGCTGCCATCCGAAAAATGTCCAGACCTTTGAAGATTTCAAAATTGTTTACTTATGTTCATTGCAAATGAATCGCTACCACCAAAGCCAAAAATATGTCACATCTGCCTCACATTGAAGCCTGCACCTGCTCTGGAAATTTGTTAATGACCCGATCACTGCATTGGAAGTTATAGGGATACCAAGAAATTTAGGAGTACCATTCGCAAAAGTTTTCAAATTTTCTAGATCTCAGTATTTGGTGTTTATTTTCACTACAAGATCACGACGATTTTATATTTCTATGATAAAATCGCTTACTAAAGATATGCCAAAAAATACAAAAATAACCATAGCTGGCAACCCTATCATTATTTTTCCAACTAGATTTCTACTGAATAAGGCCTACAACAAGTTAATTTTGCCATTTGAATTTCGTTACGATTTCATGACTGCACTGGAAGCTATAGGGCAAAGAATATTATTTTACTGAGCGAATTTTCAAAATTTAAGACATCCAAATTACCATAGCAGGCAGCTCCAACTGACCTTTTCAACAAAAGTTCTACCAAACGTGGCTTAAAACAAGGTTCACCTACTGTGTGAATTTCGTTAAAATCGAATGACTGAATCAGAATTTATAGGACTAAAAGCAGTTATTTTCTACGTGATTTTTCAAGATGGCACCACTGGCACAGAATCGCCCGAATTTCAAAATCACTTCTATCAGACTTGATCCTGTTTAATACCAATACATTCTGTAAATTTCAACTGTATCCGATTATCGGGTCGTGAGTTCCCGTGAACGGAAATTTTTGATGCTATAAATATAGGTAAATTGGGAAAGGGTTACCGTTCTTGCCCGTTGTAAAACTTCAAATGTTTTACTTTGGCTATGTAGACAAAGCATACAATTTATATATGAGTGGCTTTTTTCCCGAAAAGCGACAATTTTTCAGGAGATTCGATGATTTTCAGTTTTTCAATTTTAGCGCTTACCCTAGCTACAGGGTTGCCAACACGCTCATCAAAAGCATTATTAATTTACAAATTAATAATATCAATGTGTTTTGAAAGTTTCATAATGAGTTAAGGACTCTGTCAAAAGTCATCGCAATTTAAAAATTTTCCAATTTTCCCGATCTCTTTATAAGCACCTAGCGCAGCCATAGGGTTAATAAATTCCAATACACTATCTGATTCATATTTAAAACACGTTTGAAATTCATTTCGCTAATTTTATTTTTGCAAAAGTAATTTGTCGACGGAACAATAGGTATATTAAAAATTTCACTAAAATGGCCGCCAGCGCCAAAGGGTTAAAGAATTTTTAATTTTGTGAGACCTGGCACTGTTCTGTATATACACCACTGTATCCTGAAAATTTCAGTTCAATCGAATGACGCGTTCCTGAGATTTTTTCACTGAAATTTTTTGATGATATATATATATATATATATATATATATATATATATATATATATATATATATATATATATATATATATATAGAAATATGAATATTTGGCCAAAGTAAATTTAATACTAATGATCTTCGAACATTAGTAAAAACAAAAAAACACCCAACGTTTGTTGAATATTTAGTGCTTTATTTCAACAATATTTTTTGTCTTTTCCATACACACTTCCCTTGTTTCTTCCAAACGAAAATTTTTCTTCCATCTCAAACCTTCTTTATTATTAGCTCTGTACTACTTGCGTGAACCTTCATTTTCTCACTAAAAGCCTGCATGCTTGATTTTGTTTATATATAATACATGCCTACATATTGTTATTATCCACCCAAATCCACATAACTTTACTTTAAGTCACCCAATTCACTTACAGTGCGTACCTTTTACACTTTCCTAATAACTGGCAGACATAACATATTCAACTTTGAAAGCATTCCCTGAGCACTCTCGCTCAATTACTTCTCTAACTATATCTTAAATAACTTCCGGTCCTATCTACGACCTAAACTATGGTTTGAACTAAAGATTTTCATTCTCCGAACAAAGCTGTGAATTAATTTGAAATACATTAATTAATTGTGGGAGAACTTTGTATAGTGTAACCTCTCTATCAGTGTGGGACCGTTTCAAGGGAAAAGGATAATAGATGAGTCCATTCTTTGGCATGACTGGTCCAGCCACTTTTCGAACACATCCGACTGCTCATCGTTTTCAAGATAATTAAATGACAATATGTAGAAAGGTTCGAAGTTGAAGATTTGGGTCTGCCTTTTGGGCTTTTCAGTGGGTCCAAGACAAAAGTGCTCGATTTTTGTCGGAAGAGTAACTAAGAAAACAATGTGTACAGTTTGGTTTTATGAAAATTGTCAGGAAATCGTTTAAAATAAATAAGTAGATGTATTGTTCTTACCGAATCTTTTATCAATAATTGAACTTTGAATTGTTCTTAAAGCTAAAAGATTGAAAAAGAAGAGTTAAATACTACATTGCAGTATTTAAATATTGTACTTGAGGTGAAATAATTAAATTGTTCGCTCACTCTTGTATAAAATACTAATGATAATAGTATTTCATAGTGTTTTGTACGCATATAGAATAAAATAAACTTTCTCTCATAAGTCAAAGCCAAAAACTTGAATAACGGTCACCTTCGATTCTTAGTTTTAGAAAAAAATTGCATTGAATTACGTTCAAAATCAAACAAAACTCTATTTATCCCTAAAGAAGTATCAAAAGATTTTCAAAACAGAGTGTAGTCTTTCTAACTGTGGGTGGCATTACTCACTGGATTGTGGTCGTCTAGCTGCATATGTATGTATTATTTACATTTGTGCTTGTCGCATTCGAAGTGACCGGTCAGCATGTGAGATATCTTAAATGTCTGTTTACTTTGATTAGCTCCAGGACTTTGAGGACTTAGCTACAACAAGAACGTTTATATCCCTTTTACTTAACTCGATATCAGGACAAGAGGCGACGAGACAGGACAGACCGAGATAGGATGTATTGTTCCTTAGGGAATCATGTTAGCTTACTTAGCAAAGGTATCGAAGACTTTGCAAAGGATTGAACGTTACGTTTTATAAATAACGGAAAAGGACGACTTAAGGACGTTGGTTTGTCGATGAGCATTCGTCAAGATTAGTTGAATATATAGTAAAAAGGTTGGCTCATTCACACAGTAAATGAAATGAGCATATTGAGTAAATACGATAGTGTCGGGACATTAGGGCTGGTTGTTTGTTGATTGGAGTGCTCGTATTTGTTTTGCTGGGATCTTAAGAGTTGACGTAAGTTGCTGAAGTTGTTCGATATAAAATTCTATTGTTTCTCTTATCGGCACTGGGAAGCATGTGCGTCGATGAATTTACACGTTTCATTAGTAATTTGTTGGATTCAAGTAGTTTTGTCGGCCAATTTGATTTGATCTGTTATTTGGTGGCAAAGGCAGAACCTGGGTTATAAATTACAGCATTATAACATTGAAAGCACATTCGAACACAATTAAGCTCCTGGATTTATTCTCTATTAAATAAAAATAAATCATCTACTTTCTTCTACAGTTATAGGGTATCCCACCAAAATAAACTTGAGTGTACTCCTTCAACTACATCCAACAAAAATTATAGCAACAAAAAGATTTTTTATGCCAGAGCAATCTTTAATTAGTTAGAGCAGGTGGTACTTGAAGTTGTCACTGTTTGATGCAACATCTATGAGATTGCATTATATAAATTATTATTTTCTAGCTAATGCATAATTTTTGCCCAATTCATTTTAAGTATCCTTGCTTTAGTCATGAATTTGCCACTGATTCGCACTGATACATCCAACTAAACTCTATCGAGCTATTATCAGTGCAATATAATTTAAGTAAAGTACCATCCTAAATCTTGTCCAGCACACTATTTTACAACCAAATGTTCTGGGAAGATGGTCTCCTTTGTGCTATGCTATACTAAAAACAGGCAATTAAACATAACCCAACAAGGGTTGGAATGAATCATTATTTTAAAAATACAGCGTTTACCCTAGATGAATCATTATATTGTTTATTCGCACACAAAATTGTGAAATAAGAAAAAAAATCCGTTCTACAATCTTCAAAATTTCAGATTTCAAAATTATCTAAAAAATGTTACAAATTTTCCCCACACTGGGCGCCATATAATCTTGACAGATTTCAGCACTTTTATGTGGTAAGATTTATTTATATAGTTCAAAAATCAATTTCTTGTAACATATACAGCATTTTGAAGGACTAAAATTTATCGAATGAGACAATAAAATGTGAATGCTAATTGATTTTGTTAAATGAAAAGCTACTGCATTAGTAGAATTTAGATGAATCAATTAATATTCCAAAAATTTGCAACATATGAATATGAAATGAGCAAGATATGAATATGAAATGAGCAACTTGAAATAATAAAAGTTAGTCCAGAGCACTTTCAATCTTTCGACAGCATGACCAACATGCGGAACTTGAAAAATGTGCAACATTAATATATTTTTATAATCTAGGTTTTCGGCAATCAATGTGAATTGCGGATTGTTTTTCTGTTGAACATGGAAAAAAAACCGCAACGGTAATCCAAATTAAACATTTTTAAATGCCTATTAAATTTATATAATCTCTCTTTAACTTCGTTTTAAACTTTTTTCGATATTGTGTCCCCAGTTTCTAAGCACAAATTCAACAAACTTCCATAAAAAAATCGAACAACTTAAAATGTATGTCTACATTCAACCTAGATACTTTATATTCCTTACCGAAATCATCCATAAATTGTCGGCTGGAGTAAGAGGTATTAAAAAGCTTGTTCTGTTTCTATTGAGAATTTGAATATGTCATGTGTTTGTATCATATACAAGCCATCCACCAATATGACGATGTAATCGTTCGAGACAGGCCAACCTAAATTCAGGATCAAGTCCAAGGCTATTTTGTAAGCTGAACATAATACTTTAACGTGATTTATATGGCTAGTGATTAATGTCTGAGCGTCAGATGGATCACACTTAATATTCCAGAACATTTTTACTTCAGAGGCTATACGCAAACAAGCTGTGAGTTTAGTATTGAGAAAATAAGCAAGATGTGAGAAAGCATGTTTAAAATAATGTGCACAACACATGAGTTTTAATTCGCATATCGAAGATGTAGGCTAATACTGAGCTATGTGGATGTAAAGAAATTGAAAGTATTATATAACTTGTATGTTAAGTTGGAGTTTTTATAGTCTTGCAGTATAGTAGGCTGACTTTGAACCGCCAAAGTTTGTGTATTGCTAAATGAAAACTTAGCAAGTAACATAACTAGAAAAACTTACAAAGTAGTGAAAAGTTTAAAGGCTGACACACAACAATGCGGTATGCAGTACGATGGTGGTATGGTATGCCGTCAGTAATTTATGCCCTGATAAACTAGCAAACGCTTGACAATTTATGCCCTGATAGATTAGCAAGCGCTTGACACATCACTGAGATTCATTTGAAACAAAGTGGCGGGCCAAATAAAAAATTTAGAAAAATATTGAAAAAAATGTGTGTCTTTTTTGTTTTTCGTAAAATAACTCTTTTATTAACGTATAAAACGCTTGTGCGAAAATGACTCTAGACAGACGTCAGTAAAGGCATGTACTGAGATATGTTAAGGGAGACCTTTCAATTTTCTATTGCGGACATATGATATTTCGTGTGACGAAACATTCATTTGACAATCTGTTGCTAGTTATCATAGGGGTCTATTGCGATTGTCGGAAAATAGTCGATAAACGATGCTTATCGACTATCGTTCGTCGATTGTGAAGTTCGGTATTGTGAATGTCGATTATGATTTATAAGTGTCGATTTGACACACGCTTCTTATCGATGGTATTTTACATGGACGACGACTGACGATCACAAACGCGTCTGAAGGAAAATGTAGGTAATTTATAGTGTGTATGCATTAGTTATTTTAAAATTGATTTTTAACAGGAGTAAACTAGTAAGCAATCGTAGGCAATTTGAAAGGCTCGTAAGTAGGATGCAGGAGAATGCCGACATTGCAAGAGGCGTTTGCACAGAAATACATGCAAAGCGGAGATGGGAAGCATTTTCCCAAGAATTGAATAGTTTGGGGCCTCCTGTTCGCGAGTGGGATAAACGGCTAAAGGTTAGTTACAGCAAAAACATTTATTTTATAATTTAGAGTTTATGTGCTATTTAGGTTTGGACTGATATGAAATTTAAAATTAAAAAGATAAATAATTGACAATAAAGCAGAATTGAATGCAACTGATGGTGGAACTAATAGGTTGCATACTTTTAGTAATGTAGAGGAAGCTGTGATTAGCTTGTTGGAAATTGTCTCGTCAGTAAATCCACCTGAGCAAAAATTTGGTTTATCACACACTGATGAACATGAAAATTGTGAGTTAAAGAAGAAAAATGAAGTGTCCGTAATTCAACAGAGTAAAATCCGTGAGGAAAAGCCAGGAAAAAATACAAAAGAAAAGGTGTGTGCATATAAAAATGAAAAAAAAATATGTCTGGATAAAAATGTTAGAGAAGCAAACGCAAGCCCAGCAGGAATTTTATGAAGTAACACAAAATGTAATGAAAGACATAAAAAAAGTCTGAAAGGCAATAATAAATGCTGTAATAATAAATGTTCCAGGATGAGAAAACGAACCAATAAGTGAGCAAGCATACATACATATCTTCATCTAATTCTAGTAGATTGGACGTATCTCTTAACTTCCTTCTAGCTCTACATAACGCCAGGAAATTATCGGAATCGGAACTATCCTCTTCATCAAAAAACAGCTCGATAGAACTCATATTTCTAATAAAAATGTTTGTTTCTTGGAATATTAAACACTTGCTCAGGCGTTCTTTTTCAATGAGCCACAAATTATAAAAAAGCATACCCTTTTCCTTCAACCAAGCGAATAAAAATATTAACTCCAAATTCGATATATTTACGCTGTCAACAAGTGCCAAATACAATTCCCAAGCTCTTATATCTAAATTCACAATAATACACATGTTTGTCGATTGCACTTACATAATAAAATTTTATCGTTTCGAACGACAGCAGTCGATTGGTCATCCAATCGACAATCGCAATAGACCCTATAGAATGTATCAGAAAACTCAGAAATTAATTCAAATATTGTTTTTTTCAAGTTACACATTTATTGAATTCATTATGAATTGAACATTACTATTACATTTATTAATTAATCATTTTTCTGGCTCTTGACAATTATTGAATTCTTCTTCTTCTTCATAAAGATCATATATATTTAATTCTGATGATGTGGGACGTAGTGCACTGTTGTAGTCAATTATCAAAAGTTTGAATTTTGAGACTCTTCACCTTAGTTTACAAAAAGGTAAAACTTGCATTATACTATCTTTCTATTTTTCTGGGTCCTCTTTCGACATCATATTTCATGTTAAAGACCTCGGAGTAATTTTCAACTCTAAGCTTTTATTTGATCAACACATATTGCACATAACCGCCAAAGCGTCCAGACTCTCGGGTTTTATACTGAGATCTTCTAAGTATTTTACAGATATCTCCACCTGTGTATACTTGTTTTTTTTTGTTTGCCTGCAGTATCTTCGAATACTTTTCTCAAATATGGTGCCCACATTTTCAATTTTTGATTGATGCGGTTGAATCTGTACAACGCAGGTTCACCCGCTCTCTTCTTTGCAAATTCAATTTTGCTTACTGTACCTTGCTGCAAATAGTATCCCTGAAACTTCGCAGACTTTTTCTCGATAAATACCTTCTGCTCAAACTGCATCATCGACTTGTCCCATCTAAACTCGGCAACCAAGTTTCCGTTCGTGTTTCGGATGGGTCAAATAGATCCACGTTAACGTTTAATATTCCTTTTGCACGGACTTATACGTATTAATTTTCACCGCTGATACGTTTACCTAGGCAGCATAATGCACTCAGACTAGGTTCGCTGCCACCGACCTTGTCACTTTTCAAAACCACTTTATAAGATAAAATCATTACATTTTCTGTTTAGTACGCTTTTATCTTTTCTCGTTGCCGTTTGTTTTATATACAGTGCCGAGAAAAAGTGATGCAAAAGCTCATATTTAAGAAATTCTTTGGGTTAACCTTTTCATATTTTTAAAAGTAGTGAACTTAAAGTCCGTTGAATTTTTTCTTGCTATTAATATATTTCCAAACAGTGATTAGATATAAAAAAATATAAAAAAAAGAACATTTCTATAAGAAAAAAATTAAAAAGTAAATCAATTCATTTTTGGCTACCGAGAAAAAGTGATGCAAAAATTAAACCTCGATCATATTCTACCAATGGTATTGGGTAACTGATAGCAATCAACGGTTCTTAATATATGGTAGGATTTCCTTTTCGATCTATGACAGCTTGAAGCCTTCTTGGCATAGATGAAACCAACTTAGCGCAGTATTCTTGAGTGATCTTGCCCCACTCTTCTTTTATTATTTCCTTAAGCGCGGATTTGCTGCGGATGTTATGTGCTGCAAGTTGACACGACAGTTCTTCCCAAATATGCTCAATTGGATTGAGATCAGGTGATTGTGGGGACCATTTCAAGCAATTTGGAATGTTATAAAGTATCCACATTCGAGTTTGGTGGGCAATATGCTTAGGATCATTGTCTTGCATGAATATGTAGTTTGCTCCCAAATTCAACTTTTCAACGCTAGCTGCTAGCCGATCCTTTAAAATCTGGATGTGGACTTTGTGATCCATCGTTTTTTCTTCTATTATATGAAGTTCGCCAACTCCATTGACAGCCAAAGATCCCCATACCAAAATAGAACCACCACCATGCTTCACAGTTCCTATCATATTTTTTGTATCTAGCTCCGCAAGAAGCTTTCTGCGCACTTTTGCTCGTCCATCGTGAGAAAACACATTAAACTTGCTTTCATCCGTGAACAAGACGCGTTTCCAAAATTCGACATCCTTATTCAAATGTTCTTTGGCGAAATTTAATCTTTTTTCACGGTTTATGCCGCTAACAAAGAATTTCTTTCGTGAAATACAACACACGTAACCCAATTTCCTTAAATGACTTCTGGCTGTATGAACGCTAAAATCTTTTTTATAAATATATTTTAGTGTTGTTTTGATTTTCCGTCGCCGGTATAAAAGGATCTTTCTTGACTTCTCGTTCGATTATTTCGTCCTGATAATATTTTCTTCCTCCCTGAGCGCTTTTTATTTTCTAATCTTTTATTTTTGCAGAGCCTGTCTATTATCCTCCAAACAGTGGAAATGGGTCTATTAACGATGCATGCAATTTCCTTGTATGGAACGGTCTCGCTATGAAGCCAAAGAATAATTTTTTTTTTCATCTAAAGAAGTCTCTTTTCTCATGTTGATCGACTGAAAATTGGTAAATTGTAATATTGATGAAAACCTAAACCTGAGGATTCAGGAATTACTTTCTTTTACGAATGTTTTCCTCCAATCGCCTCTAAAATTGGGTTTCAATGATGAAAACAACTAACAATGGACTGCAATCGCTGATAAAATGACACATTTTCAATGAAAAGTAATTATTGCAGCACTTTTTCTCGGTATGTTTTAAGCTAAAGCGACCCCTAGACGATCAATATTATTGCACAATATGTAGGATTGTACAATAATATTGATCGTCTATGGATCATATTGAAGGATTGTGCAATATATTGAGTGAATCAAAAAGGTTTTGACTTTTACTGTGCAACATAGAATATATTGCATCGTCTGTGGTCAGTATTGCGCAATATTGGCTCAGTTATATATCGTCGTTAGTGGCATAAACAACGTTTGGAGTAATAGAGCCAAAATTGTCAAAAGCTACTGAAAAATCGAACGAAAAGTAAATATTGCATCGTCTGGGGCGCCCAGCAATAATATTGTTCAATATATTGTCACAATAATATTGACCGTCTAGGGGTCGCTTGAAGGTTAATCTGAAAGCGTAAACAAACTTTCAGAAACCGGTTCTTGGAAAAATAATGAAGGAATTTGGCGCAAAGGAAAAAACTCCGAAATATGAGTTTTCCCGATATTACTTTTGAAAGTTCGCAAATAAGCTATCAAAGCCGAAATTTTGTATATTTTCACCTTTTTGCATCACTTCTTCTCGGCACTGTATGTTTACATTTATCATTTTCTATTTCATAATTGGATTTGTTCTGTTGTTTTAGATATTAAATAAATAAATAAATAAATAACACGTGATTTAAAAAACAACCCGCTAGATGACTCTATAAAAGCAACGTTTGGGTAGACAATTTCACCATTCCCGAAGTTGCTACAAAGTCACATTCTCGTTCATTTTATGAGTAAATGTCGCTCACTAACTGTAAAAATATTTTCAAGGTGAAATCACCCTGATCAATTTCTTCGAATCGAATCACCAAAAACTCGGAAATAATTTGATCAAAAGAAATCGAACGATTAGTCAGCATTTCCATAAATCCTTATCACTCCAACTGAAAGGAGAACGCATCTATAAATAGTCGGGAGCAGCGAAGGTCGATGTCGACCCAATGAACTGCGCTTTATGCTTTTATTTCTTTCGACGGTGTCCCGTCCCAAACACCCATGCATATTACATGAATAGAACCAGCACCTTGAATACTAGCTGGCTAGCAAGAGAGACGACGAGACGATTAGACTGGAACGAATCGTGTCGACAGAGTGCTTCATTCGCTCCAGGCATGAAATCCATAAGGTCGCATCGATAGACAGATCTAAGCCCGACAACATCATTTATCCAATATTCAGTCCAGTAAACACCTAGTTATCCGGCACGATGAGCACAGCACAGGCGGTGGCGGCAGCAGAAAGGTGCTGAACAGGGAACGACATCCGGTATTGATTTTATATATGGGGACTGTGTCCCGTAAAGGTTTATACTGACTTAATTCAATGATCCTTGAGGAGCTCATTAAATTTTTTTATGGCAAAATATTACAAAAGTATAGATTTGCGGTATCATGTGAAAAAGGCTGAAGAAGGCTCTGAATGTTAGGTTACCTGAGATCTTCAAGCATTTTGATTTTTTGCGCGGCAGCGGTCGTATCACGCCTATCCTTGCGAGTTGTGTTGAAAGGAGTTTTACGACCTGGAAAAATCCGGCCGTATCAAGAGATTCCCACGAATTTGCATAATTGCTGGAAATGAATGGTAATTGATAATCAATGAGGAAAATGAATATTACTGCAGCCTATGAAACGTCGATTGAATAGTCTATCGAAATGAATAATGTAGAAAATTTTCGGCGTGATGAACGTTGAAAATGAGCTCAGTATTTTCATTAATAAATTATCTGTAATGTATACGCATCAAGTAAGATGGATATTTTGCAACGATAATTAATTAATTCATATTTATTTATTATTTATTTCAATATTCATCACAACAGAATACAAATTCCAATTATGGCAATGAAATAAGAAAACGATAAAAAAATAATAAAGATTAATGTTTACAATAAGAAAAATATAATCAATAATATATCCAACGCTCAGGTCTAGAACAAATGCTTTTAAATATCTTTTAAAGGTGTATAACGATTGTGGCAGAGCTCCAAGCCCCAATTCATTATGACGTCTAGGGATACACATTTGTACGCGCGGACGGAACAGTGAAGACTTCTTGAGACCTGTTGCCCCGTAACGAGCTGCGAGGTTGGAATGAATCGGTGAAGCCAGATATAATACCTCGCTGCGATTTGAACAGGAAGCACTCGTCGAGCAACAGCCGGCGTGACTCCAAGGAAGGAATTTGAAGAAAGTACAATCGGGAAGCATATGAGGAGTAAGGGATATTATATTTAAAAAATAAAGAGCGAGTGAACCTACGCTGCACACATTCGATGGCCGCAGAAAGGTATAGGAAGCGTGGAGACCACACTTGACAAGCATACTCGAGGAAAAAACCAACTAACATAAAAGACGAACAAATGTAGGTATGTCAACGAATTTAGAGGCAGAGCGAAGTACTAATCCAGAGACTCGTGAGGCTTTAGCGGTGACTTCAGCAACATGGAAATTAAATTTTAATTTAGGGTCAAAAGTCACACCCAAATCTCTAAATTGATTAACGGACGACAGATAGTTAGTGGAAACTGAATAATAAAAAGAAATAGGAGATGATTTGAGGGAGAAGGCCATATGTTTACATTTGCTAACATTTAAGGACAAGGAATTGCGGTTGCACCAATTAAGAAAAGCACACAGATCATTCTGGAGAATAATACAGTTATCAGCTGACCTGATGACTTGGAACAATTTCAGATCGTCAGCATACAGTAGACAAGGAGAATCAATAATAGAAGGAAGGTCATTAATAAAAATTAAGAAAAGTAAAGGGCCAAGGATAGACCCTTGTGGAACACCAGAAGAGGGATGAAAGGGAGAAGAGGAGAGATCGTTAATAGTAACTTTTTTACTCATAGTTACTGAGGTAGGATGAAAACCAAGATAGGACTGGCCTGAAACAATCAAACTAAAAAACTTTACTGAGTTGTTCTAAATACAAGCAATTATCCAATTAAACACCGTCACCGATTAATGGTTTAACAATTCTTTATTTCACTGTAACTAGATTTTATAGCTCATTTCAAATTTCCAACAATTATTTCAATTTTCTACCGACCAATCTTAATGCACATCATCTCTCTTCGAAAAATCAACTGTAAAGTGAAAATTTCGGTACTTTCTTTTTGTTATACAACTTTCCCCTAATTTTCTTGTTATATTTCCAGTTTTACCAGTATTCTTCTTCACGGTGAATATCAAGTGAAAAAAAAACAATTGTGAATGGACATTTAACATGTAGTGTCAAATGACAAATGTCAAGTGACAATTGTCATCAAAATACGATACTGATCGATAGCAGACTTTAGATAAGTATACATTTTTTATCTTGAACCCGATACTTTGTTGTTTTTTCCTTTCAGGTTCCCGTGTTGGAAAGGCCACTGTTGTGTCGCAACAGAGTATTATACTATGTTCGACAGTATCAAAGGCTTTAGAAAAGCCTGTGTACACTACGTCCACTTGTTCCTGACGATCTAAGGCAAGGGCAAATGTGTTGGAGAAGAGGATAAGGTTAGTTGAAGTAGACTTACCCCTCACGAGCCCGTGCTGTTCTGGAGCTAGAATTGGATGAATCATGGGATACATTCTAGAGATGACAGTTTTTTCAAGGATTTTACTAAAACAAGGGAGAAGAGAAATAGGATGATAATTGGAGACGGAGGAAACATCGGCAGTTTTGAAAATTGGGTAAATATAAGAAACTTTCCCGGCAGAAGGAAAAAAACCGGATGATAGACTCACATTGAAAAGGATAGAGAGGAGGACGCACAATGAGGAAGACATAGACCACGCGAAAAAATTGGGAATACAATCAGAACCACCACCGGAATTCCGATCTAGGCTGAGCAATAAATTCTCAACTTCGATCGGATTAGTATGGATAAGAAAAAGAGAAGGAGTAAGGGAAAGAAAATCAAAGGGATGTAAAAGAGAGGAACACCTTTTAAAGGAGGAAGAAAAGGAGTTAGCAAAAAACTCACATACATCTTGTGGAGACGAGGAGGTAGAGCCATTGAAGGTTACTTGGTTAGGGATGGAAGAATTTTTCTTCAAGGACCGAATGTAGGACCAAAAAGGTTTAGTATTGAAAGAGCAAATAGAAGACTCCAGATTAGCGAAATAATCGTGCATTGCCTGCTTCATTTCGATTTTAGCGGAGGATTGCAGGGACCGAAATACGGCAAAGATCAAAGGCAGAATTCGATCTTCGAAACTTTTTCCGAGCAACATTTTTCAGTTGGATTGCCCTCAAAACTCGTTGGGTTAACCAAGGAGGATCTGTAGATTTACGAGGGTTGAAAGTAGGTGTATAGGTAGAGATAAGGTCGTTGAGGATGGAATAAAATTTGGAAAGTGCTTGATTAATATTTAGTCCACGGCAAAACGAAAACCAGTTAATTTTTTGAAATTTCAATGCGATTCCTGGGTAATTAGCCTTGCGAAAATTGTATCGAGGAGCAACTGAGATTCCTTTTTCTGAGGAATATGACAATGGAACATAAAGAGAAAGAGGAGGGTGGTGAGCGTCTATTTGAGTAAAAGGATGGAACACGGTGGAGACAGATATATCAGTAGAGGGAATATTATTTAGGATAAGGTCAAGAATACGACCATTCAAGTTACGTGTAGTGTTAATCTGCAAAAGCGAGTTGAGGGAAAGGAAAGAAGAAAGTACTATGGAACGGAAAAAAATTATGAAGGTAAGAAGATAGCTCAGTAAAAAAATTTTCGTACACAACACAAGAACTGTTACAAGGAACATATACAGAGAGAATTATTAAGTGAAGGTTATTAGGAAAACATGTACGGACTAACACGCATTCAACAGGAGGAGAAGGATGAAAGTTACGACAGAGTGATCGATGAAGAGGTTCACGTATAGCAATCAATACACCTCCGCCATGCGATTTGTTAGAAATAGAACAATTCCGATCTACTCGAAATATCTGGTGCAAAGGGAGAACTTCACTGCTATTAATATCATTAGAAAGCCAAGTTTCCGTGAGGCAGATAATGCTATCTAAGGCGAGAGAAGAGTTAAATGATATAAATTGGAGCTTCGATCTCAAGCCACGCACGTTTCGGTAATATAAGCATATTTTACAATTTTTTGAGATTAGATTGGAACAGGTGCTTTCTTTTTCCGTTGAAAATTCGAACGAAGTCTTCTGATGAAAGTTTTGGCAATAATACCGGGGGGCCAGAAATTGGTTTAATTTTTGCAATGTAATCCTACAGAAATGAAATATGCAAATTTATTCGAGCCTTTTTCATCATTCATTTGAAATATATATCTTCTTGGAAGCCAAAAACATTTTGTTTCCCGTAATATGTTAGACATATAGCTACCAATGGAATATTCTAGCTTCAGCTATATCTTATGACATATGTTGAAAATCTCTTCTGCAAATCATAACGAATAGTGTTTGCATAGCAACTCGTATAAATTAGACTGGAGATTGTCTCAAGTATCTGAACAATGTCGTTAGCATTAAATATAGATAAGTGCATGCGTATGATGTAAGTGTTAGATTGTATTGAAATATGAATGCGGGCAAAAACGTTGCGAACAATGAAGTCCTGCACACAGCTCCGGCAGCTGGAAACAATACAGATAACACCCTTGCTTCTTAGTGTTGTTTGACTCTCGCATTTACTCTTTGGAATCAGATGGGACACGTTCTAAATTGAAAATTCAATGCAGATGTGTTCCGTTAAAATGTGAGAAGCTGATGAGTTTTTTTTGGAGAATAGAATGCATTAGATGTTGTGTAGATTTTGTTTGGAGTGTTTGGATGGGAAGAGTTTGAAGTAGTCTGATGAAGTTGCAAGATAATTTTGAATTGATATCGTGGAAGATACTGTGTATGATATACGTATATGACCGGCACTGCCTAAAGTAGTTTATGCAGAAAGATTTCTTGAATTATCTGGTGTCATCTCATGAAATCTTTTACAGCTTGTGTAAATGTTTCATTTAAAAGATGCAGTTTATACTCGTACAAATCTATGCAAAAAAAAAATTGAAAAATAGTATAATTTTAAATATTTCAGTGTACTTAAAATTATCATCTCAGCAGCATCTGTGGCTACGTTCAAAAACTGTAATCGAATCTCAACATAGAAGTATCATTGTTCTGATAAAATTTCAACACTAACTTTTAAACTTCAAGCATTTAAATTTCAAGCTCTAAAAGTATCATTTTTCCCATCTATTTCACTTGAAAAAAATTGCATTTAATCCCCTTCATTTTCATTAAACTTACATCGTGGGATTTCATGCCCGCATCTGCAAACCGTTCATGCCAATCGCTCTTCAAACCCCTTCTTCAATTTAATTTAAACTATTCACATACTTTTCAAAAGACCTTCGGTGAAATGCACGAATACAGGCAAGAAAGTTAATCCGTTCGTTGATCCGTTCAATACAGAGAATTCTCACAGAAATTATCGATATAAAAGCGAATAAAGTTTCGTGATGCTCGAAAAGTTTGAAATAATTCGCTTTCAAATGGTTAATAGATAAATTTCAGTGTTTCCATTGCTCACATTTCTCGTTCGCGAGCTAGGTGAAACAGACAAAGCAGCAGGGTGCAAAGATTTCAATACTACAACTCAGGGCACAGACCAGTCAGGCTTCATATCCTGTGCGCTTTCGGATGTTTTTAGACGTGGATAGAGTCATGGCCAATAATTCTGTCTTGATTTTCCGAATAACAGCTTTGCCCGACTTAAACGATTTATAAATGAGCGACATAATTGGTTCGGCTCAGGTATTCAATGTTTCCTTCGCTTAATTTGGTCTATAAGAAAATCATTGTTGGATGTTCGGACTAGAATTTCAGCTTTTAAAATTGAATATTAAAATCATTGAGAGAATGAAATATTTAATAAATGTAATAGTTGGAAGCAAGGTGTTTTTGTTGATGAGCTAATGTCTTTTAATTTCGAAACGTTGATTATCTTTACCTGAATTAGATTAAAAATTAAGAAAAATGAAAAATTAAATCAGCGTGGTAATTTATTTTCAAGATTCTTGGCCTGGTGATTATTGTATTGTGATTATACACAATTTTTTTTGAGAAAAATTGACATAATTACTATTGATTTTTACTTTTTTTACATTATATATCTAAAATTTAAAAAAATTAAATTAAAAAAAAATATCCCAGTTTATTCTTAATTGGCGTGAAATAAATGAAGACATGTTGTTGGAGTCAATAATGGGTTCGTTCAATAAGTAGAACAAACGCACTATTTTACAAGAAGACTTTCAAATCTCAAGCTAAATTTTTGTAGAATGTTAATTTCATGTTCGATTTTCATTCCGTCTTTTGGACAATGAACCGACCAATCAGTGCCAAATCTCACAGCAATTCTAAAAAAAACTGAAAAAAAGAACTGGAGGCCAAAAGGAAGGAAAAATACAGAGGGCTAAAAAAAGTGTCCACTCAATAATGCTGATTGTCAATAATGCACCTTGAGCTCTCGTATCCAGCCAAATTTGCTATGATCTGTCTCTTCAGCAACAGGCAGCTTGTAGTATTATTTCAGCTTTCATTTATATTATACTGCTAGGTTGGAATTTTCAGTTACTTGGAAACCCTGTCAAACATTTTCTATTATCCACTTTATCCTGACCCAAAGTCATAAGGGCTGTAGTTTCGGGAGGACCTTTGCTCCCGAAAGCGATGATTGCCTAAGTGACACTCGCTTCAAAACAAAAAAAAAACTGGCCTTTCACCGGACTCAAGAAGGTAGTGACGGCTGAAGGTCCCCAATCTGTTACCGCGAAAATTAAATTGTGAAAGGAGTCTCGAAGAAAAGTGAATCTATAAAAGAATCAAAAAATCAAAGGGGACTTTTTACTCAACAACGACTTTCCAGCTTCAGCGGAGTTTTTTCGGAATCATTGCGATCGATTATGAAATAAGGGCGGTTTCAGTAAAATTTGACCGTTTCATGTTTGTAAATATTTTCGTGAATATATATATGCTCCAGATCTTGAAGCCATATGGTTATATTTTATGTAAAGTGCTGGAAACTATATTAGTTTTCATTCATGCAGTAGCTCTTGTGCTGGCAAAATGGAGTCGAAACAAGAAAAGTACGACAGGAAATTATTTTCAAATACGTGAAAAACCGCGAAATCAACTTTTCAAAGAAAACGTCACTTTCAATGGTGCAACAAGTAATAGCGAATAATAAGAAAGGGCTAGCTGCTACAAGGAAAGGTGGATCAGGTAAAAATTCTAGTAGCTTAGACAAGGACTTAGCAAAGAAAGTTGCCTGTTACATTGAAGTTCCAGATCGATCTGAGGAAAAGGAGAAAGTAGCAAAAACAAAGGCTCGAAAATTTTACGATCAATATGTGACGAAATTCGATTGTGCCATTTCAGATGACCAGACCTATGTTAAAGCGGACTTCAGGTAGCTTGCTGGCAAGAGTCCTTACACTGTTATAGAAAACGGTGGAGTGAAGGAAATATCTAAGTCGAAGGAAACTTCCAAAACAGTACATGGTGTGGCAGGCTATTTGTCGATGTAGTCTAAGGAGCGATATTTTTTATAGCGGAAGGCATAATCAATGCCCAGGTTTGCCCTGCAGAAGTCATGGTTGGCGTTCATTAATACTCATGTAAAATCCGTGTTATTTTGACTAGATCTAGCAGCAAGTCATAATGCTAAGAAAAGGCTAGAGTCGTATTAAAGCAACCACGTCATTTTTCCCCCCAAGGAAGGACAACCTAGCAAATTGTCCTGAGCCTAGACCAGTAGAATCATACTGAGCTCAAATGAAACAAGTATTGAAAGGAAGCAATGAAAAAGCCACAAATGCTAAAAATGCGATGCTGATTTTTAAAAAAATTGAAAAAACATACGAAATCGTTAATGAGGCTTCTGTGAAAAATTAACTGACAGGCCTTAATTGAAAAATTGAACATTTTCACTCAAAGCGACACTACCGTCTACAATTGTAGTTTTGTATATTTCTAATACTAAAAATAACCCTATTTTCCTAAACTTAATAGATTTAATTTTATGTGCTATAGTAAAAGGGTCAAATTTTACTGCGATAGTCTTTACCAGAAAAAAACCCCTAGCACATCAGAACTGCTAGTAACACTAATGTTCGAAGAACAGTAGAGGATTTGTGCAGATTTCGAGTGTGCATTCTATCACTAGCTACTATTCCTACTTAGGACTAATACACCCTAAGTAATAAGAGACTCTAAGCTTATTGTGATTTCGATGACTTCATCGAAAGTTACAGCGATTGGAAGGTGTTTGGGGCAGCCATCCGAAAAATGTCCCCATCTTAGAAAATTTTAACATTGTTAACGTATTTTTGGTAGCTATGTGAATACTTAATGCAAGCATTTATTGATACGAAAGTAACAAAAAAGCCTCATACTGGCAGCCCTTTGCTAGCACTGAAATCAAAAATATGTCACATCTGCCTCATATTCAAGTCATCCTGCTTTGCGAATTTCGTATTGATCCGATCACTGCGTTTGAAGTTATAGGGACACAAAGAAATTTAGGGTTACCACTCGCTAGAAATTTCAAATTTTCGAAATCTTAATTTTTGTTGTTTGCTGTCACTACAAGATCATTATCATTTGAAAAGTTTACGATAAAATAGCTTAATAAAGATATAGCAAAAAAAAAACAAAGCCAACAATAGCTGCCAGCCCTATATTGGTTTTTCAACCGGGTTTTTCCTGAATATTGCCTACAGTAACTTTCATTTGCCATATGAATTTTGTTTTGGTTTCATGAAAATTTTCACAATCCAAGACACTAAAATAACCATAGCTGGCAGCACCAACTGCATTTTTCAACCAAATTTTTAATTAATTAATTAATTAATTAATTCAACCGTTAAATTAACGCTCAATCGTATTGAAAACATAAATAAAATATGAATTAAAAATCAATCATATCAAAGTCCATATCAATGCAATCAGCATCGTATGAAAATTTATTGAAATTCCAATCAAAATAGAAAGTCTTCAGTTACACCGAAATGAGTTTTCCAAACAACCTTCATAGTAGGCTGCTACACAAAAATAAGACAAATTTTAAAATATCGCAGGTTTAGAATTTGATTTGGCGAGTTTGTATCGTGAAATGTAGGAGAAAGCGTGTGATCATAAAATAAAACGTGTTTAAATATGCTTTTGTGAAAAATCGGTGGAAGCAAAAACTTACGGAAGAATAAATGAAAAAAATATTAAATTCAAAGTAAGACAATAATAGTATTTCAAAGAGCGCTAAAATTATTGAAATGAATCGATGTATAGTGATGAGTTCTTTTAGAGATTCTAAAAATTTAGGGAACAGGAAGAGCCCAGGCTAACCACACCTTCTAATGCGACAGGAAGGACGTGAAATTTTAAGAGTGGCAGCCAATTTGATTCTAACACTGAGAGGCAATTTTTTGCGGATGTTGAAGTTAAAGCAAAAATATGGAACGAACAAACTATGAAAAGCGCTGAGCACATAAAATTAAGAAATAAAATAAAAAGTAACTCCACTAACTGCAAGACACAAAGAAGATAGAGCTCAGTTAGCTCGTTAACATATTATACGGAAAAAGAGTAATTTTTACCGCCGAAAAACGTTTTTGCCTGGGTGATACTGATGTCTGGCCAAAATATTTCTACGATTTGACAAAATATCTTTTGATGAAAAACAGATAACATGAATTTCACTGCACATTTTACCATTTCCTCTTGATTTAAATTGTAATGAATTTTTTCATGTCCTTTTATTGCTAAATCTATTTTTATGCTGTACATTATTATTTTGCAAATATTGGACGTGTTTTTTCATTGTACTCTTTGATTCAATCAGACACATTGTGCTTCGATTCAAAAATTTATAATTAATATTTGTTATAATAATATTGTACCTCACACCAATTGTTAGCATATCAGATTACTTTCATATCTCAAACATACGTAATGTTATTCTTATAGTAAATTTTCTGCAATATCAATGTCACAACAACCAACATATTTAAGTTTTCAACATTTTCAATTGCATGTTTCAAATCTTTATCCAACAGGCATGTAGTGTTTTCAGCATCATAAAACAATATAAGGTGCGTTTTTTGCAACCTAGCAGAGCAGGTTAACGTAGGGTTGCAAAAAAACGATCCAGAGCAGAAAATCGCAGTGTTCGAAAATGTTGTTGCATTTGCTGAGATTTTGCTTAGATTGGTTGTTAAATTAGAATAATCCATAGAAAAAACCTGGGTGAAATCTTATCTAGATTTGAATTGAAATCAGACATGAAACTTGCATATAAAACAATCTACAATGTAAAGTGCATCGAAACACTCAAAAACTGTCTGCACACTACAAGATTTGATGTAAAATAATTGAAAATTGCAGAGTGCTATGTGCAGGATTTTTGTTGTTATATTCAATATGCTTAACAAAATTTGATTTGCTCGGGTGTGCAAAAAAACGCACCTATTTTCAGATATATTCTATTTTCTTTCAAAGTTTTCGGAAAATTTTGTCATTGTAAAACGTTTGAAAAATTTGGTGATTTTGGAAGACTAAATTATTACCTTCTTTACAATAATTTTGAATTAGATTTTCCATATGACATTTTTTTACGCACAAAATACAAACAACTATACACAAAAATTCTATTTGCTTTTGATTGTAAATCTATCAATATCTTAAATCTATTACATTTATTACAATAATAACAAAAAAAATACAAAAAGAAATAAAAATTGGCAGTAGAACGAATTTTCATTTCGGGTTAAATTTCTATTTGTGAAATTGAGGAAAATTTCCTTGGCCAACCATTTGCTGAAATAAATAATATCATCGTCATGGAGAATTTCTGACTTTTTGAGTTCAGTATCGCATAAGATTTAATATCGTAGAGCTGAAGTAAGCTTGAATTTTCAATAGTTGTTTTTGAAAAAGATACTTTCACCAATAGTCTAGTATTTATAAAAATATTTAAAGGTTAAAACGTTAAATCTTTCGACAACCAGAGGCATGTTTATATATTTTATGCAAGTGACGTTAGGTTTATACGCTGTGATTCAAAAGTGTTCTAATCATAGTGCGTCTAAAATTAACAGACTCAAAAAAATACTTAACGTATATTATCATATTTGTAATAAATTAATTAGATATAATTAAACTTGAAACCTTGAAAATGATTTAAGTATCTATATTAGACTTAGTTTCAGATGCTTATTTCCTGAGTTTGAATGCGTTATTTAGTTCGAACTTAAGGGGGTAGTACCGGATAGAATGCTAAAAAACTGCCTAATTTTCAATATTTTTTTTCACCTTCTATATTTTGTATAAATTTCAAAATTTGCATGGGTAAAATACACGTTTTGAAAATTACAAAAAAAAATATTTTTTAATTTATTTTCATTTTTCTACTTATTTATAAAGGGCGCCAAAGTTGACGTCTCGAAAAATGCCTCGTCATACTGCGGACAGATAATCTCAGGAATGAAGAATCTGAAACAAAAAAGCCAAACCGCATTTTAAAGAGGAATGCTTCTTACGTGGTAATCTACCACAATATTTTTAAAAAAATGATAAAAAAAATGGCGGTTGTTTGAAAGTATTTTTCAATAAATCGTAATTTGTTTCCCATTGTTTCGCTTGCCAAATTTTGTTGGGTTAACTTATAGCCTATATTGTGGTAGATTACCACACAAGACACTTGAATAAAGAAGTGCATCAAATTTGACTTAAATTGGTTTGGCCAATCCGGATAATAAGTGTCCGCAGTTTGAAAAAACGTCATAACGAAAAAAACGCGTTTAAAGTTTTGTTTTCCATTTATTTATTGAATATTATTTGAAAAATATGTTTTTATCACCTACAATTGCTCAGTCGGCAATCCCTGGACCATACATAAGTATTCTTGAGTCCACATGAACCAGTCGCTCTTGCAGCTGGGCAGTTTTTTTTTGCCAAACGCGTTTCCTTTGCCCCTTTTTCTGCCTGAATTAAGCGCTTTTCATCTTTTTTTCGCAGTAATTAAGAGCAGCAGTCTGCCGTAAACTGCCGTAACTTCATTATTTTTGCGAATATCTAAATAACATTTTGAGACGTGATTTCTGAAGGTATAATTAATTGAAAAATGCAAAATAACAAAAAAGTTTTTTTTTTTTTTTCAAAAATAGCTTTAAATGGAACAGTTTGAAGGAAGAACAAGTAAACTTATCACTGAATTGAAGAATAGTCAGCATTCTCATTCATGGTTGTACAATGAGAAGTCGAAAACCTCATTTGCTAGCGTATAACTTGCTGACATTTAATCAAAATACTACCTAGCACTATTCTATCCAATTAAGGAAAATATTTTCTTCAAATTCAGATTCATCATCACAATAGCTCTTCTCCATATTCAATTAAAGTCTTTTCATCGGTCGGATTCAATCATTGCATTGCAGCCGAGAAGAAGATCTCTTGCACTGAAAGAGGTTCCAATCGAAAGAACTCAATAGTCGGTTCGTTCGACTTGCATCTGCTCAAGTAGTAGGTGAATAGTACTGGCTGGATGTCTGTATTCTTCAATGCACATTTTTCCTCGTCAAATGCTTTCAGATCCACGACTCATTCGTAAAGCTGGGGCGTCCTGATTTATTGAGAAAGTCGTTTCGAAATCGATATTGGCACTCGAAGAGTGCACTGATAAGTTCGTTTTATTTTATTAGCATATCTACACCGCACTCGAGATTTGTGCAGGGAGTGTAGAGTGAATAAGAAGAAGATGTGAAAGTAAACAGAACAGCTATTCGTATGACTTTGAATCACGTTTCGTCAACACATAAAAAATTTACCCAGTGTATACATGGTGGTGTGAATGATGACTTTGATTTGAAAGTATATGTCCTGGTTGGTGCAGAAATTTGAATTGTTGACGTTCCGAAGTGCTTTCAAATATGTTTTACATACTTCTTTTTGCAGAGATATAGGATGTTAGAATAGTTGAAGAGGACAGTTTTGTTCATTTTATCTGCCCTGAACAATTGAATTCGAAACTGACAAAGCTTAAACAAATACCAAAACTTAAATCTAGTATCAGGCTACTATCCAAGAGCAGATCTGCATTTCAGAAAAAAAAAATAACTCACAGATGTACGGGTCAGGCGTGATGCGTATTTCAATTAACAACAAGCAATTCACAATCAAAACCAAATCACCTACCAGTCCATATATATCCAACACAAACCTAATGAATTCGACCCTTTTCTTCATGCTAGATAGCTTTAAAGCCCACAAACCGATAGCACCGCAGGAACCACAATAACAAGACATTTTGGCTTTTGTTTCCGACTTTTCGACCGAATTTAAATCCAAAGACGATGCCAGAAGAATGAACAATCTCAAACATATATACATAGTTCACATCCCATAATCTTCGTATTGACATTTTATGTGGAAAAGTGTTTCGGTCCGACGAAATAATTGAATCGTTCCACATCACACGAAACGAAAGCGAATGGAATTCAAGAAGTTTCCACATTGGTTAGAATGTGGTATCCTACGATATTTTTTTTTTTGCTAATCGGAAAGTTCCTGGTATTTCGTAACAAAAGCTTCTTAAAGAAAACGGAAAAATGCTGGCTGACATTTGTCGAGGATACATATTTCTGGGAAAATACAAAAGTTAGATGTTTTTGTCATGTCATAACCAATAAAACAACTAACTAAATATTTCTTATGGTATTGTGCTAGAATGGATTTTTAGGAGGTTTTCTGACAGCAATGAAACTGTATCTTTAAGAGCGCAAGGCTTCAACACAAATGTTGAATATAAAAGCATTTGCTACAAAATACTGACAGCGATTATAAGAAGACAATTAAGATAAAGTGTATTGTCAAAAATTCGATGTGATTCGATGTGATTGAGCTTTGTGTGCTTCAACTTCGTATTTGAGGATTTTCATTGAAACTTGGATCAAGGTTTACCCATTCACGTGATATAGTTTGTCCATGAGAGCAATTTCCGACACAAAATAATCAAGTTTCTGAGAGAAGCGTGTCCACTGGAGGAAAAAGTGTCGAAATTTTTCTCTCTAATAACAAATTGTGTCAAAACGACAAACTGTGGCTGTCTATCCTTGCCTCCCACACTTAACACGAAACTTTTCAATCTATCAGAATATCTTGGTCCAAAAGATTCCTTTATATTGGAGATTTCTACATCCCACCTAATTCAGACGACGCCGTGTACAATGCTATATCCGAAATTATTTCTTCTCTGGTATCATCTCTTAAAGATGATGATAACGTTATAGTACTGCGAGATTTCAATCACCCAAATTTAAAGTTCACGGCTTATGAAAACGACTCCAACTTTCTTCCAGTCAATATCATTGACTCATTCGATCTAAATCTTGTAAGTACATTTTACAGCAATGATTTGCAGCAAATTTGTTCGACTTCGAACTAAAATGGTAATTGGTTAGATCTTATCTTCACTAACAGTTACGAAGGTGTGGGGGCTACTCCGACTGTTGACGCAGAGCATCTTTTCTCCAATACTCTTCACCACTCTGATTCCGGTCGAGCTAATCAAATACGGTGGACGCTGCTCTATAAAGGCCATACACAAATTGATCCAGAACATCTGGGGTCAAGAAAAAATACCGCAGGAGTGGTGCAGATCCATCATATGCCCTATCCACAAAAAAGGAGACAAACTTCGATGCGAAAACTACAGAGGCATATCGCTGCTTTATACATCCTATAAGATACTGACGAAAATATTAAAAGATAAAATAAATGTATACACAGAAAAGGTCTTTCGGGAGTACCAAGGAGGCTTTAGGTCTGGTAGATCAACTACGGATCAGCTCTTCACAGTCAAACAAGTGCTTGAAAAATGCTGGGAATTTAGCATCGACGTCCACCAGATTTTCGTGGATTTTAAACAAGCATATGACAGTATTGACCGAAACATACTGTACAAAATAATGCTATACTTCGGCATCCCGGCAAAACTAGTCCGGCTGACCAAAATGACGATGACGTCGACAGCATCACAAGTCAGAATCAACAACGGTCTGACTGACGCCTTTGACACAAATATCGGACTAACGCAAGGAGATGGGTTGGCCCCTCTGCTGTTCAACCTAGCACTTGAGTACGTGATAAGGAAGATTCCTGTCGACACAGGGGGTACGCTTCTGTATAAGTCGAACCAGTTAGTGGCCTACGCGGATGACATTAACATCTTGTCCCGTTCCTTCACATCCGCCAAAGAACTCCTGTTGAAACTTGATCAGGAAGCCGAAGAAGTAGGCCTGAAGATCGATCAGACGAAAACAAAAATCATGACGCAAACAAGAAAGAAGACCTCCATTAGACAAAATATAGTTTTGGACGAATATAATCTAGAGAATGTGGACAAATTTATATACTTAGGCTCGAAATTGACAACGAAAGGCAGTGAAACTGACGAAATTAAACGGAGAATACAGCTCGCTAATAAAACTTTCTACTCCGTTCTGGCCCTACTGAAGACCAGCTGCATACACAGGAAGACGAAGCTCTAAGTATACAAATCAATCATCAGACCTGTGTTGTGCTACGGATGTGAAACTTGGACCCTTACCCAAGCCTCCGCAAATATGTTGAACGCCTTCGAAAGACGGGTACTCAGGCGTATAATTGGAGCTAAACAAGAGTGCGGCCAATGGCGGCTAAGGTACAACCACGAGTTGTACGAGGTTTTTGACGAGCCAGAGGTTGCTACAATAGTGAAACTGCGGAAGCTGCAATGGGCTGGTCACGTGCAACGAATGGACGAGCATCGAGTACCTAAGAAGGTATTCGACGGAAGGGTCGAAGACCAGTGGGAAAACCCAGAAAACGCTGGTCTGACTCTGTCGACGAAGACTGCGCAAAGCTACTCGGCTTTCGAAATTGGAGGACGCGGTCATTAAACCGAGACAACTGGAGGCGTCACCTGCGAGAAGCCAAGGCCCGAGAGGGGCTGTAGTGCTACGACGACGACGACTCTGCTTTTACCGTCGATCTATCCATATCTGGTCTGAAAACTTTACGATCGTACAACAATTATGTTGTATATGACTTCCAAAATGCTGATTATTATAGCATTAACCATAATTTGAATAATATTGACTGGGATAGTACACTTTTAACTTTAGAATTGAACGAAGCAGTGTCTCTATTCTATGAGTACCAGTTGGTTTTTGATGCAGATGAAAAGTACGTTCTCAAGATTAAGACTATCTGAGCCCTGGCTGGATAGAAATCTGGGCTGTTTGCACAATCAGAGAAACAAACTATATAAGATTATAAAAAATAATAGTAATGTTAGCGATTAAGAAAAGATATAATGACTTAGCTCAAGAATTTTTAAGAAAGTCTAGCGAAGCATATGAATCCTAACACTTTTTTCGACTTTATGAACATCAAGCAAAAAGCTGCTGGTTACCTCAAATATATGCGAAAAAAAACAACTCAGTTTCTTCTGACCCACAAAATATATGTGACTTGTTTGCTGACTATTTTCATGAAGTTTTTTTTTATCCATACAGTGGCTCACCTAACACGCCACTTTCCCAAACACCTCAGTTGTCTATCTCTGATGGAATACATTTAACTAGAGAAGACATTACTAAAGCTATAAGAGGTTTTAACATGAAAAAAGGCACTGGACCAGACCTACTTCCTCCAAGGTGCATAATTAAGAGTGTAGAAACGATTCTTTCACCCCTGCAGATAATTTTTAACAAATCGCTGCATTGCGGTATATTTCTTCTCGTTTCATCTTACGCTGATTTTTAAAATGGGAGACCAACGATCGGCTGAAAATTACAGAGGCATCGCCATTTTGTCTGCTATACCAAATGCTGTTTGAGAACATTATTTGTGAAAAACTTACAATTCTTGTTGGCTCCAGAAAACATGGCTCCAGAAAAGGTAGATCCACTATCACCAGCCTTATTATAATGATTTCAAGGGACGCCAGGTTGATACGATATATACTGACTTCAGCAATGCTTTTGATCATGTCGACCATGATGCAAAAATTTGGCATTTCAGGAAACTTGCTAAATTGGTTGGATTATTCCGTAAGAAATCGAACACAGCATGTAAAGTTCCAAGCTTTTCTCTCCACAAAAAATACCGTTTCCTCTGGGGTACCGCAAGGTAGCCACCTAGGGCCGCTCTTGTTTAATATTTTTATTTCAGATTTATCCGAGGCGTTATCAGAGATTCCACATTTTTTTATGCGGACGATCTCAAGATGTACCACACTATTCAATCGGATTCTGATTCAAAATTTTTTCAGTTATAGCTTTTATTGATTGAGCAGAAGTGTGCCCGAAACAAACTTTTTCTTAACATCGATAAATGCCATGTCATAAGCTTTTCCCGTAAGACCTCTTTTGTAAATTTTGATTACTTCTGAGTAATCAGCTGCTGAAGAATGTAGATAGTGTTATGGATCTCGGTGTCGTTATGGATAAGAAGCTTTGCTTTAATATTCAATATGATAAAGTACTTGCAAGAGCCAGCAAGCAGCTGGGATTTATTAAGAGGCGCGCAAAAGAATTCAAGAACATTTGGGTCACAAAAACTCTGTACATATCTTTAATTCGTCCTTTACTCGAATATGGGTGCATAGTCTGGAATCCTACTTTCAGTATTTATAGCAATAGACTGGAATTTCGCCGTGAGATATCTATACCGTCTACGTGATTTTGAAAGCGTTCCACCCTATACTGACAGGTTTAGTCTTTTAAATTTGACAACACTTTCTTCAAGGAGAACGTTATTGTGCTCATATTTCATTTTTGATGTGATTAGGGACTGGATTAACGTTGAAAATATTTGCAATAAAATAACGGTCAATAATTCTGTAAGACGAACTAGGCACACACGTCTCCTCAATGAGCACCAGCATCACACTGCTAATGGTGACAGAGAACTGATAAATATATATAAAATATTTATCATTTTTTTCTACTACTATTCCCCGTCTATCTCTAAAGCCAGGCTTAAAAGTGCTTTAATTACAGCGCCAAAAATGTTTTCTCTTAACAGCTACCAACATTTTTTTAAAAGTCATTTTTGATTCTGTGGTAAACCTCTGACTTATACAGTGGCTCACAGCTTATTTGATGCAGTGACTATTTAAAAATGCAAATCACTGTAACTTTGAAATTGAGAACCCTATCCAAAAAATTTAAACGTATTTGACTAGATGCATGTTCAACGAATACAATGCAAACAAAAAATGTTCCAGCAATATTCCTCGGCGTCCGGTAAAAGAGAAATACCACTGGCGCAGAAAAATTGCAGCTTACAGCTTATTTGATACAGACACTTCAATGAGAATAAACTTCTATTTGTCGCGCCGTTAATCTGTCTTGTTTTTGTTTCTTGAATTTTTGATTGTGTTAGACATTGGCTTAGGTAATTTTTAGCAAGATCTTGTAAGCTGAAGTGCCAAAATGAGCCAAAATTGTAAAATGGGTCATCGCACCACAATTGAACAGCGCGAATTGGTATTAAACCACTTTAAAAAAGGACTAAGTGTTGGAAAAATTGCTGAAAGTGTGAATTTGAGTGTCTCTACAGTGGAGCACATAATTGAGCACTTCGTACACGAAAATCGGGTAGAAAATAAGAGGAGAAATGCGCCAAACAATATTTTCACCGTATCCGACGAACGATACATTGTAAGGAAAGTGAAAGCAAACACAAAGATTTCCGCTCCAAAATTGGTTACTGAGGGTCATCGTGAGTTAAGGAAGTCATGTAGTGCTGAAACCGTCCGACGAATGCTTCGCGACCATGATTTCAACGGGCGAGTAGCTCGTAGGAAGCCATTCATTTCAAAAAAAAAAAAACAATAAGCCGATTTGCCTTTGCCAAAGAGCATGTGGGAAAGCCATCCGCGTTCTGGAATACGGTTATTTTTTCGGACGAGTCCTAGTTTAGCATTTTTGGCTCCGACGGAATGTCATATGTCTGGCGCAAGGCAAACACTGAGCTAAACAAGTAGAACCTCAAAGCTACTGTGAAGCATGGTGGTGGTAATATGATAGTTTGGGCCTGCATGTCCGCAGCCGGAGTCAGAAATTTAAAGTTTATTGAAGAAACAATGAACCAAACAAAGTACCTTGATGTACTCAAAAACAAGTTGCTGCAAAGTGCTAAAAAACTGGGTGTTCACGACCAATTTCGGTTGTACCAAGACAACGATCCAAACCACAAGTCGGGAATTGGCAGTCCTGGCCAATTTGGGATTGCCCTCATTCGATGTCACCAGATATGAACGTCATTGAGAATCTGTGGACTTTGTTGGATAACAACATTAGAAAACACAAGATTTCTAATAAACAAGACCTGAAGAAAGCACTGCTAGAGGTATGGCAAAAAATTACTCCTGACATCACAAAAAAACTCGTTGATTCATTGCTGAATAGGCTCCAGGCTCTGCTTAAGTCTAAGGACTATCATACAAAGTATTGAAATCAACTGAAAACCTCATAATTCACAACAATTTTAATGTTTAATCAAACTGTATCAAATTAGCTGTGACATGAAATTTCTTATTACTTTTAGTTTTTTTGTTTTTTAAGATGTAAAACAGCAACTTTGTAACAAATATAAACTTGTTTAATAAACAACAAACAATTGCATTCAAAATGGTGTTCAAATTTTTTTGATATTGTTATTATTTTTTGACTTATTGCAACTTAATTTTTTAAAGAAGCACTGTATCAAATAAGCTGTGAGCCACTGTATATCAGCAACGCTCGTCAAGTGGCAAAGTGGCTGGAACTTACGTGTCCATAAGTCAAAAGACTGAGGTTCTGCCATTACAATTGCAAATAAATTAGTTTAAGAAAACGTGAACACAGTGTATGATGGCTGTGCCACTTCGAATATTATAAATGATATTTTGGTTTTCAAGTCTTCATTAGCTTTCAGCTTGCTGTAGAAGAAAGTTTTTGCAATAATAATTACAATAATATCTACAAAACGAAAACTAGTAATCTTTCCGCCTCCAAAGATATAATATTAACTACATTTAAATATGAAAAACTACTTACGATTACTACATTGAAAAAGAACAGAGAACTAATATCTCATTTCGTATTCCCGCTTAACTTATATCTCCAAAGATAAAATCTCATTTTGAAATCTTCGAATGAGAAACGAATGAAGAAACTTTTACGAACGATGCAATTAGCAGCTCAACTCTATTAAGCAGTTGGCAAGTGGCGAATGAAAAGAAAGATGTAACGTGGCGAGAACGCTCGCAGCTATTGCAGTACCACTATGGAATTTTCATTTATTTAAATTGCACGCCGGCACTGAATTGTGTCGGAAAGCGTGCTGGCATTTATTGGAGCCATAAAGATTGTTCTTTCCAGTTGAAAGCAAATGAGTTGTCTTATTATTGTTTTAAAAAGAAGTTTGCTTTTGATGAATAAATTACTAGGAGCGTTGAGTGGAATTGACTTAAATGTGAGGCTATTAAAGCGAGAGTCTGAGTCAGTGTCTGTTGCAAAGAATCTTATTCAGGATATTTTCCACGAAGGACCACATTCTTTTAAGCGATGTTTTACCTGATTTTGAATTTATTTTTGGATTTTCATTGGAGTTTAATTTGATTTTACTGTTTTTATGTAAACATTTAACTGATTTTTTGCTGTTCGGGCTACTACATCTGAGTTGCAAGAAATTGAGTTAATTGATCCAGCTGTTTTCAAAAATAAAATTAATTCATACAAAAATGATGGTGAAAATGAAAGAAAACAATTTTATAAGCCATTTATATGCTATTTATACTGCATCACATCCAAAAATATCAGGTAAAGCCTTTAATCAAAAAGTGTACCGTACATTTTACATGCAGTAAACATTGTCTAAGCTCTTGAGAAAAATTTCAAAGTTACCGCCTTATTCATTCGATTTGACAACAAAACGTACGTCCATAGAACATTCAAATCGTTTCAGCTGGAAAATAAACGGGGCAAATCCTGTACGAATTTCACTTTCCGGTTAGTAATGGATTTACGGCAAACTTAAGAATGCTTAAAATCGCGACACTTTCGTGAGTAGGGCCAATAACGTTGGCACAAAAGTGAGTTGTTTGCATACGAAAGAAAGCTAAAAAAAATACGGCACTGACAAAATAAAGCAATAAACAGTTTCAGATAAAATTTACTGTGGCATTTGAGCGTAGTAGGGTCATGAAAACAACGAGGTAATCGTCTGAGAAAGTGAAAATCCACTGAGCATAAATTTTGTTTTGTTCAGTAGGTGATGTAAAATGTAAATTTCATGGAGAAATTTTGTTATTCAGGTGATATTAATTCAATAATATTATGCGTTGTTTAGCAAGGAGCGTGGGTGATGAAAATGAATTGTGTTGATTTTTTTTTGAAAAAAAAACCACCTAAAATTGGTTTATTTAAAAATTTAATTAATAATTTGTGACTTGTGAGGTGTTTGATCTTCTTGAGCGACTTAGATACTTTGAGTTTTGAGATAACTGAAATGCCATTCAAGACTAGTTTTCGGATATGTTTTACCATCTGAACACTGAGGGAAGTTTTATGTAACTGAAAAATCGTAGGATCAATAAAAAATGGTGTCAGATAAATAGAGCTTGACAAAAGACCCTCTTAAGTTACAACCATATGTTATCCCGTAAATATGTGTGTGTAAATATGTATTCTAGTTTTCACTTTGTTTTTTCCATGTCTATTAGTATTATAACTTCAAGCAAAGGCTTTTTATGGTAGTAGTATGTTGCTTAGTAATTGAAGTTTTCAAATCTGTTTCATTGTGAAATGCTGCATCTTATTCAAAGCTATCAATTATGCAGTTTATGTCTAATTGAATATCTCGTTGATGAAAGTGAGTCTTATAAAAGTTGAATAAACTTTTTTCCATCCAAATTTCAGTCAGTTAATATCGGTGTAAATTTTAGATTTGTTTCTTGAACTGTAGATTTTGATTCTTAGCTTATCTTAAAGTGCTGTGTGCAATCCAAAAGGACATAATAACACGTGAAAATTATATAAGCTCTTCCTCAGACCAAAATGGGACATTATGGACATTAATATCAAATCATAATAAGGCTGTTTATTGGAGTTGATATAGCAAATCATATCAGATCCTTTTGAATGCTTTAGCTTTCTGTGCATCACTAATTTCTTCTAGTTCTACGGGTGCCTCAACCCGTGGCGAGTTGTCATGATTCCACGAAGGTGATGAAATCAAAGATCGATTTGAAAGCGAATTTCGTTGTATTCTGCATGGTGCGCAGTCTATCTTTGCCAGGTGCCTATCCTATTGACGAACCAATTCGTAAGAATGAACCAATTCGTAAGAATGAACCAATTCGTAAGAATGTCGCAGATGGTCCCCAGTTTGATTCAGTTTTTTTACTGAGTTAACCTATTTGAGATCCAGTGCTTAAAATTTCACTTTCAAGTCGTATACTTATTACAGGACGCATTAGAGAGCGGAATTGCACCTCATTATTACCCATGATAACTTTCGATGCAAGATGATCTTGCTCATTTTTACTTTTAAAACTGCTCAAAGAAGAAATATCAGAAAAAAATCCTGAAATTAATTATAGCCAATTTAAGTCATTGATATGAGTCTGGATATGTCTAAAGAGGCTTAAATTTCGAAGTGAAATTTAGCGCCCAGCGTGGGCCCCAAACTCGATCAATAAGCTGAAGTCAATTATCAATGATTAAAGAAAATATGTGGTGTAGCAAGGTATTTAACTTTATTTTTGCTTTATTTCAAAGTTTTTTAAATAAATGTATAGTCTCTCAAGAATATTTTGTCAAAATTTCAGCTCAATTGTAGCAAAATTTACGAAGCTTTGAGTGCTCGTTGCTCCAGGCCAGGTTTCTATACATGCTCGAGAGTTGTGCGTTTTTCTGAAACTTGTTATTTTGAAGTCCGTGTACACCATAACGCAAAATCAACTCAAACAACCGTTTTGAAATTTTGCACAATATATCTTCACACAATGTCTCAGGTATCACTGGATGCTTCTTTTAAAAAAATGATTAGTTTTACAATAACAAATTAGCCAAATTTTTTAAAGCGAAAATCGGTTTTTTTGGCTTCAAAGTGCTACGAAAAATAGAAAAAAAATCCTCTCAAGGATACCTTGAAAAACATCTCCTTTAACAAACGCGTTTTATTGTTACAGATAAAATAGCTTTGTTTCAAGGCATCTCCAGAGATTCACTGTCACTCGCTTAAATTTCAATATTTCGCAAAGAATATTTAGGAAAATATTGTTCAAATGTTGCATTATTGCATCGTCAAAAAAATATTTAAAAACATTCTTTTCATTCACTGAATTCACCTTATTCCCTTAAAGCTATAGTTTTTGCCTTTTTTCGAAAAATTCCTTTTCGCACATTTCGAAGGACCAATTATTTTAGCAATTCGCTCATTGAAGTAGTCTTCTTTTTTCCATAAAATGATAGCAAGCTGCTCCACATCATCTAGGCGCTTTCCAGAAAGCGTTGCTGCAAAAATAACGCTCATACTAAATGCTATTGCAGAATTTTATGTGCACAAACATTTCAGGGAAGCTCTTTGATGTTATTTAAAATAAAATTTCCAAAATTTTTTTTTTAATTTCGCAATGCGCTCATACAAATGTCGTGGCTCATACTTATACTCCATTTCCATTTGTCACTTTTTCTTCCAAAAAATACTGTAAGTTTGATCAGTTTTACTGTCGGGTACTACTTATCCGTAGCCATTCCGAAATTAAGGATAAATGGTGGCGCAAAAGTTTCTGCCCTTATTATATGTTATATAATATTTTAATGAAAAGCGATTGGTTTAATATTATAATTTTATTATAAAATGCACACATTCAATAACATAACGTATCAATTATTCTCTGCTTTGATAAGCTTTAGAGACGAAATACTGTTTAAAAAACAACAGTTTTTTTCGAACAGTTTTTTTCAAATAGTTTTTGTTTTCTGAAAACAACAGAAACGCCCATCACTAATGGTAACACCCAGTATTAATCTGCTGCTGGTCGAGTGAAAACAGTTTTCAAAAAGTTTTAAAAAATAGTTGTTTTTGGAAAAAAACAGTTCGTTTTCGTTTTCTGAAAACAACAGAAGCGCCCATCACTAATCTTTACCCACCATCACTCAATTCCAAGGTACAAATAACTACCTCCTTGATATAGAAAACTCAAATCTAATCTCTATATAACACCTCTCATAGCTGCATGCGGTACGGTGTAACACGCCAAACACGTAGTCTTTCTTGTAGTCCCGGTGATAGCAACGTCTCGAACCAAACTCAGATATAATCTCATCGTAAATGCATCTCAGTATCATTAGAGTGCAGTAATCTACTTAATGTATTCAGCGATTAAGATGAAAATTACTCTTCAGCTTGTTCGACTAGAGTGAGGAGGAGCTCGAGCATCGAACTACTTGAAAACTCTTTCCCAAGCCACTTACCACAGCTCTGACCCAGAAGCAAAACTTTCTCGAGGGGAAATACTTTTGCGTTCGAAATGCATCTGATATTGCATTTCCTGAGGTAATTTTAATATGAAAGTAACTAAAAAGTTGAATTTCAAAGTAATTTTTGTGGATATTTAGAGTTTTAATAATTTAGCGTGAAAGACATTAATGCATACCAAAAGTGAATTAATGAATGCATTGATAATATTTGCATTATGCCGGTTTTTAAGGTATTTTGCAGGCTGAAGCTGCTTGTTTTCTTTTAATTAGAAGCTTAAACGGATTAATGCGTTTATATTTCGTGGTCAATAATGCTTATTTTACCCTTACATAGGATAATGAAAAAAACCTCTATCCTTTAAAACTTTTGAAATTGAGAAAATTTTTGAATACTTTTTCAATCAGTATAGTTAGTTAGTATAGCTTCGTTTCTCATCTCATAATGAAAATTAAAATTAGTGCGCACTTAGGTAATTAACAAAGTTTGAGATTTGCAAAATGAAAATCACTCTACATCGGAATAATGAGTTTTGAATCTGTGCCAGTTTTTATAGCATCACATATGGCGAAAGTAAACTTTTTAATCTTTCCAGAGGAGAATGCGTTGGTGACTATAATTTGAAAGTTAATGCAGAAATATGTGGCCAAAGCAGCGAGTATATATACCCACGCATGGTCTTCCAACAGTGCAAAAGACAACCGCGGGGCTTCAAGGTAACTAAAAAAGTGGGTTTGAGTTGGAATTCAAAACGCTGATGACAAATTAGTGATTTTTGTTGAAGAACAATAAAATAACAGTCAGGACAGCTCTTCGTCCTACGCCCTCCACCAAGCATTTCGCATCAACTGAATTCGTTTTTGATTCCTCTGCCAAATAATTCAACGCGAAGCGAAGAAGCGATTGGTTTTGCATCCGCAATCGATGCGCAACTAGTTCAAAATATTGATTCCAGTAGTACTGTTCCAGAGATTCCAAAGAGTTGCCCAAAGGAGAGCGCTGAAACCAACAAACTAGAAGAAGGTGGATGTCAGGGTTTAGAGAGAGAGACATCGCTGAGGTGGAACTTCCTATAGGGTTCGCAGGCAGAACTAGCAGGTGGCTGAGTAAAGTCCGGAAGGAATTTAAGTAATCCAGGTCGTAAAGGAAGTCCCAGCTTCTGACATTAGAAAGTGGGTAACGGTTACCCCCAAATTGAAAACAAAAACGTCACCAAACCACCAGAAACACTCACTGAACCAATAAAGGATCAGAAAGAGGGTGTTTCACAGAGATAGCGTTGCCAGATTAGGGACTTTTTCTCAAAAATAGGAAATTTGAAGTTTTATGGGGAATTTTTTTGGGGGTATCAAAAAATCAAATGTCAGATTCAAAGATGATATTTGAAATTGAAGGATAGAGTACAACATAAATCCCCGATATAGCTCCGGCTCTATTAATTAATAGATAATTATAGTAATAATTATAAGAACAAGGCTGCTGCACAAAATGTATGTCTACATAGAATCTAACTGCCAAATTTAACGCTGACGCTGCATGTAGTAGAAGCTCTATTAAAGGGACTTCCGTATTTGACGATGTATGGAGGCTATATATATCTGGTTGATTTATCTTCTCAGATTTTAACACTTTTTGGGGAGTTTTCAGCTGGAATGACACTATTTTGAGGATTTTCGAGTTTGGCGAGGAGATTTTTCAAAATTGTCGTCTGGCAGCACTGCAAAGAGAGGAAATAAAGAAATGGTGTGAAGAGAAGAAGAAAAGGCGATGCAGTCGGAGACAGTGAGAGAAAAGTGGATACTGTCATCATAAAACTAGCTCTGGGGAAGTCTAGCGTGGACACCCTAGGGTATCTACCCAGATGAAGCTGCAACGCTAGTGCGCCAACGAAGAAAAATCGCAAGATTGCAAGACTTGACCTGAGCCGCCGTAGACAGCCAACGGGACGTGAAGCTTATGGTTTCTAGAGTCAAGACCGAACATTTGATTGACTTATAGTCAGCGGAGAGATGATAGGCATCATCAAATGGGAGCCTGGAAAGGAACGAGCAGGTGAGATATAAAAAACTGTTCTTCTCCTTATCCAATGAGAACAGAGAAGAGCGGTGGTAAAGTTGACTGATGGACAAGTATCCAAAATTTTCATGTCTAGTTGAGTCCAGGTTTGAATCATTGTCCAAGTGCGATGGTGGACTAAGGAAGCATGTTGACCACGCAAGACGTTGCAGTAAGGATGTAGACTGGAGCGTCAGCTGCTGGAAATGTGGATTGATTGGCCACTGAGAAACAAACTGCTTTGCAAGGACTCAATGCATATTATGCACCGAGAAGTATGGCGCGAATAGTCCGAGAAGCATGATGTAGATAATCTCAAGTACCTTATGACATCAAGTGGGTGTTATAAAACAAGGATGGACATGAGAGTTCTACAAGAAAATGTTCAGTGGATAATCAGCAAACGCAACTAGCCTCCAACCATAGGGCTCTGACCGCTTGGTGAATGAGCCTTATAGAAACACCACATGGTTGTTAGAGCACTTGGGATACCCCGCAATTTGGCTCACTGAGGCACAGAAGATCCGCATTGCTCATCGTGGCTACTGCAATGAGATCATCTTTGTGAGCTATTTTTTTATCGCCAAATAGCTTGTTACCGACCTCACTGGACGGTAATACGACCCCCTTCTCCTTCCACCGGGGAAAGGGGCGACAGCCACGGGTGGCTCGGTCACGTTGCTATGCGTGGATTCGAGCGCCACTCGTTTCTGGCCCGCGCTGTCTTCAAGCCCGTCTCCGCGAAACAAGAATTCGGGCGGGCATCAATTTCACGATCCACGAAATCTACTAAAAATCGATACAACAACGATTACACACGATCTTAACTCTTTATTTTTTTTTGAATTAATCACCTCGAATAACCTTAACTATCGCGGCGTCGATCTCTACCGATACAATGCTAATCGTTGTGAGCCCTAATCTAACTGTCACAAGTTATTTCTTCTCGCGGTCACTAGTCCAACTACAATCTACCAACTAAAAGCTAACGTACCTTAACTACTCTCGGGGCATTGCCCCAATTGGTGCGTCGTCTTCGTCGTCGGACCCGTCGTATGGCGAAATTCGAACTTGGCGTAGGAATTTGAAAGTCGAACAGACCTACTTATTCGAGATGCTGCCCCAAAAGTACCTCGTCGAGTCGTCTTAGATGCCTCAAGATGCTGGCGAGATTTAAAAAGAGCCGCCACTGGCGCTTCGTTCGTCGTATTCAACCGTCTCCACCAAAGAATCGATTCTGGAAGCCCATGCTGCCGGCTTCTAACCCGACACCGCACCCCAAATTCCAGACCGCCAAAACAAAATCTCCGTTGAGCTTTCGTGGCTGGAACTCCTTTTCTGTCCTCTCAATTTGGTTGAAAAATTGATTCCAAACGCGAACGCTGTCGTTTCCCTGCCTGCCGCAGATCGCATTTCGTAGACACCGTGAAAAAAGCAAATTTCTGTCGTCCTTTTACTCGACTTACTCTTAGAGAGCCTCTCATCGCTTAACATTTTCCACCTAGCCTCGGTGGACAATAAATTTCCCGCTTTAGCGGAATTCATGGGAACCGTTTGCCCTTTTCTTCCCATGTACTCTGCATCTGAGGGCAATCCACTGATGCACTTGGGTGCGTCGGACGGAAAGCTTTCTCGCTCGGCGGCCCGAACGCAGCCTTCCAGATCCTTCCAGTCGGCTGGAAATATCGACGCTTCCAGCCGCTTGGCGGCATCCCTGTCGCCGACCATTGCTTCGGTTGTCGTGGTTTGATGTTTTGTCTGAGAGTTTAGTGTGTTTACTGTATCAATCTTTAAATTAATTCAGTTCTTCGCAAATATAACTTTTGTGAAATCTCTCTTCATTACTATCAGTTTTCTATGATTTGGAAGACCTTCGCAAACTATTCATTGGTGGATTGGATTATCGTACAACAGCCGAATCATGGAAAGGCCACTTCGAGAAATGGGGCACTGTTGTCGACGTTGTCATCATTGGTTCTCATGGCTTCGGTTTTATTACTTTCACGTGGCTTCGGTTTTATTACTTATTCGCGAGCATATATGGTGGATAATGCGCAGAAAACTAGACCGCACAAGGGCAATGGACGTGTTATCGAACCAAAACGTGCTGTTCCCCGCCAAGATATCAACAGACCTGATGCCGGTGTAACCGTGAAAAATTTGTTTGTTGGTGGTCGGAAATATGAACACAACGATGATTATTTACTTTAATATTTCAGTAAATTCGGAGATGTTCCCGATCGGGTATCTTCCACCCTTCGACGGCAGACATGGGAGATGATATTCAGGTAAAGGTCGTCTAGATAAATTGATCCTCCCATGGCTAGTACACTTCCGTGTCAAGATGATTGCGGTCGTGTGGTGGTAGTTGATTGCAATCGTCGGGGCTTGCTGGCGTGCGGCTGCATCGTCGGGAGGGTCATTATTTAGGTTACCTAGTATCTTTTTCTATATTTTCCTATTTTCCTATTCTTTATTCTGATATTATTTATTTACAAATTCAATACAATAAGCCGATTCGCTGTTGTATCTATACATAGCTTTTGTTTTGTGCGCAGTCCTAACGCGTAATAGGAAATTGGAGGTAAGTTTAGATCAGTTGCACACTCTTTTTGTAACTTTCCACCATTATTTACAAGACCAATCATTCCCAAGCCTGGACGTGCAAAAAGCCTTTAAAGTGGACGGTAATTCTTCGCGCTCTTGAGCAGAAGCTTCGTATTCCTGCATACTTGCTAGCCATTATATGGAACTACTTCAGCGACTAGGGACCGATAGTTGCTTTATAGCAACGAGCATAGAGTGAGAAGGAAGCATGTCACCTCAGGTACGACACTGAAGTCTTATGATCTGACCTCTGAAAAATGATCAAATCACTGAACTGATATATGATAGTCAGCTGCACTTGAAAACGCCAACAAATGTGTTTTTGGAAGGCTACGCTAATGACATCGGAGCGGTAATTACTACCAGATCTACCAATTTCGTTCAACTCAGACTTAAAAGGTCATAAGAAGGATCGAGCATTGGATGACCGAGCACAGCCTCTAGCTAGCGGTCTCATGGACGAAGGTTCTTGCTGACAAATCGGAGGATACCAAATGTCGTACCCATAGCAATTCGCCCCACGAAATTTCAGACCAGCAAGTCAATCACATAGCTGGGGGTAAACCTGGACACTAAGCTGACTTATTGGGACCATATCCGCACGACTATCGGATAAGAGGTGTCGTCACTTTGCTAGAAGTCATCACTTTGCTGACTAGACAAATAACCAACATTGGCGGACCCAGTAAGATGAGTCAGAGGCGACTGATGGCAACGGTCAGTTCTATCTTGCGATATAGACCTAAATTTGGGGAGTCGTGCTAAGCACCTCCCGATCTGGAACTCTGTGGGCTTATAGATGGTCTTTTTTTAGTCAGGGAAACCTCACATAATAGAGCTATAAGACCTTAGAGTTGCGGTATCTGTGTAAACGCCTGCAGATGTGTGTCTCAAGAGTTTACTTTTTTTGTAAAGTGATTCACCCTCTCGCCTTCACCTCTCGAGCTTTAGGGGATGCTGTCTAGTACCCAGGTGTCAATTTCGAATCAAACGCACAAACAAACCAAACAATTTTTAAGTATGCTATTGGTTTTGAGATGACATTAGCTAGTACAATTTGCTTTTTCAAAATAAATATAGCCACTCCCGCTTCGAAAATCTTTCCACCTGTACGTACTTACCATATTTCTTATGGTAAAGTCTACAATTAAAATTAAGCAGATTCGGGTACTTGGCGTGGCCGAAAACCAATAATTTTAGTGTAATTGTGCGATGCGGACTCATATGCTCGTTTTCTGGCCCACGAGTTTGGAAAGTTGACAGTGTCTTTTGAATTTCAAAATGGCGGAAATGCCAATGAAGTAGGCTTACAAGTTGATGCATAGGGGCAACAGATTTTATTTTGGAAAACTGAATAAAATTCGTACAGGAAAAAAATCGAAGATTGGTAGTAGCGTATATTTCACAAAGAAAAAATAACAAATTTTGTGAAAATTAGCGTTGTTAACTATTATAAGATAGGTTAAAATAAGAAACTTAATAAAATGGCCAGATTTTGACTATCATTGATTCAGGATAAATATAGAAGCATGAATTCATGTAAATGAAAAAAGTCCAAAGACATTTCGGTAGTGCCTTAATTCCGCCGCAGCCAGTCCCACGCCCGGTTAAAAAGGAAAAGGGAGAGAAAATTTCGCATCTCATTTGCATACAAAAGTTCGGAAACAGTACAGAAGTACAGAAAATTCATTTGTTCAGGATTTTCCAATAAAACGTGCAAGAATTCCTCTCTTCTAATCCACACCTTGATCTGTCTCAGCAGATTGTTCAAATTAAGAAAAATTTGCAATTTTTCAGTTTTGGTTTTTGGTCACACGATTCACACGATTCTTTGTTCATTGGAAACAGGTATATATGAAAACCTCAGCAAAACAAAATGTATTGATTTCAGGAGACAGTTTCAGCACTTTTAAACTAAATCTCATAGAAAATTAAAAAAAAAAACGTTCAGGTTATACTTTATCACAACTCCGGTTTATTCCTTTTCATATCTTTGTACTTACATTTTTCCAAACAATGCATCTATTACTATTTATCAAAATCTCAAAACAATCATTTTAAATTTATATTTTTTTCAGGATAACTATCCTTTCTTAAATATATAAAAATTTTAAGAGCTAACACAATTACATAGATTACGTTTTTCCATTGAAAAAACGAACAAATAAATTTTATATGTAAACGTAATATCGCCGATTATTAGCAATAAAATATGAATACATCTATCAATTAGTGAATGTTGCAGTAAACAGCCAATAGTTCAATACTGGAAATGTAATTTCGACTTAATTATTGCTTATTTGGTTCACAAAGATACAACAATTTCATAAAATATTGCATATACATATGTAACTTAGTTTCAATGCATTTTTGCATGTTTAAATTAGTAACAATAAAAAAAAATAACAATAATTGAAAACATATAACAAAATCACATTACTCACATCGACTTCTGAGCTCGATACAATCCTAGTGCAAAATCGTACATTCCACTTAAAACTATCAAAACAATTAGATCGGTATCTATTACATACATTGACTTATCTAAATATTTCACTTTAGTTTTTCTTTGGCGATTTTCAGATTGATTTCAGATTTAGTTATTTCAGTTTCTAGATATCACAAAATAGTTTCTTACGTGTAATTAAAAATTTATCTATAGAGATTTCATTCACTTAATTAGACATAGTCGGAAGAAAACTTAAACTTAGAGGTACAGCAGAGATTTACAAATCGTTATTATTATTATTATTATTACAATTGTTATTTTTAGCTGTTTATCGTCGCCTGTTAACATTTACTCCCTAATGTTCATGTGTAAAAATCATTTAAATTTTTTTCAGTAAGTAATTTTTTTAGTATGACGTCAAAAGCTATTTTTTTAAATTTATGTTGTACAATCTTAATGAGTAATTGATGTTGTAGTGACATACGTACAAATGTGGATGGTGTGTGTGTTGAAGATGGCTCACGTTTGAGTAATTTTGGAGTGTGGGAAGTCGAAGAAGGTGACTTGTTTAATTTGAATTTATCGCATGCATTTCAATCCCACGTTCGTAACTTATTTTGCTCGGCTTTTATTAGAATTTGTGTGGTTATCGGGGAACTACATATATTAACCGAATAAAATTCCGATAACCGATGCTATTTTCAAAATTTATTTTAAACGAACGACCGAAGCTATTTCACCTTTAAAGTAACATTTAAAATATGAATACGCTAGTACCCTGTATATTAATACTTCGTCCAATTATTAAAAATGTCATGAAAAGATTATTCAACTGGCAGAATATAAACGTGCGAGGTAGTCCTGTAACAAGAATCTGTGCACATATTCATATGTGCGTAGGATATTTTGCTGTAGTACACGGATGAAACACCAATGCACTGCCATGTCATTAGTTCAGTACAACCCCAATGGAGGAAGCAGTGGTACATGCCATAATTATGCTGAGCGTATGCCGTGCAAACTAAATTCATTGGAAGAAACAGGTCAGCAAATGCCAGGAAATGAAGAAATTATGAATGGAGCAAAAAATGAATGTTGTTATTTCGAATTAAAACTGGAAATGAGGACGAGATATTCGAATTAGTGCGATTTAAAATAGGATGCGTGGGGTATTGAATCGGATTGGTTCATTTCCTGACAAATTATATGAAATATGAGGGATAATGATCGAGGGGCAATTAGTGTAATATGTTATTATGATTTGAATGAGAGAAAACTCATTTTGCGTAGGATGCGAGTATTAATTTTAATTTACATACCAATACTGCACCGTGCTAAGTGGAACGGAAAAATATGAAGTATGAAAAAAATTATGCTTTTCAAGATGCTTTCATCCATTTATTTCTCAATTTGTTACTGGATAATTGGTAGAAATAGTTAATTATGTAGAAAATCTAGCCAATTTCATTAGGAAAAGTATACAAGTAACAAGAGCATGGATATTGGCTTCAAAAAGAAGAACATTAGACAAAACTCCTACCTAAAAAATAATACAACATATTACAGGATATCAAAATACTCTGATGAAAAATTGAAAAAAAAAATTTCCAAAACCAAATCTGTAAGTAAAAACGGTGAGAATTTGAGCTGAATTGTTTTTTCTCCGATTTTGAGCAACATAAAATTTTGAGCAAAAGTTTCAAAATGTAATTATTGTTGATAAAATGATATTATACTTCAAATCGAACGTAATAATATGGGCACAGGAAATTTGATAGATCATCCAGCATAGTGTATCACACCAGCAGCTTTCATTAGCGAGAAAATGCAAAACGTGTCAAAAATTTGTGAAGTTCTTTTAACGTAACTAGAAATACTACCTGTCTAGCGGACTATTTGTGTGAATGGTAAAAAAGGATAATTTTAAGAATTTTTTTAGCAATATAGTAAAGACTAGTTCATTTACTGAAATAATTTACTAAAGTACATATATATCCAAAGAGACATACCAAAAGAAAGGTAAATTGCCGTGAGAAACATAACTAATAGCTGGATCATCTGAAACCAAAAAACCGAAAAGATTCTGCTAGTTAATGAGTTTCTTGAGGTAACGCTATCGAGTTTCTTCATTTTTTTTATTTCATTTTTGGTGTAATTTTGAAGTAAAAAAAAAAAGCGAAAATATAAATTTATTTTCGAAATTGTGGTTTTTAATAGGAAAATTTATATTTAAAAAAACTAGAGTCTAAAAATAAAGTATCTCGACAGCGTTACCTCATAAAATATTTACCAAATAAGTGTTCAACATTTCAAAAGGATTGACCCGTTCGTTTCTGAGTTACGTGTCTCTACGACTTTAAAAATAAAAAGTTTCAGAAAACGCGATTGATTTTTTTTTTATTTTATAAAAAAAACGTAAATTTTTTCCTCTACTCACACAGAATCGTCAATACCGGGTCCATAAAGTGTAAGGCTATGAACAAGGATTTCTAGAGCATCTTTTAGTTGTCTTCGAAGAACTTGACCTTCTTTGCACTCTTTTGCAGTTTTTTTATCAGCTCTGCTAAAAAGAATGTTTCCTCTTCGCGTGCCTATTCATGAGAGCTTGTCCCTAAGCTCATGCCCATAACTTCGTCAATTTTACTCGGATCAAATTTTGATGGGAAGCTCTTGAAGAACTATAAAATAGACTATAAAGGAACTATAAAAGAACTAAAACGACTCTAAAACGATGATTAAAGGTTATGATAAGTGTGAAGTGAGATTGAAATGGAATTGTTTAGTATCAGGGGCAAGAAATTGGGCAAACTGCTCATGTTGCTCGCTTTTGTCAACAACAATTAACAAAAGCAAAGTAAGCAAACAAAAATAATCGTTGAGAATTGATCTGTCAAGAGTACAACGCCAGACCACACACTTCTTTGACGACACGTACTAAACTGTCGGCCTTTGGCAGGGAAGCTTTGATGAATCCACGGTATAGTCCAGAAGAAGAATTATTGTTTGTTTCGATCTCTACAAAACTTCTTTGATGGTCTAAAACTGCCTTCAAAACAGCACTGTGAAATTCACTTGGCCAAGTTTTTCGTTGATAAGCTACAGAAGTTTTTTTTCGTAGAAATTAGGGCTCAACCCCTAAAATAGCAAAAGGTCATAGATAATAATGATACATAGATACTAAATAAAAGAAAAAAAATGATTAAAAAGGTTTGTTTATACATTAACTAATACATGCAGCCAACGTACTGTCAGTGAACACTTCAAGAGCCACTTCACAGATGCTAGTGAATCAAAAGTGATCTCTACATGGTTCATTTCCCTGGTGACAAGGTAAAAAACTGTTCCAAAATGTTCTGCGGGAAGCTTATGGAAAAACGCTATAAATCATCAGTCGAAAAGGGGTAGGCAAGAGGTTTGCTTTTTTTCGAAACTGGCAAAATTTCACACACGAGCTCCATGCGGGGTGATCTATGACTTCTAGGAACAGAAAAAAATGCTGAAAAATATTGCAAACAATCGGGCTACATATGAACTGAATCCGAGAGATGTTAAACACCGATTCCGCAGGTGTGAAATGCTGCTTGACATAACAAAAGGGTTTTTTTTTAATAGTACCGTCAGCTCTAAGAAGAAAAAATCATAGGGATCACTTCGCCACACTTCAGCGTCGACAGCCAAATCTTATATTTATGGAGAAAAACTAATCGTGTGTATTTGGTGGGACCAGCTTAGTGTCGTGTATTCTGAGTTGCTCAAACCAAGCAAAACCATTACTGGAACTCTGTACTGAACACAATCAATGAAATTGAGCCGAGCACTCCAGGAAAAACGAGCCCATTGCTACTCCAGACACGACAAAATTATTCTCCTACATGATAACGCTCATCCGCATTTTGCGGTGCCGGTCCAGATTTATTTGGAAACACTTAATTGGAAGGTTCTACCCCATCCACCATATTCACCAAACAGTGCTCCCTAAGATTACCACCTGTTCCGGTCGATGTCACATTGTCTAGCTGAGCAGCACTTTACACCATATGAAGATACCGAAAATTGGGTCGATTCGTGGATAGCATCAAAAGATGAAGAGTTATTCTAACGTGGTATCCGAAAGCTGCCAGAAAGATGGACAAAAATAATGGCTAGTGATGGACAATTGTTTGAATAAAGGATAATGTACAATTCTTGCATAATGAATTATTGATTTTTGATTGGCGGAAACTTATTTATAATCCCAATATAATACTTGATGCTCCCAAAAAAAGAAAGTTTTTCTCAAAATTAATGCAGAGAATTCAAGTTTAATAAATAGCACTAATATATTAATGAAATATGTACATTGAATCACTTTCACGCAGTAAGATTTCCAAAGCTAAGAATGAACAAAAAAATTCAGATGATTATTGAAGCAAAGTTTTCAAATAAACTATTGTAATGAAAGAGTGAAAATAATATGAACTTTAATGATTGGAAGCATCAAGTCAAGCGAAGGTTCGTCTAGCGAAAGTGCAAAAATAATGGAACAGCGTATTCACCATTCCAGATAGCAAATGCTTTGAAATTTTGGAAAATTTACCTCAAAAATTGATAGTTATAAATAAGTGATTGATTGGCGCCCAGTGTGGGTAGCAATAAGTGTATGTAGGAAGCTGATATTTAAAAGGCGTGGTTTTATTGAAAAAAGAAAACAAACGAGAATTCTCAAATCATGAGCTTAAAATAAAGAGTTAGTTAAAAACAAAGAATGTTAAAGAGAATTTGGTTAACTACATCTAGTTTTCCATTGAAAGCAATTCCACATTGATAGGTATGAGTAGTCCAATTTTTGGTAATGTGTGAGCGTGTGAAAATCACTCGCTGAACAAAAACATATTATGCCGCAGTTTAGGTTTATGCATATAGAAATCACTGTACATTTTGGGCATATTCTTTGATTTTTTACATAGCAATTCACACTGAGAAAAAGCATAGCGCCAGAGACCATAATTTAAATACTTCCGGCGCCATATAAGTTGTTTTCGGGATTTTGATCACACATAGCGTTCCCATTATGCATGGTAAAAAAAAGGACGGAAGTTGACGCTATTCATATTGAAGCATAAGGTATAAAGCACATTGGCTAATTCGTATCGCCTGATAGTCAATTTTTTTAGGAGAGCTTATGTTAAGAAGTTTTTTTTACCATCAAAAATGAAAAAAAAATTGGATAATTCATTTTTTTTCCAAAAATTTCAAAAAAACATATTATAGCATTTGGCAGTCAAAATCATAGTTTTTTAAAAGCAAAATAAAAATAAAAGTCGAAAAATGCTCAGGTTAGGTTACTTTTTTTTGCTGATACAAGTTCACACATAGACTTATTGGTCCGTAGCGATACCAATAGGTATATGTGGAAAGACCAGGAGCGTAAAGTTTTATTGAAGAATATCCTTCAAATGCTCTGCTATATACGTTATACCCACCAGCCAGGACTCACGGAAGCAGGGCTGTTTGGTTTCCCCCGGTTTTGGGCATTAACACAAGAGATGGTCAATTATTTCTGAGACTCTTGGCTTCTGATACTTCCTGCAAATTTTACTTGTTAGGAGTCCTATTTTCATGTTGAAATCCTCTTGGTATATTTGATATTCATCTTAGTAAAGACTCCAGACTTAGGAACCGAATTGATGTAATTTTCATTTCGCATTAGACTACTCAAGTTTCAAAATATTTGTTGATAAATTAGCTCAATTTAAGATTGTAATAGGACGCAATTTGACGAAAATTTTATTATTACGAATACCTGGGAATAATATCTGTAACTTTGATGCCTAAATTGAAAAAAAAACTTTTAAATTTAACTTAAATAAAACTTTTAATTGAATAAGTAGAAATAACGTTTTAAAATTTTCAACGTAGTACTTCAGTAAAATATGAAAGTATATCACGGTGTGTTTCAAATAAACCAATTCAATGAAATATTTCAATTCAATAACACAAATACCAATACTAAAGAGCTAGACGTAATGAATAAATTCAATTCTCCTACGATAAACAAAAACCCTTTTCTCATATGCTGCTCTACGAGTATAATAACAGATTTTCGGTACAATTTCCATGCCAGCGTTCTTCGTCGATTAAAAGATTAATAGTTCATCGAATACCATGAGTGCAGAGGTTATGCTGAAATTTAACTAAACCTGACACGAGCATGCTTATGACTGCTACCACACAATCAAAATTTATTGTCCAGATAAAATGCACCGAAGCCTTGCATGAAGCCATTTGTTTTACCGTTACGTTAGCGTAGTTCGAGTTGCTGCTAGTTGCTTTAGTGGCTCAGTCAATTATCCTAATCGTAGATGAATTGCTGCTATTGGAGCTTTGACTCTGTGTGCTGGGGCACTTCTGAAGTGGTTTGTGCTGTGTGAGGTCGTCCAAGGATGTTCGGACGGCAAGTTTCTTCCGCAAACCGCCGCTTCGAATCAAACTAGACTGCGGATGCAGGTTGCTATGGTGGTCCGATGTGTTGGGAATGGTTGTGGTTGTTGTTGCAAAAGTGCAGTGTTTACCAGCCGATTGATGATGACTTCCACCCGTCGCCGTCGTCGTAACAATGGTCGATTGAGCCAGCGACGGACGCTGGGACTGGAGCGTGGACAATTTCAGTTGACTGCTGCGGCGTCGTCCTCGTCGGAAATGATGTCGATGAAAGCTCTGACAGCGCGTGCAACTATTGCCACGTTCCCGTTGGCTACCGTTCCTGCCGCAGCTGCTGCTCCCACTGCAGGAGCTGCAGCTGCTGAGCTGTCGTCACATAATCGACCGATTGCTATCAAACTGATTAACCGATGAGTAGCTAACTGATGTCGAGGCTGCTACCATTGCTGCAACGTGACACTGCAATGAAAACAACAAGAACAATGGTTTCAATTAGGACAACAATTCAGTTAAAGGCGAAACGTGCATTGAATCAAGTGCATATCTACGTACGTATTTACAGAGTTAAGATTTTGAGGTGAGTTGAATTAGTCCTCTGATATGCATATGCGAGGGTATAATTGCTTTTATTGATATGACGATGACTCTTGGGAATACAATCAATGTGCAATATACTTTGAATAATAACGTTAAGCTTGTAAGCTCTCATGTTCAAATAAAGTTGCATTTATTAAAGCCAAGCTATTCAAACATTTTGGCCTTGCATTGTTTTCAGGTGTGTTGTTGAAATCGAAAGCAAACCTAGATCAAGTTTAAGATACATAGCTACTGATGATTTGGCAAATGAATTTGAAATCTTTAAAGTGCAAGCATACATAAACCAAAGCATATCACGGTTGAACTTTTGTTGCAAATGAGATGATTTTGTGATTAATATAGAGTCAATTGGTGGGAGAATTCACTTGCTTTGTATGTAATAATTTGTATGACTGCTAATAAGCTTTAATAGCAATGTTCATGTGGATCCCTCCAGATACCTTTCAAATGCATAGAATACTTTCACACCTATAACCTACACAATTTAGAAAATGCGCACAAATACATAACAAATTAATTTCGCAACTCCTGACGTTAAAATATTTACATGTTTGAATAAGTTAATTAAAAGTGAAATAGAATTGCTGCAGGCTTTTTGAACTTCGAAATTTGTTTGATAGCGAGTGCTTTGGTCATTTAACATTCCATAAACATTTCAACTAGTTACATTGCATATTTTCGTAAATATTTACAAACATTTTTTGCCGCACCTCATCAGGCTCTGTTATAATTCCACAGCATTTTTGAGCTCACTGTGTTATTTTTATCGTCATATCGAAAGCGCAATTTTTTACACAAACCGTTTCGAGCAGGAAGGGGACAAAAGTAGTCATCAAAGTGGAAAGATAGCAAATGCTTTGCTAGTCACAATTACAATTTTCAGTGCGTTTAACCTTTACAATGCAGAGTGTCATGGGAGTAAAAGCCTTGCAAACACATTGCTTGATTGTTTGTAAAGTATTGTTGAAAGAATAACAAATGCTATGCTGGTTGATCATCAAAGTTAAATTCACTGCTTTTGAAATGAATTTAGAATGGATGTTGGTGGAATTTACGTCAAGTTTTGTAGAAAAATGATGATGTGGCAGGTTAAGCAATGCTCGTACTTTTTGCAAAAGTTTGGATTTGGGTTTATGTTTTCTTTTTAAGGATATGAAAAATGAATGCAGTTTAACCTCAAATTAAAATCTTCAACTAAATGACATATTATTGAAAAGAATCCAAAAAATATGAAACTCTAAAAATCTCAAAACATTTTAAGTGTTAATTGTTCTATAAAAGTCCCAAGTAGTAAATGTCACGCAAAAACTGAGATATTTGCATTGTTTAGTAAAAAAAACTTTTTATAGGGTGTAAGTTTGAAAGTTCAAAGCACGATGAAATATATTGTACTTTAAATTTGAAAAAAATCGCAAATTTGACAAAACTTATTTCAAAAATAGGGACAAAAATAGTGATTCAGAATTGATTATTACTCATTTGATTGAAGATCGAAAATCATCGGAAAATAATATAAAATCAAACGTGCAACTGTGATCGAAATTACGAGTGACATTTTTTTAATAAAAAGGGATCATCTTTTTTTTTATTCTTTCAAATGCATTTCATTGTCTTCAAAGTAGTTCGTCTTTGACAATATGTCACCGTTTTCTCTCAATCCTCGAATCAGTTGTTAAAGTCAATTTCCGGACAGTCCTTCAAAACGCTCAACGATTCGGCTTTTATCGCAATCGCTGCCTTCTTGAAATTGCTCTTACCAGTTGTAAATCGTTTTTTTATCGGAAGTTTCCTCACAAAAAGCTCTCTGCAACATCCTTAACATTTCTGCAGCAAAAGTTTTATTTTACAACAAAATTTATTGCAACTTCTTTGCACAATAAGATTAGCCATTGTAAATATTAATAAATTCACTTTTAGCTGTTCACAAAGCACAACCGAAACTATTTCACTACTGAAGATAATAGCATGAAATTTGACACAGATGTCAACTACAGTACTATCAACTTCATGATTAAGCTTAGCTTAGCGATAATTTGTTAAAATCGATATACCGTCGTAATTTAAATTCAAAAGTCACCTTCAATTTTGATCACAGTATTAAATGTAAGAATTCTCAATAGTCAAACTATTAGATTGAATTGTTGCTCACCGAACCAAATATTGATTTCAAATTGCATTTCAAACAATTGATTGTTCAAAATATTCAAAGTTAGCAAAATCTTAGTAAGCAACTCAGGTTGACTTTAGTTGGTTTTTGAAAATAATCTTCGAAGCTAATATTTGTAATATACTATGCGGGGTAAATCTTGGCCGGTTACAACAAATGGTACAAAATCACAGTTAAGTAAATTGATCAATTGCATTTTGGCAGAGAAGTTTTTGAAGATCGAAGAGTTACATTCACTAATAACTGATGCGTTTTTTCGTGTCTCGATCTAGAGCTGGTTAGGGTAGGCAGCATTGAAAACAATAACAACTGAGTCAGTATTGTTATTATTTTCCATGCTACCTATCCTAAGTAACTGTTAATCAAGACGCAACAAATGCATCTAAAGTATTTTCCGAAATTATTAACCACCGAAACAATTGAGATTATTTGTCAAGCTGAAGAAGTATAAATCAGTCAGGTTAATTACATTTTGATTGAAAAAAACAAATTTCTATTTCTTATGATTGTTATATGTTGCGCAACAGACTCGCCGCCAGGTTTAGTCCCACACACACACACACACACACACACACACACACACACACACACACACACACACACACACACACACACACACACACACACACACACACACACACACACAAACACACACACACACACACACAAATAGCAGACTCAACAATGTTAACACTATTTGATAGTTTTTATGTGTAATATCATTTACTTAATAACTAACTCTTTTTGAATTGTAAATAGAAAAACAAAGATGTCACAAAAGTCAAAGCGGGACAATCATAAAAAATGTCTCCTTTAACTTGTTCATGATAAAAACTGTTAAGACAATCAAAAGTTTGTGGAGTAACAATGTAAAAAAAAACATTTGGGTGGAAAATGCATAATTATTTGTTATAAAAATATGGAAAATATCATTCATTTAGCACAAAAGCTAGCAGTTATTAATAAAAAAAAGTTTGGCGCCCAGCGTGGGTATCAATAAGTATTGTTGCTTCCAAGCATCAGTGAAAAGGATTCACGTTAGTGAGTACAGAATTATTTTCAGCAATGATATGATGAATATTTTTGCTGAGCTTTTGCCGAGATGATTGATATTGTTTGTACATTTTTGGGTGACAGGATTTTTCAACAAAAAATACGGCCAACCTAAAAAGTTGGGGTCAACTGGACAACGTGTTCCTCATAACAGTGAGACGATTTGACTGCTAGATTTCTGGGTAATAAAGAAGGTTGTGTTTTGATGATTCTGTGTTTGGAGGGTGTTTTTTTTGGGCAATCATTTTTCCAGTAAGCTAAACTAGGTAGATAGAAAGTGTTTTCTGCATAGAAAAATTAAGAATAAATGTGAGGAGACACTTTACATTTTGTGAAGAAAGGCGAACAATTCTATTTACGTAAAAATTCAAACCTTCAACTGAAGAATTTTTATCAAAAGGCCATAAAATCGCACCCAAAGGAATACTTTATTTCGTTTAAGGTTGTGAGGTTAGGGGCTGAATTTCAACAGTAAGTACCGATTTAATATAATTTAATTTATTTATTAACCAAGCAAGGTACAAGTTACATAAACAGTAAACAAAAAATCACAATTGGAAATTACAATGAGTACATAAAAATAAAACGAAAAATTAAATAAAATAACAAAATAAATAAATAATAATATAATACATAACAAATAAATATATAGCTTAGCTTATATAGCTTAGGATAAAGGGTTGCGGATGGCTTGGAAAAGGGAGGATTTGAAGGATAATTTTGAGATTGTTGGAGAATACAGATTACTTATGCTATTGAATATCCTGCAGCATCTATTTATAGGCTCATTAGCTGCGTAAGTAGTGGAGTGTGAATATTCCTTAAGTAAACGAGACGACCTGGTGTTTCTTACAGGGTTATTCAACACCAGTTTTCTATTCAGGAATTCAACTTTGATGACGCCTCTAATGACGTCGAACGTGAAGCAAGCCGAAATCATCTTTCTTCTAGCTGAAAGTGTTAACAAGTTTAGTTGACCCAGTCGAAACTCATAAGGAGGAAAGATATTACAATCGTAAGGGTTGTATAGTTCTCTCAATGCGAAAAGTAAGAATTGCTTTTGTATCGACTCGAGTCTGCTACTGTGGATTTCAAAAGCCGGATTCCAGCAAAGGGAAGCATATTCGCACCTTATCTCGTGATCTACCTCTCCCCACTCTACCCTATTGATTTTAGTTTGAGCGTTCTAAATATGTTTTCACAGTGAAATGTTTAGCCTTGAATTTCAATTGTAGAATTAAAACATTTTGAGACAATTTTTTTTTTATTTTTACCATTGCTTTTCAAATTGAATTTTTTTTTATTTTGAAGACGGTAGTGTTCAACGAGATCACCGGACAAAAGTAAAATTTTAATAATTTGCAAATTTGTAAGTCTGCTGGAGTCTTGACTATTAATTTAATTTAGATTAATTGCTACCGCTTTCAACCAACTTTGCGTGTGAAACTGTAAACTATGTTCATATGCCCTTAGACAAGTAGCTGAATATAAACGAGTTTTACTTTTTATATTTTTTTCATATTATTTGTCTGGGGCTATAAATAGCTACATAATAAATATCTTAGGGATATATTTATTGTCTATCAGAAGTTTAAGGTAAATTAATGAAATAACAAGCATATTTATGTATATTCCATTGCTATGCATGAAATTAAAAATAATCCTTAATCGTAAACAGTGTGTCCCTTCCACCATGCATCAGACCATGTCACGACTATTTATTAATTCAATCTGTATAGTCCTCTGGGCATTAAAGGTTTTGATCATTGAATGAAAATCATAAAAAATATTTCGCGTGGTGTAACTTGTGTCAATTACTCAAAATAATTTTCACGTAGCACCCTTAAGCCACTCGGTAAACTACGATAACGTTTCACTACCTAAAAGTATATTTTTTCGATAGCCTTTGCCAAAATTGTAAACTTTCCAGCACTTGTATGCATTTCATTTCACTTTACTGCACAAATTGAAGCATCAAGCTTGCACCTTACCACCTTAAACCTACTCTTCTTTCACTTTATGCTGTTCTGCTTGGCTGACCATTGGACTGACGTTGGAAAGTGGAAAAGTTGAATTTTATTGCATGTTCCAGAAAAAATGCATCATGGTAAAATTTGCATATTTTCAATTCCAGCATAGCCCCAAACTTACACATTAACGCTTATACCTACAACTATGTATATATGTATGTAGATATAAAGATTTTTAGCACGACAATGGGCTTTAGTTGTGTATTATTTTCGCGGCAAACGGTCACGAGAGCTCGTTAATTTTCGTTTTCGGTCATGGGAATTGTTTCATTACGAAAATTAAGCCGGAATGTTTAATTGTTATTGACTGTTCTGTGAAATATTTGTAATTATTTTAATTGCTGGTGGGTGTGGTTAAAATTAAGAGATTTTCAATTAGCAGAGTGACTCGAATATTTTTAAATTGTTCTTTTGCGGGAAATTGGAAATATTTGAGTAGTTTTAATTATTTCTGTTTTGAAGCTTGTAAGGATAAGAAAGTGTAGACCAGCGGCTACCAATGTTTGTAGTCCCTTCTTCTGTTTAAATATCATTAGAATATGGCAACTATTAGTTCATAAGCTTAATTTTTAATTTGCTATTTGAACCACACAAAGTTCGATACAACCAACTGAATTATCATTGTACAATAAAGATTTGCATCCGTCGGGATTTCACTTGAAATTTCATAACAGAAAACAAATATTCTTTGAAAACTAGAAAAATAGAAGAACATAATTAGGAAACTTTGTATTCAAAAAGTACATAAAGTTTCTATAAAATGAATAATATACTTCTGATGGCATTGAAAATAAATTACAGAAAAAAAACCGCGGAGTATCTGCTCACACATATCTGTGGTCACCTAATCCATATAGATTTTTATGAATTTACTATTTTCTTATTTTTTTCAAAAATGGACAGAAAAAAATCGAATAACTGAACATTTAATTCTAGCACCAAACCCAGAACTATTGTATGCATAATTTTTCCAATACTTTTGTATAGTGTCAAAGAAAACATAATGCAGTTACTCATTCACTATTGCAAACCGATTTGTTGGCATCGATCCAAGGTTTCAAAAATTTCAATGCAGTGAGACTTGTAGTCGACAATATAGTTCAAGGCAAGGGATGAATTTCAAATTAACGTGAGTTTCAAATATATGCGAATTTTGCGTTTTCTGCAGTTTTTTATGCTGTTACAGTGCTTTCGAGTTTAAAGTTTTGTTGCAGGTTTTTGTAATTTGCGATTTGATTTTATTGTTCACATTTTACAAAGACTACTACAAATATTTACTCGTGGAAAATTCTAAAGAACTTTTAAATGTTTGTTTGCAATTGATCATACCAAAGCACACAATCTTTGTTAATGAAATCAAACAATCAAATTTGTGGAGCCCAACCAGAATTTTTTTTTCCAAATAAACTAAAAATACTGTATTTAATGACAAAATGAATTTGCGTTCTTCCAGACCTCCTTTTTGTTGTATTTTAGTTTTGAAAAATTATTATGGGCTTAAACTGTAAAAATTGCGAATCGAAGTGGTAATTGTATCAGCGTATTATTGCATTAAGGCTGGTACTGAGTTAATCGTGAAGTTTAATTTTGACAAGTCTCTATTATTTGGTCTTTCTTTCGAAAGAAAATTTGGACAATGGAGAAATACAGAGAAACGGCTTATTTCTGACGGATCAAATGTCAAGAATTTCAATTTTTGATTGATTTCATTATTGAAACGACATTTACACAACTCAATTTTCAAATTCAAATACCAAGGGCCACTTTTTAGGTCGAAAGAATGAGCTGCAAATATTTAATTGGCGTGAAATGATTGGAGGCATGTGTCAATCCCATCTGCATTTTCAATTGGAGGCTTGTGTCAATGCCATCTGCATTTTCAAAGCGAAAGCTACTTCCAAGCAATCTTTCAAGATATGAATTGAATATAACTTTTACTTAATTTCAAGCTAAGTTTTCACCGAAACAAAATTCACGTGAAGTTTTGTTTGCAAAATTTCGCGCGAAATCGAAGACAGTAGACAGCACCTGCATGACTTTTAATGAATAGTACCTTATACATTTTAATATAATTATTTTTAATTTTAATAATTTGAAATGCTCTGAAATTTTCATCTTTTCGTTTTGCATAGCAAACATAGCCCAACCCGATGTATGCTCGAACATTTTTCCCCTTATTTTTACGAGCAATGTTCATAGGTAAATGATGGACTTTTTGGAAAACGGCTTTCAAGCATTTGTTTCATGCATGCTCCTAGAATGCATTTCAGCGCTTCCCGTTGGGTATGGCCCGATTTCGTGCTTCTCAAACACAAGGATCAAAAAGAGGCAGTACGTCAAACGCCTCAATTGACAATTAAAAATCGTTGAGTTTATCGTACAAGTCAACAATGTGAGAATTTTTGTCGTGCAAAAAGAAATGCTATTTTACATGACAAGGTGCTTCAATGGAGCCAGTCGATCCGAATGCAATCCGTTCAGCAAATAGTTTAACAGGAAGTAGTGTAATTATGCTGCGCAAAAGATTTCAATTCGCTTCAAAAAAGCAAATGCCTTGCTGTCACGTGAATTACATTCACTTCAATTTCATTAAAATACTTTTCATTTTAATTTTTGTACATTTATTGAACTTAATTCATTTTAATATTACTAAAAACCTGAAATTGTTTTCGCTAATAAGTTAGGCTAAAATTTATTGATTCCGAGGCAGTACAAAGTTCGCAGGGTCAACTAGTTTCCTTACAAAATTGCAATGATCCTGCAATGACAGTTAACAACAAATATTAACGTTCCAAATATTTAAAAATTTTGAAGGTGGTAGCCCTAAAAGTCTTTTCACCTCTTTAACTTCCAACGTAGTCACTCAATCAAAATGAAATTCACAGAGTGGGTTTAACTTAACTTGAGTCAGATGTGCTACATTTTTGGCTATGGTGCTCACACAGGATTTCCAGCACCGGACATTTTCGTAAATGTTGCAGTAACAAATGCTTCCATTGTATATTCATATGCAAAGCATTTACAATAAATAATAAAGAACCAATGTTTAAGTTTTTCGAGTTTTGAAAATTTTTCGGATGGCAGTCTCAAACAACGTTTAATCGCTGGAAATTTCGATAAAATCCTCGGATAAAAATGATATTCAAAGGATACGTTGGGTTTAACATAAGCTTGCTATGGTAGACTTATTGCTGCTTCGTTGGAAGAGTGTTGCCAGCACTGAACATTTTCATCGTTTATGTTACAGGCGATGCTGTCGAGAAATGATTTTTGTTTCTTTGGGTAAGACATGGTTGATATGATACTACGGAAAAGCGTATTACGTCTGTCCACATTTTTTGATCACTCAAAATTATTTCTTTGAAAATCAATTTTCTAGTGTGTATGATGCACTAGAGTTTTTTACTAATGTTCGAAGAACATTAGTATTAAAATCGATTCGGCCAAAAATTCATATTTCCATTTATATATATATATATATATATATATATATATATATATATATATATATATATATATATATATATATATATATATGTATATATATATATATATATATATATATATATATATATATATATATATATATATATATATATATATATATATATATATATATATATATATATATATATATATATATATATAGATATATATATATATATATATATATATATCATTAAAAAAATTCAGTGACTATTTCTCGGGAACGCGCCATCCGATTGAGCTGAAACTTTCAGGATTTATTGGTGTATATGCAAAATAGGTCCAGGTTTCACTAAAGGTCAATTATCTTTAACTCTTTGGTGCCGGCGGCCATTTTAGTGATATTTTTAATATACCTATTATTCCGCACATAAATAACTTTTGCAAAAGTAGAAGTAACAAAACAAATTTCCAACGTGTTTTAAATGTGAATCGGATAATGTTTTGGAATTTTTTAACGCCATGTGTGCACTAGGTGCATAAAAAGAGAACGGGAAAATATGAAAATTTTTCAAATGCGATAACTTTTGATACAGCTATTCAATCATTATGAAACTTTAAGAACATATTAATGTTATCTAGTTGTAAATTGACGTAGCTTTTAATGAGCACGTTGGCAACTCTGTAGCTAGGGCAGGCACTGAAAGTGAAAACCTTCAAATCATCGACTCTCTTGAAAACATGTCGGTTTTTGAAAAAAAAAAAAAGCCATTCATATATAAATTTTATGCTTTGTCTGCATAGCCAAAGTAAAAAATTTTAAATTTTGCAACGGGCACGGATGGTAACCCTTTCCCAATTTACCTATATTTTTAGCATTAAAAACTTCGGTTCACGTAAAATCACGATCCGATAATCAGAATTAGTTGAAAAATGACAGAATGTATTTGTCTTAAGGGGACATTCGCCTTTGAAATTTTCACAAAATCGATTTTGAGATTTTTACATATTTCGATTCTATATACGTTCAAAATTTGCCTCCTAAAATTTCATCAAGAAATTCGTACTAGAAAAAAAGTTACAGCTAAGGTAAAAAAAAGTTTTCGACTTTTTATTCAATAAAATTATGGTAAGAAAAACTTTAAACGCGTTTTTCTCGAAATTACCTTTTTCAAACTGGTAGTACATTTTTCTCCGAATCTACTCGACACCAAAAAGCATTCGATTACTCATTGAAAATATTGAACAATAAGCCTCTAAAAGTTTAAAAAAATACTCCCCCCTTTTTTACGGGGATGACTTACCCCCAAAAAATGCCGTTTTTTTCGCATTTTTCAGAAATATACATACAAAAACTTCAAAATATGAAAAAGTATGAGTTTTAGAGGCTTATTGTATAGTTTTGAGTCTCAAAAATAGAATCCATTTTGAATTTTAAAAAAATCTGTTACAGGAGGTCCACAATCTGTCCTACCGTTTGAAAAGTAACTTTTGGATGACGCCCTCTACAGCAGGCAAGGAAAACTAAAAATGAAAATATTCTTTAGAGACTGTTATATTCTTTAGAGACTGTTTAACAATGTTCAAAAGAATTTTTGTCAATAAATATAATAGTTTTTTCAGAATAACATTTTTAAAAAGTGTTTTTTTTTTTCAATTTCAAAGGCGAATGTCCCCTTAAAAAGGACCAGGTCTGATAGAAGTGATTTTGAAATGTGGACAATTTTGTGCCAGTGGTGCCATTTTGAAAAATCACTAAGAAAAATAACTGCTTTTGGCCCTATAAATTCTGATTCAGTCATTCGATTTTGACGAAATCAACACAGTAGCTGAACCTTACTTTAAGCCACGTTTGGTAGAAAAATTCGGTTGGAGCTGCCAGCTATTTTAATTTTGATGTCTAGAATTTCAAAAATTCCTGAGGAAAATAAAGCTCTTTGCCCTATAGTTTCCAGTACAGTCATTGAATCATAACGAAATTCAAATGGAAAATTAAACTTATTAAAGGCAATATTCAGTAGAAATGTAATTTCAAAACAATTATAGGGTTGCCAGCTATGGTTGTTTTTGTATTTATTTGGCATACCTTTAGTAAGCGATTTCAGCATAAATTTTTCAAATTGTAGTGATCTTGTAGTGAAAATAAGCACCAAATATTAAGAACTAGAAAATTTGAAAACTTTAGTGAATGGTAACCCTAAATTTCTTTGCATCCCTATGAATGCAGTCAGCGGATCAATCGAATGCAGTCATCGGATCAATACGAAATTCACAGAGCAGGTTGACTTCAACGTAAGGCAGATGCGACATATTTTTTGCTTGGGTGACAGCACTAGGTCGTTCCAGTTAATGCTTACATTAAGTATTCACATCGTGAACATTTGCAATGAAAAGAAGTAAACAATGTTTAAATTTTCTAAGATCTGCCCATTTTTATACAAGCTTAGACTCTATTATTATTTAAGGTGTATTAGCTTTAAGTAAGAAAAGTAAGTAGTGGTAGAATACACACTCAAAATCTGCACAAATCCTCTACTGTTCTTCAAACATTAGTGTTTCTAGCGGTTCTGATGCGCTAGGGTTTTTTTTTCCTATCGGCATGTTCCAGAGATTTATGTTTTTGTTGTGGTGATAATGACAAAGCTTAGAGTATTGCTCCTTGAAGCTAGTGCATAGCTGCCATTGCGTTAGTTAGAGTAAATTTGCATCTGGAACTCGGTGTTAATCGATATAAAATCGGTAATGCATATGAGTATTGTTTGAACACGCAAGTCAAATGTCATTTTTTCCATCGACTCTATTATACCCTTGCTTGAAGGCTATGAAAATTTGAGTCATATCGACAATTATATTTTCAGTTCAATTCATATATCTATTGGACGAAAAATATTTGATCTATCGCAGACGAGCTGTTTTTAAACCTAACCAGTTACTCTTCAAAAATTATATTGCAAAAGAAATTCGTATTTGGATCATTAATTCAAAGGAGCATTTCGTTATACGAGCATAATAAAGTGATGATATTGGTAGAGCATAGAAATGTCCATGACGAAAGAAATGCTTCCAACATACTGTAATTGCATCATATGTATATGGTAATTTCATCAAATTTATATCCTTCCAATCATTCTAACTTCAAGCGTCGCGCTGCAATATTATTCATCCTTTTTTATCTGCTTACGAACAATAAAATATTCAACATCGTATTCAGCCAACCATCAGATTTTATTTTCTTGTCCTTTGTGGGAAATTTTGTGCTGTTTTTTGAATCGATATCATTTAAATGTAAAATTGACAATTTGACATGATTTTGGATGCTTTCCGTCTAATATTAAATAAGGTTCCGTTTTTGCTGATTGGGTGTTTTTTGGGTTTTTTTAAATATGGAGCTAATATTTTGAGATGCGAATTCCGCGGGCAACTATATGTAATTCAAACTTTTGATTATAATCATAGAAACAAGTGAAATTGTGCAAATGATGAACATGTGCCATTTAGTACAAATAATTAAAATTGAAGAAAATTAGTTTCAAAAAGTCATTTTTTATTGAATCATAAAAGATATTAGAAACGCCATTCAATCTTAAATTTAACTGAAATTGAAATATATGTACAAATAACGTTTTTGTTTGAAAAATTTGATTTGAATATATAAATTGAAAATAAATTCATTGAATATATCAGAAAAATGAACAATGAAGGCACACTAACAAAAAAAAATAAAACAAAATCACTCTGAATTAAGTTAGTGTTTCATGCAATTTATATACATGTCGGATTAGGATTGTATCAAACATTCATCAGATTTCAGATCCTAGCTCTGATGTCACACTGTAACCAAGCTCTCAGTTTTATACATACTCTTGAATGCAAACTGCAAGCGTTTCCGGGAACAGACTTTTACAATCGGAAACTGGCGCAAAAAGGATTTGACAAAAACACATTTCAAAAAGCAACATTTAGTAAAGTTGGCGTAAAAAAACATTATCAACAAACCCAGACGGGTTGGAACTCGTAACAAACAAACTGTGAACGCAAACGGTTTCATGCGGATTTTATTTCACTTTTTCACACGAGCACGGAGAAATCCTTTACATACCTTCCGGAATGGATTTGTTGGGCACGTGAAACGCGCATAGTTCTATGCAGAAAACTGCACACTTCCACACGTCCCGATACGGACGGGATGTCTAATCGAAACAATGATTGCGTCAGGACCCGTTACGATATGTGTTGGAATGAATGTTGGTAAGTTGGTTTTTATATTAAAGGGACAGGTAGACAGGTGCTTGTGTGTCACCCCCGGTTCAGTTGAATTATGATCTCATTCACGCGAACGAGGATTATGCGGAGCTCTTGTTCCAACGTATCGTGATGACCGGATGCTTGGGCATCAGTAGCGGAACACTCGTCTCGCATTTGCATCTTTTCGAAATCTGGCCAATGGTCAGACTGGCCTTTGACTATATGTACGTTTGCTCGCAAGAATTATGACGCAGCTGCTGAATTCCATGTAGCGAACACGACGAATAACAGCGTCTCGATGCAAATCTCTGGAAAATTCAATTCAGCACTTCTTTATGTATTCTCTCGATTTCGAATCTTGTATGCTCAAGAGACCGAAACGCAAATATCGTTTCGAACAAAAGGATGCAATGCGAAAGTTGGACCGTGAAAGATGCGAATGAGTGCTTTTCTTTGTGAATAGTTCAAGTAGCATACTAATCCTATGATATTGACTCTTACCTGTGATTTGGAGCGCATCGTTGGCTGGTATTTTTTTCTTATCTTCCTAGGACAGCATACACACAATATTCTAACAAAAGCTCTGAAAGAAATGGAAAACTTATATTGATTTGTTGAATTTGAATTGACACGATATATTTACTGAATAAAGTTATTCAAAAGAATATTGGGAATACATCTAATAATTTCTTTAGGCAAGAACAAACTCCAGAAGCATAGCAAAGATCTTGGAAAAGGTCAGTATATATGTCTTGTTTATGAGACCCACAATATGTTTTTCTTCTTTCACTTCCACAATATGTTTTTTTCTTGTTTTTTAAGATTAATATGTTGTACAAGATCTTTTAAATAAAATTCATTTTCTAATCAAAATGGTTTGTTCAAATTGAGGACTATTAACTATTATATAAGCAAAATACTTCAATTAGTTTTTCGAATAGTTTCACTCTCCGTAATGTTGTTATTTCTTTCGGAAAAATATTGAATTGCTACTGAATTGAATGAGCTGAGTGATTCGATGTAGTGCAAAAAGTGTCATTCCGGAACCGCTTCTGATTGAATTGGATGCTCAGTTCAAAGATTTTTTTCACGGGAAAGGACTTTTGAACTTTGCAGTTGCTCAAAGCTGAAGTGCTTAGAATATTAATAATAGTTTTTTTTGGACAGCAGCTAATACATTTGCGGTATAAGCTTCCAGACAAATATCGAATGTTGCAACATTGAGTGGATTAGTATAAGAATAAAATATTCTTAAAATTATTAGTTCAAAATTTTTAAAGCAAATCGGTGTCCATTTTTTTTTCCTTTTGTACTATGTTTTGCAATTGATTAATGAATGAGATATTATTGGTGCTACGAATGAGATATTATTAGTAGCATCTTGATATTAGATTTGCTGTGCCAATAGATAGAAATAATCAGCATCATACGATACGCCATCAAAAGATACCAGCAGTGAACTACTCCAAATCTCTATACACTACTTCACTAGGCTACATATGCTAAACATAGGAGTCTCTATAGCAAAGTATTTGCTTGGAAATTGATGCCGTAGATTTTTATTCTTAGTCCAAACTTCAACAACCGCAAACAACCGCAAATTTCAGCCCAGCAAACCAGAAAATATTTTTCAAATCGCTTGACTAAGATTTTGAAATTTTAATATCACACAAAATTTTCGTATCTATATTTTACGTTGAAGACTTGTTTTCAAGTTACAAATTTGTGATTCAGCATATGCTGCTGGTTTTGATATTATTATTATTGGTAAAAATTGCGAAATTAATTGATAAAGTAAGATATGGTGGTTTGGATTAAGATAATGTAATACCCACAAGGGGCGCCAGTTTGCATCTGATAGTTTTTGTGTTGTTCAGCCAAGATACGTTGTATATATAGTGAGCTAAAGAGTTTGAACAGTGTAAAGTATTTGAAAACTACCTCACACTTTTGAATATACCGCTTTATTGGAGTTTTGTTCGCTGGCTTTAATGCTATACAGCCTATATTATTTATTGATTTGTTCATTGATTCGCTTCCTTAGGTTAGGTTAAACTAGTTGGCATAAGGCCACACATAGTTCTACTAAGTTCATGGTGATACCAGATAAGTAGACCAGGAGAAAGAAAGTTAAGCCGAAGCAGCTATCGAAGACCCCGGACTTTTTCGCGAAATGAATGCTGTCCTTCAGACTTTACTCCACGACGTGCGAGATTTCCACTAGGCAGGGCTCGGCGAAGCAGCGCTGTTCGGTTTTCCCATTGATTAGGAAAAGTCTACGATATGGTTGTACGAGGCAGTTACTGTCAATCATGTATTTGTTGGAAGAATATATCAAAAAATTCAGTTGAATATTTAGCATGGAAAGCCGATCATGACAAAGAAAATTGCATAAAAATACATGAAGGCTCTGCAGGAAGCACAGAAGTGCAAACTGTGAAAAAAATGTTCTTGAGATCGGAACAACTGTATAGTGTAAAACACGGCAACTATAGAGGTGATGGAGATTCAAAAACATTCACAGTAGGTGTTAATTTAAATCCCTACGGTGATGAACTGACAGTTGCCCAAAGTGAATGCAAGGCCATGTTCAGAAAAGGATTGGAACTCAGCTCCCAAACATCAGGAAAACTAAAAAACTGCACCGAAAAGGAAAATTGACAGAGGTTTTGGTGAAAAAACCCAGCACGTATTACAGCCTAGTGATTCAAAGTAATGTAAACATCATCGAAGACATGATGCAGGTCATAATGGCAACTTTTCGGCACATGATATAATCAGACGAATATCCACAACACGACGACTGTTCAGAGGGAGACTGTAATATTGTAAATGTGTTTATTGTATGGGTCACTATGCTTGTAAATCTTGCATGGCGAAATTGGTCGCCGCGTAGCAAGATTACAAGCATTAGTGTCATGGAATTAATAAAAAAACTAGTCGTTTTTAATTTGACCCGTCTGTATGGTCGCCGAACTAAGCTGGCGTTCCGAAACAGACTGTCATTATTGTGCCATATTTCGGTCTGATATAGCCAATGAAAAATAGACTAAAATGTATGGATTTGGTTTTAATGTTGTTTTTAATATTAAGTGTATTTGTTCTTGTCTTCGCTAAGTTAAGTCTACTGCTAATTTTAATGCTCACCACTTCCTGGGACTGTCACTAAAATCGCAAAGTATATATTTTTAACATGCTATGAAATTTTATGTGTTTACGTTTTAGTATACACTACAAGAAGCTGCTTATGCAAGTGGTAGCAAGCTGAAACAATTGGAACAAAGTCTGAAGCGCACCCTGTCCCATTACACCCCAACGTTTAAAAAGAAACGTTTTAAAAGAAAAAGAAAAAAGAAAAAAAGAAAAACCAAGGAAGCTCAGAAAGCTCGTCAGGAGAAGATGCAAGCCCAAAATGATGCCTTTGAAGAAGAAGAGGGGTTGCTATATGGTGCTTAAATAGCTGATTAATCAGTGAGCAGTTTATATAATTAATTACTGCCTTGAATTTCTTGTTTTTGCTACATTTTTTTTCAAGCGTTTGTTTCTAAAAAATTTGAGTGAATATTTTTATTCAATTACAATCTAGCTAATTTTGGGATATTATTTTTAAAAATATTATTTTAATGCAAAAAACATGACATTGTGTTGAAACACATCAACTTTTTTAACCACAATTAGGTTCATATTCTTAGGAAATATACAAAAAATATATAAAAAATTGTAATGATTACAGATAAAAATTGTGACTTCAGGAATGTCCATCAGCAAAAAACAGCAGCTTCTAACTCCACTATTTCGGGCGAAAATAATTTGAAAAAATTACAAATGTACTTCAAAACATGAATGAATTATCCTCTAAGTTAAAACAAATTCTGATTATTCATTTTCTATTAAAAAAAAATCATGGAAACACCAAAATTTAAACTGGTTTCCTGCTTAAATGCCAGGATTCTAGCATGCTTGTAATAGAGCCGAAAAATAGTGAATTGTATATTAAAATTTGTTTCAATCTTAAACGGTTTTATGAGTGTTGTATTTTTTGAATATAAGCGAATCTTCGTAAATAAGACTGTTTTCTACAGTTTTTGTGCTTCTTTTGCAGTATTATCGATAAAAAGAGGCTCTTCGGTATCGGGCTCATCTTTAAGATTGGAGTACTGCTCCATATACGGATAGGCTAATGTATCTCCAACTGACATTCAATTATATAGATTTTTATGTGAATGTTTAGATTTAACGTTTTTGGACCAGCATCACAAAATAGTTTTACAATCAAGTTTTCGGTTTCAATGTAGTGAAACTTAGAAATCGCGTGCACTTTCATTTATAACAAATTCGAGATCCTCTTTATTTTTAACATCTATAAATTTGTATGCTTGCATCTATCACAATTTTCTCCGCTAGAATATCTGATGAAAACTTGACAACTACTTAAGATTTCTTTATTGCAGCATATGCATATTTCAGTGCCCGTTTTAAGTCTTAGGTACAGTTTAAAATTTTTTTAAATGGTAACATGGTAGCATATATAAATCTGAGCGAGGCTAGCCTGCAACACGCTTACAAACAATAATTAACATTATTGACTGATAATTACCTAGAAGGTATTAATCCACACCCCATAAACTCAATTATCACGGATGATTTTTATTCAACTTTACAGTAACCTCTTCTACCACTTTTTAGTCCGCGATGATGCATCAAAGAGATACAAACCGGAATTTGACGAGGCGCATAGTCAGGCAATCGGGTTTCGCGTACTAGTGCGTTTTGCGAAATTGCATCTGATCTCGCATCATGAAATCATTTCAACAGCATTGGATACAATGCAGTTAAATGAGCCGCGAATCTACAGCAAAATACTTCTAAGCTAATTGTAAGTGGAATGAACAGTGTTTATGGCACACAATCTCTTCAGAGTTTTCACGTCATCAAATCATCTGATGCTGGGAGAGTCGATAGGATGGTGGGAAACGGGAAGAGAATGCATTGAATATGAATTAAGTATAGGTTCAGTAGCGTCAATTGACGGATATTTAATTGTCATGAGCATTTGAAGAAGGAAATTATGATGGTGGGTGCAGTGATGCAGAGATACGAGCTGAATTTAAAGCTGCACGCACAATTCAGTATTCCTACATTAAGTAGTACATACAACACTCGTAGAATTGAATATTCCTACATAAAATGTGCATTTTAAAGTGCGCATTAAAGTTCTGGTAATTAAGGAGCACCCGCACATCTGTTATGGAACCGTTTTCAATATGTTTCGATTTACTTAATAACTACAATAAATTATGACTTATAGTTCGAAATCCTGCACCATGTTCATGCATGATCAAAATTTAAATTAAAAAAGATAGGTGGTTATTTGTATTCTGAAAAAAAAATTAAATAACTTTTAAGAAACAATTTGCTTACCGTCTAAAATCACGACTCCAACACGCATATATTACAGGATTCATACTCGAATTGATCCAGCCGAGCCACGTCACCACGGCCGAAACAATTTCCTCGTGTGCTATACATTGAATACAAAAACCCGATAGTAAATTAACTACGAAGAATGGCAGCCAACAAACAATGAACACGCCCATCACTATTCCTAATGTTTTCGCGGCTTTTTTCTCTTTCGCGAATTTCGCGAGTTTACGCGATAGCGAAAAGTTTTTCCCGAGATGACGATGTCGTGCCAAACCGTTATTATGCAGAGCGGACAGTGGTTCTTCTTCGGGTTCTTCGGGCGTCGATGTTGTCGTCGCTGAAGAATGATGATGATGATTATGGTGGGTGGTGTGATGATGCGGTTCACGAGTTGTACCGCCACGATGAATGCGAAGCGTTAATTGCAATTCCCCTGATGCCATCAGTACTTGCTTGGTACCGATCTTTAAGGATCGCGTTTGTACGACGGCAGCACGATAAATACGACAATAGGTAAAGACCATTACTAAGAGCGGCAAATAAAACGATATTGTCGACGAAAATACTAAGTAGCCTAAATGTTCTGTAAATGTACATTTGTAGGGCGGCATGTCGCCCTCGCGAGCTGCCCTCCACCACACGATTGCGGGGAAACTGATCGCGCCCGAACATATCCACACGGCACAAATTAGTAATGCAGCCCGGTTTCGTGTCATACGCATCGGATACGAAAAAGGATCGGTGATGGCCCAGTAGCGATCCAGCGATATCACGCACAAGTTTAAAATCGATGCTGTGCTGAACAGGACATCCAACGACCGCCAGATATCGCACCAGTCAGTTCCGAAAAACCAGGTCTTCTCAAGGACTTCGTAGAGTGCCGAAAATGGCATAACTACCAACCCGACCAAACAATCGGCCACTGCTAAGCTTGTGACGAAGTAGTTAGTGGCCGTATGTAGGTATCGTTCGCGAACAACAGCTAAAATTACAAGTGAGTTTCCGAAAACTGTCGCAAATGAAAATAGGAACAGGAACATCAACAGACTGACACGATCATTTGACATGGACTCAAGGTAGTCCTGAAAATCGGGCAATTCACTAGCCTGGCAACAGTTGGCACCGACATCATACAGATCGAAATCGAAAGTTCGGTTTTCGATTGTCGAATTGATCCAGATATAGTCCGAGCTTGCATTATTCATTATTATATCTAGCGAGTTTTTTCTCGAACTAGAAAAACACTTTTTATCGAAACATTTATCCTTACTCAGTAGAGCAGGGTTAAGTCATCTTGTTGCGCAGCGTTTTGACTAAATCGGTTTCGTACAACTGTTATGCGATTTGCTTTGTATCAGAAATCGAAAAGGAAATGCACTAGAACGGTAAATTTTGGATGAATTTCGGATGTCGTTCAGCATTTTGTGGCGTTGGAATTGGATCATATCTGCAGTTTAAAGTGAGAATCGGTGTTGTTACTATTTGATCATTAGTGATGACTTGATGTTCTTCATGGTGACTATCTGTAACAAAAACAAATAATAATATTTATTATTAATTTGATATTTTACTATTTAATTTCATTAGAAATTTAACATTATGTGAAGATAATGAATAAAGCTTAAATGAATTCAAAGCCAATCCATCTTTTGTAAATCAGCATGTTCTGTATTTTCGTAGAATATTTATTTTTAAAATAAATGTGAAGTTTCTACTTTAAGTTTCTACTTCATTTTCAAATATTATCAATTTCAAATATTATCGAATATTGCATCTGAGCTAGAGATAATCCTGAAAAAAAAATATTATGCAGGATCTAAATTAGTCATTGTTTTCATAATTAATTCAGTCTTCTCTGATCTATGAACGTTTACAAGTAATTGCAAGTTACCTTCTTCAAAAACCTTGTGAAGGAATCTTACAATAATATTAATTAAGTCTATGTGCCACTGGAGGTTGCTCTGGACACAATATCATGGACGCCAACAAAAAAGAATTAGAAACTGTAACCAAGTTTTGTGGTCTGTTACCTCTTAATGTTGAAACCAAAATTCTTGCCAGGACAAGACAAGCATAGTCGAGGACAAGAGTTTCGATGATTTTTTTGTTGACTCTCGCCTGCTTTATCTTTATAATTTATCTTTCAAAAATAACAAGTATTTAATTTCATTATTCTAAATTTTCGCATTATAATTCAACTTTTTCGCATTTTCCAACCATTCCATATTCTGTAAACTATTTTGGTTCAACATCTTAAAATCTGAGTAAGTTCAGAATTCTAACATTCGCTTATTAGAAACGGAGCATGACCACGATTCAGCGCCATTTTGAAAACCAAGAACTGTCAAAATATGGCCAGACTGATGAATAAGAAAATGGCATACCATATGGCTTGCCATTTATGGCATGCAATCGAATATTACATGTCATAGACCGCCTCAACGAACCATTTCCATGGCAAGCCGAATGGTATGCCATGAAAAATGGCAAGTGGAGACAGCCTGTGACAGACACAGCCGTTTTCAGAAGTGTTTATCCAGTTGGTTGAGTTAATAATCACGTCAAAACAATATTTAGTCAGTTGTGAGGAACGTATTTTCTCCTACTTTGCCACGCAAGTAATATTTGTTATATTTTTTGCATGAGCTTTTGCCGCCTAAAGTTCTTTAAATCCCGAAAAAAATGATTGATGAGTCTGAAGAAGTTCTTTTTCTGTCTCTGTTCTATCGAGGCTTTTTAAACCAGGCCGGCCAAAAAAGTAATTAACATGCAAAATGTTTTTTTTCTACACCTGAGAGAATGTCCAGTACTGAGAACTGACAAATGCATCAAAAATACCAGTGAATCTTAAGGGGAGAAGTCCATGTAAAAATTAAAAAATAAAATAGATTTTCCCCCCCATAATTTAAAATTATGGTATGTTGAGCGGATACTGACGAGAGATGAAAATTTTTTGTTGAATATTTATGAAGTTATACGTAAACTAATAGAGCACGCCGGAGTGCGGAGTCATACTGTACTAAAACTTTCAACGCGATTATCTCGAAACTGTATTTTTAAAAACTGCTTGTGCTGTAACTCAAAAAGTTATTGACCGATTTCTCTGAAATTTTGAGAGGCTTTTCTCTACATTATTATCGGAAGGATATTTCGTATTAGTAAAATACTTTTTAGGGGTCAACAATGTCGAAAAAATAACCCAAAATTTGGACTTATTTTTCAAAGGCCTATTTTATGTTAAATTTTATGCTTTTCAGTTAGTGTTATAGGTTTATCCGTCCCATTAATATGTTATAAAAAGAAAACAATTGAACTTTTTATTTCGAATCAATGGTTAATGTGTGATAAATGAAACACTTTTGTATCTCGCGTCGGAGACGACAGACGAAAGATTATCCTAAGTCGCCGTTTTGGAAGGGACATGTTTTATCTTTTATTTTTATACTTTAGAAAGGTAAAATAAAGATATTTTAAAAATCTAAAACAGTAAAATTATTTTATCACCTTCTAAAACATTTTTAAAATATGACTAATTTGGAGACGTTTACATGGACTTCCCCCTTAAAAGCAAGATATTGGCACGCACATTAACTATTTCTTTAGCATCAAAATGAGCCTAAATCGACCCCTTTGCTTAAGTTGGTTTGGTTTTTATTTAATTCAGTCCAAAAATAATGATATGTACTAAAAAATTAAGGCAACATGAGAAATAAGTATAAAACAGCGATATAATCAAAAGAAATAATTATAGAATTAAAATGTGTTGATATGAATCTTCCAAATTCAGTCAAAAAGTAGCATATGATTCCAAAACAAAAAAGTGACACCTGTCATAAAAAAATGGCGACAATTGTAGCAAGACACATAATTAGAAACAAAACAAATACCAGACATAACAAAAAATAAAACGCATGTTACATTTGTAATGATACAAACCCTCAAAAGTCTTATGTACGGGACAGCAACAGCTGACATAAAAACGGTTAATGCAATCTAAATTTAATCCAAATATATTTAAATGTACTGTAATAGATCAAAATTAGTTTTGACATCGGAGAAACTGACATCAGAAATAACTGAAAAGCTATTAGAAACAAAAGCTACACTGAGAGAAAGAGCTTGTCAAAAGCAACAACTTTCCTTAGTTGTTTTTGCGTCAACAACGGGCTATAGTTAAAACAACCCTAAGAAAATTGTTGATTACTTTTATGTACCATGACGCGTGGTTGATAAACAACTTCCGTGGTGCAAAACCGTAAACAACCACAAATTATGGTATTCCAACAATGTAAATAGTACGAAATAGTAAATGACTATAGTCTGTGTGTGTAATAAGTGATTGCTGAATTATGTTTGTTAAATTTAACAATTTTAGAGTGGTTCGCTTACTATGAAAATTGTTGATAATTCAATATTTTGTAATTTTGAATGAATTGTTGCACATTTTTCTATAGATCAACTATTTATCGTACTTATGAACCAATTAACAAAGTTGAATCCTCGAAGGTTTCAATATTTTTTTGTATCAGCAAAGTCATCTACTTTTGTATGGACAAATGAACTATTTTAGCATAGTAAAAAGAATCGTTTTCCGTAGTTCATTCGAGAATTTTGAATGAATAGTTGCATTACTATCAATAATCGTTAAATCAGCCACGACTTTTTCTATCAGTGTATTAAATTCACACATCGAATAGAGATCAATTCAAAAATATGATAAATCAAATGCAATAAAATATTCAAAAAATATCTTAAAGAAGAATACTTAGTATTAGTTAGAAATACTATCAGAAAAACAAATAAAAACGTAGCACAGTTTTTTACTTATTTGTTTTCCGAGTGATAGAGAATCCCTTTCTCTAGTCTTGAACGTTGATTCGTTGGATCGGTAGCTCGTCTTACATAATTTTTTTTTTCGAAAGAAACATGCTGTTTTTAAACCTACGTTTCTTGTATGCGTTGCGTTAGACGATTAAAATCGGGTGATTTCAATTTGAAAGGCAAAAAATATCTATGAAAACAACCAACATATACCTATGAATTGCAAGCACTGCTGGACGAACACGATACACAAACTCAATAACGAATAGCAGAATGGTAACATGTTAGTCACTAAAATATTTCTGATCAACTGCATGCCATGATATAGATCGAGAAAATAGGCAAATTGAGGAAAAACTGTGTGAGCTTTTCTCGTCGAAACTAAATTAAACAAACAATACCATTCAGTACTGGCAGCAAATGATCAATTTAAACTATACATCGAAAAGCGCCCAGCGTGGGCTACAAGCCATGCAAAAGTGATTTTTTCACATCACATGCAGCTAAAGAGATCAGATACGTCATTTTTACGCTGGCGTTTTTAAGCAGGGAACTTCAGTGCCACTAGTCGTACTCAACAGACTTGATCTTTACTGGTTGCTACTGTTTTTTCATCGATTTCTCTCCTGCTTCCACCGAAAGACTTCTATAAATTTAATAATTTCGAAAAATGGCTTTATGACTGGATCATCTAAAAATCCAAACAATTTTTCTCCGCCAGTATGTATGTACAAATTAAAGGGCAGATGGACAGAAAACGTTTTGCTTGCAACAGCGCATACTTTGATTGAAGTATTTTTTTTCTCTCTCTCTCTCTCTATCTCAAATCAAAATCCTCTAAGGGGTTAGATAGGTCTTGAAGGAAAAAAAAACACAACATTTTCAAAAAATTGTATTTTAAAAACCAAACATCTATTTTATTTGAAATTTACACATAGAAAAGTTAAGCATTTCAAAAAATTGTAAAAAAAATTTTCACTTAAAAATATTGAAAATTTTCAATTTTCCTGCAGTTTTCCTCGTCCAGCTTTTTTTTTTGCGGGAGAGAGAATATTTCGGTGCAGGTTATTCTGAAATCAAAAATTCAAAAAATTTTTTATTGTTTATACCATTGGCTCGTGATCGAACGAATGGATTTTCAATCGATCAACTCATTCTTGTTTTATACGAAAAAAATGGTTTAAAAACGATGAGAATCGGAAAAAAACTGAAAAATATGAGGCGGAAATACATTCAAACTTATTCCAAAACTTTAAATTTCATTTTTTTTTCAGTTCCTTCGTTCAATCATGAGCCAAGGGTATAAACTGTAAGAAATTTTTTGAATTTTTGATTTCAGATGAACCTGCACCGAAATATTCTGCCTACAGCAAAAAAAAAGGCTGGATAAGGAAAACTGCAGGAAAATCAACAATTTTCAATATTTTAAGCTGACAATTTTTTACAACTTCTTGAAATGCTAAACTTTTCTATGTGTAAATTTCAAATAAAATAAATTTTTCGTTTTTAAAATATAATTTTTTGAAAAAGTTGTTTGTTTTTCCTTCAAATATTTGATAAATTAACTTTAATTTGCAGCCTTTAGCGAAACGCTCTCTACCATTTGAACTCGTGCACATATATATTTTTTACATTTGAAAGCTCTGTGAATCAATATGAGTATAAGAACCAACGTCAATACTTTTATACTTAAAGTAATTTTTACACTTTGCTTTTAAACTTTTTTAATTCAAATGTTAAATGCATGCATTTATAACGAAAAATCGTTTTACCGAACGAAAAATAAAACAACTTTTTCCTGCATCCTTTATACGGTTTTCATACGTTTTCTTCTTCATTGTGTACTAAATTTTCACTTTCAGTGCTTTTATAAAGATTTAAATTCTATCCTGATTCATGTAATAAGCATTTTTTTGGAGTAACTGAATATATCTTTTCATCATATCTTATGGTTTACGAGTAGTAGCTCGAAATATTATCCACATCTTACAAAAGTGGAGAAGTTCCAGCTATTTGCGTGTGTGTGCTAACGATTCTTATTAGTTTCATCGTTAAACAGGATTATTTCAATGCTTGCTCGTATCCCAAGATCCCTCAAGGAGTTTACAATTTCATGAAGATAAAAATTCAAGCCGTTGCCGACGTAGTCGCTACCTATCTTGAATCGAATTATGGTCCCAGAGTGGCTACAAGGGCACATCCTGCTATGAATTTCGCCAAAGCACGCCTAACTGAAAGCAAATTGTGCATTGCATGTGTAATGCGAATAATAATGAGGTAATGGAACTGATGCCTCGACTTGAAGCGCCCTCGTGACGAAAGTACTGAATGAGTCAGGTCACGGGCGTTGGAATTATCTCACGACTTTGTTATCCCACGCACTCGACAAGCCCAAAGTACGTGCACGCCATCCAAACTCCGTGGCTGTTTCGTCTCAGCATTACCCTGAACTTTCAAAAAACAAATCGAAGGTAGATGAATCAGTTTGTTTGCTGAAAGCGAGTCCTAACCGGCGAAATGACAGATCCGCCTGGCAGTTTTTAATTAAATGTATTGATTTGGAAAAATGGTAAATTCGTTTGCGGTTCAACGTGGCGTGCAGGGCGGTCGACGCTATCGTGCGATTGCACTAGGTAAGTGGAAATTTGCACGGGTCGATGTACAATCATTTTTCATCCGCATTGTGCTCTCGGTGCAACCATGAAACGCGATATTATCCATTAGGTGATTAATCTTACCCGAGAAGAGTTATATTGTAATAGATTGTTCGTACTTGTTTTTACACAGCTTGCGTACGAAGGAGTTTGAAAGTTTCAAGTAAAATTTATATTCGTTGTTCAGGCGACGAAGAAACTCAAGGATTGTGATAAATGAGAAAGTTAAGATACAGTCTTGGGACGATTTAGAATCGTGTTGCTGTGTGCAAGAAACTTTTCGAGAGTAGAAGTGAAGGATAAACGGATTATGTTTAATTACATCTAAGGTAATATGCAGGCTAATGGAATTTATGCAAAATTGCAGGTAATGTTTCAAAGGTTGCCAAGAGGGACATTGGAAAATCATATGCTGTTTCAGATTTATAGATTAATATCAAACTGGATGAATATTTCACGCAAAAATTGATTACAGTTTTGGATGTAGTTAAATTGGAAATTAGATACGCAAACACTTGCAATTCTTAATCTGCATTAAGATATTGAGGGTCGTTTGAAAATTGAGCTAAACGACAAAAAAGTAAACAAATTTTTGAAAGGATTTTCCGCCAACTAAATTTATATAGCAAGCGACTGATATGAAGAAATTATTGATTAGTTTAATATGCATCGAAAATGATTTGACAAAAATTTTCAAAACAGGGCATCGTAAGAGCAAATTCTTGTTTATTAAATGATTCAGAGAACTTTTAATTGACTTTTCTGAATAATTCAAAATATTAGTCAACTCCATCGAAAGTTTAGTAGGAATCATGTGCTTTATTTTGAAAAAAAGGAGTAAAAATAATAAAATGTGATATTTGTTCTTCTGATAAAAACATCGGCAGAACAAATAGGCAGATGAAAAAATAGTTTTGTAGTATTCGTCTTTCTAATGGTATGGGCTAAAATATTGACAAAGTATGAATTTATAATTCGCAAAAATTTTGCTGAATTATTTTATTTCAAATATAATTCGTTAGTTCAGTGAATATAGAGAAAAGTCGAAATCTGAGGTATATTATTTTGAAGTAATTTCGACCAGAAAGTAGTAAACTTTCAATAATAAACCGCTCTTAGAATGAATTGAGTTTAATTTTTTTTTTTTTTAATTTACCATGATGGAGTGCGGGTGTGCATAATTAAAAGGTTTGTGAAGAACATGTTCCTCAAATCTACCGACTTATATGCTTACAAGTTTACCTACTACTTCAACTTCTTTTTGAAAATAAGCCCCGTCGGTTTACGTATACTACCGTTTGTTGAGAGCATTTCCAGCCCATTTTTGTATAGCTAACACCTTTGCGTTTTTTGCTGAATAACAGTTTTAATGAAGAATATCTCTTTTTGACAAAAGGATATATAACTCGTATGTGCTTTGATTATTTTTAACTGCCGCCGGGAGAGGCTGGTATATTCTTGCAATTACTGCTATTAATCACACTGTTTTTTGACAATATTAATGAATAGTGTTAGTGTGATTGTTTTTCGTCTCTGGTTTTTAATTGCAAAAACAAATTTTATAGCTGTATCTGCTGATTTTTCCTGATTTAATTTATGTAAATTACTGACAATCATAATCTTTTACCAGGCAATGTGAAATGAATGTCTACAATATCTACATACAATGTACTTAAACACAATCTGATAGCTTTGTCGTATTGTTTTGCAGGCATATTCTACGATTACCATCATACGTAAAACAACACAATTCTAATCACAAGCAGTCAGTAATCACACGCATAATATAATCATAGTTTTTCGTCCGCACGAAGCAGTGATCGCAATTGTGATTAAAATCACTGATGGTTTCAAACTACTCTTTACGCTTACTGCTCTATGTGATTAACGCGCACCAAAAAATAAATAGTTTAGCATATCTCTAGTTGGAGACCAAACTATTTAGAACCTTTTGTTCCATTCACTTATTCTGGGTTGCATGTATAGAATTTATGACCTCTTATTCCGGTGATTTATTTTGCTTATGGTTTCAAAAAACTAGTCTTGGTTATACATTTGCCATATGAGGTTTGTGAATTATATACTGACCAACTGCTGCCTGCCTAGTTCGAATCCTAAAATAAACACCTTTCAAATTTTGAAACACTTAACTTAAGTCTGAAGTAAAATCATACCATATGTCAGACTTTGCTTTAACACATTGATTCTGAATGAACTTCAAAGCAATTTTATTGTATATAAACTGTGGATTCTATTTAGCTGTTTATTTGATCATGTATATAAAATCATTTTAAGTTTTCTAAGTAATTCAGGATTTCAAGAGTCATGGAAAGCCCCAAAAAGTATAGTTCCAGCTTCAAAGCCTTATGCCTGCCACATTTTTGTGTAAAAAGATAGTGCTACGCATATGTATATAAGTCAGGGAAACCAACTTTTCCAAATAGTGTAGCAACTTTTTTCCAATTTATTAAAAATAATATACCAATTCATTTTAAACCTGATATATTAATTTTTCTTTTGAATTTCATATCATCAAATTCAAAACTGAGTCTTATCAACTGATTTTTCATCCTAGAGATACGTTTCAGAATTATTAACGTTCCGCGCCCAGTGTGGGCTATAGAATTTTCAGAAATCTTCTTACATAATTATTTTAGTTTGACATCATTTGTAACACTCTATTTTATGTAGATTTTCTTCTTAAAATATATTGAAATTGATATTCAATTTAACACATAATTACTCAATCCACAATAACACATCCAAAATTCACTCAACAACACAGACTTCAAAACTATATACAAGTAGGCTTAGTTTTCAAAGAAAAACAAAATAATATTTTTTTATCAAGGATTCAATAAATTATATTCCGATTGAACACACGTGTTCTGAAATTTATATTTTTATCTTCGAACAAAATACATTTTTATGGAAGAACTATTCCAAAAATCAATACAAAAATCAAAAATTCGAAGAGCAAAGCAAATATGTATCTTTATTTATTAGAATTGCTTTACTTTATTAGAAACTTTATTAGAATTGCATACATATTTTTTTTAAGGCTACGAGTATTTGAAGTGACTTGCAGCAGAGAGAATAACTTGTTTATATTCAAAATTGATTTGTAATTTAAAAAGGTTCAGCTGCAAGGGTTGGTTAGGATTGGTTAACGCTGATTTGCTGAATAATCATCTGAAACAAAAAAAAAATCAAAATGCATTTGTTTAAGGAGATGTTTGTCGATGTAACCCTGAAAGGATTTTTTTCTTTTTCGATTTTTAAATTTTTCGTAGCACTTGGAAGCAAAAAAAAAACCAATTTTAGCAAAAAAAAAACCCGGCTGATTTGTAAGAGCGTCCGCACACGGGTCGACTCGAACTCGAACTCCTTGTGATTTCCAATGTAAATGAATGGAGGGTCGACTTGCGCTCGATTCGTACTCGGTGCGATTGCGACTCGAAAGGCACTCGTCTCGCTCGAAGTGTTTGGAACGGGAAAAATCGAGCAAGACGCATGATATTTTTTTTTCGAAATATATGAAAGTTTTTGTTGCACAATGTATGCATTATTCATTATTTTATTTAATGTATTATTATGATTGGTTCTTTGATAATGTATCATGAATGTATTTTTTTTAATGTTTGCATTATTGTGGTTGATGTTACATAATGTAATGTTATATAATGCTTGTATTATTATGGATATCATAAGTGCATAACTATGTGTGCAGTATACTGTTTAGATATATTTTAACAGCTACGCTATGTAGTCTTGTATCTAGAATATAGGTTGTTTGATACGGAAGAATTACTTAGGAGAAACTAGTATGAAACCTCATATGTGAATTTTAGCGTAACCTGAAACAAACTATGAAAAATTTGATTTTGGCATATCTTTTGCCAATAATAATGATGATTAGTTTAAAAATTGATAATTTGTTGAAGAGTTTAGTTGAAGCTATGGAAGAGGCTTATTGAAAGTAACTTTAAGGCGCATGTTCTGAATTAACTGCAATTTGCCTTTTTGTCATTATGGATAATGAAACCATACCAGAGAGGCATATAATATAATAGGCTGTATTAACATCTTATAAACCAGCACTTTGATAGTAACTAGTAGTCTAGACTTTCTATTGATTGTTGGATAAATAACGTGAATACTGCCCAAGACTTTTGAGCCGAAAGCTTCTACATGGAATTTTAATTATGTTGGCCACAAAATAGTAGTACCTATATATTTATTTAAGAAACAGCGAAGTGTTTATAATATAGTTTCCTAAAAATTTATAACATAGTTTCCTAAGTTTCGAGTTCGAGTCGCTCTCGCTTCGAGTTCGAGTCGACCCGTGTGCGGAGGCACTTATTGTAAAATTAATCATTATAAAAAAAACCAAAAGAGCTCCCAGCGATACTTGAAAAATTATGTGAAAAAATATTGTGCGAAATTTCAAAATGATTGGTCTAGTAGATTTTGAGCTATGATGAACACGGACTTCTAAAATAACAAGTTTCAGAAAAACGAACAGATGTCGAGCATGTATCGAAACCGGGCCTGGAGTAATGGACGCTCAAGGTCTCATAGTTTCGTCAGTTTTGCTTCAATGGACTTGAAATTTTGACACATTATTTTTGACAGATTATGCAATTGGGGGAAAAAGATTAGTCAATTGGAGTATGAAAAAAATTATGGAGGTAAATGGAGCGAAAGATTAAAATAATGAAAAGAGCTAAACAAGCCAGTAATTTTGGAAGTATGGTATTGCCATTAAATTAAATATCGTGTATAGCTGAGTTTGAAAAGATATTAGCTTTTTTTATTTCATCAATATTTAGCTAGTAAGCATGGCCTACTATATTCGTTTTTCAATGAGTCTTTCGCTCAAAAGATGTTTAGGAGCAGTATTTAACCATCCGAGGCACTTAATTATTTATTTAATGTCATCAGGCCACCGGATATTTCGTATCAACAAATCTCGTGCTGTAGTGGGATGTTTTTCGAACAACCCAACGATGTCTTGGTCCTCGGCTTAGGCAGTTGATCTTCTTAAGCTTCTATCAGGTAAATCGTCCGGAGTGGTTGTTGGCGGCACGTAGTCCAGCTTAGTCAAACTGTTTTTTATTTACAGCGCACACGTTCTTGTGATGCTAACGGTATATACTTTGGCAGACATTATTACAAAATGTTGAGGAACGTAGAAATTGTGAATTTTTGTTGGGCCTTATTAGGTCAACGAAGATAAAACCATTATAGAAGATGAAAACTCACAATCTAGCATCATGCTGCACTTTTTTTTGAACGGGACCACACGCGCATACGCTCAATTATTTAAACACCGTTTTTGTTTCTTTTTTCTACTTCAGTTTATAAAAAAAGTGGCTATTCCATTAAAAGCTTTCAATTTAAAACAATATCTATTCATTAATATCATAAAATCATTTCTGATGTTAATACGAGGGTTGATCCAAAAATAGTGATAATCGGCTATCTCCGATTCGCATAAAATTCAAATAAATTTTTTTTTCCTATATCATATACCCACAAAAGAAATAAATAAGATACGATTCCAGAGAGGTACATTCATTTGAATACGAATAGTCGAAGAGGGAACATGAAATGGAGAAAAACGAAATTGGAGCTATCATTAAGTACCTGTGTTGGAAAAAAATGTCTACCAAAGTTTTAAACAGTAATTTGGTGGAAACATTAGGGGTCTCTGCTCTGCCATATTCCACCGTTGCATTCTGTGCCAAGGAGTTTAAGTTGGGAAGAATATCCACTGAAGATGAACTCCGCAAAGGACGTCCATCCACGTCCCTAACTGAAGACAACGTGAAAAAGTCGAAGATGTCGTGTTAGCAGATCCAAGACTGATCATTAGTCATGTAACTAAGGTCATAGCGATTTCATATGGCAGCAGTGGCGGCTCGTCCTAATGTGCACTTTCACACGTGAACCCCCTCAAACATATCAATGATTCAAAATTAATATGTCTATACATATTGAATAAGTGCATTGAACTACATAGAACAATATCTAACTTGTTATGGCAGCATATAATGCTACCTGCCGATCGTTTTCATATCTATTATCCCAGAAACTTTCTATTCCTACGTACAAGCCATACAAGTTTCCTATCTGCTTATCTCTACTGTCTTCTGTACTAACGATCGCACGTGCGATTGTGTGGCTGTGGTAAAAGTGAGGGGTACATCCATTTAGCTCGTCTCAGTAATAGCAGGGGGTTCACACTCAGAATGTGCGATCGACAGTCAATTTGATGCATTTAGACATTGTTGTCGGTGGTCAGTTCCATTCGCTGATTTGTGCTGCCGTTTCGAGCGTTTTACATATAGTATACATGTATGTATGTGGATTATTGTATCCTACTAAGCATAAAGGTTCTATCTACATTTTAGTACTTTCGAGATATTCAATGATTTGTGTTTTAATTTGTGCTGGAGTTATATGGAAAGTGCATTTTTCCATATTAAATTTACAATACTTCCACAAAAGAATTTTATAGAATGATGTAATAGAGTATGTAATTTTTGAATCCGGTGTTAACACAAAAATGAGAAAAATGCAGATAGAACGTTTATGTTTAGTAGCGCAATATTGTAGCAACTATTGGGTTTAATTTTACCATAGCCTCTATTTGTGTCTCTATAATTTCAAGACACATTTGGAATTTAATTCGTGGAAGGTAGAAATAAATTTTGTGAAATGTTTGCTGTGAAATACTAGTAAAATATATTCAGTATTTTAGAAGATTAGTCGTAGAAGAAAGTAAATGCTTGGAAATGATTTGGGAGTTTAATTTCTTTGGTGGCGTATTCCTGGCCTTTGACTAGGGTAAGAGCTGTAAAACTATATACTTTTGAATGAATTGGCAGGTTCGATTGTGCAAAAATAGTCTGGGCACTTAATTAAGTCATAAGACACCGAAGGTTGTGGAGTGTGGATATATGAAAAATTTTATACAAGAAGGGTTTTACCGTTTTTTTTTATAAATTCTGGGATTATGTGTATCTAGGACTGTGTAAATTTTTAATAAAATTTATTGATATCGGTGCATCAATTTTGCTGTAATAAACCATGTTAAGCCCATCACGGTCAATACTCACCATGAAAACTCACTGATGAAAATTCAATGTTCACTGTAAATATAAGTTTCAAATCTCTTAAATGTCTCGTCAAAATAGTTCAAGGATTTTTAAATCGCCCTTTGAAGAATTTTGTAAGCTGTTATGTTGTTTATAATATTTTTTTTTGACTCATTCTAAAACAGTTTTGCTATGTTTCGGCAAATTAACTAAAATAAATGCAAATCTTAAGAAAAGTGCAAGGTAAATATTCATGTGCCCAATAAAGGTGTTTTCTTTTTGTGAACCCCCATAAAATTAGATTACGAGCTGCCACTGTATGGCATTGTGCAAAGAATCGTTGCCCACGAATTCCATATGAAGAAGGTCTCTGCGCGTTGGTTGCTTAGAATGTTAACCAACGAACAAAAGAAGAAGCGAGCTGAGATTTTGAGGGTGAATCTAGATAAGCTGCTGCATCTGTAGAAATTTTTGTCACATTTGGTAATTATGGACGAGACCTGGATCCACCATTTTGATCCAGAGATCAAGGAGCTATTGATGACCTAGAAGCGATCCTTTTCACTCACTTTTCACTGAATTCAAAATGTCGAGTTCCGCAGGGAAGGTTATGCACAATTTTTTTTGGGACGCTGAAGGAATTATTATGGTAAAATATTTGGAAAAGGAAGGCACTATATCAGGCTCTTACTATGCATACCAAATAAGAAGCTTGCGGGAGGCTACTGAGAAAAAAAATGCGACAAACAAGTTGCGATGGCTGTAATTCAAGAAACAGGATTCGAACAGCTGCAACATCCTCCTTATTCGCCACATCTAGCTCTCAGTGACTTCTACCTCTTTCCTCGGCTTTAGGAGCACGTTCGGTGCAAGAAATTTGAAGATGATCGCGAAGTTATGGCCGCTCTTGAGGCGTTTTGGGAGAGTAGAAATTAATCATTTTTTTCTAAGGGTATCTTGGGTTTGGAAAAAAGATGGACTGAATGCATTAATTTGTTGGGAGACTATGTTGAAAAATAAATATTTTTTTTTAAGTCTCATCATCTTGGTTTTTATTGATTATCTTTACCTTTAGATCAACCCTCGTATATACGCTTTTTACTTTTCATTCTTGTATTACTTGAGGCTCAGAAACGGGAAATTAAAAATATTGAGAAAATTAGCTAACGAAACCCTACTTTAGAGAGCTAATATCTCTGGGAAAAATACTTTTTCGACTTTGGGCCTGCTTTTCGGATGTAGCAGCCCTGTGTATCGACATACATGTGCAAAGGCCGAATGAAAACGCTTAACAGAAATGTCTTCCTGAGATCCAATTTATTGATTCATATTCAGTATACTCTATGGTAGCACACCGCAATGACATGGGTTTTGGCTTTGCCCATCCGGTTGATTTATTTTGTCACATTTTTTGCAAAACAACAATTGAACAAATTCAATGGCTTTAACTGTCCCAATTGAAACCCAGAGCTAAGTCGTTTTAATATCCATTTTTCGTTTTCGTAAAAACCTTCCATTTGTACCATCACATACACATTAAATTTTAATTTCACTAACTCAAAACCAATTTTCTCGTGAACATTTCCGTTTCACAACGAAAAGCAGCATTTACGAAACTCATCTCAACATCCTTCATAAAAAATAATATTCTACAGGTTTCCCTTCTGCTAAAGCTCAAATAAGTGCTAGAAACTCACGTTTGATATGGTTACCAATGAAAACGACGACAAACATGTCGGCGTGCCTTAGATAGCGAAAGAAATTGAATAAAGAGAGAGCACGACAAGAAAAATGTCGACAAATATCACCTCGAGGAATGAACGTCAACTTTGCTATTACTTGTGGCGGCCGTGTCACTTATTGAAATAAATTGAAATTTCACGAGAAAGATTAAGGCAGAATGATAAGCAAACAGAATATTCTCTTTTAGCATCCTCGTTCCACGATTCGTTCGTGTTTGAATGGTTTTTTTCATCAAATTGAATTGGTAAAATATTACTTGTGGCTAGGGACGAAATGGAAGTTTGATAGACGTGAGTGTGTGTACTGTGTACTCGGTAATTATCAGATGCTTCAGAAGTCAGATGTGACGACAAGGATTACTCGATCTGCAAACAAAAAAGTCAATATTTTGTCAAGTGTATACATGTGTATGTCAACGTAGTGAGGGGACATTCGAAAAATGTTTGTTGGTACAAACCTAAATATTTAGCTAAATAATCCGTTTTTGTTAATTCAATAGGTTCTGTTGCTTCTACCTGATTAATAATGAATTAATACACAATTTAAAATATCGGACCGATTTGTCTATTTCTGTTTTTTTTTTTATATAATGGTAAAGGGAAACGGGCTTGAAATCTCTTAAATATCATATTTATTCTATCTAAAATTCTACGATTAAACGCAGATTAATGGTGAGAAGAGGTTGAATGTTTAGTAAGTTTCAAATGTTTCAAATTATGTATAAGCCAATGGCGATGAAAGCTGAATTTCTTTCTGAAATAAATACAACTTATCGGCCCAAATTCAAGGCTGATTGATTTGCATTTTATATACCTTCCTATGCCCTTCTAAAGAGAACCAAAATACAATATTCTCAAACGATATATTTCCACTCTACCACAGCTATTACCATTTACATACAGATCGAAAGCCTCTTGTAAGTTACTTGCTCAGAAATAACAGAAAACGAAACATGTTTCTCTATCCCTCTCTTTCTTCACCATCAATTCAACCAACCGGTGAATTCATTGAAATGAAAATTTCTCAATTTACTTTCATTGCTCCACAGTCATTATTTTCCTTCTTAAAGTATTACCACCGTTTACCGTGCGAACCAAGTCACTTCAAATCTTTTTGACGAAACTCAAACAAGTCGTGTTATCAGATGTTAATTATGGCTCAGGTAGGGATAATTCTATGTACTTTACTTTGGTCCGTTGTCAACACCAAGACACTGTTTGATATCAGACCAAATTCGTAGTTTCCTGAATGCCACACCATTGCGAAGCTGAAGGCTAGTCGTGTTGTTTTCAGAGTGGATGCCTCGATGTAAACAAGGACATGAGGACGGTTGAAGGAGTATTTGCATAGCGAATAAACTTTCAGAGCAGCTATCATCTTAAAGATGTTAATTATTATTCATCATCGATTGAACGTAGAGTGTAAAAAAAATTAAAAAGGATCAAACATTATGTAACATCAATAGCAACACAATGAATGATCGAAGGGGATGTATAAATAAAATTGAATAGCGCCTGTTTTTACGGAGAGGGTTGTTAAATCAGAAAATTATGAAATTTTTTTTCGATAAAATCGCTATTATATTTATTATTGAAGGTTTGATGCACCAAAAAGCTCACTTCATTAGAAATGCTAGCAATATGATTGCGTAGTACTTAAAAGAGTCTAACTTAAGACTTTAGTTGTGAGCAAAAACAGCCTTATAACTCAAAAGCAAATATATTCTGAACATTTTTTGAATTTCGTTTAGCTTAAACATTCAGGCCGTAAGACCGTTAGATCATAAAACTTAGGACTACATTTGTCAATAGCAGAACATTTTCGGTTTGAAGCTTATGGGTGTTGTTTACTAAGAATTTCCAATTGAATGAACGTGGTGGCCCTTTTAAATGAACCAGCTTAATTACATTCAATATTTTACTGAGACGTTCTTTAAGCGTCATTCAAAACAAAACCATCATTATCCACACACTATCATTAACCAGCTCACCGCTCATACCTTTACTCATTACTCATAACTCAATGCAACAAGTTGCTTTCAAAGCACAGAAGCATTTTGAGTGGCATGCTAAGGGAGACCCTACACGATAAATATGGATCGTGATATTTGGATCGTGATACTCAAGTAAATATTGATGGAATAACACAAATGCCTACACGTTCAATCGGATCAGACGTCAATACGCCTGATAATCTCGTTTGGTGTAGACGTTTGGGAATTAATGTTAGTAGTATGGATATGCGGGTTCTAATTCACTTTGTATGAAAAATGTTTGCGGTCAGAGGACTTCCGGTCGGGTTCCGAGTGCTGTGTGTGTGTGTGTGTGTGTGTGTGTGTGTGTGCTTATCATGATTTCTGGGAGTCTTATCATTTCTAGCTCGAGTTTGCATTGAAGACGATATGTTTGAACATGCGCGTTTGTGGTTAGATAGATTGAACTGATAAGCGTTGTATTGGATGCCATCATGTGTGCATATTGGGTAATTTTCGAGTCTTATCATTTCTAGCTCGAGTTTGCATTGAAGACGATATGTTTGAACATGAGCGTTTGTGGTTGAATAGATTGGATGCCGAAGGCATCTTATCAGCAATAAACGGAAGTACTCAACCGCAAAATTTAACTAATTAGCGTGTTTCGAGTTTTCATCGTTTTCGATATGTTTGAACATGCGCGTTTGTGGTTAAGTGATAGAATTGAATGAAATATTGGTTGGCGTCTTATCAGCAATAAACGGAAGTGCTCAACGTGAGAACTTTACTAATTAGCGAAATATTGTTTTAGGATGTGAGAAGTGTGGGAAAAGTTTTGTATGATAGTTTTAGAAAATATGATTTGATAAGCATAGAATTGTGGTTACGATTTTCGTATAAAAGCAACTGCAAGAGTTTTTGAAACCCAAGTTTGTATTCGACTTTCAGTGAATCCAGGCGATCTCAACGATTAAAGTTTTGAATATTTTGTGAAAAGTGACTTTTGGAGCAAATCTGTAAACAGTTTTTGGTAAGTTCAAAATATATATTGATTAAAATTGTTGTTTTGTATTCTGTGTTAGAACACGTTTATAAAAAGTTATTTTTGTTCATTTCAGAATATCCCCCCCAGTGACTAGAATTTTTTTAAAGTGCATTAACAATTTTTAAGTGGTTTAAAATACCAAAAAGTGCTCCAATTGACTCAAATAAGACTCAGAATATCCCCCAGTGACTAGAATTTTTTAAAGTGCATTAACAATTTTTAAGTGGTTTAAAATACCAAAAAGTGCTCCAATTGACTCAAATAAGACTCAGAATATCCCCCAGTGACTAGAATTTTTTAAAGTGCATTAACAATTTTTAAGTGGTTTAAAATACCAAAAAGTGCTCCAATTGACTCAAATAAGACTCAGACCCCCAGTGACTAGAATTTTTTTAAAGTGCATGAACAATTTTTAAGTGGTTTAAAATACCAAAAAGTGCTCCAATTGACTCAAATAAGACTAATAAATACAATCATGTTCTGTCAGGCGTGTAAAATTGATGTAGAAAGTGCGGTGTGGCTGTTCCACTTGAGAACAAATTTGCATAAGCGGAATGCTGCAGAGACAATCAATCAAAATTTGAAGAGAGTGAAATCCTGTTTTAGCAACCGTATCGAAACTCTTATTTTCGAAAATAAGGAAGAGAGTCTTTTGGATGTCGGAGAATTTTTGAAGAGGATGGAAGATCCCTTAATGGAATATCTCCGCAAATCATTAGCGGAGCGGTTGGGAATTAAAATCAACATTGAGCTCTTTGCGGAATTCGTCAAAATGGATGCTGATATGGACAGTGAATGTGTAGTGAGCATAAAATCGTTCCACACAAAGATGCAGGCCATAATCAATTGTTCTGAGCTAGAGATCGCGTTCAATAATATGGTCACGCAAATCAAGGAAAAAATGGAAGAATTCCAAGAAAAAGACAGCGGATGGGCTTTGATGAGGATAACTCATTGCGAGCTTAATGTCAATGAATTTAAGCCACTGCGAGGAACGAACTTCATTCCTTTACCCAAATATTTATCATCCAAACGAGCATGTGTGAACGTGAGAAATAAGGATAGCTACTGTTTCAAGTGGAGTATTATTTCCGCCCTGTTCCAGCAGACTGCCAACCCCCACAGAACATCATCATACCAAATCGATAACATTGCTGACAGCGTAATACGGCTAAATAATGGAATATTACTCAATTTTTGTGATCTGAAGTTTCCCATGAAGATTAAAGACATTGCTGGTTTTGAACAACTAAACCAATCGGTTAGCGTCAATTTGTTCGGGTACGACGACGAAATCAAGAAAATTGTGGGTCCCTACTATCTTACGAAGGAAGAAAAAACTCATCATATCAATTTACTGCTGCTGCAAGCTGGAGAAAAATACCATTATGTTTGGATAAAAAATATATCAAGGTAAGAAAATGTAATAGGTTTTTTTCTAAGATGTGCTTAAAGAATTTTTTTACAGATTAATTGGCTCACAGCAAACATTACACAAAAGTGTGATATATGTATGCAACCAGTGTCTGCAACATTTTGCTTCAAGTGAGATGCTTGAAACGCATAAGGAAGAGTGTGGCAGAATTGTAACGCAGATGGTGGAACCGGAGAAATCGACGTTGGAATACAAAAATTTCGAACGACAGCTGGATGTACCGTTCGTGATCTACGCTGACTTTGAGTGTCTTCTTCAGGACATTGACACCTGCGAGCCGGATCCAGCGATTTCATCAACAACGCCAATGCAAGAGCATATACCTTGTGCTTTTTCGTACTTTATCAAATGTTCCTTCGATTCGAGTTTGGATAGATTTAGGATTTATAAGGGACCCGATTCACCGAAAAAATTTGTAAATTCTTTAGTGAATGATGTAAGGTGGTTCTATACCAAACACATAAAGTCCCCTAAACCCATGGATGCCCTGACTTCGAACGAAGAAAAGATCCAATGTGAGTCAATTTTGTGTCATATTTGTCGAAAGCCACTTGATAGTGATAGAGTGCGCGATCATTGCCATTTCACCGGAAAGTATAGGGGTCCTGCGCATAGCTCATGCAACCTTTTATTCCGGGTGCCCAAATTTTTCCCTATACTGTTTCACAACCTCTCCGGCTATGACTGCCACCTATTTGTTAAAGAATTGGGAGATATTGATGGTGATATTTCAATAATACCGATTAATAAGGAGTTGTACGTTTCACTTTCGAAAAGAATACGGCTTGATGATTCCGAAACAATTGAACTTCGATTTCTGGATTCGGCCAGATTCATGCAGAGCAGTTTGGATGCTCTTGTTAAAAATTTAGCTGAAGAAGATTTGAAAACTGTCTCTTCAGCATATGGTGATAGACAGAAATTTAAACTTCTGACGCGAAAGGGTGTATTTCCCTATGATTACATAAGCTCATGGGAACGATTAAATGAAACTTGTCTACCACCTCGAGAGAAATTTTTCAACAAGATGACGAATACCGAGTGCACCGAACTTGATTACCAGCATGCACAGAATGTTTGGAAAGAATTCCAATGTGGAAAGATTTGGGACTATTTAGAGTTGTATTTGAAAACTGACGTTCTTCTTCTTACCGATGTGTTTGAAAATTTCCGGAAAGTTTGCAAAACTATATATCAACTAGACCCTTGCCAATATTATACAACTCCGGGATTATCGTGGGATGCTATGCTTAAGACAACATCTATTAAGCTTGACCTGCTGACAGATATCAGTATGCATCATTTCGTGAAACGTGGAATTAGAGGTGGTATCGTACAATGCTCTCACCGTCACTCAACTGCCAATAACAAATACATGAAAAAGTATAAGGAGGACGATCCTTCCAAATATCTCATCTACTTGGACGCAAACAACTTATATGGTTGGGCAATGTCACAACCACTTCCATATGCTGAATTCAAGTGGGTTGAAAAAGTAGATGATGTTGACATTCTAAATATTGCAGAAGATTCTGATATTGGTTATATTTTCGAAGTTGACTTGGAATATCCAACAACGTTGCATGATCAACACAATGACCTTCCGTTCTGTTCGGAAAATAAAAAAGTTAATGATTCGAAAACAAGCAAGCTGATCATTGATTTCACGAATAAAACAAAATATGTAATTCATTATCGGAATCTGCAGCAGTGCATTCGAAATGGCTTGAAGCTGACTCGTGTGCACAGAATTTTACAATTCAAACAATCATGCTGGCTGAAGCAATATATAGATTTGAATACACATCACCGTAAGATGAGTAAAAATTCCTTCGAAAAAAACTTTTTCAAGCTACTAAACAATGCAGTTTATGGCAAAACGATGGAGAACGTCGACAAGAGGAAGGACGTGAAAATTGTCACGGATTGGGAGAGTCGAGGTAGACATTCGGGCGCTCGAAGTCTAATATCGAAGCCCAATTTTCACAGTGCAGCTGTATTTACTCACAACATGGCAGCTATCCAACTAGACCGAGTATATACCTGCTACAACAAACCTACATATCTGGGCTTCACTGTACTTGACCTATCAAAGTACAAGATGTACGATTTTCACTATCAGTACATGAAGCCCAAATACGATGAAAAATTGACTCTTAATTATATGGACACTGACTCATTCATCTACACAATTCAAACTCCTGATTTTTATAAAGATATTTTGTCCGATATCGGGGGACATTTTGATACTTCGGAATATGCCCCCGACAATGTCTATAATATTCCTCAGAGGAATGGGAAAGTCTTGGGTATGATGAAAGACGAAAACCATGGGAAGATAATGACAGAATTCATAGGGTTAAGATCAAAAATGTATTCGTTTAGTGTCGAAGATGATGTATCTGTTAAAAAAGCGAAAGGTGTAAAAAAAATAATTATGGATAGTTTAAGTTTAGATAGTTATAGAGATTGTTTATTTAGGAAAAAGATATTTAAGGGTAGTATGTATGTATTTAGATCTAAGTTACATAGTTTGTACACTGAATGTATTAATAAGGTTGCATTAAGTTATCTAGATGATAAGCGTTTTATAAGGGGAGATGGGGTTAGTACGTATGCTTGGGGACATTATAATATAGCTATGGATGTAGATTAGTGATATAAGTAATAAAAAATGAAAAAAAATTTTTTTGTTTCTTTCAATTAGCGGTGGTGTGAGCGAGAGAGTAGAAGAATTTTCACTATAAATAGTTTCAGGATAGGAGGCAGGAAATCAGTTTGTTTGTTGATTGGAATAGAGAATGGCGTTCTTACACATAGCTCTTATTTTGAGTGTAGTGTCTTTTCTTCAAGGTAGCCCCCTGCCAGTGGTGACCCTTAGTGAGAACGAAAGCATTAACAATTTGGCATTTAATCTCGCGCTTCCTGATAACAAGACAGTGGAAGTAGCATTATCTTTTCGACTTATGACAATTTCACCACAAACGGAAACATTGAATGACGCTGCTATTTCACCATCGACGGAAATTTCGCCGACTACAACAACAGAACCATCGAGAAGATTCGTTACGGTCGATGAAGCAATAGAGGGATTTCGGCAAGATTTGCTTAAGAAAGAAATGGAAATAGCTGGAATAATCGAGAGCAAAAATATTTTTTACAGACATTTTAAATTAGAGTTTGACGATGAAAAAATGTTGACAGTTCGATGTACATATGATAGCAATTATTCGATGCGCTCACTCAAGATCTCGTGTTATGAATATCATGAATTTGAAGCCGAAAGAATTCTAAGCAATGGCGAAGTTGAATATATAAAGCAAGAAGATCCAAACTATAAGTCAAATATAGAATTTCTGGATTTAAAGAGGATGAAGCAAACATATAGCATGAGTATTACTTGAACCGTGAAACACTGCACATCGTAGTCATGAACAACAACGAAACGGAAAACGATCTTCAACATTCTCTTGAGAATTATAAAAATTTTTTCTACGCTAACAAAGAATACATTTTTGACGAACACTTTGATGAATTTACGAGTAACTATGCGTTTTTGAAGCCCTACACCGTTATGGAGCAGAAAGTCAGCAAATTTGGTCAACATTATGTGAGCTGTCCTTGGGCTTATGATGATGCGAAATCCGGACCAGATACTTGTGAATGTTATAGTGTTCGTAGGATAATATGTGAAATGAAAAAACGTGTTCAACTTTATATGCGTTTTATTAAAAAATGAAGAAAAAAATGTTCAACTTTACGTGCTATTAATAAATAATTTTAAAAACTATACAATGTTTCAAGTTATCTTATCATATCCTTAACATTTAGCCAGGAATTGTGTTTTTCCGAAAATCCCAGCCACTTGACAAACGCTCGATTTCCACTCCGTTTCAATACTTTTTCCACGAGATAGAGCGACGGATACTTGGCTTTCAATAGTTCAGATTCATAGAAGCCGCCTTCGATGGGGTTTCCTTCATAATCTTCCAGTAGGTATGTGACGGGGTTGGTTATTCGAATTTGACGGATCCTGAAAATTTCCGTAGTCCAGTTTGGTGTATAGCCCTTTTCAAACACATGCTTGTATTTACTGATTCGCACATGGTCACCCACTTTATATTTAGATGGACCCATCACCTTAATGTTGTTGTATACGGTAGACAGAAGCAATTTTTCATTGGAACTATTAACAGCAGATGGAGACATTTTTATTGTTCTATGTTTTTTATTGTTGTATGTCTTAACCAGATCATCAACTATACGAATCCATTTGTAATTTCCATTCATACTAAACTCCTTCCACATCATGTTCTTTAGTGTTCGATTGAATCGTTCAACAATTGACGCCTTGAGCGAACTATATGTAGAATAATGGTTTATTTGATATTTTTTCATGAGGTTTTTGAAATGGCTGTTGTAGAATTCTTTTCCATCGTCTGTTTGCAGGTTTTGAGGAATGCGTTCTTGTTGGAGTATGTGTTCCATCGCCCTAGTAACTTCTATGCCAGTCTTCGTTTTGATAGGAGCCGTCCACGCAAACTTGGAAAATGTGTCAATGATTGTGAGGAGGAAACGAAATCCTGTATTCTCCTTAGCATATGTCCCCATCTCAACTAAATCGGCTTGCCACAAATCATCCAAACCTTTTATTACAACTCGTCGTCGTTGGAAATTTTTTCGAGCGGTCTTATGTAATTCGTTTACGACTTGTCTTTTGCTCATTGTATGCAACCAGTCTACTTATGATCAGAGATATTAGTGTGTCGTTTTTGAATTTCCTTATCTATATATTGCTTAAGTTTCACAATATTAATATCAACGTAGTTCTTTGTGCAAGCATCGTCATCCTCAATGGGTGATTCAAGGTATTTAATTCGTTTATAATTAAGAACGTAGTCACCATCTTCCGTTTTATTGAACCCTACACCTTGGGGACCCTCGATGCCAGGTTTTCCTGGTGGTCCCTGCTGACCTGGTGGACCTGGTGGACCTGGCGGACCCTGAAGACCTTGTAACCCCCGTTTTGCTCCTCTCTCCGTTGAAAATCGACCAAATTTATCAATACCCATTTTCGTTTAATCTATTATTTGTGATTCTTTCAGTTCTTCAATGATTGATATAATTTCGTTGTTGTGGTTATTGTGACCGGCTTGGTGTGATGCAATAAGGAGTCGCAACCGATCCACTAATTCATTCGGATTATCCCAATATATGTAATCTTTTGGTTTATTCGATGTTTGCATCAAGCTGTAGTCTTTGCTAATGTTAGGTTCTAACCCTTTTCCTCCTTTGTTTAGAAGTTTAGAAATTATTTTTGTATATTTAAAACTTCGATTTCCATTTATTTGACCATCGCTGTCGTAAGAACGTCTGTGAGCATTCGTGTACAGAAGAATACTTTTATAATTCTCTAAATCTTTATCGTTATATATAGTTTCATCTGGCTGTTTCATAAAAAGCAGTTCATATAAACCACGAGTCCCCGTATATGATTTCTCATTTACAAGTATTTTATTGCCATCGATTGTGAAATTCGAATTTCCTATTTTCCATTGTTCTCCATCATCATCATCCTTATATACCCCATATGTATTATCAATTGCAGAGGGTTCATTAATAAATGTGTGTAAATATTGCATAGGAATTTCCGAAAATTGTTTCTGATCCATATATTGTCTAAGATGTTCTTGTCCTTTCGGGGTCCTAACAAATTTACGAACGGTTTTTGTAGAAGAGTTGGATGGGGTGATGGTGAGGTCAAGCTTTCGCCTCGTGGGAGTTTTGAAACTGTCTTCATCGTCGTCACTCCCCTCCGAACTTCTTTCTTCACGTTTAACTGAAGGCACAGGCTCTTCTTTAATTTCTGAGAGCTTGGTTCTTTTCACGAATTCATTGAGAGGTTTGGTGATTGGCTTAAATGTTTCCTCCAACTGAACTTCAATTCCGGCTTTGTTGGCTTTCAGCTGTTGATACTTTTTCCTTATCGAATTTGTCGTCTCTACAATATCATTGAGCAACCGTTTATCAGACTTCATTGTTCTTGGTGTTTGCGCAACAGTTTCGAAAGGTCTCTACAATATTTTGAAATAGTCTCCTAATGGGTTCTAATTTGATTTTGAAGTGATTTTTGTTGTATTTAAATCGATTTACGTTCTTCTCGATTTTTCCCGAACTATCTTCACTGTTGCTACACTCAAACCGTATTGAACTGGTATCAAACTGTATTGAACAGCTATCGAGCTGCATGAAACTGAACTGGTACTGAACTGCTTTTAACTGGTACTGAACTGGTACTGAACTGGTTTTAACTGGTACTGAACTGCTTTTAACTGGTACTGAACTGGTTTTAACTGGTATTGAACTGCTTTTAACTGGTACTGAACTGGTACTGAACTGCTTTTAACTGGTACTGAACTGCTTTTAACTGGTATTGAACTGGTACTGAACTGCTTTTAACTGGTACTGAACTGCTTTTAACTGGTATTGAACTGGTACTGAACTGCTTTTAACTGGTACTGAACTGGTACTGAACTGCTTTTAACTGGTATTGAACTGCTTTTGAACTGCTTTTAACTGGTACTGAACTGCTTTTAACTGCTTTTGAACTGCAACTGTACTGTTTCGATGTTATGAGTTGTTTTTTATAAGCTTCTATATCATTATGAATATATCGAACCCCTTTCGATACCGACCCTTGTCCAGGGGGCTGTCTTTATCGATTACACAGAATCCATATTTATCATTCCAACATTCCGCACAAACGGTTCTAAACTGTTCGAAAGTCATATCGGTGTTCACGTGGTCATTGTAAATGTGTCTTAAATTCATATCATCCTGTTTGAATGCAATCAGAAAATTTGCGTTATCTCGAATAAGGTGCTTCGGTATTCTCGTATAAGTTTGACACAGATAGAAACTATCAATATTATGATGTCGTCCCATACAGAAATATGATCGAACGTTATCTTGTTTCTCGGTGGCAATGTCATCGAAAATGAATATAGAATTAGACTGAGCTTCTTCAGGTGCAATCACTTCACTATTGTTTGAAAATGTATGGAAGCCTAGTCCGGAAATAGGTCTTACCGCCTGCTCCAAGTGTCTATATTTGGGTTGGTGCAATGACTTTGAGTAGATGTATATATTTTCGAATTTAACACCATTCGGATGTTTCAGCAGAGAAATCATTACGTTGGTTTTACCACAGTTTGAAGGACCCACTATTATACCGCGGATGCTATTAGGTAATAAATTGCTATGTTTAGCTGAGCAAATTTCATTCGTATTGTCAGCATTTTCAACCGACAACTTTTGCTGTTGTTGTATGAATCGCATCCTGAGTTGAACTAACAGAAAACATGAAAGCAACTAGGTTTTAGGTATAGTCTACGACAAGTTGTTGAACGAGACGGATCGAATAGTATAAAATGATTGATCACAAAAAGGAATGTTCCAGTAGATCACGAAAAGCGGTGAGCGGAAGAGGTCTTGTTAATACTCTCATCAGTAAACTACCGTTTGAACTGCACTTACCTGGCTATCAGTACTGTGGACCTGGCACAAAACTAAGCGAGCGACTTGCTAGAGGTGACCCCGGAATAAATTTATTGGATCAGGCCTGTAAAGAACACGATATTGGATATTCGAAATTCAAAGAAACGAGCGATCGTCACAAACTTGATAGAATATTAGCCGAAAAGGCGTGGCAACGAGTCCGGGCAACAGACGCAGGATTAGCAGAACGCACCCACGCACTACTCGTGACCAATATGATGAAAGCTAAAGTAAAATTAGGAATGGGAGTGAAAAACACAACGAGATTTGGAACAGTTGTTACCAAACTACGGAAAATCATGAAGAAAAAGAAGCCCGACAATCTCAAGACAAGCATTAAAATTGCTTTAGCTGCAGCAAAGAGTATAACCAAGGGACAGAAGAAGTCAATACAAACTCCCAGAATAATACCCATTCCTAAAGTTGGAGGAGTCCTACCGTTTCTGATTCCTCTTTTCGCGGGATTATCTGCAATAGGCGCTTTATCAGGTGGTGCTGCCGGAATAGCTAAAGCTGTTAATGATGCTAGTAATGCGAAAAGCACATTAGAAGAAAAGAAGCGACACAACCAGAAAATGGAGCAGATAGCAGTAGGTCGAGGTTTACATTTGAAGCCGTACAGGAAAGGATTGGGCTTGTATTTAAAACCGGCTTCAAAAAACTCTTAGAAACGCTACCCAAGAGAGCCCTAAACGAGAATGATTTAACAAAGTTTGCACGATTCTTACCAGACTTTAGAGGAGTTTTCATGCGAAATAATTTACCGAAGGGATCCCCAATGCAAAACGAATGTGGGATTGTCAATCTCGATGATATTCAAGGTCCCGGTACACATTGGGTAGCGTACAACAAGAAAAAACGTAATGTAGAATACTTTGATAGCTTTGGAAACTTACCTCCACCGAGAGAATTAATTGACTATCTAGGATCTAGTATAAAATACAACTACAACACATATCAAAGCTATGATTCATACAACTGTGGTCATTTATGTTTGAAATTTTTGTATAAGCTTCTAGACGAATAAATACTATTAATAAACCAAAAATCAATCATTGTTTCGTATACTACCATGGCACTAACACTGACTCTAAGTGGAAACTCATCCATTCTTACAACAGATTACTTTCCTCCCATCGAACTACAAAGCGACTATGTATGCGGACTTGTTGATTTTCAAACATATAATTCTATACCTAATGTGGATGAAAAAAATAATCTACTACACATTGGAAAACACATTATAGAAATTCCCGTTGGATCGTACGAAATTGATGATATTGCCAACTACCTATACAAAGAACTATCCAAGATCAATAATAAAATAAATCTTACAATACGCGCCAATAATAATACCCTCAAAAGTGAAATCAAGTCGACTGCTCCTATTTACTTTGATAAAGAAAGATCGATTGGTCCATTACTAGGATTCAATAAACGAGAATTAAAAGTCAATATAAAACATACTTCCGATCTACCTGTGAGCATAAGTAAAGTGAACGTCATACGGATTGATTGCACCATTGTGGGAAATTCGTATATTAATAGTATACCTTCACACACAATACACGAATTCTCGCCCGAGGTAGGACCAGGCTATAAAATAGTGGAAGTTCCTAGTAATGTAATCTATTTACCGGTAAACGTTAAACGAATAAGTACGTTGACTCTTAAACTGATTGATCAGGACGGTGACATAATCAATTTCAAGGGAGAAACAATAACTATAAGACTTCATTTGAAGCCCCAGAATGCTGCTATATAACGATAAATACCCGCCCAACGCAATCAGTTGCAACAGGAAAACCAAACGAGTCAGATCACGGTTGACGCTACAAAATAAGCAGTTCTTGAAACAATTAGGATTCAAAGTAAACAGAAAATGAATGAGCTTCTGAACGTTGCGCGTAAAGTCAACTTTGATAATAGTATTTCGAAAATTGAATACCACAGCTATTCTCCATTTTTATCATCATTCAACTGCAGTGATGAAATAAGAATTCCTCTACAACAACAGGATTTGTGCATTTTACCCAGCCAGAGTTTCATCTATATTGAAGGCGCTCTAACTAAGGCGGATGGAACAAGCTCAACAACCGCCCAACTAACGAATAATACCATCGCATTCCTATTTGACGAGATCAGATATGAACTCAATGGAATCGAAATTGACCGAAACAAAAATGTTGGAATAACATCGACATTGAAAAACTATATATCCCTTAATGAAAACGAAAGTAAAATGCTATATAATGCCGGCTGGTCGCCAAACGAGCTCATCACCCCGTCAAGTGGTTACTTTAACTTTTGCGTTCCGCTAAGAAAACTTTTGGGATTCGCCGAAGACTACAAGAAGGTTATCGTTAATGCCAAACATGAGCTGATTCTTATTCGTACTAGAAGCGACGAAAACGCTTTTCTTTCCAACACCGATGATGTACACGTCAAAATCTTTAAATTACAATGGAAGGTGCCGCACGTCACACCAGATGGTTCTGAAAAGCTGACAATGCTGAAATATATTGAAGGAGCACAACCAGTTCAAGTAAGCTTTCGAAGTTGGGAACTATACGAATATCCAGTCTTACCAACAACAACAGAACATGTGTGGAGTGTAAAAACCACCAGTCAGCTCGAGAAACCTCGTTATATTATTTTGGCATTGCAAACAAATCGAAAAAATCACAAAGATAAGGATGCTAGCAAATTCGATCATTGTGATTTATCCAATGTCAAATTACATTTGAACTCTGAATCGTATCCCTATGATGATATGAATATCAAATTCACGCGTGATCGATTTGCTCTGCTTTATGATATGTACAGCAGTTTTCAACAATCTTATTACGGTGTTCAACCACAACCACTACTCTCACGAATCGAATACAAGAAATCTGCACCAATTGTAGTAATTGATTGCTCACGTCAAAATGATTCCATGAAATCCGGCTCAGTTGACATCCGACTAGATATCAAAACATCTGTAGATGTACCTGCTTCAACTACAGCCTACTGCTTACTCCTTCATGATCGCGTATTAGAATACAATCCTCTCACAAGCACAGTTGAGAAACTTGTATAAAAACTATGACAAATATAAATGTTTAGTCAGTATCACGTTTATGCTTTTCCATTATGGCAACGAAAACTTTCGCCATCGACATGCAAGGATTCAGAGGACCCAATAATGCCTTCATCGTCAAAGAGTTGGCTGTCGTAAATGTGTACGAGCATTCTCATCGACATTTCCTACTCAAAGCTCCCTTCAGATTTGCATCACTTTCAAAAGAGCTTCAATTTCAAGCGGAGTGGTTATACGAAAATTATCATGGTTTGGATTGGGAATGCGGCCATACGACGTTCTCGAAGCTAAAAGAATATTTGCTTTTAAATATGAAAGATGTCATAATATTCGTCAAAGGATTGGAGAAGAAAAACTGGCTCGCTGACTTGTTGGGGAACATTGCCACTATAATCAACTTGGATGACTACAATTGCCCTAATCTGAAAGCACTGAAAAAACAATATCCTGAAACACCACAATGTACTTTGCATAGTGGATGTTGTGCACAACAAAATGTATTCCTTCTGAAAAATTATATTATGAAATCCATTAAATAAAAATACTTTTTTGTGAATAAACATTCTTGTTTTATTTCAACCAGATATTGATAAATTCTTATTATACTTTGTATTTTGCGCTAGCTGCCTGGTGAAGAGTGTAGAATACTTTTTTATGAACCACATTTTGTTTTATTTCAACTATTTTTTAATAGGGAGTGTAGAAATAGGTTTCATCCACTTCATGGAATTGTAGTCCTTTGTGATCTTTGGTGGTACAACTCAGCGCTAGCTTTCCACCGTTAAAGTCTTCCAAAACTCTATCGCTACATTTGTTGAATCGTGCTGGCAGAAATATTCGCATGCTGTTGTCCAAGTCGATTACGATTGCCGTTCCATACCTGAAAACAAAAAAATTACTTTCAAGTACTTATGTAAATCATTAAATTTAGCTTACCGTGTTGACATTCTCTCGCCAGCTGTAATTCTATACCGCTTGCCAACTTCCAAATCTGCAACTTTCGCGTATAATAACGGCTTGCACTTTAACAGCTCATTGATTGATTCCATTGTTCTTCGATGTTCACGCTTTGACTAACTTTGAAGGAAAACGATACTGTTCTCAGATTGCACGGCTATTTATACGAATTTGTTATCAAGTTAATTCCCACGATCACATAACATGAAATAGTTTCCTAAACCACTAATTAGTGAAATAACTTGCGGTTGAATACTTCCGCTGTATTTCAACATGATTTCTCAGATTGCACGGCTGAATTTATTATCAAGTTAATTCTCACGATCACATAACATGAAATAGTTTCCTAAACCACAATTTCGTTAATTAGTAAAATAACTTGTGGTTGAATATTTCCGTTGCAGCTGCATTTTCGAACAACTTATCACTATCTTGCTGTAAAAGCTGTACACACTTATGTTAAGAAAAAAATAAAAATTATGTGAAAAAATCTCTTTTATTACACTTTTTTTGTATAAGGAAAAAGAACATGATTTATTTTTTCTCTGGCACTTTCTCCCAAAGAACCTCTGAATCTCTGTTGGTCCTAGGTTCGCGTTTGCCGCTATCTCTACGCATTTTCTCTTTGATTCCCGCTTCCTCACTTATTCTCTCCAGACGCAATCTGTGGAATGATTCGCTACGATACCAGTCATCGTAATGATTAAAGGTGCACCCGGATGGGAATTTATTGAGTGCTCGGGAGTTTTTAAAGCCGCTGATTGTTGATCCCATTAAAACGATGTCACCTCCTTGAATAGAAAAGTAACACCATTATCTTACAAAGAGAAAGAATGAATACTCACCATATACTGTAATTTGAACGTGTTGAAATGGTTCGAAATTGAAATCAACGTTGAAATGCTTGGGAATAGGTTCGCCATTTCTTAGTCTTAACACTAATGTTTTTGGACCACCCTCAGGAGTCATGTGCAACTCGAAAAATCCTCCAGTCACGGTTATATTGATAATTCGAAAAGATAACCATACATGTTCACAGATACAATATACAGTTTTATCTTGAAGTACTTCAATCCAAAACATTTTTTCCGCACCGAGATCGCTTGAAAGAATGATTACTCTTGGTCTTGTTTACTATTTATATACAGACATCCGCAAAGAATTTACGAACATTACCAATCAAGCGAATTCATGTTCAAACGTGTCGACGCGTGACTTCATCAAAACTTCGCTAATTAGTGAGTTTTTGCGGTTGAGTACTTCCGTTCAATAGACATGAGCCAATACTCGCACGCTTATCAGTCCAATCTATCACTTCTTCACATATTCAACTAACAAAACCGCAATGCGCATGTTCAAACATGTCGTTATCCAACATAAACAAAGTCAAATGTAAACTCGAAACACGCTAGAAAACCACAAATTAAGAAAATATTCCAAAGCTGATTCATTACAATTCACAAAAAACACAATTGCTACAAAACACTAGGTAACCGCATCCCAAAAAACCGTAATCATTTAATTTGACTATAATATTCTCTACCGAACAAGCTTAAAACCGCCACATGAAATTCCATTGCTGATAAGCCGTTTTCATACGATCACACATATGTTGCTTCTTATCATTCAAAACCACAGGTTAACAAATTCTTTCGTCGAATATCACAGGGTAAAATTTCAAAAACGATTACATATTTCGCGTGTCGTCATCCAGCAAAGGGCTTCCCCAACAAATGTAAACAAATTCGAATGTAAACAAACTCGAAACGCTAAAACCACAAAGCATTGTTGATAAGACGCTACGATCATATGCCTAAACCATACATGAAATTTCATATGAAGAAATAGCACAAAAATGTATCGCTGATATGAAAATCATACAGCTTCGTTTGAAAATGAACGTATTCATAATGCTTTGAAGATTTTACTGAAACCGTAGATCAATGACCGTCACACACCTGTCCCCCTCCCTCTTGTATCATACGCCACATACCTATCCCCTCCCGACCGGCCCGCTCAAACGTGACGTCATCAAAACAATGGAAACTCGAAACACGCTAATTAGTGAAATTTTGCGGTTCTGTTTATTAGACACGAGCAATTAACCCTAGAATGGTAAATTTGTGGATGATTTTACATGTTTTTTACTCAAAAGAAGGCAACATTAGTGTTATGTACATTTCTTATTTTATCATTAAACATAAAAAGATTAAAGAGTGGCTGACTGATGCGCAACGAAATATATACCGTATGTAAGTAAAAATTATCCCATGGCATTCTAGGGTTAAAAATCTTCGGCATCGCACGCTTATCAGTCCAATCTATCCAACCACAAACGCGCATGTTCAAACATATCATCAATGCAAACTCGAGCTAGAAAAAATGATAAGACTCGAAAATTACCCAATATGCACACATGATGGCATCCAATACAACGCTTATCAGTCCAATCTAATTAACTGCAAACGTGCATGTTCAAACATATCGTCATCAAAACAATGTCGAAACACGTTAGAAATGATAAGACTCCCAGAAACCACAAAGCATGATAAGCACGCGCCACCCAATGCCACACACACACACACACACATCCACACAGCACTCGGAGCGTGCCCGACCGGAAGTCCCCTGACCGCAAACATTTTTCATACAAAGTGAATTAGAACCCGCATATCCATACTACTAATGTTTGCGAAATAAGTGCTATAAACCAAAAAAAAAGCGAGCGTTGCAATAATATTAGCAATCGGTTTAGAAAAGAAGGTAAAGCAAAAGCAATGGATGAGAGAGTGTCTTCGAAATCGTCAAAAATATTCTCATTTAAATTTTTTGGACGAGATACGCCTACATAGAGAAACTGAAGACTTCGAAAACTACTTAAGAATGCCTGAGGTATGTTTCGATCATTTACTGGAAATTTTGTCTCCATATATCTCGAAACAGGAAACAACAATGAGAAACTGTATGTCAGCTACAGAAAAACTAGCTTTGATAATACAGTATCTGGCGTCTGGAAGATCTTTCCAAAATCTTCGGCTTTCGACTATAAAGTCCCCACAGTCGATTGGCCAGGCATAATGGATACCTGCACTGCAATAATACATGCACTAGTAACCTACATTAAGGTAAAAAAAAAACAATTATTTTGTGCTAATTATACTTTATTTATTATTTTTACACATATATTAATTTAATTCAAATGGTTTTTAAAAAATTGAGGAGCTTTCTTACAAATAATTAGCTGAGAAGGAAAACCGGTAATAGGCAAAGAGTCCGAACAATAATCACTATGTGAAAATTCTGGAAGCTTCACATTAACATCAGTGTTATCAAAAGATTGGATGACCTGTTGGGAATCGATGATGATATTGTGGCGCATAAAATGCCTTCCTCCATTGCCAATTAGCTGAATACTGACGAAACATTATTGACCGGTTGATTACACGTTCAATATTTATTGATTGATGGATTTCAAAATATCCGGATATTTTCGCGAGCACTGAGTGGTTTCGATTGAATGAAATTTCCTGGACGAAATTCCTCAGTTGAATGAGTGTATCTTTATGATTGACTCACTTTATCACTGGGCTTGTTGCAAATAAATATTTTTAGAGCATTGTTTTTTCAGTAGAAGTTAAAAGAAAAAAGTAATCATCGAAAATATTAACCCGTTTAAAAGCAACACCTATAATCAATCAACAATTCATGTCTCTGTAATTTTCCTCATAAATACATTGATACACTCGTCCCCGAATAATATTAATCCGGTTTCAACCCACTTAAATCGCGTTCCTATACTTATATAATTGAACTATTATGTAGTCTTTTGTTTTGAGAAAACTGATTCCAAGATTATCACCAACTGAAGATTTACACGTTTCGCAAGAGAGTGTAATGAATCTTAGCTATAGTTTGTTGAGTTGTTTGTTTGTTGTTATAGTTTGTACTAGTCCGGGGAAATCGAACATGGTGCTTTAGAAAAATTAGGGGAAAGCTGAATTTCGGTGTCAATCTTGGTACTAGCGTGTTGAACAAAATGTCAAAAGTTTCCATCGATCCGAGTGCTGTTTCACTTTTTATACGGGGTCAAAGGTCACCAAAAGTGACCTTTCCTAAATATCTCAGTAACGGTCACGTCTTCAGAAAAACAATGTATGACGAATTTGTAGTTTATAAAATTTCCAACAAAAAAGATTTCATCAATTTTTTCTGTAACCATAACCGTTTTTGAGATATATTGATCTAAACATTTGTTACTAACAGCATACTCTTTCTCACGGCATGTTAATATTATCTGATTTTGATTACGACTTGGCATGTTTGTGAGTATGTTTTTCTATGTTTAAGAGGCGCATAAAAAAAACATGTAAATAAACTTATCTACCATACTCCATACAAGTAATGTAATCCCGCGACAACACTTGTACATAAGAATCTGATAGAGAGCTTTTTTTTCCAAATGTTGTAGCGTTTTTATTTGTATACTTGAAAATAAAATTTTTTTACGGCATAGTTGAAACTGAAAGCGATCAGCGCTATATAACATGTGCGAAAATTCCTTTAAAAACTGGGTAGAGTAGCATTTATAGTCGTATGGACGATATAGCTGAGTTATAAAATGAGGCTGAAAGCCTTATTCTCCTGTGTAACATAGCCCCAACTATTATGAACATAATCTTTATACATATCACTAAAGTTGGCTAAACAATATTGTCGTCTCGAGCAGGAATTATTTATAAGTTAATAATTTGGAAATAAAATTTCAGCTACGTCAATTTTATTTTAGATCTCCTACAATTTTCAAAATCCTGAAATTGACTAGAAGAATTCACTTTTATCAGGACTGCAATCCTTGGTATTGGGGGCTGTAATACATGGTTTTACAGCCCATAATACATAACGCCCTTTCTTATGAAATTTCCACCATGTATTATTGTCTCTTGTGATATTCTTTTTTCTCAGTGTGCATATTATGGAACAGAAGTAGCTGATTTATATGTAGTTTAAAATTAGCAACAAAATATCTCTTCTACTGGAAAATTTTAAATAATGCTATGATTGGCTCAACTTGTTTCCGTCATTATGCAAACAAACAGCAGACAAGAATGATTTATACTGACCGCAAATATCTTGATGTTTTAGAATAGCAGTATAATAATTTGCAACTATTCAAAGTTTTACGGGTATAAGTTAAAAATGATGCCAATAATCAGTAATAAGTAATTAGCTGCATTTTTTACGCTTCTATCGAGAGTTGATTATGGTAGGTACCATTGAAAACAATAACAATCCTGCCCAGTTGTCATTGTTTTTAATGCTACGTACCCTTACCAACTCTCAATGAAGACGCAAAAAACACGGCTACTATTGGAATCAAAACATAAAACAATGCTAAAGGACTATATCTAAATTCGATTTAGTTCCAATAAAGATTTAAAATTATTACTTAGCTGAATTAAAATATATACATATATTCTGCAATAAATATTATCAGCTTTAAGTGAAAACTAAATTTTCTATCATCCGTATTTATATTTGCTGCGTTTCTTCTACCGACACTGAAGCATCTTAATAATTCGTTTCAGCAGCTGCATACGATTTCAGGTCCTCCTCATCAAAATCACATTGAATACTGTTAAAGAGTATATCTACCGGGTTAAAGTCTTTACGCACGAATAGAGATGAACTCATTCAGAAGATTTTCAACTCCCTCTGCATGGCTACTGTCAGTCGAGCGTCCTTTATGTTCAGCGACCTTTCGATAAAGTTTTTTTTATCAACACCCATAACAAAGCTTCAGTCCGAACTCTCGGTACTATGAGATGCCTGCTTGGGTTCCATTAAATCCTGAACCTGATGATTGATCATAGCCTCACTCAGTCTATTTTAATATACCTATACAGAATGTTTTAGGTGTTCGGAGAATTGTAAGGGCCTTTGTCTGTCCGGAGGTTGACTGAAACTTATTCAGTGCGAGTACGGGAAAATAAAATGAAGAACGGCAAACGAGAAGATTTATACCAGTTATGTGTAATGATATAAGATGTAAGAGATGAGTTAGGGATTCCGGAAAGAAAAGGATTTTCAAAGCAGTGGGAGGATTTGGTTTTCAGCAAAAAGATTATGCCAACTGGTTTTCAAGGATATTCGTGCGCTTCTCGTATTTCCGCCAATCTCGAAACGAAGAATGGCAAAAACGAAAATAAGAAAAATTACGGACAATATGCAGATCTGAATCGGAACTGTGTTCGTTTAATATTTTCCGTTTTCTGTTCCAGCTGAACATGTAGCATTGTAAGGGAACCGGACCCATTTATGATTGATTAGATTGCAATATTATGTGATTTATTACGATGTCTCTCAGGGGAGAAAAGCAATCGTTTCGAAGTTTGAATTTTCATTGCATTATTGCTTGAATGGGTTTGACAGTTTTGTTACATTTTTATCATTCATCGAATTGGGCAGCAACGCTTTTGACAGTGATTCGAAGTAGACAAGGATTATATTTGTCTATACAGAAAAGAACATTTGGAACAAGATATTGACGATAGTTGGAGACGACAGATTAGTATAAATAATTTTATTTCGGAGAGATAATGCTTAAAACTAGTCGAAATATATATTTTCAGACAAAATTGATTAAGTTTTAGAAGCACCGGCGATGATAAAAAAATTCAATTCGATTTAGCCTCGTAATATGCCTCGTAATATTTTCCCTACATAAAAATACACTATAAAAAAAAATTGCGCATTTAGCCACACGACAATATAGCAGCGTTTTTGAAAAGAACTTGGGATTATTGTCGATATTCCAAAGCAGAGTGATGGTTTATAAAATGATGAAAACATAGCGTGGCGATTATTTTTTCGATAATTGGAACTACAAGAACAACAACTGGAGTAGATAAAAAATTAGCTCAAAGATTTTACTTTTATTTTAGAAACTTTTTTTGGGGCGTTGAATTAGGATTTAGAAAATTTAAAAAATATACTCTCCAAACTCCACGAAACAACATCAGCATGTAAGATAATATTTCATGGATCACATATAATTGCTAGCTCTTTTTTGCTATCGGACAAATGACAAAACGAGCTCAAGAAGCATGTAATAAATAAAAGAATTATCGGGAAAATTTTATGCAAAAATGTAGCCGTAAAAATTTAGAAGACATGTTCCAACAGCATCTTTTTTATTCGATCCGGTGGATACGAGTTTGAGGAAACCATCACAAAAAAAATATAAAACACTTTAGCGCATCAGAGCCGCTAGGAAAACTGATTTTGAGCGACCAAAAAATGTGGAAAGACGTATTAAACTTTTTTGTAGTATCATATAAACCATTTCTTATCCAAAGCAACAAAAACACTCTCTCGACTTTAAGGGCGTATTCTGGTCTAGAAATTTGAACATCTCAATTTTTTTTTTGTTGGCATATTTTCGAAGTTTAAATCTTTAAAAATAAGCTTTTAAAAGAATTATCGGAAATTCGAATTATTTTTGGAGTTACAGTTATTTTTGTGACACGCCAACTAAACCAACAAACGCGATCAACAACGAACTAACTGTTCCGAGCTACGAGCTTCTCAAGCTTCTAAAGAAGTTCGAATTGCTCGTATGGCTGAAATAGGTCCCGCAAATCTCGCTTTTGAAGTTGAAGAAGGAACATTGCATGAGACGGAGATCTCTGGTTGAAAAAATCGAAGTATAACATACCATTAAACGATTCAGACTGCTCGAAACGAGACTACAAGTTTTAAACGCGTTTTTCTCGAAACTACTTTTTTCGATACAGTTGACATGATATCTATAGTTGTAATGAACCGATTTACGTGAAATTTCGCACAAACCTTTTTAACGCTATTAGAATCAGTCTGACGTAAGGGTTTTTGAAATTTTTATTCTTCTATTTATAAAAAATTCCAAAGTTGACAAAATGAGGCAAAAAAAACGGTTTTTTTTACATGGGCCCCATTTTGTGAAAAAAAAAAGTTTTTTCAAATCGCCTACGTCAGACCGATTCTGCATTCTTTTTTTTTACAGAATTCACCAAAAAATTATGTTTCAGACCACCAGGAAGATTGGAATCATGTCAACCATGAGACAAGTTTTTTTTTTTGAACCATCACTTCGCCGGCCTTTATCTACATCAATTTTAATTTTTTTTTATTTATCGAATACATTTTTATACTTTTAAAATGTTAGTAATGGTTTTTTTATTGCGTCCGGAAAATAACCTCGAAATTGAGTCAGAATACTGCCTTAACATAAATGATGAAAATGTTCAGTGCTAGCAACATTTTTCTAAGAAAGCAGTAATAAGTCTACCACAATAAACTCATGCTAAAATAAACCTATCCTTTGAATTTCAATTTCATCCGAGGATTTCATTGAATAAAATTCGGCGACTAAACGATATTTGAGGCTGTCATCCGAATAATTTTCAAAACTCTGATAATTTAAAATTGGTTCCTTATTTTCATTGTAAATGCTTCGCACATGAATAATGGAAGCATTTGTTGGTGCAATATGATGAAAATGTCCGGTGCTTTTAACTCTGTGTTAGAAACATAGCAAAACTTATATCAAATCTACTTCACATTAAGTTAAATCCACCCTGTGAATATCATTTCGATTGAATGACTGAGCTGGATGGAAGTTGAAGGGGTAAATAGAGTTTTAGGGCTACCACCCACAAAGTTATTATAAATTTTCAAAACCTAAATATTTGTTTTTAATTATCATTGCAAAATCATTCCCATTTGCAAATTTAACATCGCTTAGCCATAGCTTAAGAACTACATATAGCTCGGAAAGTACGTAAATTCACAATATCCGAGTCCCAGTTGGAAAAAGATACAAAGTACCCCGCCAAGCAACCCTGCTACGATCAAATAGGTTTCTCCTTCCCACAAGGCAATTTACATGTGCTTTGCCAAAGAGACTATTGTAACGAATGGCGATTTAGGCAATATTGATTTTCTTAAAACATTTTCTGAGTATTAAAATGGTAAGCGATAAGGTAGTTAACACGGAATACTACTTTCGATACCATTTGGCGAGTAAAAGGAATATCTCCGACACTTTTATGCAACTCAATACAGGGAATGATCGCAGGGAATACAGTGAATGATCGCTGCGCTTACTGTTTCTTGATGGGATTATACGCACGCCAACACACTCTCACCTATCAGCTAACACGGATATATACATTCTCACCTGTCGTTTGACAGTATATTTTCTCACTTTTGCATGTGATAAAGTGATCTTATTTTGGTTTTATCTCTTTTTACGTGCCAGCTGATGGTAAATCCTTCACTCCCTGCCAATCTCTTCCATCAATAAATCACGTACTTTCAGGCCCCTGGGTTAGTTAAGATATGTAAAAAAAAATAACAAAAATTACCATAGCTGGCAGCCCTTTAATGATTTTTCTAAGAAATTCCGACGACAGTTGGTTCATAATAAGGTCCATTGACTACTTGAATATCGTTTAGATTTCAGGACTGAATCGGAAATTGTAGGGAAAAACCTCTATTTTGCTGAGATTTTGCTCAAGATTTATGTAACACAAACTTCCATAGCTGGCAGTTCTCTCTCATTTTTTCCCAGGGCTGTGGAGTCAGAGTCGTGCCCCCTGTATATTTAAAGCGGAGTGCGACTCCGACTCCGCTTTAAATGTACAGAGCCACGACTCCGACTCCACAGCCCTGTTTTTTCCTCCAGATTTCCATCAAATGTGGCTTAAAGCAAGGTTCAAGTATTCTGTGAATCTTGTCGAAATTTGTTGGCTGAACCGGCAGTTATAGGCCAAAAAACGGTTTTTTTTTGCAGTAAAATTTCAAGATGGCCACAGGGTTCCTTAAATTTCAAAATCACGTCTATCAGACCTGGTCCTTGTTAATACCAACTTGTTCTGTAAATTTCATAGTGATCGGATTACCCGGACATCATTTCTCGTGGACAGAAATTTCGATTGCTGAAAATAATTTGGTGATGGGTTGCCGTTCTTGTGCAACTCGAAATTTTAGAAATTTTAAATTTTCATGGTGGACAAAGTTTCAAATTTATCTATAGTTTGAATTTTTTTTTCAAAAAGCAAAAAAAAATTCAGCAAGGCTGGTGATTTTTAAGGTTTTTTTTCAGGTCCTGCCGTAACTACAAAGTTCTTCGCACCATCTTGAAAGTCCATGTGTGTATAGTTTCAGTTAATGACAATACGCTTTGCAAATTTCACGATGATCCAATGTTTCCGTGAAAAGTGATGACAAATTGAAATTTGAAAAAAAAAAATCCTTGCCTACTTTTGGGCACTAAGCGCCCGTATAGGGTTCATAATTTCAACGTTTTTAACAATAGTCTTTATTTCTGGTATTCACTTCTAACAAAAATGTGCTCTGCATAGAAGAATAGGGGTGCCTGAAAGTTCACCAAAATGCCCACCGCTACCAAAGGGTTAAAGATATCGTAATTTTAATAAATCACTGCACTAGTCCTTAAATACATCAATCGAACTGGCCACTTCAGATACTATCTACTTTAATCTTTTCACTGATATATATTGTTTGCTGATGTAAAGAAATGTGAATTTTCGGCCAAACGAGTCTAATACTAATATTTTTACGAGAATCAGTAAAAATTGTACTTACTAGTACTCGACTTTATCGTACCGTTTAAATCTTAAATACAAACGCTGAAAAAGAAAATATCGCTGACGATCATGCCCCGAGTTTTCGTGATGATCGTGACATTGAGAATAAGGATCAAAATGATTGAAATACTGCTAATAAGGATTTCATAAGAGCAAATAATTCCAATTTAAATTCAAATTGGAATTTATCGGAATTCTACAATTTTTCATTTCAAAATATATTCCATCATATTCAATCGGCCATATTTAATTTAAAAATTTGAAGTAAGAATCATAATAAGCAATCACGAAAACTTTTATTCGCGAAAAATTATAGGAAAATCACATCAAAGCTCTCATATTAAGGCCACTTGATTTTGAGATGAATGTCTTTTAAACATTTTGAAAAAAAAACAGATAAAAATAATGCAATAAATATTCAAAAAAATTTGAATATTTATTGCATTATTTTTATCTGTTTTATATCAAAGACATTTGATGAGCAATCAGCATTAATGATCATTTCTGGTGCTGTCATTTTCGCAATAACGTTTGGTGATTTCTTCGAATCAGTGCTTCATTGCATATTTTTGAGAAATAAACAAAATCGGATAGCATCGATGGGAAATAAATGTCTTTGATATTTATGGATGAGTGTGATAATTTGTAGAAATGTGACATATTTTTAGCAGTTGAGTGAATTTATGTTACTGGTGTTGAAAAGTAGCAATGTATTCAACATTTTTTCTACAGAATTCATTATATTGTTTTTTATACAAAATTATACAAAATTTAAATTTCGCATTTATTCTGAGGTTTCAAGGTTAATTTGCAACAATTCCAAAAAAATTGTATTTTCTCAGTTATATAAAAATAAAGACTACAAAGTGTAGCAATGCAGAAAAATAAAGATTCTGTCAAAACTTCTGTGCGCCTACACCACATAGCTATGCGACGATTCAAATTGTCAGGCAAGTATTCTGCTGTTTTCAAAAGTATGTCTCGTAGAATAAATCTCTTTGGATCTTATCATTATGCAACAATCGTATAAAGTACAATGAATTGTATCTATTGCAGAATGAAATGAACTCAGTTTCGATAAAATTCACTCAGGTTTTTGTGATTGTTCTGAATTTCTTTTCTTTTTCTGCCAAAGCGCTATAAGGAACACATACCTTCCCATACAGCAATCTGCGTGTAATTGTCATAAAAATTATACTGAGTTCATTTAAAACACAGTTTTAAGATTACAACAATCAATTCACACCGTTCGGATTCACAAGCAGGTGATCCACCAAGAATTTTCCCGAATCCAAAAAACTGTGAAAATTTATAATTTCACTTATGTTTATTATTATGAATTCTGCTCAAAAAATATGATTTATTAGGACATCTTTTCAAAATATCTTTCGCTGAAAAAGATGAAAGGAAATCGATACTCTGCAAGTCGATCAACCACAAAACTGCCAAATCAGCTAGGTATACTTGTTCATCCTTCTGCAGCATTGCGAATCAATTGACTTTCAAATTAAATCAATTTATAATCAACTGCTCGCTGATAAAATTCCATCATCATCATCATCAATACGATAATTGCTTTGAGAGAAAGCCACTGTACCCCATCTCATTAAGCATCATCATGGTCTGGCTCTGTTAAAAGTCAGTCTGACACATTATTTAGTCATTAATTACCGAAAACCACAAAATGCTGTCTCAGCGTTCACCCGTTAATTCATTAGTTTCATTCGGGAAAGGTAGAGAATAATATTCTCTACCGTTCACACTAAAACTAAATCATTAACTCAAGGGTATGCTTAGGGTTGATTAGTAACTATATGATGGCTCAGAGCAATAGAACCAGCATATTTAGCGCACCGTTTGAATTGAAAGGCAACGAAGAACTGAATGGAACACAATAAGCAGTGTGGTTCAGAATTGTTACCGTTATCATGTTAAAAGAGTGTTTCAATACATTGAATTAATTTAAATTAGATGTATCGAAAATGAAAATACATTTTTAACAACAAAAAACCTTAATGAATTTCCGCGCCCAGTGTGGGCTGAATTTTTGGATAATTCTTGGGAAAGAGTAAATCATAATTTTTATTCTTGTTTGAGGCATTTTTACATTCTTAAAGATGAAGTAAATCGTACTCTAGATGTGAAAATTATACTGAATAATTTTTTTAATACGAAATAACAACAAAATTGTTAAAAAAAAAACAACTGATTAATCAGTTTATTTTCTATTCTTAAACCAACAGTGTTTCAAACTGAAGAGCATGGAAAAACTCAATAGTAACAATCAAAACCAATTGATTCAAATAAGAAACATTATTTAAATCATTGAAATTTATTTTCCCAGCTGTTTCATTGCAATAGCTTCGAAATTTATTCAAGCAGACGTCTGGTCGTTTCATACAAAGTCAACAACAATGAATCATACATTTTTTGGATCCCTCTTCATCATATGATTTTCACATGCTGTGAAAAATAATACCACTTACAAGCCACTTTATTTCGGGTTGATGTATTATCGAAAGGGTTCCAAAAGTTCTCTAAGTGGCAGCCAACAGACATGGTATTATTTTTCAAAGTTGTTTCAAAGCCACTTCCGTTTCAAGCCCATTGTGTATGAAATTGAATTTTTTCGACCCCAACACAGTTTGTAAACTGCTCCGAAGGCTTAATAGACGAACAGTGAATAACACGTATGGTAGGGCTAAACAAAATAAACCATAACAAAAACATCCATTTTCACGACATTCAGACAAGGTGTTCGACACGCACGTAACATGGATTACAATATTACAGCAAACAGGCTTTTTTTTCAGACGTCTTTGCGGTCACAAAAGAAATACAAAAATCCTTATACAAATTGGCTGCTGCTATGAAACGTTTATCCTGACTGCCGATACTATCATCGAACCGAATACTTTTACATACTTGCACGAACCAATAAGCTCGAGCTCCGGATTAATTTCAGTGAATGTCATTAGGTTTGTGATAAATCGATTTAGATATGTACATTATAAGGAAAAGGCAATAAATGTGGATGGTAGGATTCGAGCACTGGTATAAGTCAACTTACAAATGATCGGCAAAATGAGTTTCATGTTTGGTAAGTGGTATTAGGAAAATGTTGAAACGATGTACACAGATCCGATATCGTCAATGTAGACTTGATTAATCGTTGTTGTTGTTTTATTTGATGATTTGGAGCAGTTGATTTTAGGTTTGATTTCGAAAATTATTGTTTGGGCAATCAATAGAAAATCAAAGTTAATAATAATTTGTGATGCTATCAATTAAAGAAAATAGAAGCATTTTACCGAAGACTCATTACCGTTCAATAAATATTTTATAGCTCTTAGTAATTTATAAATTAGAAAATTCTTAACATAACAAACGTAAAAATATTGCTGAAACACAGTTTCTTGGCTCGGTATTCTCTACGTTTTCAAAAATAAAAAAGTTGGTTTTTGGCACTAACCACGCTGTTATCTAACTGAAACTGAAAAAGCGTATGTATAACCCCTACCAATCAATGAAAATGATTCGCTTATTTTGTGGCTTATCCTCTGATTCGCAATTTCAGATTGATTGCTTCAATTCATTAAAGGACTTTTAATAGACCCCTTTGGATGACTAAAACTCTAGTATATTCTGGTCAATTGATCGACTACTCGTCCAGTTTATCACTCGCTAGGATGTGTTGGTCAATTTTTATTTGGTTGGTGGCTGAAGATCCTTTCTATTTTAATATATTTTACATCGATGAGTGGAAGAATATTAAGAAATTCTAGGGTTTTTTTTTATAAACAAGAACCATAAATTACATGTTGCGGAACAGTTGTGAAAAGCCGTCAGTACAATAGAATTTTAGCCGGACCTGCTGCCCTCACGTGACAAAAGTTGTGGGCTAGTCATAGGAGTCGTGGGTACATTAAGGGGCAGGTCACGCACTTGCTGTGTCACGCATTAAGAACGAGGACTAACATAAAAAAACGTAAAAAGGACGGAATTGGGGGGCCACCAGCCCATAGCTTCACTGAGTCTATTTTTTTTTTTGAAGTTATACTTCTTTTGGCTTGTTGGGTAGTTATTAAAAAGCATGGGTGAAAATCGCTCTGATCCGTCAGATTTGTTTAGAAACGCTCTGAAAGAGAAAGTAGACGGAGAGAGAAGATGGGCGACTAGGTTCGGGATAGAATCGCTCGAATCCGTCAGATGTTTGTGAAACGCTCTTATGTATTATATATTGCAATGCTTAAGAAAGAGAAAGAAGGTGTGGGTTGATACACTCGCTCTATTTATTCATGTTTGTTTCTCACACATACGTACAGTGTGATATACCTAGTATATAGCTGTTGATATTCAGTACCCGGCACGAAACTGGTGTTTATGGTGTATGCTCTTGCGTCTTATTTAGTATAATATTTGTGTAATGTAAAATAAAACAGCACAAAAAGTGGAGTATTTTTTACCTAATTAATATTTAACCATTTATTAAATTTGAAAAGCACGTGTTCACGTTTTTCAGAGCAATGGCATAACTGCGTAGTAAAAGAATTAAAAAAAAAATTTTAAAATCTCTTGTAGTATCTGGTTCACTATTTCGACCTTAAAATAAATTTCATAAAACAAAGATTATCAACATTTGTCCGGAAAAAATTTAATAAAAAAAGATTATTAACATTTGTGCGTAGAATCACAATGCATTTACAAGTATGCTTACAACTTTGGACTGCTGTCTGCTCGCGTTGTAATTCTGCCTTTACATGTTAACCTATAATGCTGCTGTGTTACGCTGATTTACAATGTTCATACATAGGTATAGTGTATCTCATTGCCAAATTATAGTTAGGTTTGTGTTATCGTGTCAAAAGGTTAAAAATTTTGCAAAACTGGTTTCAATTTGTTATTTTAGGGTAATCTTTGGGTTCCAAGAGTGCAGATATCTATATCTCAGCTTATTGCAAAATTATTGTTGATATTAATAGGCTTGCATTATTGTATCTGAATATTTAAAAATTTGAAAAACCGGTTTGAATTTGTTATTTTAGGGTAATCCTTTAATAAATTGGAAAGTTATTATAAAATCTTTATTTGATAATGGAATTTCATTACGAAATATAAGATGGGTTTGGAAAATTAATAAATAATTTCTTCATAATTAAAGCCAAAGAAGTATAACTTCAGTCGGTCAATCCCCAAGGACTACCAATTTTTGGGTTTAGTAGCTCACAATTAACCTCTCACAACTCAACCAAAAGAAATCAAAATGCTTTACAAAATGAAAACAAATATAATATTAAAAAAAAAATTAATCGAACAAAGTCAAATACAAAAATTAAACAATTCAAATTAATTATTTTCTGTATTTGACATATTTTGTTCAAATAATTTTGCTGTTGTTACTAGTCATTGCCAAAAATATTATCAACTCATTATGAGTAAAGTTTCAATGTTTGGGAGTGCTGAGACAAATTGACGCTTTTAATAAGCAATAGCGTAGCTATGAAAATTCATTTGAAACGCTATTCATTCTATACAAAAAGCTGAATATGTTATTTTCCATAGGAATAATTTATTTATGCAAATTATAAATTTTTGCAGCCTGTTGTGAAAATGGTCATTCGTTACGTTTTGGCAACACTGCACCAACAAAAAACCAGCAAAGGTCAAATGTGAAAATTATATTTGGTGTTTCGCTCGATTTACTACAGTCAGAAATTGGTTAACGATACAGTGATGTACATCCTATTTGTTTTCAGTTTCAACCTGCAACAAACGAGAGCTCGTAAAACATCATTTCAAACTGGTTAAAAGCTAGGAAAAAATTGCTACTCTGACAAGACAATATAATAGGTATGTTCCCGTACTTTCAGTAACTGAATTTTACTGAATTTTCCTGAATCATGTGGTGGGGAATTTCATGAAAAGTACGGGAACGCTCTCATTGTATTTCCTGAAAATTGACAACCGAAAGTGTCCGTTTTCGGTCTTTGGGAGAACAATAGTGATTATAAAGTCATCCTAAGCGGTAATAAATTATCGCCACAAAAATATTCGGCCTTCATAGCAACATTACGCAAAAAATATGTTGCTTGCCGCGCAAATTTGAAAATATTTACTCCGTTTGACACTTCAGTATTTTTCAGTAGCTCAGACCCTACTGAAATTTACTGAAAGAGGGGAAATTTTCAGTTTTCAGTAAAACGGAGTACGGGAACAGCATCATTGCAATTAATCGCGATTAATCGCAATTAATCGTAGTACGGGAACATACCTATTATTGAACGTTTCCGTGAAAATTGCATCGGTTATAAAATAAGAACAAAACAGAAAAAAGCTTTTACCGATCGAGATGAATTCTTGATTTTGAATGAAATGGGGTGTGACCATAAAATAAGTCTACTTCTATTATGTGTAACAAATGCAGAACATCTAAAGGCTAAAGTGCGTGCTGAAACAATCCGCCTAGTTCCTATAAGCATCGCGGGTAAAATCTCTCTATCTCCCTATCATTTCATAGAATCCAAAGTTGCAGTTGGATTTTGTCCAACAGTATTATTCAATGCATATCATCTTTTAGACGATTGTGATGTTTGCAGATGAAACTACATTTAAAATTTGATGGAAAAAACTAAAAACTAAAATACAAAACATGCTGGCGGGTCGTATATAATGATCTGTGGGAGTAGATCCGTGGTAGTTAATGGATGGTATTCCGAATTTTCTTGCTAAATCGCTTTCATTTTCTTTCTTTTTAATCTTTCCATCACTTCCAAAATCTGGCAATGTCTTTTCTCTGTTCTTTTCCTTCATAGTAAGCTCAATATTCCTTCACAGTAAGCTCAGTATTCCTAGAGGAGTGCCTCCTTTTTATACTTTTACAGGCTTATTCCGCAAAACCATTCAGTTTCTCGTATCAAATATTCTATTCTTATCAATGCTATTTTATAGATAAGAAGGGAACCGTGATCACAAATTAATAACCTTTACAACTTATAAATCATCTATAAAACTTTTCTATAACAATCTATGAATGAATTTGAATGCTACTCTCTTACGTTTCTTATATATTTCTTATATTCATTCGTTTCTTATATTCAAAATATATATTCGTTTCTTATATTCAAAACAAAATCGATTGCTAAAATTAGTACGACTTGAAAATTTTCCGGCATTCATCCGTGAATTTATATCATTAAAATCTATTAGGCTACAAAAACTCATACATATTCCTTCCTATTATAGAATCATATTATATATTACCAACCACCAATATCGAATTTTATATAAAACCATGAGGCAGATTTAAGAAAGTATCTTTAGTTTTAAAGCTATATAATTAAGCTAAAAAAAAAGAATATCAAATGAAAATTCATAATTTTGTAAAAATACATATTTAAAACCTTAGAAGCTGTGAAGCCTGCAATATACATTTCAGCCCAACTGAACAACTTTGAACGCTGCCTTTCGACGTGTTTCTATATTTAATACCTTTTACGTTAAATAAACATACACAACTACGTAGAAACGCCTTGCAAATTCAAATATTTCGCGCCAGACGTTCAAGGGTCCTCTATTATATTTGTTGAATCGTAGTGCATTAGACTAACAAAATATGACCCCGTTCATTTCAACATCAGTGATTCGAGGCGGAAGAATTCAACGCTAGTAGAAAGTTGTCATAGCACAAGTACTTTTCAGGCTCCAGGAATTTTGTGGAGTATATAAACTTGGCAGTGAGATTGTCAATTTACTGTCTGAATCTGAACGGGCACTTTTGATGTGGAGAATACTGGTCGTGTGAAGACTACTACTACTTCAGTTACGTTGAATGTAAGAGGCCTTGAGGTTTTGAATGCTTGGAAATATTAAGATTATTAAGTTCGTACTTGAAATCTGCAAGTAAGAGTATTTTATTTTTACGTGTTTTGGGTATAACAGAAGTTTTCGTGTGTAGATTCATGTGCAGTTTTACTGAAAAACTGAGCAGATTTATGAGCTCAAAAAATCAATTGATTACTGCTACATTCCATGCAACATTCCAATTGACTAAAAAATTACTAGAGTCTAGAAAAACTTTATAGCTGAAGGAAATATTCGAAATCAATATCATCACTGTTCTTTATTTTTATTTAATTTTATTTTATTAACCAAGTAAGGTACAAGTTACATTAGCAATACAAAGCAAAATTGAAAATTTATTTGTGTTTATAACAATAAAACGAAAAATTAAATATATTAAATAATTAACAAATAAATCAATCACAATTGATATATATCAAATAATAAAACATTGACATATAGGTTAAGATAAGGGCTTGCGGATGGTTTGGAAAAAGGAGGATTTGAAGGATAATTTGGAGATAGTTGAAGAGTACAGATTACTTATGCTGTTGAATATCCTCATAAGCTGCGTAAATAGTGGAATGCGGATATTCCTTAGGGGGACCCTACACGATCAATATGGATAGTGAAATTTCGATCGTGATACTCAAGTAAATATTGATGGAATAACACAAATGTATACACGTTCAATCGAATCACACGTCAGTACGCCTGATAATCTAGTTTGGTGTAGACTTTTGCAAATTAATGAAATAAAAACAAAGCGTGCGTGGCAATTATAAAAGCAATCGGTTTAAAAAAGAAAGAGTGGCTTCGAAATCGTGAAAAATATTCTCATCTAAATTTGTTGGTCAAGATACGCCAACATAGAGAAATTGAAGACTTCAAAAACTAATTTAGAATGCCTGAGGAATGTTTCTATCATTTACCCTATATCTCGATGCAGGACACAACAATGCAAAACTGTATATCAGCTAAAGAAAAATTAGCTTTGATAATACAGTATTTGGCGACTAGAAGATCTTTCCAAAATCTTTCCTATAAAGTCCCCACAGTCGAATGGCCAAAAAATAATGCATACTTCCACTGCAATGACACATGCGCTAGGAACCTACATAACGGCGAAAAAAAAACAATTATTTTGTGTTAATTATACTTTATTTATTATTTTTACACATATTTTAATTTAATTCAAATTGTTTTTATTAAATTGCGGAGCCTTCTTACAAATAATTAGCTGAGAAGGAAAACCGGTAATAGGCAAAGAGTCTGAACAACAATCACTATGTGAAAATTCTGGAAGCTTCACATTAACATCAGTGTTCTCAAAAGATTTGATGACCTGTTGGGAATCGATGATGATACTGTGGCGCTTAAAATGTCTTCCTCCATTGCCAATCAACTGAATACTGACGAAAATGTATTGACCGGTTGACTACACGTTCAATATTTATCGCAATCCAACTATATTGATTGATGGATTTCAAAATATCCAAATATTTTCGCGATTCGTATCGTGATCCATCAATACAGCACCCTACACGGTCAATACTTTGTATCGCGATCCAAATATCACAATCCATATTGATCGTATAGGGTCCCTCTTAAGTAACCGAGAGGACATGGTGTTCGTTAAGGGCTTATACGTAGTTAGAATTTTCATGAAATCGAATTTTAATATTTGGCATTTTCGGAATGTATGTTTAACTTGATGTTAAAATGTGCCAGAACTAACGTAAATAAAAATTAATGATTTCCAACAGTCAAGTATGCACTATGAGCTGGTGTCTGATGAGAATCAGTGCATACTTTCGAAACCACTTTGTCAAAAAAAAAAATTTCTATAAAATTTTTTCAATTTTAATCATCCCGCAAAAGCAATTCCACCTTGCAATATTCCCTGAAAATTTCAAATCGATCCGACAAATATTTTCTGAGATAAGCGCATATTTGTAAACACGTCTCGGACTGTTATAAAGTAGGCAGAGTACAGACCGGAGTAGCAGCTGCTCTTTTCTTTCTTCGTATTCTTAGGTATAAAAATGACTATCTGTCTTTACCACCTGATGTTGCTGAAGCTATTTTTCCAATTTATACAGACCTCAGTGATGAAAAATGATTGGAAAGGTGTGTTAGTGGTTTTACGCAAAACAAAAATGAGTACTACAATCAGTTGATATGGAAAATAACTCCGAAAATCGTTCCGTGTGGCTCAAAAACTTCAATTTTATATTAAATGAATGCAATGGGACTTTCAATTGGGTCCAATGCCCGTGCCTATGTCGAGAAAGACGATGCAGAGTGAGCCACGATCTCTGACTCGAGAGCGCATGGGAGTACGCGAGAGGGAAGAATGGCTCGTAGACAACATCAGTTCGTAGTATTAAAAGCTGCTGATGCTACAAAGGTTTCATCTTATGGCCATAGAATATATGCCTCCATGTAAGTAAAAAAAAATACCTGTGCGTTGTCTTCCGAAATTTTAAACGCGTTTTTCTCAAAACTATGTTTTCCAAGTCGGTAGCCAAGATTTCTAAAAACCGCTCAACCGAACGGTTTGAAATCTTAACACAGCATTTTCAGTTATATTCTTCAAGTATTGATCGGAGGAATAAAATTTCAATTAATTATTTCTATTTATTTTACAATTTTTTTGGTCGATAGTTCGATTTTTTTTTACGAAGCCGCCATTTTGTCAAAAATGAAATTTTCGATTATTCCTTCGATCACTACCTAGTTTTATCTATCCACAAAAAGAAACTTTTTGGTTTTTTGATTTCAAATGAACTATACCGGAGAAATCGTGGTCACCGCCGAACACCTTTCAGGAAATCGTCTGGAGGAGCACACTTGATTAATATTTTTACAAATCATTAGTTATATTATAAACTTAGATGTTGCCACTAAATATATATATATATATATATATATATATATATATATATATATATATATATATACCTTTCGTTTTTGTAAAATTTTATTTTTTCGGCCTTCTAACTGCGTATTGCTCCTTAAAGAGTTATTTGACACAATTTTACTATTCATGAAATAAACTCTGACAACGCCTCTAATGACGTCAAATGTGAAGCAGGTCCAAAGCATCTTTCTTCTGGATGCAAGTATCAATATGTTAAGATTACCCAGTCGAAACTCATAAGGAGGAAGGGTATTAAAATCGTAAGGGTTGTATAGTTCTCCGAATTTGAAAAGTAAAAATTGCTTTTGTATGGACTCGAGTCTGCTGCTGTGGGTTTCAAAAGCCGGATTCCAGCAAATGGAAGCATATTCGAAAATGGGGCGTACAAGTGAGATGTATAAGGATCTTGTGACCCACAGGCTACGTAATTCCTTGGCACGTCTTTTCATAAAGACTAGCTGTTCGTTTGCTCGGGAAAGTATTTTATCATAATGCAAGATGAAGAGGAGTTTTTCATCCAAGATAACATCAAGGTCAACAGCGTTTTTAACTCGAGCTAACAAATTAGTGCCGAGGAATAACGTGTTATGTGAGACTTATGTTCTGTTATGTGTTATGTTTTGTGTCTAAAGATGTCAACTCGTTTGGTCCAACTGATTTGATTCTGCATGAACATCTTTTGTGTACTATTTTTGGGTTGGTAGAAATAAGTTAATTTTGAAATTCTCATTGAAGAATGAAGCTGTCTTGTTTTTAGGCTTGCCTTCTTTCTTTTTAGGGCTAGGGAGGCTGAGTTTCGGCTAGGCTCTTTTGGTTACAGACTAACCAGTCGATGACCAAATTTAAACCCAAACCGGCCAACGAAGAATAACCTCACCGGACTTACTTCTGTACTATTGCCTATCATCGATGGTAATCCCCGCTATGGAAGCCTCCGTTCGAAGGAAAATATGCCCATAACAACGGCGTAAGAATTCTTTATGAATAAGCAAACGCGATACCTCTAACGTGTGTTCTCCATGAGAAATACAAACAGGGACACTAAACAATTTATTTGATTATACGGATATCGTTTATAGTCTTATTCCTTCTCCGATTTGTTACTTCAAATCCTATCCACTTATTTTACGAATTTTCGAATCAAAGAAACTCAACTATTGTTGTAGTTGACCTTGATTCAAGAACTTGACTAATTCGAGCTGAGTCTGTAGGTCTCATCACTCAGCTATTCTAGTTTCAGATCATCATTTAGCTTAGTATTTTTCTTTCAAAAACTTATGTCAACCCTTTCACTGCGTAAGTAGATACCTTATGAAGCATGGTATACAATAACAAGTAGCTGAAATTTCGCATAAGAGAATGAAATTGAAAACCACAATGAAAGGGGATGTTTCTTATACAAAGTAGACTGCAGTCGAATTTCGCAGTAAACAGGATTGATATTTTTTTGCCTAAAATTCCATGCCACAGTGAAAGAATTATATTGTACAAGAAAAGCCTTTGTCCCGAACTTTATCTGAATTGAGACTTCTATTGAGTTTAAAAACGTTCTCGGGTATGATTTATTAATTTTTTATTGACAATAATTCCTATTTACTTTTCTTACATCGATAGATTCATTATTAATAAATATTTGTTGATGTTGATGTTATAATAAGCTACGCAAAAATGTACTATTAAAAGTAATTGATTATTTTCTGTATTTTCAAAGCCTGTTTTGTAACTACTAATCTTGTACTCTTAACTCATATCGAAACTTTAAAACGGAAAAAGGCGATTGATCTTAAAAAGTACGAGGGGCGGTTAATAGCGGTGACTGATCATCTTGTTACTGATAACACTAATTTTCTGACTCATTGTTAGTCTAAATAACACGTTCTTTTTTTTTATTTCTTCATCAACACTTCATCCCTGGAACAAGCAACAACACCATGTCAACAGAAACTGGAAATTCTTGCCATTTGGAGCACCACGCTGTTGTTAAATTCCTTGGTTGAAAAGAATATACACCGATATACATTTTTGAAGAGATGTCACTGGTTCTTTAGGATTACGATTGTAAAAAAGTGGACTCAGTTATTTTAACAGAGAAGAGAGATCTATGAAGACGACCCCCGCCCGGGCTGCCCAGTGACGGTTGTGACCGAAGAAAATGTCCGAAAATTCTAAAAATTAGTACTAGTTGAACGAAGAATTAAATTGTGCCAGATAGCGAAAGAACTACAGATTAGAAAAAATTAGTAAGAGAGATTTTAACATATATGACCATTTTGGGTACCGCGAAAGCTCATACCGCTCGTCGCTGCTTGACGACTGGAGAGTTGTAAAGATTTTGTGGAGCTGTGTCTGTGTGATTTGGGTAAAATTTATAACCGCATTGTGGCCGCTGATGAAACTTAAGTTCATTAATATCATCTTGAGTCCAAACACGAGTCGATCCAGTAAATAAAAAGGGAAGAAAAGCCACCAAAGAAATTCAAAATGGAAAAGTCGGGGTCGAAGAATATGGCTAAATTTTTCTGGTCTAGCGAGAGAATCTTACTAATTGATCACTTGCCTACAGAGACTACAATGAATGGCCAGTGTTATGCTAATTTACCGGGTGAGACACGTGAGGCAGTCGTACAGAAGAGACGTGGCAAGCTGGCGTGCGGAGAGCTGAGAGACAACGCGCTCTTTCACAACGCTCGTGTTGCGAGAGATGCCTTGAAGGATATGATATTCACAGAAAATGACCACTCACCCTACAGTCTAAATATGTATTTTAGTGACTTTTTCCTGTTATCGAATTTATAACAAGAGCTACTGTGACAAAGATTTTCGGACGAAAGTAAGATTAAGGCGGCCATAGAACACCAATTTGAAAAGAAATCGAAAGATTATTTTTTCAGTAATGTAAAGGCATTATATTCAAGATGAGAAAAGTGTATTTCACTTGAAAGGGATTGCATTAAAAAATAAAAAATTTAAAACTATAATTTTCATTCATTAAGTATCTTAGGCCGCGAACTTATCAGTCGTCGCTCGTAGTTGGAAGATCTAAAGATTATAATTTGTTGGATAATATGACCAAAGTCAATACTACTTCGTACATTTTTATGGATGACTAGATTTAGAATAAATAAGTTGTCTACACATTTAAACCCCACGCATCAAATATAGGGCATATCGTAAGAGCTAAAATCTTCTTTTTCTTCATCTATTGAAGTAAACTAAATATGGCGCCCAACGTGGTTTGCATTGTGAATGTTTTTGGTTAAAGTCGATTACACTATATACTTCGAAGGTACCAAAGCAATATTTGATGAGAACAAATTATCATCAGTTTGAGCTCAAATTTGATACAAGCACGATTGATAAATACTGCTAAAATTTTAAATAAAATTAAGATTATATATTGAAGTTGAAAACCATAAAATTAAATTTTACAGCCGCTCGGAAAAACTATCTGAAAAGAAGAGCATTGCAAATTACAAGACTGGTTTGGCAATTTTTTTCAATGATATTGTCAATTTTATCAATGCTGGAAAATCATAATCACTGGAAAACTCAACCGAAAGCCCTCGAAGACACGTACGATAGCTGTTCAATATTGAACTTGTAGGAAGCAAATATTTCCAGATTCAAATCCAGATGTTTTCTGAAGTTCACATGCACTGAAACCTTTTTCACTCAAACGGATTCTCATAACAAAAATCTCAGGATTTAATGAATTTACGAATTATTTATTTATTTAAGAATTATATTCCTACATATGCTGGTATATAAAAAAAGAAGTATTTTATATAAATATTTAACGCATATTTTGATGATAAATCGTTTCAAAGAATATTTTCCATGCTCATTTGCTGAAAGCTAAAGCTTTTGCAAAACCAAAGTTATTAAATATTTAACTAAAGTGCATAGCTTATTCTCTGAAAAATATTATTATATTATTTTTCCCAAAATGGTTCTACAGAAAAACTGAATCGTAAAGAAATTGTTAATATTATGCCTTGAACAATGAACCACGAAATGTAAATAGGCACAAATGAATGTAGATATATGTATTTAACTGAAGAAAAATATTAAAAGATTAGATGAATTCCAGTTCAGACTTGATATTGTTTTTTTCCCGAAAGTGAGATTAAATCGGTTTCAAGTACGGTTAAACTTCTGGATAATGGCTACAAATTTTGTTTTAAATTGAATTCGTACTAGAACCTTTGATCAGAATCAGTGTGATTCCAATATGCAAATGAAATAAAAGTTAAATCTATCAAAATTGTAAAAAAATTGTATGCCCGCCAAAAACTCCTACGCCAAACTGGACACCCATAAAATCAGGTGAAGTATGATGTAGTATCAAAAAATAGTAAGCTGCGCAAGTGAAATATATAAATAAAAGCCAATTATATACGGCCTAATTTTCATTACTCTGTCGTCCTTTGTGCCGGCAATTTGAACTTCAAATTATTATTCATTCAAAAATTATCATTTCGTTAGCATAATGAAAGCTGAACAAACACATTTTCTCATTTTCGTCCATAAAAAAATTCAGAAAAAAATAAATGAAACTGTCTCGTTTTTTTCCCATTGAAAAATATGCAAATGTGACACTTCTTATTAAAGCGTCCGCTACGAACTTAATTTATTGAGCTTATTATTTTGCTACTTCGTGCTTATATATGCAAGTGGGACATAATATTCCTGATTTATTTTTGTCATCCACGATATCGGTCAAAATGGTTGTATTCATATAAACTGGTTGCATTTTATGCTTTTTTTAAAGGATAATAATTATTTTAATAACAATAGTGTATTACTCGCAGTCATCAAAGTATTTTTTACTGAAATAACGAACTTTGTGCTGATAAAAACAATTGCCAGTGGTATTCATTAAATTATTTTTGACCTTAACTTTTGCTGACTGAATTTATTAGTTGATGCATTACATCCTATGTATGATTGATTACGTCCAAATAAAAATAAATGTCACACACGGTTATTGAGCAATCATATGATTGAATGAAAGTTGTTCAGTGAATTAATAAAAGGAAGAGCCCATTTTAATTTATCAAGTATTCTTTTCGGTTAAACACAATTACATAATGAAAGCTGAAAAACGAATCACTTTCATCTACCTAAAGTAATCAATGAAGTTAACAAAAGCAAACTGTTATCATTCGTAACATCAATTCAATAATCGACAATAACTTACAGGGAATTAAGCTATCCTTAGTCCATCATATGCATCTCTCCACATAGATACGTTCAGAAGTAATTTCTACTTCAATCACTTAAACCAGCAACAGCAACTGAGTAATCCACAAAATTCAAATGCACCTCTAATATTCCAACCTGCACTCATTCACCGTACGACACAATGTTAAAACACTCAACGATAATTATATTCCAAGTAAGCTCATTCAGCACTCACCAAGCACTTCACTAACATATTATATTAACTCAATAACGATTCGAACGTGATAAATAACTTCACCATTTGCTTCTATTACAAAATTTCATTAACGACACCCTCTTTTCGTCATATTCCATTCACATCGTCATCATTAAATTACACTACCTAAATTTTAAATCTACTTTACTAAATCCGAAAATTACACCTTTCCGCCAAAGAGACTTTTAATTGAGTTTTCAAAAAGGATTCAGAATTCAAATCTGTTACAACCGTCGCGGCATGGCGATACTGAACTATTCACAGTTTGGCTACGCAGTGGCAACTGTCAGCTTTCACGGACTTTGAAATACTGAAGCATGTATCCTGGCAAAGTATCCATTGCTCTGAGCAGAAGTTGAACTGAGTTAGGATATCAACTGCCGCCAAAATGTGAGCAGTGGCTACAGTGATGGAATACAATATTCGTACGTAATGTATTATTCGCAGTGGAAGGGTTCATATGGAACCAAAAAAGGTCCAGCCTTACAATCATTATCAAACGGAGTAGAAGTTCTTTTCAATAGTATTTCGTGCTTACTAGATACTAGCTACATGAACTCATATTATGGGCTTTATAATAATAATAAAAAAGCACGAATCAAAAGGAGTAGAAAGCTAGCAGAATTAGAAAAAAACTAATGCGGACTTAGAAGTTTTTCATGAAAGCTATTTTCAGAAGGAAGAATATCCAGCTCTAAATTATGGAAGAGCCATTTTTGAATAAATCATGATTGAACATGGACGAAAGAGAAATGAAAAATGGACTCAATAAAAATTATCACCTGGTATTTCAAAATTGAATGCGCTTGAGATTTATTCATTTAATAATAGTAATAATAGCTTTATTGATGGATTTAGTGATTTAGTGCTATACAATATCTTAAGTTTAGAGTTTAGACAGAGTCTTTACATCTAAGTTGTGATAACTAACATATACTATAAGATTGTATACATACGGAAGCTTAGTAGTGTATTTTAGGGAAAAATAGCTTAAAACCTAATGTAGCCGTAAAACTAACTTAAATGTAACTTAAGATAAACTTAAAACTAAATTAATCACGGTGATTAGAGTATTAAGGTTACCGGACTCTCTGTAGACAAGTGATGCAACCAAAGGATTGTTAGAGTTTTGGCAACTATCAGAACATTTCCTGTGGAGAAGTTCAGCGGATTCCAAGACGGTTTTTAATTTTGCCAGCTGGTGCAGACGGTGAGTGGAGAAGAAAAACGGAAGGTTAAAAATGATTTTCAGACATTTGTTCTGCAAAATTTGCAGCTTACGTTTATGCGCTAGAGCACAGTTGTTCCAAACGGGGCAGCCATATAGAATTTTAGGTTGCAGGGTCGATTTATAAATGAGTAATTTGTTGGCTACTGAAAGCTTCGATTTTCTATTTATAAGGGGGTAGGTTGACAGGATGCTTTTCAGGATCTTCGATTTTATTGATTCTGTATGTTGCATAAACGTGAGTCTATAGTCAAGGTGAACCCCTAAATACTTAATATCTTTTGTCCATGATACATGAGAGCCAAGAATTTGTATATGTGGATTCGGTAAGTGTCTCGTGGCCCGTTTTTTGGTAAAAAATATCGCTTGAGTTTTCCCAGCATTTATTTGGATCTTCAATTTGCTGCAAAAATCATTGATTAAACGCAATTGTTGTTGGAGATTATTGACAATACGATCAGGGTTATTATCACTAGAGAATAGTGCAGTGTCGGCAGCATACATTGCAATGTTGCAATCCTGGAATTGAGGCATGTCTGACATGTAAATATTATACAAAGTCGGACTGAGAACCGAGCCTTGCGGAACTCCCGCGGGGTTTTTTGGAAAGGCACTGTGCTTTAACAGCAAATGACCTGGAAGACAGAGAAGAACGTATAACTGTACATAAGTAGATGGGAAAGGATAAACGAATTAACTTATAAATGAGGCCATCATGCCAGACAGTGTCAAAGGACTTTTCAATATCTAAAGCTATCAGACCGGTAGAATTTTTCAAAGAAAATTGTTGCTTAATATGATGGACGACTCTAGTTAGCTGATGAGTTGTAGAGAGCCTTCGTCTAAAACCAAATTGAAAGTCCGGGATAATAGAACATTCTTCCCGTTTACTTCGTATGCGAGACAGAATAACGCGTTCAAATAGCTTGCTTACTGACGACAACAAACTAATTGGTCAATAGCTGCTAGGAAGTTTTGGGTTTTTCCCTGACTTTAGAATTGGGATGACAATTGCGTTTTTCCATACGACGGGGAAGTATCCTACCTTAAGACAGCAGTTGAAAATGTAAGAGAGAGCAACGATTGCCTTTCTTGGTATATTTTTCAAAAGAATATCTGAAATACCATGATCTCCCGTAGAAGACTTCATTTTAAGTTTTTTAAGTAGAGCTCTCAACTCTATCGGAGAGCAAAGGCAGCAAGGCTTAAAATCAGAGGAGTAGTCTGAAAGCTTTGAGGATTCACGCTGCACAACGTCGTTGGTTTCAGGGTCATTAATACAGAGAGTAAGTGTGTGGTACTTGTTGAAGTTAGCTGCCCAGGAATTTACTTTTTCATTTGCAGAAGTAACAGTAGAGCCATCAGCAAGTTCTAAAGGTGGAATGAATTTAGATTGGCTATTTAACGCTTTTCGAATTTTCCATAATTTTTTAGAGCCGGTTTCTTGAACTGATAGAGTGTCGTTCCAGCGTTTGTTGCGTATTATTTATTCATTTATTGCCGTTCTAATATGTTGAAGAATAAACCCATTAATTTTAAAACAAACGAAACTTTTACTATGGTCAAGCTGTTTAAAAATAAGTCAAAACAACATTAGCTTTTCCCATTAATCTTTTAATGTGATTTTTCATAATTATTTCTTCGGGCGACCAGTGACGCTTGTAGTTGTTGACCAATATTGATATTTAGATAATAGATAATATAATGACCAATATTGATATTTAGATATTGATATTTAGACCAATATTGATATTTAGATAATAGATAAATAAAGATAATATAGTGCTTTATTTCCATATCATGACAGTAAATTACAGAATACAATTCAATTTAATACACTACTCCTCCTTTGAAGGTAAGGAACCTTGTGTTAGGAGTGAGGAGATAAAGATAATTTTTCATTTCAAAGTTGTACAATTAAAAAAGAAACGATTCCAGTTCATTATAAAATAAATACATAAATAATATTTAAAGATTAAAAAACAAAATTATTAAAAAAAAGAAAATACAAAAATTATTAGGTACAATAAAATAAATTTCGCACAGCCTTTTAAAAAGTGGAAATAAAAGAATGAAAGCAACAATTTAATGGCTAGAACAATATAAATTAAGATGGAAAAGAAGCATTTCAATGAAAACACACCGCTATCTAAAAAACGGAGGATATTATTATTTCAAGGCCAAGCATAAACCAAAAACTAAAATAGTGTGAGAGAGAGAGAGAGAGAGAGAGAGAGAGAGAGAGAGAGAGATAGAGAAAGCGAATTAGCTCCCGTAATATAATTCTTTCAGTTTTTTTTGAATATTTCTAAATTATTAGCTCTCTTGTGTAATAAGATTTTGAATATAGACTTCTGGATAACTTTCAGTGGGAGTAAAGCATTTTGTGATGCGCAGCCCCATGCAACAATTCCATATTGAATAATAGAATGTATCAAAGCAAATTAAAACATTCTTATTTTTTGCTTGCTCAGAAAAGAACGAACCTCGAAGCATATAGAAATATTTTTTTTAAATTTATTTACGACATTTTCAGTATGATGATCCCAACTTAAATTTTGGTCTACGATTACGCCCAAATATTTAGTTTTGGTAACTCTCTGTAATGGAGGCCAAAGGCAGCCAGATGCACAGTTCATCGAATGAATCGTTACATTTAGTCCTTCTGGTAGCCCACGTTGAGTAGAAGCAAAAGCTATGTACTGTGTTTTTTGTATATTTAAGGTAAGGGACTTATTCCTTAGCCACTCATTCAGTAAACAAAGGCTGTTTTCAGCATTAACTTTTACCTCATTCCAGCTATTTTCTGCTATCAAAAGCACTGTATCATCAGCAAAAGATATTAAAGGCCCTTTGATATGTTGCGCAAAGATATCATTTAAATAGATGAGAAACAGAATAGGGCCTAGTACAGTCCCTTGAGGAATTCCGTATTCAAAGTTTAAAACTTTGCTTTGCTTTTCCGAAATTTAACAGATTGCTTACGATTTCGCAAATAGTCTTCAATCCATATAATCCATTTCAAATCAAAATTATATTTGTAAAGTTTGGCAACAATCATTTTGTGGGGGATGGAATCAAAAGCTTTTGCTGAATCTAGAAATACAGCTAATGGTTTGCGTCCTTTGTCCAAAGCTTCAACAACCAAACCATTTAATTTTGCCAGCGCATTTTGATTACTAAATGTTGGTCTGAAACCAAATTGGTTTTCATTTATGAAATTAAGCCTATTTAAAAATGTCATTAAACGTTTTTTTGCAAGTTTATATGTTAGACAGCAAAGAAATTGGACGGTAGTTATTAACATCTAATTTGCTATTACCCTTGTTAATTGGTGTTACAATTGCCGTTTTATAAATTTGCGGAAAGATTCCGCAATCAAAACTGAGTGAAGCAAGATGTGCTAGAGGTTTGCTAAAACAAGTTTTAATTTTTTTGAGACATTCTACTGAGATGTTATCAAATCCTGAGCTCGAGTTTCCTTTCAAATTTTCAATGATTGAAATGACTTCATCATCAGAAACTGAATAAATCATTCCTGACGATGCAGAATGAACTGATTCGCTAGTTGTGATACGATTATTTGAATTGGCAATTTTAAGAGCCATGCTCTTCCCGATGTTACAAAAGTGCTGGTTAAAAGCATTTACCATTTGTTTCGGCACTATCCTTAACTGATAGCAATTCAGTGTCCGTTTTTATGTTGGACATGTGGCTTAAAGACTTTTTTCGACCTGTTGCTAAATTTGCTGCTTTCCATACTTTCATCCCATCGTTTTCGGAAATTAAAATGTAAATGTAAAAATTATAATGTTTCTAAGATAATTAGCCTTCGTTATATGAATGAGGTGGTATAATTTGTTTCTATACTATTGTTATTGGGATTTTTTCGCATTGCTACTCCTAGCTTGTTACGCGTTCTTATAGAATTTACAAGTCCGGCTGTTATCCACGGTTTAAGTTGACGACATTTTTTTTTTTACTTTCAGGAACGGATATGCTACTTCTCTCAATAGCGGTACAGAGAGTGTTGTGAAAACAAAAACAAACAAAACTGTGGTCCAAGTTTCCTTGACTAAAAGGTCTAGCAATAGAGGAAAACTGATTTTTCTGGTGATCATTGGCTCTTCAACTGTTGGAGTTTTTTCCCTTGCCTTGTATTTCAAAAGTAGAACCGTACTCTTGTGATCAGTGATTCCCGTGTCAACCACTGCTGACTCGATGGAACCAAAAAACACAGGTCTTATGTTCGAAAATATGTGATCTAAACAAGTATCCCCTTTAGTGCTTTGGTTCACATATGAACGAAACCCTAATTCATTTATCGAGTTTATGTACTCACTTAGTGAAAGATTTAGCAAATTGATATTAGGCCGCGTTTCCAATGCTGGAGTGAGCTTTCGCCCAATCTCAGAGTAGAGTTGGCCTGTTCCCAATTATGGATTTTCGAAATTCGAAAATTGTGATGACATTTTGTGCTTTGAAAACTCAAAGCTGTAGCACTCATTGCTAGTTTGGGGGCTTTTTATGAAAAACTAATATAATCAGTATTTTTTATAGATTTCTTGAAAACAAAGATTAAATCGATCAAATTAGCTAGTAATTTGTATAAAATATATAATAATTTGTAAAACATATGTTATATAAATAATAAATTTAGATGTTATATAAATTAATAATTTGAATGTTCGCTTGGAGTTTAAATACGATAGATTCACTTTTAAAACTAGGTCGCGTTACCAATGCTGGCTTAGAGTGTGATGTATCTTCGTACGCATTAGAATTAAGCAACTAAAAATACCCGTTTCAGATTTCTTTACTTGTTGATCGTTCGATATCGACTGAACTTACCCTGCGAGATTTTCTATCAGGAATTTCTGTAGGAACAAAATGAGTGGACAGTAATTGGTGCTGCCATTCTTAATTACTTCGAAGCAATGATTTTGGGACAGGTTTAGGTGAAGGTAAAAGTACGTTTGGAGTTGAAAGTGCAGATGGATGTAACTGAGTTGAGCGTATTAATGTCATGGAAAATTACTCTTGGCCATTTACTAATTTCCAGTATTTTTGTTGAGCAAAAAGCACACTACGTCAGTTTGAATCCAACATCTAGCTGACAATGGCCCTTAAATGATGCAAATTACTTTGGATGAATGAAAATTAAACCATGCCCAGATTACTTGACTGGGATGCACATGACACCATGGCCAAGGAATTTATTACAATGCGATCAGGAAAGGTCGAATCATTTACCATTTAGATATGTGTAATGTGCTGAAGCTTGCAAGGAAAACTTTAGCAGATTTTCAAATTATGATTGATACTGAACATTAAGTAGGTCTGTACCAGATAGATTTGACTTTCTTCGAAAGGCACGTAATAATATATATTTATTATTGATTGTGTTTTTTAAAGGTAAACTATTCTCATTTATTCCGTGAATTTAATTTTCAGCAGTATCATTGTCTTTATCAAGGGCTGTATTTGCTTCACTTTAAAATATCAAAAACTATGGTAACGTTAATGGAACGTAATAATTATAACATTTCACTCGAAATTTTAATGAGCCAGAATTTAAACATTTTTAAATACCGCATTTTATTCTTGACCCCCAGGAGAAAAAAGGCAAATTGAAATCGCATACGCCTTCGGTTTGTCCATTTGCCGGCAATGCCTAATCCAACCTAACAATTTTCAACACATGAAATCATTCGAATTTGAATTTCGAAGGTCCAACGACATCTGTCGTAACATATACATATTTGAATTTAATTTTCAATAACTATTCTTATCACAGATAGGTTATGAATTTGTTTCATTATTGATTTCAATGCACAAATCATTCATCGAACTGTATTTTTTATGACATTATAAATAGAGCTTTCGGCAACGCTTTAGTGAATTAAAAACATGAAAAAAAGTAGTGAATTTAAAAATTCGAAAATGTCCGAAATGCTTCACGCTGGAGTTGAAATAGGTCCCACTCTAGAGTTCAACTACAGATTTTAGAGATTGATTAGAGGGAGAGAGGAAGATATATGAAAGTGCATGAGAGCAAAAGTGTACGCAAACACATTTCACTCCAAGCCAGCATTGGAAATGCGGCTTTAATATCGCCTAGCAAAACAACGTTTTCATGCTTGATTTTGTGTATATTTGATGGTGTGTTTTCCTTTTTTCGACTGCCAGTCACTCTAGATTCATTAGCATGGATTTTTTTTTGGATTTTCAATTATGGGTAACAAAATAAGTTGGAGAAATGTAACATGCTCAAGAAAGAGTTCTTTGTTCATGTGGGACTTATCTGCTGGCTGTACACTGGTGCAACATTTTTAACATACTAAACATGGCCAAACATTTTTCATTTTCTCAATTTCGCCACCCTCTCCACATATCATAAGTAGCAACAATTAAGCTATCGACAAGAGTGATGTCGTTGTAAAATCTAAACAAAAAAGTTTCAACCAAATGTTACAAAATTGTTAAAAAAATCTGTCTTTTTTTTAAGTTTGAGGCAATAAAGTATATCCTCTTGAAAACAAAATTTCAAAAATACAATTAAAAGTGAATAATCGTTATTGATTCATAGCCAAAAACAATATGGCTAGCTGAAAATCCAAAATTGCAGCAACGGCAGAACTTAAATGCCAACTTTTTTATGTCCTTTTATGTAATAGATTAAGGTTTTTAGATAAGCAATAGATTTTCATAATCTGCAAAATTTGCTAACATATGCTTCTACGAAAATTTTGAAAGACGTCTGAAAATGTTATTTGATTTGAATAAGACGGTTGAAATATAATTTAAGAGTGAAATATTCTAGGGCTTTGTGACCTTAACTTTATTTGAAGCCATAGCTTTTCATGAGGCTTGTGATATAACGTGCCTTATAAGTGATGGTATCGAGTTTGCTGGTATACGTTTGAATTATTTTGAGAAAAACCTTACAGCATTAAATCATATAATTTTACTGCGAGCTCTCACCACATTGACCACTTATAAAATCCTTTGGAAATTCGCTTTACAATAACTATAGATTTTCGTACGCAGTTGTTGTTGAAAATTAAACTCATTGAGAACGCATATATGGTAAGCTAGGTTCTGCTGTTTTTAAGTGCTCGTGAATTTATTTTTCTTGGGAAGGGAACATCTTCAAAAAAACACATTGCGTTTTCAGTGGAAAACTAGAGGTTTAAAAGTGTTTTGTATTACCATTCGTTGTGTAACTTACCTAGTTCATGCTCGTTAATTAATTTATAAAATGATTGTTTTTTGCTTTAATACAGGGTTCTTCAACAAGAACTTTGTTTTTCAATAATCAACTCGGAACAATGTGACAGCTTGGCTTTTAGTTTTTTGACATATCAATTGTTGCAATGAATTCAATTTCGCAAGAAATCGAATTAAAATAATAAAAATCCATTATGAAAATGGTGGATCTGTAAAAGTTACATTTCGTGAAATTCGTAATATATTCGGTCAACATAGCCATCCGGGTGTGACCGCTATAAAGAATTTTGGCGATATATTTGAGTCGGCAGGCTGGGTACATAGCACCAACGCGTGTTTGACCAGGTCGTTCAAGTGAAAACATCGCAACCGTGAGCCAAATTATTGAAGAAGATCCGAATTTGTCATTTCCTCTACGTTTACGAAAATTGGGTTTATCCACAACGACCACATGGCGGATTTTGCGTAAGGATTTGGCTTCGAAGCCTTACAAGGTTCAACAGATGCAAGAATTTCACCTAGCCGACCATTTACATCGCCGTATATTAGCTCAATTCATTCAAAAACAACCCGTTGATTTTTCTAAAAAAAAAACCATTTTTTCAGACGAAGCCCATTTTCTTTTGCCTGGATATGTCAACAAGCAAAATTGCTTCAATTGTGGGATGGTTTAAGGCCTCCAAAAAACATAAATAAACATCGCTATGCATATAAAGACCTTTGGAGACACTACTTTTAGTGCGAATTTAAGCCTTTAGTTATTACGGTGACAGGATATTCGAAATTAAATGATTGGGTGAACTGTCCAAAATTGTGACTAGTTAGTGTTATCATAATTTAAAAAAGTTATTCTGATGAGTTAAGATAAATGCTAAGTGGAATGATTTTCTCAATGTAATCATAAAGAAGGACATCTAGAAAAGAAGTGATGAATAACTCTTTGACTATGGTCGAGAATGCAAAGAAAGTCAATGAACGAAAACAGAGATGTTAGATAAATAACTGAACGTAACTGAACCACAGCAGCAACTTCTTCAAGAATAAATGATAAGAGTTCCTTAAATGAGAAACTAATTAAACAGTACTTCAACACAATATATTCTATTCGTATAAAAACACATCTATCTGGAAAGTAAGTTATATAACAAATAATACACGAATAAAAACTATCTAATTATGGAATTAGAAAATCTTTCAACCATGAAAATAGGCATAAATTATATAGACATATAAAAGATATAAATGTAAAAAAAATTCGAATAAATCTTTCACATAGTGAAAATTTGCCACAATTTTGAAAAAGTTCTCCAAAATAAATAGGAATAGCTCCAAAGAATGAAAATCAATCAAAGGTCAGATACTTTGTAAATAGTAAAAAATTATTAGCAAATCTTCACACAAAGCTTCACCCACAAGGTTGTCAACATTAATTCCAATTATGTTGAAGATAAGATACATAATCTAAAATAAATAAATGAAGAAAGGTTCAAAACAAAGGGAGAAATTTCAAAAATTTGTTGATTAGGGAGCTTCAAAAAATATTTGAAGTAAAGATTTTTTAATGTTGTATTGCAAATCAGAACTTATTTGGGTGAAAACCTTGGAAGCAGCAAATGGGCATTATAAAAGTAAATGTTGTAACAGGAAGAAGTTTTCTATTTTATTTAATCTGTATAATCATCCAGAAGAAATATTTAGAGTAAAAAAACGAATGACCGCTGCCTTTTAGACTTGAATCTTTTTCCAAGCTATCATTTACATACTCAGCTGCCCTGCATTTTCTTGAAACGCTATGGTTCAAATTTCAACATGACTTCAAAGATCATTCTGCTACAATCGTATAATTTTCGAATATAATTCCGAACATTGTTGATAAAGCTACGACTTTTTTGCTAGTATAACTTTGAAAGAAAGATAGTTAAATTTGGCTCTTTTTTTCCGAGATATTTTTTTGCATTCTTTGCTCACTTGCTTATTCCTCTAAATTTTTATTTTGTACAATTATTCTTTTATTATTTCCTTATTTATTTAATTTATTATTTTCGTATTCATTTTGATCAATTTGTACTAGCTTCATATGAATTGCTCAAGAAAATTTTGTTCTGATTTTGACATTTTTTATTAAGTTACCATATAGTTTTTTCAACCAATTTAAAAAATATGTAAGGTTTAAATTGGCTTTCTAATTCATAATAATTAAAAAATTTAAAAAGATATATTTTGTCCAAACAATTTTTCATTGAAAATAATATGGCATTAAACGCGCACACTCTAGCCGGCAGCTTTTTTCATTGAAAAACTTCAGCACAGTTGAATCAGAAAGAGCTTTCGTTGAAATGCGGCCCCAGTTCAGGCAATGTATCTGTGAAAAGGATTTCAACGAATTCAGGCCAATGTCAAGCAACATGTGGCTAACGATAAATAAACGAACGTGGGGACATGTTTTGCGTCCAGCTTAGAATACTATCAACCAGTTAAAAAATCATTAATGCCGTTATACATGAAACGTTTTATCGCGAATCTTTGTATATGAGATTGAAGGATAACGATGACTAGACTAAATTACACTAAATGCTTCGAAAACAATCATGGAGAGCAGACATAGTGGCGTCCATCAATTATATTCCTAATTTGAATTTATAATTAATTTCCGCTGCAAAATGAAGTAAAAGAAAGGTAGTAAAATACTGCTCAGGGCTGGTTCAGTTCACTTTACTTGCTCCTGGAATGGCTTTGCGATCGAATTTCGCCAAACTGGTACATCCTGCAGTGGAACTTTCTTGTTTGGCGAAAATATGTGCACGTGGCAAGGTCATGTTTTCATCTGTATCTAATTACTGGCTGGAGTAAGCTAGCTTTGAATCAAGGATGAAGTGACACTGACTTTAGGTAAATAAACTATAGTTTTAATTAACACTTGCTGGTAATTAAGTAACTTCACAATATACGCTATCCTGGTTTTATATTTGAGACTTTGTACATGTAGCGGGGTCATTAAGGAACACTTTAATTGAAGATAATTAAGACATTGTTCCGAAGATGAAATGTTTCTAATTTTTTATACATACGAGTATATGTACTCTTGACTGACAAATAAAAGAAGCGAATTTCGTAATGTCCTCTTGCCACCAAAAACCAAAATATTTATGAAATCTTTATGATTTTGTATTTGTAGATCAATACAGGGAATCTCGAACAAATTTATACAGTTGGTAATTTTTATATTGATATGGTTGTTGAATTTGATACATATTTCTACTGTTGCAACATTTATCTCTGTTAAGAATCGTAGGTGCAGCCGAATCGAAATTTCCAACCATTTTGTCTATTCTATTTTCTTCCGCAAATTGATCTATTTTATCGCCCATATCCTGACCTTGACACTTACATTCTGAATTCTTCACTTCGTAAACATATATCTTGCTCAAATGAGCCTATCCATAAGAAGTCGTCATAATACCTTAATGATACCTTACTGGCTTCGATCGATTCTATGATATCTTAATTCGTTGAAAAGTCATAGAACACCCAATCCCATCATAAGCTAAATCTATGAAACGGTTGCGTGCGCGAAAATATTAAGAAAACAAAAGCTGAAATTATTGATGATAATAGATGTTGCCCGCAAATACAGCAGTTCAGCTCAACTGAAACACATATCTTAAATGCGATAGGAAGGACTCCGCCTCATAAAGGTAACTTTAGCGAGGACATGAAAATACACGGGGTATCCGATGTCATGTGGTCAAATACATTTTAGCAGCTCATGCGGCTCGATGGCATGCAATGGCAACATAATGAGACGCCGCCGTTGTTGGGGTGAGTTAAGTTGAACACCGACACAAAGCTATTTCCTGTATTTTTTTCGTTTTGTTGTTTTGCTGCCAATTCCTATATATTACATAAATGGAATAAAAGATTAGTGCTTGGGAAGATTTTAGTCAAATACAGCCACACGGTGAGATTTATGAGATGTTACGTGCTGAAAAAGCAAATACATAAGATAAAGGACTATCGAATTATATCAATTAATAAAAAATAAAAATTATTAAAATCCTAATTTTAAAAGGCTTGCAAAATCGCGACTCGTATTTGTATGTAAGCTTATCAAAGATACTTTTGCAGCTTTGGATTAATCAAAAGCGGGTAAAATTATAGACTTTTGGAGCTTCGTAACGATTGTTGTCTAATGAAAAATAAAGAAATCTATATCTGTCAAAACATTTCGAAGCCGATGGGAACGTAACCGTTAACCGTTTCAATCCTTTGTAGGCATCTGCTGAATATGTAGGTATGTTTTGAAACAACATACCTACATACCCAACAAACAGATAACACATATAATCGAGAGCCCAAAAGATATCATAAAATTACTACTAAATTTAAATTGTGTTTTCAATGGAAATATGATATCCTTTTGGTAATTTTTAACCCTATGTGTGCGCTAGGTGTCTAAAATAAAATCGAAAAAATTTGTAAAATTTTGAATTGCGATTACATTAGATAGAGCAATCAAATCTTTATGAAACTTATAAAACTTTTTGATACTACTAAATTTTAGACTAATGTAGTTTATTATGTACACGCTGGCAGCCATAAGCTACGGCAGGCGCTGAAAATGAAAACCTTCAAATCATCAAGTCTCCTAAAAAATTTCGCTTATTAGAAAAAAGACAGCTCATACATAAATCCTACGTTTGGTCTACACAACTAGTGGCAGACTTTTGAAATACAATATCGGACAAGAACATAACCCTTCCCCAATTTACCTGTATTTTTAGCACGGCCGGATAATTAGATACAATCGAAATACGCAGATTGTATCTGTTTTGAGTAGAATTAGGTCTGAAAGAAACAATTTTGTAATATGGGCAAGCCTAAGCTAGTGGTGCCATCTTGAAAAATTACTTTAAAAAACTGCTTTTTGCCCTGTAAATTTTGATTCAGTCATCAAATTTTGACGAAATTCACACAATAGCTGAACCTTATTTTAAGACAAATTTAGTGTAACTTCGGTTGAAAAATTAGGTTGGAGTTGAATGGTATTGTGATTTTGGAAATTTGCTCAGCAAAATAAAGCTTTTTGCCCTATAGCTTCCACGGCAGTCATCAAATCAAAACGAAATGCATATGGTAAATGAACTTTACTAAAAGAAACATTCAGTACGAATTTGGTTGAAAAATCATGATAGGGTTGCCAGCTATGGTTGTTTTTTTATTTATTGCCATATCTTTAGAAGCTGATTTTAACATACAATGTTCAAATAGTAATGATCTTATAGCAACAATAAACAATAAATAATGAGATTTTGAAAATTTGAAAACTTTTTTGAGAGTGGTAAACCCAAATTGTTTTGCACCTTTATAGCTTCCAACGCAGTCATCGAATCAATACAAAATTCGCAGAGTAAGTTGACTTCAAATTGAGTCAGATTTTGTATATTTTTGGCTTTGGTGCCAGCAAAAAGTTACCTTCACGAGCCTTTTTTTTCATTTTCGTATCTATAAATGCTAACGTTAATTATTCATATAACGAAAATCTCAGTGAAAATTAGTGACCAATGTTTTAATTTTCCAAGATCTGGAAGTTTTTCGGATGGCAGCCCCAAACATCTTTCTATCTCTGTAACTTTCGATGAAGTATTCGGATGAAAACGAGATTCATTGGGTAGGTTGATGGGAAGCAGCTGTAATATACTTTTATTTGAGGTGTTGGCAAAGTATTGCAAGCAGTTAATATTTTCTCCATTTATGTTACAAGATATGCTGTTTTCAAAGTTTTGTATGATAAGCAACCGATATTAAATACACGTAAGTAGCCAGTGTTTGACATTCCTAAATTTTGAAATTCATGCAAGTGCTACCCCTAAAAACTTCTCTACCCTATGGTTTTCATTCTTGTGGTCAAAGCGGTACACAGACCACAAAACAGTTTAGCTGCAATAAAACTGAACGAATATACGCTCAAAATCAGCACGATTCTTCTACTGCTTGTCGAAAATTAGCATTTCAAGCCGCTCTGGTGAACTATTTGTATATATATTAAATTATCTCAGAGGCGAATAATTTTCTTAGCAGACTCCATTGCGGAAACGGTTTGACCCTCGATTTTCAGCGCGGGATAATGAAAAGTAGCTGCCTGTGCGTGCATAAAATATAGCCACAATTCAGAACTGGGATTTTCGGAAAATAGTTTAAAAATATTACTCAGAAAATGGCTTTTCAAAATTCTCTCAAGCGCCGGCACAAACGCAAGCCACCTGGCTTTACTGAAGCCCAACAGTTTCTGAGACTCTAAGTCAGTGGAATTACAGAGCTCTTTCAGGGCTTCTACTCGAATACTGTAGAGAATTAATAAATTTTCACAAAAATGCATTCGATGTCGACAAGGAGATAATCTGCGGCCATTTCGATTGTATTGTGAACAATGTGAGCTCCACATTCAATCCCAATGAGCTGTTTTTCCTGGTATAGGTTCAAATTTGCGCAAACATTATTACTTCCTTTTCTATTCTTTCCTCAAAAATTGCAGTCTAGATTGTCTCTACAAAATGCCACAATTTTCTTATCCAAATCATTACTCGATAATACTTCATTCAAATAATCGACAATTATATCCGATATTTTGCCTGGCTGCTACCGAAACTCTAAAATCTTGACTCTCACGCCTTCGAATGGTAAAAAAAAGCGAATCAAAATTGAGAATAATTCTATTGAGCATTTCTTTGCAGTATCCGTTTCAAGGTGCTCTTTAAATTCATCTGCCGTCATAGGTGCAAGTACATTTACAACAATCGCTTAAAATTTTGTATAAGCACATCTAAAGTTTTGCTTAAAACATGTTTGAATTAAATTAGAAGCACATTCATTTGAACGAAAGCTGTTATTTTCTTGCGCCGTGTGATATGTCCACGCACGTTTTGCTGCGGCTATGTCCAAATCTTTTGAAGTCGGCGAAGTGGTTTTTTAAAAAAAAAATCAAGCATAGGCGAGTTTGAAGCAGCAGTTTGATTGGAAAGCTTATATTTCTCCAATTTCAGATGTTTTTCTAAATAACAGGCGCCACAATGTCGAACACTAAAATCTGTACTACATTTTTCACACGTAACGTCTGCTGCACCACTCCTTTGTTTTAAAAATGGATACTTATTTTGCAATGTAATATTAAAGGTGCGTTTGGGCAATTTTGTATTGTTACAAGGACGAAAATTTTCAAAAAAAGTTGATAGTATCCGTGCGCTCCTTGGACTTGTTTGGACTCGAACTCAAACAAAACATTGTGATTGTTCGCTGAGTGGAGAGGAATCCATCTCCATCTTCATCTCGCACGTCATTTGCGCTTCCACCGCTCGAAACGCCTCCCCGCTAGCCGCTCGTTGTTTATACAATAAATATAGTTAGGTAGGTCTATATTAAATTATAGCGTTTGGTAATACTCGCTGGGGAGAGCGGGACAGACAACTTGAAAGCGGGCCAGTTTTGCCTAAACCGGGAGGTATGGTCACGTAAGCTTTGACATATCATGGAATCTCTTTGGCCGGACAATGGCTACTAAATGTCCAACATTACAACACTTCGAAAAATTGTATTTAGATGTGTATTTAAATATCACTAGGCTCAAATTCGTTTTACGTTGAAAGGTGAAAAAATACTGTAAAATATAATACACCAATTTAAGAGCAGAAGATCTGACTCGGGCTTATCATTCTTCTTTCAATGAAAGTTTGTAATGTTTCTATTTTTTCACATTTTATTGACTGTGTTTTACCAGTAAATTAAATAATAAATTACAAATAATTTATGTGGAAAGAAAATCATCTAATTTTAAAACGTGAATTGCAGTAGTCATCATAACTGTACCGTTATAACAGTAACTAGGACTGACTACAAATTGCTGGTCCGCATCATTACTGGTCACTGTCTTATAGCAGCACATGCCATGAAAATGGGACTCCTAACCAACGACACCTGTAAGAAGTGTCAAAACCAGAGAGTCTCAGAAACAATCCACCATCTCCTGTGTCACAGCCCGGCACTGGGGAAAACCAAACAGCGCTGCTTCGGTGAGCACTGGCTGGTCGATATCCCGCACGTGATGGAGCAGAAGCTGAAGGACCTCCTCCAGCTCACGAAAAAGTCCGCGGCCTTTGATGGCCGCTTGAACTGAACTATCTTTCTCCTGGTCCACTTATCTGGTATCACTACCAAGCGTGCAAAATTCGGAATTCGGAATTGGTTACAACTATTCTGAAAGTGAGGAAAAGAGATAGAAATATAAAAAGCTCTTGAAATAAGTAAAACTATTGACTGGGGGTAAGATTGTTCATTTGTTTATGAGAAACATATGAATATTTGTTAAGAAGCTCTTCTGAAGTCTGCAAGAAACAAATTTGAAATCATTCGGAATTCGTTGCGAATATTTCACAGTTCGAGTGAATTCCGAACAAATTGCAAACGAATCTACGATAGGGACATTGTTGAGAGTTTGTTGAGAAATAAGTTAAAATTCATAACAAATTCCGAACTTATCGCAATCAGCGTTTAGTTTAGTAAATTATGTATTAAAACGGTACTTTTGTCGTTGTCATTCGCCATTTAGTCGTTTTCATTGTCATTCGTGCATGGACTCTTGCCTGCAAAGTTTCTAAACTGTGTTGTTTGTGGATTTTTTCAAAGTGTTTTCAAAATATTTACAAAATTTTGCCTTAAACTGAAGGCATTTTTATAATGCCTGGTGAAGCTCACATCTGCCTGGTGAAGATCACATTTTAAATAACGCTACCTATTAAATAGAAAGCTTGTGCTGTGTAGTGAACATAGCATTTGGCTTCCAGCGTTTAGGGTACGTGGTTTTTAATGTATTTTTAAAAATTAACCAGAGAAATTTTTTTGCTACTATCGTTGAACCAGACGTTCATTCTTTTGCAAAAAAGTGTTTCCAAGCAATCATGATAGATGAGAATGCTGTTCAATTTACATGGATGGGTTTTGGTACCAAAATCAAAATTAAAAATTTTCCAATAATGTCTATTTTTAAAGGTTCGAAATGTTACTCAAGTTTTTTGTTCTCTAGTAACTTCTCCCTTTTGTATTCAGAAGCTGCAGTGCGAAAACTTTCGTCAATTAGACCAGACGTGCTGGAATACTTTTTGAAAAAGATTCTCTATAACACCAAAGCTGCCCTACTAAGCGCAAAAGCGGTATCTCAATGAAAGCAAGTTTCAAGATAATTGAAGTTTTGTAAAAGTAGTAATATTGATATACCTCTAATTTTCTTAGTAATTTAAGGTAAAACTGAAATAAGCGATGAGGAACTGGTTTCGTTTGGAGCTGGTGGAGGATTCTCCTTACTCCACTTTTCTCGGTGAGCAGTATATGAATCATGGATACATCGGGTACTTAGTTTAAGAAAATTTTCTTAAGGTGTTTCATATGTTTGAAATAAGATACCATTAAAAGGCTTAGTTCATTAGATGCGTATTGTTTTAAGCTTTCTAATGCTATAAAAATCAGGTTTTCGATTTTTTTTGAGATACCGCTTTTGCGCTTATTAGGGCAGAGAAGCCGGCTTAACAAGAGTCTGGAAAAAAATGCTATTTAATAGCAATAAATAATATATGTATATAAAATAAACAATAAATATCCAATAGAAATAAAAATATTAGGTGTTTTAATGAGTATATGTTATATGTATATATTAAAAAAGTATTGAAAGTATTCTCAAAGAACAAGAAATACAAAAAAACCTAGAAAAGATTCTACAAAAAAAATTGCAAACGATTCGCAAAGAATTCGCAAATAATTCTTAAAGAATTCGTTCAGATTTCGAAAAGAATTCGTTCAGAATTCGCAAATAATTCCTAAAGAATTCGCAAAGAATCACAAAGAATTCACAAGGAACTCCAAAAAAATTCGCAATGAATCCTGAAAAAAAATTGATCAATGTACAAAAGCTTTTCAAGGGCTAAAGAGAGGAAAGTTTGAGCACTTTCGGCGTTTTTGTTACGTTTTCCATATAAATTCGTAACGAAAACGTTTGAGAATTCGAAACTTTTTTCTGAATTCGCTTCAATTTTCTGAAAGAATTCTCAACGAAATACCGAATTTGGCACACAGTGATATGGTCCAAATAGGTCTATGTATGGCCTTGTTTCAGCCAGTATAACCTATCCTAACCTAAGTGTACCGGCAATGTTTTAGCGCACAAAATTTTTGTGTCTAATAATATCATCGAAATTCATTTTATTTCAAATCAATGGCATGTGTATAGGAGTGAATTTGTATAGGAATGTGAAATTCTGTTCATAGTCAAACCGAAAATATATTCATAGTCGTTAAATTTATTTCTCCCAAGAATTTGTCATTCACGTCAAGTCGTAGGTGTTTCACAGATATTGAGATGAGTTCGAATTTTAGTAAGCAAATTGTGTAAGTTAATCTCCTGGTCTATGAAAGAAAATACATCAACATACGTGGGTAGTTTTCGTGCCCAAATAAAGCTCCCTGTAAACTAATCTCATACACGTGACAGTAAGCAATAATGATTCTATATAATTTCAAAAATAACACTGCCCAAAGTCGACACAGCCATGTTTGAATATATAATTCAAAAGCTACTCTTATATATGAGCATCATTTGAAAATGAAAATGCGTACACCTACTTATTCCGATTACTATTTTACACCCCAATTATTGCTTGATTATCGCAAAGGTTTTTCTGAAATCGACCTCCGGTCAAGATCAATAATTCACTCGACTTAAAGCTATAGTTCGAGATACGATAGGAACTGCTCTTGTTTATTGAAAGAATCCAGCTTTTCTCAAATCCATTCTGGACCTGCTAACAGAAGAATTGTTAAGAAATGAATATGTGCTTTACGTGCGATTTCAGATGTTATCTGGATTCCGTTCAGAAATTGAGACGAAAAGAAACGTTTTTGGTAGAAGCCTGACCGAAGGAACTTCGAGGTCAAACTTTTCCAGACTTGCGAAAACGGAAAAATGTCGGCATAAATATCGAATTGAGATGGTCGTCATCGTTACGATTTAATGATAACTGTTACACGTTCGGCCATTCACAAAATGTGAACCGGAATGAAGTTGATGTTTGGATACAAGCAGTAACAAATGGAAAAATTTGTATTTTGAATTTACGGTAATGGACGAAGTGATATTAGATGAAGTGCGTTAGGAAATGAGCTGATGGGTATTGCTTTTATCGAGCATTTTTCACTAGATATGTTGAGAATCAAAATAGAAAGTTCGATTCAGAAATGATAGAGGTTTAACTTAAATGGTTAAGTAAATAAATGTGCATACATATTGAAAAAGGGCAGCTTGAAAAAGTGCGAAGAATGGCTGCGCTGCTGGTAACTGGAGCGCTCCGATCCACCCCTACTAAGGCACTTTTTGTGCTGCTACGTTGGCTACCAACCAATTTACTGATCTTGCAGCAAGCTAATCTTGCTGCTTTGAGACTAAATTGTATCTCCTAGCAGGGAGGAATTGTGTGATGGTGTCACCCTTGATAATGGGCTTAGCCATGTGTACACTGACGGCTCAAAGCTAAACGATAGAGTCGGGAGTGGTGTATACTCAGATGAGCTGAATCTCAAGCTGTCCCTCCGTCTAGTGTCTTTCAGGCGGAGGTAGCGACTATTTATCAGGCAGTCGACTGGCTTCTGTGTAATCGAATATTCGGGGTCAATATTGGTATTTTCACAGATAGCCAGCGGCTATTAAGTCCCTTGCTGGTTCTTGTACAGTGTCCATGATTGTTGCTGAATGCCGTGCATCTCTTAGGGATGTGTCGAAACATTCGGTTGTTCAATTGATTTGGGTACCTGGACATAGGGGTTTTCAGGGCAACTGTGATGCCGATGAGCTAGCAAGGCTTGGAACTTTGCTACCTGAGGTCTCTTGCTCCTTCTCAATATACCGATGACATCGGTCAAACTGACCATCAGGCAAAAATATCTTGAGAACGCTAAGAAGTCCTGGGCAGATGAATCTTCCTGTGTGATAACAAGGTAGTCCTGGGTATTCATGGTTGCGCATCACACCAGGCAGCTTTTAGGCTTAACTCGAAGAGCGCTTCGTTGCACTGTGGGCGTTCTAACGGGCCACTGCCATATAGGGCGGCATGCACAACGTTTGGGCGTAGAATTTAATGATTTCTGTCGGAGCTGTCGCTCTGAGGATGCGGAGGAATCCGTCCTTCATCTCATGTGCCAGTGTCCGGCTTTGGCAAGGAGAAGATTGGCGGCACTTGGTGCACCCTTTCTCTCAAACCTGACGAAACTGTCCCTGTTAAATCTAAAGGGGATAGTCCAGTTTGTTAAAGGAAGCAAATGGTTTCCTGACTTTAGTGAGTAGAAGAGAGTCACGAAATATTGTGGCATCACAACGGGCCTCTCTTGTGCCTATGTGTGCTGGTCGTCAAGCCTCTGTATATCGGCAGCTACGTCAACCGAACCTTCTGAAGACCAGAAAGTAATCGATACCTTTCCTATATGGATGTGCATAATTGATTAGGTTCAGAAATGCTTTCATTTTTAGTGTTCAAATTCATGCGCCATTTCAATA